>LR990614.1:38628432-39312953 GCA_905147815.2 Phalera bucephala | reverse complement strand
TAAACAAAGAAAATTTTGCAAATTCTATTCGTACCTTAAGTCTGGGACTATACAATATATATATTGTTTGAAGCGGATCAATTAGCTGGATTTACTGACACGCTTTCCGGAAAATTTTCATACAATAGTTATAAAATTTTCATACATTGAACTTTTTTGGCACTTTTAAAACCCGATTTTTCCAAATTTTACTATAGACGCCTACTTTGTTTATTATACCGTTGCGATCGCCTCGCCGGGACCTATCTCTGGATACCCCATTTGTGGGGCTAGCGCGAACAACCGCGAAAATCCAAATTCAACCGAGGTGTAGTAAGGGCTAGTAAACAAAGAAAATTTTGCAAATTCTATTCGTACCTTAAGTCTGGGACTATACAATATATATTGTTTGAAGCGGATCATTAGCTGGATATACTGACACGCTTTCCCGGAAAATTTTCATACAATAGTTATAAAATTTTCATACATTGAACTTTTTTGGCACTTTTAAAACCCGATTTTTCCAAATTTTTCTATAGACGCCTACTTTGTTTATTATACCGTTGCGATCGCCTCGCCGGGACCTATCTCTGGATACCCCATTTGTGGGGCTAGCGCGAACAACCGCGAAAATCCAAATTCAACCGAGGTGTAGTAAGGGCTAGTAAACAAAGAAAATTTTGCAAATTCTATTCGTACCTTAAGTCTGGGACTATACAATATATATATTGTTTGAGCGGATCAATTAGCTGGATATACTGACACGCTTTCCCGGAAATTTTCATACAATAGTTATAAATTTTCATACATTGACTTTTTTGGCACTTTTAAACCCGATTTTTCCAAATTTTTCTATAGACGCCTACTTTGTTATTATACCGTTGCGATCGCCTCGCCGGGACCTATCTCTGGATACCCCATTTGTGGGGCTAGCGCGAACAACCGCGAAAATCCAAATTCAACCGAGGTGTAGTAAGGGCTAGTAAACAAAGAAAATTTTGCAAATTCTATTCGTACCTTAAGTCTGGGACTATACAATATATATATTGTTGAAGCGGATCAATTAGCTGGATATACTGACACGCTTTCCCGGAAAATTTTCATACAATAGTTATAAAATTTTCATACATTGAACTTTTTTGGCACTTTTAAAACCCGATTTTTCCAAATTTTTCTATAGACGCCTACTTTGTTTATTATACCGTTGCGATCGCCTCGCCGGGACCTATCTCTGGATACCCCATTTGTGGGGCTAGCGCGAACAACCGCGAAAATCCAAATTCAACCGAGGTGTAGTAAGGGCTAGTAACAAAGAAAATTTGCAAATTCTATTCGTACCTTAAGTCTGGGACTATACAATATATATATTGTTTGAAGCGGATCAATTAGCTGGATATACTGACACGCTTTCCCGGAAAATTTTCATACAATAGTTATAAAATTTTCATACATTGAACTTTTTTGGCACTTTTAAAACCCGATTTTTCCAAATTTTTCTATAGACGCCTACTTTGTTTATTATACCGTTGCGATCGCCTCGCCGGGACCTATCTCTGGATACCCCATTTGTGGGGCTAGCGCGAACAACCGCGAAAATCCAAATTCAACCGAGGTGTAGTAAGGGCTAGTAAACAAAGAAAATTTTGCAAATTCTATTCGTACCTTAAGTCTGGGACTATACAATATATATATTGTTTGAAGCGGATCAATTAGCTGGATATACTGACACGCTTTCCCGGAAAATTTTCATACAATAGTTATAAAATTTTCATACATTGAACTTTTTTGGCACTTTTAAAACCCGATTTTTCCAATTTTTCTATAGACGCCTACTTTGTTTATTATACCGTTGCGATCGCCTCGCCGGGACCTATCTCTGGATACCCCATTTGTGGGGCTAGCGCGAACAACCGCGAAAATCCAAATTCAACCGAGGTGTAGTAAGGGCTAGTAAACAAAGAAAATTTTGCAAATTCTATTCGTACCTTAAGTCTGGGACTATACAATATATATATTGTTTGAAGCGGATCAATTAGCTGGATATACTGACACGCTTTCCCGGAAAATTTTCATACAATAGTTATAAAATTTTCATACATTGAACTTTTTTGGCACTTTTAAAACCCGATTTTTCCAAATTTTTCTATAGACGCCTACTTTGTTTATTATACCGTTGCGATCGCCTCGCCGGGACCTATCTCTGGATACCCCATTTGTGGGGCTAGCGCGAACAACCGCGAAAATCCAAATTCAACCGAGGTGTAGTAAGGGCTAGTAAACAAAGCAAATTTTGCAAATTCTATTCGTACCTTATATATATTGTTTGAAGCGGATCAATTAGCTGATATACTGACACGCTTTCCGGAAAATTTCATACAATAGTTATAAAATTTCATACATTGAACTTTTTTGGCACTTTTAAAACCCGATTTTTCCAAATTTTTCTATAGACGCCTACTTTGTTTATTATACCGTTGCGATCGCCTCGCCGGGACCTATCTCTGGATACCCCATTTGTGGGGCTAGCGCGAACAACCGCGAAATCCAAATTCAACCGAGGTGTAGTAAGGGCTAGTAAACAAAGAAAATTTTGCAAATCTATTCGTACCTTAACTCTGGGACTATACAATATATATATTGTTTGAAGCGGATCAATTAGCTGGATATACTGACACGCTTTCCCGGAAAATTTTCATACAATAGTTATAAAATATTCATACATTGAACTTTTTTGGCACTTTTAAAACCCGATTTTTCCAAATTTTTCTATAGACGCCTACTTTGTTTATTATACCGTTGCGATCGCCTCGCCGGGACCTATCTCTGGATACCCCATTTGTGGGGCTAGCGCGAACAACCGCGAAAATCCAAATTCAACCGAGGTGTAGTAAGGGCTAGTAAACAAAGAAAATTTTGCAAATTCTATTCGTACCTTAAGTCTGGGACTATACAATATATATATTGTTTGAAGCGGATCAATTAGCTGGATATACTGACACGCTTTCCCGGAAAATTTTCATACAATAGTTATAAAATTTTCATACATTGAACTTTTTTGGCACTTTTAAAACCGATTTTTCCAAATTTTCTATAGACGCCTACTTTGTTTATTAACCGTTGCGATCGCCTCGCCGGGACCTATCTCTGGATACCCCATTTGTGGGGCTAGCGCGAACAACCGCGAAAATCCAATTCAACCGAGGTGTAGTAAGGGCTAGTAAACAAAGAAAATTTTGCAAATTCTATTCGTACCTTAAGTCTGGGACTATACAATATATATATTGTTTGAAGCGGATCAATTAGCTGGATATACTGACACGCTTTCCGGAAAATTTTCATACAATAGTTATAAAATTTTCATACATTGAACTTTTTTGGCACTTTTAAAACCCGATTTTTCCAAATTTTTCTATAGACGCCTACTTTGTTTATTATACCGTTGCGATCGCCTCGCCGGGACCTATCTCTGGATACCCCATTTGTGGGGCTAGCGCGAACAACCGCGAAAATCCAAATTCAACCGAGGTGTAGTAAGGGCTAGTAAACAAGAAAATTTTGCAAATTCTATTCGTACCTTAAGTCTGGGACTATACAATATATATATTGTTTGAAGCGGATCAATTAGCTGGATATACTGACACGCTTTCCCGGAAAATTTTCATACAATAGTTATAAAATTTTCATACATTGAACTTTTTTGGCCCTTTTAAAACCCGATTTTTTCCAATTTTTCTATAGACGCCTACTTTGTTTATTATACCGTTGCGATCGCCTCGCCGGGACCTATCTCTGGATACCCCATTTGTGGGGCTAGCGCGAACAACCGCGAAAATCCAATTCAACCGAGGTGTAGTAAGGGCTAGTAAACAAAGAAAATTTTGCAAATTCTATTCGTACCTTAAGTCTGGGACTATACAATATATATATTGTTTGAAGCGGATCAATTAGCTGGATATACTGACACGCTTTCCCGGAAAATTTTCATACAATAGTTATAAAATTTTCATACATTGAACTTTTTTGGCACTTTTAAACCCGATTTTTCCAAATTTTTCTATAGACGCCTACTTTGTTTATTATACCGTTGCGATCGCCTCGCCGGGACCTATCTCTGGATACCCCATTTGTGGGGCTAGCGCGAACAACCGCGAAAATCCAAATTCAACCGAGGTGTAGTAAGGGCTAGTAACAAAGAAAATTTTGCAAATTCTATTCGTACCTTAAGTCTGGGACTATACAATATATATATTGTTTGAAGCGGATCAATTAGCTGGATATACTGACACGCTTTCCCGGAAAATTTTCATACAATAGTTATAAAATTTCATACATTGAACTTTTTTGGCACTTTTAAAACCGATTTTTCCAAATTTTTCTATAGACGCCTACTTTGTTTATTATACCGTTGCGATCGCCTCGCCGGGACCTATCTCTGGATACCCCATTTGTGGGGCTAGCGCGAACAACCGCGAAAATCCAAATTCAACCGAGGTGTAGTAAGGGCTAGTAAACAAAGAAAATTTTGCAAATTCTATTCGTACCTTAAGTCTGGGACTATACAATATATATATTGTTTGAAGCGGATCAATTAGCTGGATATACTGACACGCTTTCCCGGAAAATTTTCATACAATAGTTATAAAATTTTCATACATTGAACTTTTTTGGCACTTTTAAAACCCGATTTTTCCAAATTTTTCTATAGACGCCTACTTTGTTTATTATACCGTTGCGATCGCCTCGCGGGACCTATCTCTGGATACCCCATTTGTGGGGCTAGCGCGAACAACCGCGAAAATCCAAATTCAACCGAGGTGTAGTAAGGGCTAGTAAACAAAGAAAATTTGCAAATTCTATTCGTACCTTAGTCTGGGACTATACAATAATATATTGTTTGAAGCGGATCAATTAGCTGGATATACTGACACGCTTTCCCGGAAAATTTTCATACATAGTTATAAAATTTTCATACATTGAACTTTTTGGCACTTTAAAACCCGATTTTTCCAAATTTTTCTATAGACGCCTACTTTGTTTATTATACCGTTGCGATCGCCTCGCCGGGACCTATCTCTGGATACCCCATTTGTGGGGCTAGCGCGAACAACCGCGAAAATCCAAATTCAACCGAGGTGTAGTAAGGGCTAGTAAACAAAGAAAATTTTGCAAATTCTATTCGTACCTTAAGTCTGGGACTATACAATATATATATTGTTTGAAGCGGATCAATTAGCTGGATATACTGACACGCTTTCCCGGAAAATTTTCATACAATAGTTATAAAATTTTCATACATTGAACTTTTTTGGCACTTTTAAAACCCGATTTTTCCAAATTTTTCTATAGACGCCTACTTTGTTTATTATACCGTTGCGATCGCCTCGCCGGGACCTATCTCTGGATACCCCATTTGTGGGGCTAGCGCGAACAACCGCGAAAATCCAAATTCAACCGAGGTGTAGTAAGGGCTAGTAAACAAAGAAAATTTTGCAAATTCTATTCGTACCTTAAGTCTGGGACTATACAATATATATATTGTTTGAAGCGGATCAATTAGCTGGATATACTGACACGCTTTCCCGGAAAATTTTCATACAATAGTTATAAAATTTTCATACATTGAACTTTTTTGGCACTTTTAAAACCCGATTTTTCCAAATTTTTCTATAGACGCCTACTTTGTTTATTATACCGTTGCGATCGCCTCGCCGGGACCTATCTCTGGATACCCCATTTGTGGGGCTAGCGCGAACAACCGCGAAAATCCAAATTCAACCGAGGTGTAGTAAGGGCTAGTAAACAAAGAAAATTTTGCAAATTCTATTCGTACCTTAAGTCTGGGACTATACAATATATATATTGTTTGAAGCGGATCAATTAGCTGGATATACTGACACGCTTTCCCGGAAAATTTTCATACAATAGTTATAAAATTTTCATACATTGAACTTTTTTGGCACTTTTAAAACCCGATTTTTCCAAATTTTTCTATAGACGCCTACTTTGTTTATTATACCGTTGCGATCGCCTCGCCGGGACCTATCTCTGGATACCCCATTTGTGGGGCTAGCGCGAACAACCGCGAAAATCCAAATTCAACCGAGGTGTAGTAAGGGCTAGTAAACAAAGAAAATTTTGCAAATTCTATTCGTACCTTAAGTCTGGGACTATACAATATATATATTGTTTGAAGCGGATCAATTAGCTGGATATACTGACACGCTTTCCCGGAAAATTTTCATACAATAGTTATAAAATTTTCATACATTGAACTTTTTTGGCACTTTTAAAACCCGATTTTTCCAAATTTTTCTATAGACGCCTACTTTGTTTATTATACCGTTGCGATCGCCTCGCCGGGACCTATCTCTGGATACCCCATTTGTGGGGCTAGCGCGAACAACCGCGAAAATCCAAATTCAACCGAGGTGTAGTAAGGGCTAGTAAACAAAGAAAATTTTGCAAATTCTATTCGTACCTTAAGTCTGGGACTATACAATATATATATTGTTTGAAGCGGATCAATTAGCTGGATATACTGACACGCTTTCCCGGAAAATTTTCATACAATAGTTATAAAATTTTCATACATTGAACTTTTTTGGCACTTTTAAAACCCGATTTTTCCAAATTTTTCTATAGACGCCTACTTTGTTTATTATACCGTTGCGATCGCCTCGCCGGGACCTATCTCTGGATACCCCATTTGTGGGGCTAGCGCGAACAACCGCGAAAATCCAAATTCAACCGAGGTGTAGTAAGGGCTAGTAAACAAAGAAAATTTTGCAAATTCTATTCGTACCTTAAGTCTGGGACTATACAATATATATATTGTTTGAAGCGGATCAATTAGCTGGATATACTGACACGCTTTCCCGGAAAATTTTCATACAATAGTTATAAAATTTTCATACATTGAACTTTTTTGGCACTTTTAAAACCCGATTTTTCCAAATTTTTCTATAGACGCCTACTTTGTTTATTATACCGTTGCGATCGCCTCGCCGGGACCTATCTCTGGATACCCCATTTGTGGGGCTAGCGCGAACAACCGCGAAAATCCAAATTCAACCGAGGTGTAGTAAGGGCTAGTAAACAAAGAAAATTTTGCAAATTCTATTCGTACCTTAAGTCTGGGACTATACAATATATATATTGTTTGAAGCGGATCAATTAGCTGGATATACTGACACGCTTTCCCGGAAAATTTTCATACAATAGTTATAAAATTTTCATACATTGAACTTTTTTGGCACTTTTAAAACCCGATTTTTCCAAATTTTTCTATAGACGCCTACTTTGTTTATTATACCGTTGCGATCGCCTCGCCGGGACCTATCTCTGGATACCCCATTTGTGGGGCTAGCGCGAACAACCGCGAAAATCCAAATTCAACCGAGGTGTAGTAAGGGCTAGTAAACAAAGAAAATTTTGCAAATTCTATTCGTACCTTAAGTCTGGGACTATACAATATATATATTGTTTGAAGCGGATCAATTAGCTGGATATACTGACACGCTTTCCCGGAAAATTTTCATACAATAGTTATAAAATTTTCATACATTGAACTTTTTTGGCACTTTTAAAACCCGATTTTTCCAAATTTTTCTATAGACGCCTACTTTGTTTATTATACCGTTGCGATCGCCTCGCCGGGACCTATCTCTGGATACCCCATTTGTGGGGCTAGCGCGAACAACCGCGAAAATCCAAATTCAACCGAGGTGTAGTAAGGGCTAGTAAACAAAGAAAATTTTGCAAATTCTATTCGTACCTTAAGTCTGGGACTATACAATATATATATTGTTTGAAGCGGATCAATTAGCTGGATATACTGACACGCTTTCCCGGAAAATTTTCATACAATAGTTATAAAATTTTCATACATTGAACTTTTTTGGCACTTTTAAAACCCGATTTTTCCAAATTTTTCTATAGACGCCTACTTTGTTTATTATACCGTTGCGATCGCCTCGCCGGGACCTATCTCTGGATACCCCATTTGTGGGGCTAGCGCGAACAACCGCGAAAATCCAAATTCAACCGAGGTGTAGTAAGGGCTAGTAAACAAAGAAAATTTTGCAAATTCTATTCGTACCTTAAGTCTGGGACTATACAATATATATATTGTTTGAAGCGGATCAATTAGCTGGATATACTGACACGCTTTCCCGGAAAATTTTCATACAATAGTTATAAAATTTTCATACATTGAACTTTTTTGGCACTTTTAAAACCCGATTTTTCCAAATTTTTCTATAGACGCCTACTTTGTTTATTATACCGTTGCGATCGCCTCGCCGGGACCTATCTCTGGATACCCCATTTGTGGGGCTAGCGCGAACAACCGCGAAAATCCAAATTCAACCGAGGTGTAGTAAGGGCTAGTAAACAAAGAAAATTTTGCAAATTCTATTCGTACCTTAAGTCTGGGACTATACAATATATATATTGTTTGAAGCGGATCAATTAGCTGGATATACTGACACGCTTTCCCGGAAAATTTTCATACAATAGTTATAAAATTTTCATACATTGAACTTTTTTGGCACTTTTAAAACCCGATTTTTCCAAATTTTTCTATAGACGCCTACTTTGTTTATTATACCGTTGCGATCGCCTCGCCGGGACCTATCTCTGGATACCCCATTTGTGGGGCTAGCGCGAACAACCGCGAAAATCCAAATTCAACCGAGGTGTAGTAAGGGCTAGTAAACAAAGAAAATTTTGCAAATTCTATTCGTACCTTAAGTCTGGGACTATACAATATATATATTGTTTGAAGCGGATCAATTAGCTGGATATACTGACACGCTTTCCCGGAAAATTTTCATACAATAGTTATAAAATTTTCATACATTGAACTTTTTTGGCACTTTTAAAACCCGATTTTTCCAAATTTTTCTATAGACGCCTACTTTGTTTATTATACCGTTGCGATCGCCTCGCCGGGACCTATCTCTGGATACCCCATTTGTGGGGCTAGCGCGAACAACCGCGAAAATCCAAATTCAACCGAGGTGTAGTAAGGGCTAGTAAACAAAGAAAATTTTGCAAATTCTATTCGTACCTTAAGTCTGGGACTATACAATATATATATTGTTTGAAGCGGATCAATTAGCTGGATATACTGACACGCTTTCCCGGAAAATTTTCATACAATAGTTATAAAATTTTCATACATTGAACTTTTTTGGCACTTTTAAAACCCGATTTTTCCAAATTTTTCTATAGACGCCTACTTTGTTTATTATACCGTTGCGATCGCCTCGCCGGGACCTATCTCTGGATACCCCATTTGTGGGGCTAGCGCGAACAACCGCGAAAATCCAAATTCAACCGAGGTGTAGTAAGGGCTAGTAAACAAAGAAAATTTTGCAAATTCTATTCGTACCTTAAGTCTGGGACTATACAATATATATATTGTTTGAAGCGGATCAATTAGCTGGATATACTGACACGCTTTCCCGGAAAATTTTCATACAATAGTTATAAAATTTTCATACATTGAACTTTTTTGGCACTTTTAAAACCCGATTTTTCCAAATTTTTCTATAGACGCCTACTTTGTTTATTATACCGTTGCGATCGCCTCGCCGGGACCTATCTCTGGATACCCCATTTGTGGGGCTAGCGCGAACAACCGCGAAAATCCAAATTCAACCGAGGTGTAGTAAGGGCTAGTAAACAAAGAAAATTTTGCAAATTCTATTCGTACCTTAAGTCTGGGACTATACAATATATATATTGTTTGAAGCGGATCAATTAGCTGGATATACTGACACGCTTTCCCGGAAAATTTTCATACAATAGTTATAAAATTTTCATACATTGAACTTTTTTGGCACTTTTAAAACCCGATTTTTCCAAATTTTTCTATAGACGCCTACTTTGTTTATTATACCGTTGCGATCGCCTCGCCGGGACCTATCTCTGGATACCCCATTTGTGGGGCTAGCGCGAACAACCGCGAAAATCCAAATTCAACCGAGGTGTAGTAAGGGCTAGTAAACAAAGAAAATTTTGCAAATTCTATTCGTACCTTAAGTCTGGGACTATACAATATATATATTGTTTGAAGCGGATCAATTAGCTGGATATACTGACACGCTTTCCCGGAAAATTTTCATACAATAGTTATAAAATTTTCATACATTGAACTTTTTTGGCACTTTTAAAACCCGATTTTTCCAAATTTTTCTATAGACGCCTACTTTGTTTATTATACCGTTGCGATCGCCTCGCCGGGACCTATCTCTGGATACCCCATTTGTGGGGCTAGCGCGAACAACCGCGAAAATCCAAATTCAACCGAGGTGTAGTAAGGGCTAGTAAACAAAGAAAATTTTGCAAATTCTATTCGTACCTTAAGTCTGGGACTATACAATATATATATTGTTTGAAGCGGATCAATTAGCTGGATATACTGACACGCTTTCCCGGAAAATTTTCATACAATAGTTATAAAATTTTCATACATTGAACTTTTTTGGCACTTTTAAAACCCGATTTTTCCAAATTTTTCTATAGACGCCTACTTTGTTTATTATACCGTTGCGATCGCCTCGCCGGGACCTATCTCTGGATACCCCATTTGTGGGGCTAGCGCGAACAACCGCGAAAATCCAAATTCAACCGAGGTGTAGTAAGGGCTAGTAAACAAAGAAAATTTTGCAAATTCTATTCGTACCTTAAGTCTGGGACTATACAATATATATATTGTTTGAAGCGGATCAATTAGCTGGATATACTGACACGCTTTCCCGGAAAATTTTCATACAATAGTTATAAAATTTTCATACATTGAACTTTTTTGGCACTTTTAAAACCCGATTTTTCCAAATTTTTCTATAGACGCCTACTTTGTTTATTATACCGTTGCGATCGCCTCGCCGGGACCTATCTCTGGATACCCCATTTGTGGGGCTAGCGCGAACAACCGCGAAAATCCAAATTCAACCGAGGTGTAGTAAGGGCTAGTAAACAAAGAAAATTTTGCAAATTCTATTCGTACCTTAAGTCTGGGACTATACAATATATATATTGTTTGAAGCGGATCAATTAGCTGGATATACTGACACGCTTTCCCGGAAAATTTTCATACAATAGTTATAAAATTTTCATACATTGAACTTTTTTGGCACTTTTAAAACCCGATTTTTCCAAATTTTTCTATAGACGCCTACTTTGTTTATTATACCGTTGCGATCGCCTCGCCGGGACCTATCTCTGGATACCCCATTTGTGGGGCTAGCGCGAACAACCGCGAAAATCCAAATTCAACCGAGGTGTAGTAAGGGCTAGTAAACAAAGAAAATTTTGCAAATTCTATTCGTACCTTAAGTCTGGGACTATACAATATATATATTGTTTGAAGCGGATCAATTAGCTGGATATACTGACACGCTTTCCCGGAAAATTTTCATACAATAGTTATAAAATTTTCATACATTGAACTTTTTTGGCACTTTTAAAACCCGATTTTTCCAAATTTTTCTATAGACGCCTACTTTGTTTATTATACCGTTGCGATCGCCTCGCCGGGACCTATCTCTGGATACCCCATTTGTGGGGCTAGCGCGAACAACCGCGAAAATCCAAATTCAACCGAGGTGTAGTAAGGGCTAGTAAACAAAGAAAATTTTGCAAATTCTATTCGTACCTTAAGTCTGGGACTATACAATATATATATTGTTTGAAGCGGATCAATTAGCTGGATATACTGACACGCTTTCCCGGAAAATTTTCATACAATAGTTATAAAATTTTCATACATTGAACTTTTTTGGCACTTTTAAAACCCGATTTTTCCAAATTTTTCTATAGACGCCTACTTTGTTTATTATACCGTTGCGATCGCCTCGCCGGGACCTATCTCTGGATACCCCATTTGTGGGGCTAGCGCGAACAACCGCGAAAATCCAAATTCAACCGAGGTGTAGTAAGGGCTAGTAAACAAAGAAAATTTTGCAAATTCTATTCGTACCTTAAGTCTGGGACTATACAATATATATATTGTTTGAAGCGGATCAATTAGCTGGATATACTGACACGCTTTCCCGGAAAATTTTCATACAATAGTTATAAAATTTTCATACATTGAACTTTTTTGGCACTTTTAAAACCCGATTTTTCCAAATTTTTCTATAGACGCCTACTTTGTTTATTATACCGTTGCGATCGCCTCGCCGGGACCTATCTCTGGATACCCCATTTGTGGGGCTAGCGCGAACAACCGCGAAAATCCAAATTCAACCGAGGTGTAGTAAGGGCTAGTAAACAAAGAAAATTTTGCAAATTCTATTCGTACCTTAAGTCTGGGACTATACAATATATATATTGTTTGAAGCGGATCAATTAGCTGGATATACTGACACGCTTTCCCGGAAAATTTTCATACAATAGTTATAAAATTTTCATACATTGAACTTTTTTGGCACTTTTAAAACCCGATTTTTCCAAATTTTTCTATAGACGCCTACTTTGTTTATTATACCGTTGCGATCGCCTCGCCGGGACCTATCTCTGGATACCCCATTTGTGGGGCTAGCGCGAACAACCGCGAAAATCCAAATTCAACCGAGGTGTAGTAAGGGCTAGTAAACAAAGAAAATTTTGCAAATTCTATTCGTACCTTAAGTCTGGGACTATACAATATATATATTGTTTGAAGCGGATCAATTAGCTGGATATACTGACACGCTTTCCCGGAAAATTTTCATACAATAGTTATAAAATTTTCATACATTGAACTTTTTTGGCACTTTTAAAACCCGATTTTTCCAAATTTTTCTATAGACGCCTACTTTGTTTATTATACCGTTGCGATCGCCTCGCCGGGACCTATCTCTGGATACCCCATTTGTGGGGCTAGCGCGAACAACCGCGAAAATCCAAATTCAACCGAGGTGTAGTAAGGGCTAGTAAACAAAGAAAATTTTGCAAATTCTATTCGTACCTTAAGTCTGGGACTATACAATATATATATTGTTTGAAGCGGATCAATTAGCTGGATATACTGACACGCTTTCCCGGAAAATTTTCATACAATAGTTATAAAATTTTCATACATTGAACTTTTTTGGCACTTTTAAAACCCGATTTTTCCAAATTTTTCTATAGACGCCTACTTTGTTTATTATACCGTTGCGATCGCCTCGCCGGGACCTATCTCTGGATACCCCATTTGTGGGGCTAGCGCGAACAACCGCGAAAATCCAAATTCAACCGAGGTGTAGTAAGGGCTAGTAAACAAAGAAAATTTTGCAAATTCTATTCGTACCTTAAGTCTGGGACTATACAATATATATATTGTTTGAAGCGGATCAATTAGCTGGATATACTGACACGCTTTCCCGGAAAATTTTCATACAATAGTTATAAAATTTTCATACATTGAACTTTTTTGGCACTTTTAAAACCCGATTTTTCCAAATTTTTCTATAGACGCCTACTTTGTTTATTATACCGTTGCGATCGCCTCGCCGGGACCTATCTCTGGATACCCCATTTGTGGGGCTAGCGCGAACAACCGCGAAAATCCAAATTCAACCGAGGTGTAGTAAGGGCTAGTAAACAAAGAAAATTTTGCAAATTCTATTCGTACCTTAAGTCTGGGACTATACAATATATATATTGTTTGAAGCGGATCAATTAGCTGGATATACTGACACGCTTTCCCGGAAAATTTTCATACAATAGTTATAAAATTTTCATACATTGAACTTTTTTGGCACTTTTAAAACCCGATTTTTCCAAATTTTTCTATAGACGCCTACTTTGTTTATTATACCGTTGCGATCGCCTCGCCGGGACCTATCTCTGGATACCCCATTTGTGGGGCTAGCGCGAACAACCGCGAAAATCCAAATTCAACCGAGGTGTAGTAAGGGCTAGTAAACAAAGAAAATTTTGCAAATTCTATTCGTACCTTAAGTCTGGGACTATACAATATATATATTGTTTGAAGCGGATCAATTAGCTGGATATACTGACACGCTTTCCCGGAAAATTTTCATACAATAGTTATAAAATTTTCATACATTGAACTTTTTTGGCACTTTTAAAACCCGATTTTTCCAAATTTTTCTATAGACGCCTACTTTGTTTATTATACCGTTGCGATCGCCTCGCCGGGACCTATCTCTGGATACCCCATTTGTGGGGCTAGCGCGAACAACCGCGAAAATCCAAATTCAACCGAGGTGTAGTAAGGGCTAGTAAACAAAGAAAATTTTGCAAATTCTATTCGTACCTTAAGTCTGGGACTATACAATATATATATTGTTTGAAGCGGATCAATTAGCTGGATATACTGACACGCTTTCCCGGAAAATTTTCATACAATAGTTATAAAATTTTCATACATTGAACTTTTTTGGCACTTTTAAAACCCGATTTTTCCAAATTTTTCTATAGACGCCTACTTTGTTTATTATACCGTTGCGATCGCCTCGCCGGGACCTATCTCTGGATACCCCATTTGTGGGGCTAGCGCGAACAACCGCGAAAATCCAAATTCAACCGAGGTGTAGTAAGGGCTAGTAAACAAAGAAAATTTTGCAAATTCTATTCGTACCTTAAGTCTGGGACTATACAATATATATATTGTTTGAAGCGGATCAATTAGCTGGATATACTGACACGCTTTCCCGGAAAATTTTCATACAATAGTTATAAAATTTTCATACATTGAACTTTTTTGGCACTTTTAAAACCCGATTTTTCCAAATTTTTCTATAGACGCCTACTTTGTTTATTATACCGTTGCGATCGCCTCGCCGGGACCTATCTCTGGATACCCCATTTGTGGGGCTAGCGCGAACAACCGCGAAAATCCAAATTCAACCGAGGTGTAGTAAGGGCTAGTAAACAAAGAAAATTTTGCAAATTCTATTCGTACCTTAAGTCTGGGACTATACAATATATATATTGTTTGAAGCGGATCAATTAGCTGGATATACTGACACGCTTTCCCGGAAAATTTTCATACAATAGTTATAAAATTTTCATACATTGAACTTTTTTGGCACTTTTAAAACCCGATTTTTCCAAATTTTTCTATAGACGCCTACTTTGTTTATTATACCGTTGCGATCGCCTCGCCGGGACCTATCTCTGGATACCCCATTTGTGGGGCTAGCGCGAACAACCGCGAAAATCCAAATTCAACCGAGGTGTAGTAAGGGCTAGTAAACAAAGAAAATTTTGCAAATTCTATTCGTACCTTAAGTCTGGGACTATACAATATATATATTGTTTGAAGCGGATCAATTAGCTGGATATACTGACACGCTTTCCCGGAAAATTTTCATACAATAGTTATAAAATTTTCATACATTGAACTTTTTTGGCACTTTTAAAACCCGATTTTTCCAAATTTTTCTATAGACGCCTACTTTGTTTATTATACCGTTGCGATCGCCTCGCCGGGACCTATCTCTGGATACCCCATTTGTGGGGCTAGCGCGAACAACCGCGAAAATCCAAATTCAACCGAGGTGTAGTAAGGGCTAGTAAACAAAGAAAATTTTGCAAATTCTATTCGTACCTTAAGTCTGGGACTATACAATATATATATTGTTTGAAGCGGATCAATTAGCTGGATATACTGACACGCTTTCCCGGAAAATTTTCATACAATAGTTATAAAATTTTCATACATTGAACTTTTTTGGCACTTTTAAAACCCGATTTTTCCAAATTTTTCTATAGACGCCTACTTTGTTTATTATACCGTTGCGATCGCCTCGCCGGGACCTATCTCTGGATACCCCATTTGTGGGGCTAGCGCGAACAACCGCGAAAATCCAAATTCAACCGAGGTGTAGTAAGGGCTAGTAAACAAAGAAAATTTTGCAAATTCTATTCGTACCTTAAGTCTGGGACTATACAATATATATATTGTTTGAAGCGGATCAATTAGCTGGATATACTGACACGCTTTCCCGGAAAATTTTCATACAATAGTTATAAAATTTTCATACATTGAACTTTTTTGGCACTTTTAAAACCCGATTTTTCCAAATTTTTCTATAGACGCCTACTTTGTTTATTATACCGTTGCGATCGCCTCGCCGGGACCTATCTCTGGATACCCCATTTGTGGGGCTAGCGCGAACAACCGCGAAAATCCAAATTCAACCGAGGTGTAGTAAGGGCTAGTAAACAAAGAAAATTTTGCAAATTCTATTCGTACCTTAAGTCTGGGACTATACAATATATATATTGTTTGAAGCGGATCAATTAGCTGGATATACTGACACGCTTTCCCGGAAAATTTTCATACAATAGTTATAAAATTTTCATACATTGAACTTTTTTGGCACTTTTAAAACCCGATTTTTCCAAATTTTTCTATAGACGCCTACTTTGTTTATTATACCGTTGCGATCGCCTCGCCGGGACCTATCTCTGGATACCCCATTTGTGGGGCTAGCGCGAACAACCGCGAAAATCCAAATTCAACCGAGGTGTAGTAAGGGCTAGTAAACAAAGAAAATTTTGCAAATTCTATTCGTACCTTAAGTCTGGGACTATACAATATATATATTGTTTGAAGCGGATCAATTAGCTGGATATACTGACACGCTTTCCCGGAAAATTTTCATACAATAGTTATAAAATTTTCATACATTGAACTTTTTTGGCACTTTTAAAACCCGATTTTTCCAAATTTTTCTATAGACGCCTACTTTGTTTATTATACCGTTGCGATCGCCTCGCCGGGACCTATCTCTGGATACCCCATTTGTGGGGCTAGCGCGAACAACCGCGAAAATCCAAATTCAACCGAGGTGTAGTAAGGGCTAGTAAACAAAGAAAATTTTGCAAATTCTATTCGTACCTTAAGTCTGGGACTATACAATATATATATTGTTTGAAGCGGATCAATTAGCTGGATATACTGACACGCTTTCCCGGAAAATTTTCATACAATAGTTATAAAATTTTCATACATTGAACTTTTTTGGCACTTTTAAAACCCGATTTTTCCAAATTTTTCTATAGACGCCTACTTTGTTTATTATACCGTTGCGATCGCCTCGCCGGGACCTATCTCTGGATACCCCATTTGTGGGGCTAGCGCGAACAACCGCGAAAATCCAAATTCAACCGAGGTGTAGTAAGGGCTAGTAAACAAAGAAAATTTTGCAAATTCTATTCGTACCTTAAGTCTGGGACTATACAATATATATATTGTTTGAAGCGGATCAATTAGCTGGATATACTGACACGCTTTCCCGGAAAATTTTCATACAATAGTTATAAAATTTTCATACATTGAACTTTTTTGGCACTTTTAAAACCCGATTTTTCCAAATTTTTCTATAGACGCCTACTTTGTTTATTATACCGTTGCGATCGCCTCGCCGGGACCTATCTCTGGATACCCCATTTGTGGGGCTAGCGCGAACAACCGCGAAAATCCAAATTCAACCGAGGTGTAGTAAGGGCTAGTAAACAAAGAAAATTTTGCAAATTCTATTCGTACCTTAAGTCTGGGACTATACAATATATATATTGTTTGAAGCGGATCAATTAGCTGGATATACTGACACGCTTTCCCGGAAAATTTTCATACAATAGTTATAAAATTTTCATACATTGAACTTTTTTGGCACTTTTAAAACCCGATTTTTCCAAATTTTTCTATAGACGCCTACTTTGTTTATTATACCGTTGCGATCGCCTCGCCGGGACCTATCTCTGGATACCCCATTTGTGGGGCTAGCGCGAACAACCGCGAAAATCCAAATTCAACCGAGGTGTAGTAAGGGCTAGTAAACAAAGAAAATTTTGCAAATTCTATTCGTACCTTAAGTCTGGGACTATACAATATATATATTGTTTGAAGCGGATCAATTAGCTGGATATACTGACACGCTTTCCCGGAAAATTTTCATACAATAGTTATAAAATTTTCATACATTGAACTTTTTTGGCACTTTTAAAACCCGATTTTTCCAAATTTTTCTATAGACGCCTACTTTGTTTATTATACCGTTGCGATCGCCTCGCCGGGACCTATCTCTGGATACCCCATTTGTGGGGCTAGCGCGAACAACCGCGAAAATCCAAATTCAACCGAGGTGTAGTAAGGGCTAGTAAACAAAGAAAATTTTGCAAATTCTATTCGTACCTTAAGTCTGGGACTATACAATATATATATTGTTTGAAGCGGATCAATTAGCTGGATATACTGACACGCTTTCCCGGAAAATTTTCATACAATAGTTATAAAATTTTCATACATTGAACTTTTTTGGCACTTTTAAAACCCGATTTTTCCAAATTTTTCTATAGACGCCTACTTTGTTTATTATACCGTTGCGATCGCCTCGCCGGGACCTATCTCTGGATACCCCATTTGTGGGGCTAGCGCGAACAACCGCGAAAATCCAAATTCAACCGAGGTGTAGTAAGGGCTAGTAAACAAAGAAAATTTTGCAAATTCTATTCGTACCTTAAGTCTGGGACTATACAATATATATATTGTTTGAAGCGGATCAATTAGCTGGATATACTGACACGCTTTCCCGGAAAATTTTCATACAATAGTTATAAAATTTTCATACATTGAACTTTTTTGGCACTTTTAAAACCCGATTTTTCCAAATTTTTCTATAGACGCCTACTTTGTTTATTATACCGTTGCGATCGCCTCGCCGGGACCTATCTCTGGATACCCCATTTGTGGGGCTAGCGCGAACAACCGCGAAAATCCAAATTCAACCGAGGTGTAGTAAGGGCTAGTAAACAAAGAAAATTTTGCAAATTCTATTCGTACCTTAAGTCTGGGACTATACAATATATATATTGTTTGAAGCGGATCAATTAGCTGGATATACTGACACGCTTTCCCGGAAAATTTTCATACAATAGTTATAAAATTTTCATACATTGAACTTTTTTGGCACTTTTAAAACCCGATTTTTCCAAATTTTTCTATAGACGCCTACTTTGTTTATTATACCGTTGCGATCGCCTCGCCGGGACCTATCTCTGGATACCCCATTTGTGGGGCTAGCGCGAACAACCGCGAAAATCCAAATTCAACCGAGGTGTAGTAAGGGCTAGTAAACAAAGAAAATTTTGCAAATTCTATTCGTACCTTAAGTCTGGGACTATACAATATATATATTGTTTGAAGCGGATCAATTAGCTGGATATACTGACACGCTTTCCCGGAAAATTTTCATACAATAGTTATAAAATTTTCATACATTGAACTTTTTTGGCACTTTTAAAACCCGATTTTTCCAAATTTTTCTATAGACGCCTACTTTGTTTATTATACCGTTGCGATCGCCTCGCCGGGACCTATCTCTGGATACCCCATTTGTGGGGCTAGCGCGAACAACCGCGAAAATCCAAATTCAACCGAGGTGTAGTAAGGGCTAGTAAACAAAGAAAATTTTGCAAATTCTATTCGTACCTTAAGTCTGGGACTATACAATATATATATTGTTTGAAGCGGATCAATTAGCTGGATATACTGACACGCTTTCCCGGAAAATTTTCATACAATAGTTATAAAATTTTCATACATTGAACTTTTTTGGCACTTTTAAAACCCGATTTTTCCAAATTTTTCTATAGACGCCTACTTTGTTTATTATACCGTTGCGATCGCCTCGCCGGGACCTATCTCTGGATACCCCATTTGTGGGGCTAGCGCGAACAACCGCGAAAATCCAAATTCAACCGAGGTGTAGTAAGGGCTAGTAAACAAAGAAAATTTTGCAAATTCTATTCGTACCTTAAGTCTGGGACTATACAATATATATATTGTTTGAAGCGGATCAATTAGCTGGATATACTGACACGCTTTCCCGGAAAATTTTCATACAATAGTTATAAAATTTTCATACATTGAACTTTTTTGGCACTTTTAAAACCCGATTTTTCCAAATTTTTCTATAGACGCCTACTTTGTTTATTATACCGTTGCGATCGCCTCGCCGGGACCTATCTCTGGATACCCCATTTGTGGGGCTAGCGCGAACAACCGCGAAAATCCAAATTCAACCGAGGTGTAGTAAGGGCTAGTAAACAAAGAAAATTTTGCAAATTCTATTCGTACCTTAAGTCTGGGACTATACAATATATATATTGTTTGAAGCGGATCAATTAGCTGGATATACTGACACGCTTTCCCGGAAAATTTTCATACAATAGTTATAAAATTTTCATACATTGAACTTTTTTGGCACTTTTAAAACCCGATTTTTCCAAATTTTTCTATAGACGCCTACTTTGTTTATTATACCGTTGCGATCGCCTCGCCGGGACCTATCTCTGGATACCCCATTTGTGGGGCTAGCGCGAACAACCGCGAAAATCCAAATTCAACCGAGGTGTAGTAAGGGCTAGTAAACAAAGAAAATTTTGCAAATTCTATTCGTACCTTAAGTCTGGGACTATACAATATATATATTGTTTGAAGCGGATCAATTAGCTGGATATACTGACACGCTTTCCCGGAAAATTTTCATACAATAGTTATAAAATTTTCATACATTGAACTTTTTTGGCACTTTTAAAACCCGATTTTTCCAAATTTTTCTATAGACGCCTACTTTGTTTATTATACCGTTGCGATCGCCTCGCCGGGACCTATCTCTGGATACCCCATTTGTGGGGCTAGCGCGAACAACCGCGAAAATCCAAATTCAACCGAGGTGTAGTAAGGGCTAGTAAACAAAGAAAATTTTGCAAATTCTATTCGTACCTTAAGTCTGGGACTATACAATATATATATTGTTTGAAGCGGATCAATTAGCTGGATATACTGACACGCTTTCCCGGAAAATTTTCATACAATAGTTATAAAATTTTCATACATTGAACTTTTTTGGCACTTTTAAAACCCGATTTTTCCAAATTTTTCTATAGACGCCTACTTTGTTTATTATACCGTTGCGATCGCCTCGCCGGGACCTATCTCTGGATACCCCATTTGTGGGGCTAGCGCGAACAACCGCGAAAATCCAAATTCAACCGAGGTGTAGTAAGGGCTAGTAAACAAAGAAAATTTTGCAAATTCTATTCGTACCTTAAGTCTGGGACTATACAATATATATATTGTTTGAAGCGGATCAATTAGCTGGATATACTGACACGCTTTCCCGGAAAATTTTCATACAATAGTTATAAAATTTTCATACATTGAACTTTTTTGGCACTTTTAAAACCCGATTTTTCCAAATTTTTCTATAGACGCCTACTTTGTTTATTATACCGTTGCGATCGCCTCGCCGGGACCTATCTCTGGATACCCATTTGTGGGGCTAGCGCGAACAACCGCGAAAATCCAAATTCAACCGAGGTGTAGTAAGGGCTAGTAAACAAAGAAAATTTTGCAAATTCTATTCGTACCTTAAGTCTGGGACTATACAATATATATATTGTTTGAAGCGGATCAATTAGCTGGATATACTGACACGCTTTCCCGGAAAATTTTCATACAATAGTTATAAAATTTTCATACATTGAACTTTTTTGGCACTTTTAAAACCCGATTTTTCCAAATTTTTCTATAGACGCCTACTTTGTTTATTATACCGTTGCGATCGCCTCGCCGGGACCTATCTCTGGATACCCCATTTGTGGGGCTAGCGCGAACAACCGCGAAAATCCAAATTCAACCGAGGTGTAGTAAGGGCTAGTAAACAAAGAAAATTTTGCAAATTCTATTCGTACCTTAAGTCTGGGACTATACAATATATATATTGTTTGAAGCGGATCAATTAGCTGGATATACTGACACGCTTTCCCGGAAAATTTTCATACAATAGTTATAAAATTTTCATACATTGAACTTTTTTGGCACTTTTAAAACCCGATTTTTCCAAATTTTTCTATAGACGCCTACTTTGTTTATTATACCGTTGCGATCGCCTCGCCGGGACCTATCTCTGGATACCCCATTTGTGGGGCTAGCGCGAACAACCGCGAAAATCCAAATTCAACCGAGGTGTAGTAAGGGCTAGTAAAACAAAGAAAATTTTGCAAATTCTATTCGTACCTTAAGTCTGGGACTATACAATATATATATTGTTTGAAGCGGATCAATTAGCTGGATATACTGACACGCTTTCCCGGAAAATTTTCATACAATAGTTATAAAATTTTCATACATTGAACTTTTTTGGCACTTTTAAAACCCGATTTTTCCAAATTTTTCTATAGACGCCTACTTTGTTTATTATACCGTTGCGATCGCCTCGCCGGGACCTATCTCTGGATACCCCATTTGTGGGGCTAGCGCGAACAACCGCGAAAATCCAAATTCAACCGAGGTGTAGTAAGGGCTAGTAAACAAAGAAAATTTTGCAAATTCTATTCGTACCTTAAGTCTGGGACTATACAATATATATATTGTTTGAAGCGGATCAATTAGCTGGATATACTGACACGCTTTCCCGGAAAATTTTCATACAATAGTTATAAAATTTTCATACATTGAACTTTTTTGGCACTTTTAAAACCCGATTTTTCCAAATTTTTCTATAGACGCCTACTTTGTTTATTATACCGTTGCGATCGCCTCGCCGGGACCTATCTCTGGATACCCCATTTGTGGGGCTAGCGCGAACAACCGCGAAAATCCAAATTCAACCGAGGTGTAGTAAGGGCTAGTAAACAAAGAAAATTTTGCAAATTCTATTCGTACCTTAAGTCTGGGACTATACAATATATATATTGTTTGAAGCGGATCAATTAGCTGGATATACTGACACGCTTTCCCGGAAAATTTTTCATACAATAGTTATAAAATTTTCATACATTGAACTTTTTTGGCACTTTTAAAACCCGATTTTTCCAAATTTTCTATAGACGCCTACTTTGTTTATTATACCGTTGCGATCGCCTCGCCGGGACCTATCTCTGGATACCCCATTTGTGGGGGCTAGCGCGAACAACCGCGAAAATCCAAATTCAACCGAGGTGTAGTAAGGGCTAGTAAACAAAGAAAATTTTGCAAATTCTATTCGTACCTTAAGTCTGGGACTATACAATATATATATTGTTTGAAGCGGATCAATTAGCTGGATATACTGACACGCTTTCCCGGAAAATTTTCATACAATAGTTATAAAATTTTCATACATTGAACTTTTTTGGCACTTTTAAAACCCGATTTTTCCAAATTTTTCTATAGACGCCTACTTTGTTTATTATACCGTTGCGATCGCCTCGCCGGGACCTATCTCTGGATACCCCATTTGTGGGGCTAGCGCGAACAACCGCGAAAATCCAAATTCAACCGAGGTGTAGTAAGGGCTAGTAAACAAAGAAAATTTTGCAAATTCTATTCGTACCTTAAGTCTGGGACTATACAATATATATATTGTTTGAAGCGGATCAATTAGCTGGATATACTGACACGCTTTCCCGGAAAATTTTCATACAATAGTTATAAAATTTTCATACATTGAACTTTTTTGGCACTTTTAAAACCCGATTTTTCCAAATTTTTCTATAGACGCCTACTTTGTTTATTATACCGTTGCGATCGCCTCGCCGGGACCTATCTCTGGATACCCCATTTGTGGGGCTAGCGCGAACAACCGCGAAAATCCAAATTCAACCGAGGTGTAGTAAGGGCTAGTAAACAAAGAAAATTTTGCAAATTCTATTCGTACCTTAAGTCTGGGACTATACAATATATATATTGTTTGAAGCGGATCAATTAGCTGGATATACTGACACGCTTTCCCGGAAAATTTTCATACAATAGTTATAAAATTTTCATACATTGAACTTTTTTGGCACTTTAAAACCCGATTTTTCCAAATTTTTCTATAGACGCCTACTTTGTTTATTATACCGTTGCGATCGCCTCGCCGGGACCTATCTCTGGATACCCCATTTGTGGGGCTAGCGCGAACAACCGCGAAAATCCAAATTCAACCGAGGTGTAGTAAGGGCTAGTAAACAAAGAAAATTTTGCAAATTCTATTCGTACCTTAAGTCTGGGACTATACAATATATATATTGTTTGAAGCGGATCAATTAGCTGGATATACTGACACGCTTTCCCGGAAAATTTTCATACAATAGTTATAAAATTTTCATACATTGAACTTTTTTGGCACTTTTAAAACCCGATTTTTCCAAATTTTTCTATAGACGCCTACTTTGTTTATTATACCGTTGCGATCGCCTCGCCGGGACCTATCTCTGGATACCCCATTTGTGGGGCTAGCGCGAACAACCGCGAAAATCCAAATTCAACGAGGTGTAGTAAGGGCTAGTAAACAAAGAAAATTTTGCAAATTCTATTCGTACCTTAAGTCTGGGACTATACAATATATATATTGTTTGAAGCGGATCAATTAGCTGGATATACTGACACGCTTTCCCGGAAAATTTTCATACAATAGTTATAAAATTTTCATACATTGAACTTTTTTGGCACTTTTAAAACCCGATTTTTCCAAATTTTTCTATAGACGCCTACTTTGTTTATTATACCGTTGCGATCGCCTCGCCGGGACCTATCTCTGGATACCCCATTTGTGGGGCTAGCGCGAACAACCGCGAAAATCCAAATTCAACCGAGGTGTAGTAAGGGCTAGTAAACAAAGAAAATTTTGCAAATTCTATTCGTACCTTAAGTCTGGGACTATACAATATATATATTGTTTGAAGCGGATCAATTAGCTGGATATACTGACACGCTTTCCCGGAAAATTTTCATACAATAGTTATAAAATTTTCATACATTGAACTTTTTTGGCACTTTTAAACCCGATTTTTCCAAATTTTTCTATAGACGCCTACTTTGTTTATTATACCGTTGCGATCGCCTCGCCGGGACCTATCTCTGGATACCCCATTTGTGGGGCTAGCGCGAACAACCGCGAAAATCCAAATTCAACCGAGGTGTAGTAAGGGCTAGTAAACAAAGAAAATTTTGCAAATTCTATTCGTACCTTAAGTCTGGGACTATACAATATATATATTGTTTGAAGCGGATCAATTAGCTGGATATACTGACACGCTTTCCCGGAAAATTTTCATACAATAGTTATAAAATTTTCATACATTGAACTTTTTTGGCACTTTTAAAACCCGATTTTTCCAAATTTTTCTATAGACGCCTACTTTGTTTATTATACCGTTGCGATCGCCTCGCCGGGACCTATCTCTGGATACCCCATTTGTGGGGCTAGCGCGAACAACCGCGAAAATCCAAATTCAACCGAGGTGTAGTAAGGGCTAGTAAACAAAGAAAATTTTGCAAATTCTATTCGTACCTTAAGTCTGGGACTATACAATATATATATTGTTTGAAGCGGATCAATTAGCTGGATATACTGACACGCTTTCCCGGAAAATTTTCATACAATAGTTATAAAATTTTCATACATTGAACTTTTTTGGCACTTTTAAAACCCGATTTTTCCAAATTTTTCTATAGACGCCTACTTTGTTTATTATACCGTTGCGATCGCCTCGCCGGGACCTATCTCTGGATACCCCATTTGTGGGGCTAGCGCGAACAACCGCGAAAATCCAAATTCAACCGAGGTGTAGTAAGGGCTAGTAAACAAAGAAAATTTTGCAAATTCTATTCGTACCTTAAGTCTGGGACTATACAATATATATATTGTTTGAAGCGGATCAATTAGCTGGATATACTGACACGCTTTCCCGGAAAATTTTCATACAATAGTTATAAAATTTTCATACATTGAACTTTTTTTGGCACTTTAAAACCCGATTTTTCCAAATTTTTCTATAGACGCCTACTTTGTTTATTATACCGTTGCGATCGCCTCGCCGGGGACCTATCTCTGGATACCCCATTTGTGGGGCTAGCGCGAACAACCGCGAAAATCCAAATTCAACCGAGGTGTAGTAAGGGCTAGTAAACAAAGAAAATTTTGCAAATTCTATTCGTACCTTAAGTCTGGGACTATACAATATATATATTGTTTGAAGCGGATCAATTAGCTGGATATACTGACACGCTTTCCCGGAAAATTTTCATACAATAGTTATAAAATTTTCATACATTGAACTTTTTTGGCACTTTTAAACCCGATTTTTCCAAATTTTTCTATAGACGCCTACTTTGTTTATTATGCCGTTGCGATCGCCTCGCCGGGACCTATCTCTGGATACCCATTTGTGGGGCTAGCGCGAACAACCGCGAAATCCAAATTCAACCGAGGTGTAGTAAGGGCTAGTAAACAAAGAAAATTTTGCAAATTCTATTCGTACCTTAAGTCTGGGACTATACAATATATATATTGTTTGAAGCGGATCAATTAGCTGGATATACTGACACGCTTTCCCGGAAAATTTTCATACAATAGTTATAAAATTTTCATACATTGAACTTTTTTGGCACTTTTAAAACCCGATTTTTCCAAATTTTCTATAGACGCCTACTTTGTTTATTATACCGTTGCGATCGCCTCGCCGGGACCTATCTCTGGATACCCCATTTGTGGGGCTAGCGCGAACAACCGCGAAAATCCAAATTCAACCGAGGTGTAGTAAGGGCTAGTAAACAAAGAAAATTTTGCAAATTCTATTCGTACCTTAAGTCTGGGACTATACAATATATATATTGTTTGAAGCGGATCAATTAGCTGGATATACTGACACGCTTTCCCGGAAAATTTTCATACAATAGTTATAAAATTTTCATACATTGAACTTTTTTGGCACTTTTAAAACCCGATTTTTCCAAATTTTTCTATAGACGCCTACTTTGTTTATTATACCGTTGCGATCGCCTCGCCGGGACCTATCTCTGGATACCCCATTTGTGGGGCTAGCGCGAACAACCGCGAAAATCCAAATTCAACCGAGGTGTAGTAAGGGCTAGTAAACAAAGAAAATTTTGCAAATTCTATTCGTACCTTAAGTCTGGGGACTATACAATATATATATTGTTTGAAGCGGATCAATTAGCTGGATATACTGACACGCTTTCCCGGAAAATTTTCATACAATAGTTATAAAATTTCATACATTGAACTTTTTTGGCACTTTTAAAACCCGATTTTTCCAAATTTTTCTATAGACGCCTACTTTGTTTATTATACCGTTGCGATCGCCTCGCCGGGACCTATCTCTGGATACCCCATTTGTGGGGCTAGCGCGAAAAACCGCGAAAACCCAAATTCAACCGAGGTAAAAAAAAGCGAACTGGGATCAGTTCACCAGGGATATGAAAGCGACACTAATAACATCTAACGTAAATAAAGAAACAATTGAAAACATCCAAAACAGAGAAGATTTAAATGCATTAGTAGAAAAATATACACAAATAATAGATCAAATAAGCAGGAAAAACATACCATTAATAAAGAGTAATAAAAATAAGAAATACTTACCCTGGTGGACTGATGAACTCACTCAGCTCAAAAAGAAGATGATGACGAGAAGAAGTAGAATCCGAAGCGCTGCCCCACACCGCCGCTCCCATGTAGTCACTGAGTACCTAGAAACAAAAAAGGCATATGAGGATAAATGTAGAACTGCCCAGACCGGTTCATGGAAGGATTTCTGCACTAAACAGAGCAAAGAAAGTATGTGGGACGGGATCTACAGGGTGCTGAGAACCGCGACGGGGACACGCGAAGACGAACTTCTGGTTAAGGATGGAGCTGTTCAGGACCCCGAAAGATCGGTGAACTATTGGCGACAACATTCTTTCCAAAGACAACACAAGCGACGAAATGAATTTCACGCAAAGGTTCGGAAATCAGCTGAGGAAATCGCCAATAGAACACCGGATGACACCGACGATCCACCTTTTACCATGGTGGAACTAATAGGGGCCATGAACAGTTTCAACCCGAAGAAAGCCCCAGGAGAGGACGGCTTCACCGCGGATATTTGCTGTTATGCAATATCCGCGGAGAAGGAAGTTTTCCTGGGGATCGTCAACAAATGCTTGTCACTGTCGTGCTTCCCAGCGCTCTGGAAGAGAGCAAAGGTGTTGGTCTTGAGGAAGCCGGGCAAGGACGACTACACTTCTCCCAAATCCTATCGACCGATAGGACTGTTACCAGTCTTAGGGAAAATAGCGGAGAAGATGTTAGTGAACCGATTAAAATGGCACGTCTTGCCCAAGACCAACCCAAAGCAGTATGGTTTTGTCCCTCAACGTTGTACTGAAGACGCTCTATACGATATGATTAAACATATAAAAAATACCTTAGCAGACAAAAAATCAGTCCTTATAGTGTCTTTAGATATCGAAGGGGCTTTTGATAATGCCTGGTGGCCGGCCATAAAAAACCAACTGCTAAAGAAGAAATGCCCTTTGAACCTGAGGAGGGTTCTGAACAATTATTTAGAAGATCGCAAAGTGTCGGTCCACTATGGTGGAAGAACAACCTGTAGAACCACTAACAAAGGATGCATACAAGGATCCATCAGTGGACCGACACTATGGAACCTGTTGCTGGACCCCCTCCTTGACGAACTGGACACAGGGAAGGTTAGCTGCCAGGCATTCGCAGACGATGTGGTTCTGATGTTCTCCGGATTCGAATCCAGCAGGATAGCAGCAGAGGCCAACAGTACACTCAAGCGTGTGCACGATTGGGGCACCGAAAACAAACTCAAATTTGCCGCACATAAGACCCAAGCGATGTACATTACAAGGAAGCTAAAATTCGATGCCCCGATCGTGCACATAAATAGGAAACCAATACAAATGGTGGACAAAATCAAAATTTTGGGCCTTGTGGTGGACGCTAGATTGACCTTTAACAGTCATATCTCTGGCGTCTGCCGCAAGGCAACAAATATTTATAAAAGTTTGGCCAAAACTGCTAAAATTAGCTGGGGACTGAATCCGGAGATCATCCGAACCATATATACCGCGGTGATAGAGCCCATAATTATGTATGCTTCCAGTGCGTGGGCGCCGGCCACCCTAAAAATAGGCACTCAGGGGACATTGGGTGCAGTCCAAAGAGGCTTTGCGCAAAAGATCGCCAAGTCCTATCGCACAGTGTCCCTAAACGCAGCCCTGCTGCTTGCGGGCCTAATCCCTATACAATTCAGGATCCAGGAAGCAGCAGAGCTGTATGAAATAAAAAGAGGGATACGGACACTGTGCGATGGAAGGGGCGAACTAGAGCGCAAAGTAAGTTATATTCTAGCTCCACATCCAACGGCCGAAATAGATATAAACTATCAAGAAATGGCGAACATGCCGCCCGACACGACAACTCGACATTTGCTGCCAGAAGTGACAATATACACCGACGGCAGCAAAATCGATGGAGGTGTAGGGGCGGCCTACACATGCTGGCGCAATGGTGTCGAAACCAATACCAAAAAGATGACACTCGGGCCGCTTTGCACCGTCTTCCAGGCGGAACTTTACGCAGTGCTCCAAGCCACGGAGCTACTGCTTAAAGGACCGCCAAAAGAGGCGGCGGTGCTGAGCGACTCGAGGTCATCTCTGGAGCTGATCCGACGCACCGGGGCGTCCCACCCCCTTGCATTTGCTATACGCAAGAATATAGCAAAATTAAAGGGAAGGGGGTGCGACGTCCAGCTGCGGTGGATAAAGGCACACAGTGGGATACCGGGGAATGAGCGAGCCGACGAACTTGCAAAGTCGGCCGCAACCAGGAGAAAAGTGGCTCCAGCGTACGATAGCCTTCCGCTATCGTACGCAAAGAAAACCATCAGGGCCGAAACCCTGGAAAAGTGGAACCAGAAATATAAGACCACCCCAACTGGTTCCACAACTAAACTCTTCTTCCCGGACGCCACTGTAGCCTATAAAACGATAAGGGAGGAACACTTCACGCCACACATGGTCCAGGCACTGACAGGCCATGGGGGATTCGCGGCGTACTTGCACAAATTTAAAAGAAAAGACAGCCCCAGTTGCTACTGCGACCCTGACCAACTACAAACACTCCAACACCTTATATTAGAATGCCCTAAACACGGGCATATCAGGCACGACCTCGAGTCCGCAGTCAACATGGAGCTGACAGAGGCAACATTATGTAATATGCTAGCCGACAAGAACTCGAGGCCGTCCCTGGTCAAATTCTGCACGAAGGTGGTCAGGGAAGCGGTACAATGGAATAAAACAACAAACACCCCATGACCTCTCAGTACCTGAATTTTCAAAAAGAAGCTACAAAGACTAAAACTGCCAAACAAACAAATAAGCTAAATAAGGTCCCCAAAATACATTGGGGGAAACTCCGGAGAATAACTAAAAAAAAAAAAAAAAAAAAAAAAAAACCTAACCTAACCTTTTTTTTTTTTTTTTTTTTTTTTTTTTTTTTTTTTTTTTTTTTTTTTTTTTTTACGGGGGGAAATGCCTAGCGCATACCCCCGGGCCGAGGGCACGGCCCGGGTGGTTATGTGGGGCTCGCACCCACTAAAACCCCCCGGCGTCCTACTGCCCTTTTGCCGGGCCACAGGAATCGTCACTGGCATGACCTCTGTGGCACCGGCGGGCTCGGTCCGCAGATAGGCGCGGACCTCGACAAATGTAGGGGGGAGTTCGGTCTCCCCCTACCGCCTGTTGGAGGCTGCGCGGACGCAGCGCTACTTCGGCACGGGCCTGCTAAGTGCTAGGGCGCCGGGGTGCCCCCCCCGACGCCTGCAGGCCGAGATTACGGTGGGCGAAGGTCATTCCGGGCGTAGTCCCTGCGCCTTCGCCCAACGCGCCGTCTGCGAGCGGGATTGGAGGACGTCTCCTCCCGCACCCGCTCCGCCTCCTCCTTCGCGGACATGACGGCCTCGCAGAAGGCCGCCATTGCCGCCCAGGCGCTCTCGCTCCCAACCATGGATGATATCACGGTCGGGAGCGATAGCCCCTGTCCCCCTGCACCGAGCGCTCCGGCGAGCCGGCGCCGCTCGGCATCCCATGCCGGGCACACCAGCATCGTGTGCGCCGCCGTGTCTTCCGGGGCCGCACAATGGTGGCAGCGCTCCGCCTCCTCACGACCGATCCGCCACAGATACCGCCCGAAGCAACCGTGCCCGGACAGTACCTGCGTCAGACGGTACGTGAGGACGCCGTGTCGTCGCCCCAGCCACTCCCAGAAGACTGGCAGCAGCGCAGCGATGACGGCGTGACCGGCAGTGGGATGGGCGAGCTTGATCCGCCAGCTCTCCAGCGCGGCTCGGTGCAGCTCTATCCGCCTCGCTCTCGGGGCGCCGGGATCCCGGATGTTGTTGGGATCCCTACGCCAGGCATAAAGCTCAGAGAGCGCCTTTGCCTCCAGCTCCCACGGAGGCGTACCGGCAAGGAGTGCCGCCGCCTCAAAACTTATGGTGCGGTACCCTCGGGCGATCCTGACGGCCATGACCCGCTGCGCGCGGTGCAATAGCACCACGTTTCGGGCCGTCAGGGCGCCCGCCCAGATTGGGGACCCATACAAGGCCTGGGACCGCACCACCCCCGCATAAAGCCTCCTCGCCGAAGATTCCGGCCCGCCTAAATTTGGTAGGAGCCTCGATAAGGCCCCTGCCGTCGCCATCAGACCTGGCACCAGTGCGGCAAAGTGCGCCCTAAAGGACCAGCGCCCGTCCAAGAGTAGGCCCAAATACTTGATTTGGGCCGAGATGTTAATGCGCTGCCCTCCGACAATGATGTGAGCGTCAGGGGGGGGCCGGTTTCTGGGGCCGTGGAACGTTACGGCCTCGGTCTTGTTGAGGGCCACCTCCAGGCCGAGCCGCCGTATGCGGCCTACTACCTGTGCCACGCCAGCTGTGGCCAACAACGCCGCCTCCCTGTGGCTCCGAGCCCTCGCGGTGACAAGAGTGTCGTCCGCGTAGCACGTCACTGCCAGACCCGGCAGCAACGTGCCACGCAGGACCCAATCGTAGGCGATGTTCCACAGGAGCGGTCCGAGGACCGACCCCTGTGGAACCCCGCACCCGACGTTCCGCTCCTGCCACCGCGACGGCCCGGGGTAAACTACCCGCCGGTCCACAAGGTAATCCGAGATGGTCAAGTGGAGGTATTCGGGGACGCCGTGATATCGGAGAGCCGCGAGTATGGAGGGATAGGGGACGGAGTTGAATGCGTTGGCGATGTCCAAGGACACCGCCAGTATCACCTCCCCCCGCCCCACGGCTTCCTCCGCCATAGCTTGGACCCGCCTGACTGCGTCCACTGTGGATCTGCCCCGCCTGAACCCATACTGGCACTCGTGCAGGTCCGGCCCCGTCTGCGAGAGGTGCTCGACGAGTCTGTCCGCAATTACTCTCTCGTAGAGCTTGCAGACCTCGTCGAGCAACACAATGGGGCGGTAGGCGGACGGCGAGTCTGCCGGGCGCCCCTCCTTCCTGATCAGGACCAGTTTCCCCAACTTCCAAAGCTGAGGAAACCGGCCCTGCCTGAAGCACTCGGTCCAGAGAGCCCTGAGACGGTGGCCGAGCGGACCGTGGGACAGAACCCACATTCGGCCGGGGACTCCATCTGGCCCGGGTGCCACCTTCTTCGCCCGCATTTTGCGGACCGCGGCGTTCAGCTCGTCCTCCGTGACTTCAGGAGCGGCTTCACTCGACGGCATGTTGGTTCCGGGTGTCCGGAACATTGCCGGAGCACTGGAAGCCGCTCCTTCCGGAAAAAGGGCCGACAGCACGTCGTCCGCAAACGCCGGCGGCATGGTCTGCGTAAGGGGGGGCGTCCAGGGGCGGAGTTTGTTCCGCACCATGCGGTAGGGGCGTCCCCAGGGGTCGGCGTCGACGCTGGCCAGGAGCTCCTCGCGGGCCCGTGTCTTGGCGTCCGCGATGGCCACTTGCAATGCGGCCCTCGCCGCCCGGTAGACGGCATAGAGCTCCTCCTCCCTAGGCGTCAGGCCCGGCGAAGGCGGTGGGTTCCGCCTTCTCCTCCTCCGCTGTCTGGTGTACTGGCGGCGCGCAGCGACGCAAGCGCGTCGCAGTTGCGCAATTTCGCGCGACCACCAGTACACTTGTCGTCTGCGAGGAGCTGTATGCCGCACACGGGGCATGGCGGCGTCACAAATCGCCGCGGCCGCAGCTCTAAACCACTCGGCCTCCCCTTGGATGTTGAACGGGGAGACCGGTGCCGGTATCCAGGCCTGAACTTCGGCCGCCTCTGTCGCGGCCTCTACGTTCAGGCGCGCCAACGCCCATCTCGGCCCACCCCCAGCCACGCCAGCCGGCACGGCAGCCCGAGACTCGGCGGAGACCACAAATCTGACGTAAACGTGGTCAGATAGGGTCTCCACCGCGTCGACGACCCTCCATCCTCGCACCCGGCTCGCCAGCGCCGAGGTGGCGAAGGACACGTCGACCACCGAGCCGCCACCCCGCCTGACACAGGTGTAGGCGGTGCCCCTATTGAGGACCGACAGTCCGTGGGCATGCGTCCACTCCTCGAGGGCCTCGCCCCTGACGTCATCGATGGAGGAACCCCAGGCCGATGACTTGGCGTTGAAGTCCCCCATGACGAGGGTGGGACGGGGTCGACACCGCTGAACAAAGTCGCCGAGTCGCGACAGGAGGGCCTCGAACTCGGGTAGTGGTCGGTTTGGTGAAAAATACACCCCGACCACCACCATGGCCCCCACGCGAGCGGCGACAAAGCCCCTCTGCCTCTCGACGTCTTCGAGAGACAGAGAGCCTCCACCCCTCGGCAGCAGTATGGCCACCGTGCCGTCCGCGTCGCCAGCCCAGTTGCTGGCGGGCAGCACGAAGTACGGCTCCGCTGCCACCGCCACGTCGATCGACCACTCTGCCATGCTCTGGAGCAGGAGGTCCTGAGCCCTGGCAGAGTGGTTGAGGTTCGCCTGCAGGAAGCTGATGACGGGGGGACGACTACCCATTGGTGGCGTCCATTGCTTCCACCACCTGGGTCTCTCGCGGCCTGGACGGCGCTGGCCGCTCGGGGGTGCGCATCGGGGCCCTCTTGCCTGTGGGACGCGACCCACAGGTCTTAGAGCCTGCCCGGTGTTCGGTAGGCTTGCCGGCCTTGCTGCAGAGCAGGCAGCGTGCAGCCTCGGCGCAATCCCGCGCCTGGTGCCCCGGCTGCCCGCAGTTGTAGCAGCGCTCCCTATGGTCCGTGATGTTAGCCGGACAGAGAGCGCCGACGTGCCCCTCCACTTGGCAGCGGAAGCAACGCAGCGGCCTCGCCTTCAAGAGAGCCACATTCGCGGACACCCATCCCACCAACAGCCGCCTGGCATCGGCCAGCTTTTTGGCGGCTTCTACGGGGCAGGTCACAACAGCCGAAAACAGGCCTCTGTAACCCGCCCGTATGTCGCCGCACTTTACGCGCTGCAGGTCGCAGCCGCCCCCCTTGGCCACCGCGGCGATGAGCTCGTCCGACTGAACCGAGTCGTCGAGCTCACTGATGCGGAGGCTCGCCGTCTTGTAGGGCCGCGTTATTGTGACCTCTGCTGGGGACAGCCCTTGGCGGAGCTTCTCCGCCAGTGCATCCGCCTTCGGGGAGCTGGTCGCGCCCGGGACTTCGAAGAGGCGCGCACCTGTTATAGTGCGCTTTACCCTGAGCCCCTCGATCCCGAGCTCCCCGATGTCAATAGTTGACCTGGCGTGATGCAGTATCGCCGCGTAGGTCACGTCTGTCACTCCGGGGGCCAGTGTCAGCACGACCGCCGATGTGTCCGGAGCGCGGAGCCTCCGGCGTTCGCGCGCTCGTGCCTTCTGGTCCTTTTTGGCCGCCTTCTTTCGGGCCTTTTTGGCCCCGGCGACCTCCCATCGGCCCCCAGCTCCGGCTTCAAGTGGCGGCGGCTGCTGCTGCTGCGCCTTTTTCGTCTTCCCCTTGGTCGTCCCCCTATTTCCCTTGGCTTTTTGGGCCGCGGGAGCCTTGGGAGCAGCGGGTGCAGCTGGGATCGGCACGGGTTCGGACGTCTGCGCCGACGTCGACGGTACGGAAGCGGGCGACCCCGAGGGGCGGATCGGGGCTCTTTGCGGCGCCTTCTGCGCGGCCTTCTGCGCGTACGTCGTGGCAGGTGAGGGCGTCGCAGATGTCTTGTTGGCTTCGGAGGCCAAGGGAGGGCGCAGGATTTTGCCCTCCAGAAAAGAGAGCCTCTGGAGGACTCTCCCCATCTCCTCCCGGATCACCGTCGCTAGGTCCGTATTTGGCGCCTTGGGAGCCCCTTCGGGAGCCGGGTCTTTTGGTCTCTCCTCAGGGTTAAGGACCATCGCCTTGACCACATCCAGTTCCTTTTTGAGGTCCGCCATTTGTCTTTGCAGGCGGGTGTTTTCCACCTGCAATCGGCGGACCTCGTCCGAGGCGGTGCGGGAAATCGCCTCCTCCACCACTTCGGCGATGGCGTTGGCCGCCAGCTTCAGGGTCTTCTGGGACGTGCCCTTAAGTCCCTTGGATATGCGGGCCACGTCCCGTATGCTCTCGAGGGACGCGGCCACCCTGACTTTGAGCCCTTCGAGCAGTAGGTCGTCCGGATCTGGGTTGGACGAGGCTATGGACGCCGCGCGGGAACTCCCGGCGGCCAGATCGGCCTCGGCGCTCGTCTGGTCGGTTTTCTGCCTACTCTGGAGCTTCTTCTTCGCCTCCCAGTAACCGACATACTGCCCAGTGGTGGGGGGTCGTCCCCTCCCGCGCTTTGACTGGGGTTTCGGCGGGTCGTCAGCGTCCGAGCCCTCGCCTGAGCCCGAACGGCTGCCTTCCGGCTTTCTGGGGCGCTTTTTGCGCCACATCGTGGTACTTCGAGCGTAGACGGAGTCCACGTCCGAGGTGGACATTTCGCTCCGTTCTACCTCTTCTCCTGTCAGCTTTGCCGCCGAGGCGACGCTTGCTGAATCGCGTGCAGCAGTGTCCGTCTGTGCTTTTCCGTTGTCAGCATTTGTGCAAGAATCGGTTTCCGGTTTGGTATTGCCAAGGTCGTCGTTTGTGCGTGATTCATTGTCCAGGTTGGGATTGCCAGTGTCGTCGTGTAGTTGATGTCGCAGAGTGGCCCCCCCAGAATACGAGGGCCTGCCGGAGTCCTTTCGGAGCTCCGGGTGGGATTCTCCGGCCTTGCCGGTACCCACCTGGGGTAATATCTGTTGCTTCTTTGACATTTCATAAAGGTTGGAGTGCGCTAGCAGGAGGTTTAGCCCCCTCCCTATTTCAGCCGCAGCACGCAAGACTGCAGCATTTAGGCACATTGAGCCGACCGGCCTATCGACGTCGACTTTTGGTGTAGTGTAACTGCGTGTTTTGTGTGGGGGTGTTAGTGTATGTGTGTGTAAAAGGGGTGTGTGTGGAGTGTACCAAGAGAAGGGAAGGACAGAGCAAAATCTGAACCTTTCCCTTCAAACCGCCGAGGTGATGCGGTCTCTCATGTCCCGTCTGAAGATCAGACGGGTACCGAGAGCCCAGCTGCCGACGCAGATTTGCCACTTTGGTGGCGGGATAATGGAGTGAAGGGAGAACAGGAAGAAGGAAGGGAGGGTATGGGAGGTTTGGGAAGGAAAACGCATGACCATTTTTGTTCTGTCTGTTCGGAAGGACCAGACCAATAGCAGGCAGCAACCACGTGCAGGAGAAGGTCACACTTGCCTTGGGGATCGTCGCGACCGTGCGCTACTCCCAAGACCAAGCCAAATTGCTTGCCGGACAGACAAGCAAAATAGGCGAGAAGCTATGCCACTGCGCCTCGAAGGACGCGTGTGGTGGGATAGCCTTTCGCCCGCCCAACCTAACCTAACCTAACCTAACCTAACCTAACCTAACCTAACCTAACCTAACCTAACCTAACCTAACCTAACCTAACCTAACCTAACCTGTTAATCGAATGCCCAAAACACGGGCATATCAGGCACGACCTGGAGTCCGCAATCAACATGGAGTTGACAGAGGCAACATTATACAAAATGCTAGCCAACAGGGACTCGAGGCCGTCCCTGATAAAATTCTGCACTAAGGTGGTCGGGGACGCAGTCCAATGGAATAAGACAACGAACATCCCGTGAACTCTCAGTACCTGGACCCCAAGAAAACCGCAAGAATAAAGAGATAAGAATGACAATAGGCCAAAATTAAGACTCGAAAAACAATTAAAAATAAAGACGAAGTAACAATATAAACAAATAAGGTCTCCAACATAAATTGGGGGAAAATTTGACATTAAAAACTATAAAAAAAAAAAAAAAAAAAACCTAACCTAACCGTGTCGTTTTGTTGGTTGATGTACATTTACCTAAAGCAAAAATATTGTCGTAGCAATAAGTAATGCCTTATCGTAAAAAAAAACCTTTTTTTTTTTTTTTTTTTTTTTTTTTTTTTTTTTTTTTTTTTTTTTTTCGGGGGGAAATGCCTAGCGCATACCCCCGGGCCGAGGGCACGGCCCGGGTGGTTATGTGGGGCTCGCACCCACTAAAACCCCCCGGCGTCCTACTGCCCTTTTGCCGGGCCACAGGAATCGTCACTGGCATGACCTCTGTGGCACCGGCGGGCTCGGTCCGCAGTTAGGCGCGGACCTCGACAAATGTAGGGGGGAGTTCGGTCTCCCCCTACCGCCTGTTGGAGGCTGCGCGGACGCAGCGCTTTTCCGACGACACGGGCCTGCTAAGTGCTAGGGCGCCGGGGTGCCCCCCCCGATGCCTGCAGGCCGAGATTACGGTGGGCGAAGGTCGTTCCGGGCGTAGTCCCTGCGCCTTCGCCCAACGCGCCGTCTGCGAGCGGGATTGGAGGATGTCTCCTCCCGCACTCGCTCTGCCTCCTCCTTCGCGGACATGACGGCCTCGCAGAAGGCCGCCATTGCCGCCCAGGCGCTCTCGCTCCCAACCATGGATGATATTACGGTCGGGAGCGATAGCCCCTGTCCCCCTGCACCGAGCGCTCCGGCTAGCCGGCGCCGCTCGGCATCCCATGCCGGGCACACCAGCATCGTGTGCGCCGCCGTGTCTTCTGGGGCCGCACAATGGTGGCAGCGCTCCGCCTCCTCACGACCGATCCGCCACAGATACCGCCCGAAGCAACCATGCCCGGACAGTACCTGCGTCAGACGGTACGTGAGGACGCCGTGTCGTCGCCCCAGCCACTCCCAGAAGACTGGCAGCAGCGCAGCGATGACGGCGTGACCGGCAGTGGGATGGGCGAGCTTGCACCGCCAGCTCTCCAGCGCAGCTCGGTGCAACTCTGTCCGCCTCGCTCTCGGGGCGCCGGGATCCAGGATGTTGTTAGGATCCCGATGCCAGGCATAAAACTCAGAGAGCGCCTGTGCCTCCAGCTCCCATGGAGGTGTTCCAGCGAGGAGTGTCGCCGCCTCGAAGCCGATGGTGCGGTACCCTCGGACGACCCTGACGGCCATGACTCGCTGCGCGCGGTGCAGCGGCACCACGTTTCGGGCCGTCATGGCGCCCGCCCAGATTGGGGACCCGTATAGGGCCTGGGACCGCACCACCCCCGTGTACAGCCTCCTCGCCGAGGCCTCTGGCCCGCCCAAATTCGGTAACAACCTCGAGAGGGCCCCTGCAGTCGCCATAAGTTTCGGCGCTAGGGCGGCGAAGTGGGCCCTAAACGTCCAGCGCCCGTCCAATATCAGACCCAGGTAGCGCATCTGGGTCGAGATCTCGATGCGCTGTCCCCCAACAACGATGTTAGTATCGGGGGGAGGCCGGTTCCTGGGACCGTGAAAGAACACGGCCTCTGTTTTATCGAGGGCGACCTGCAGGCCGAGCCGCCTTATGCGCCCCACCACTTGCGCCACGCCAGCTGTGGCCAGCAGCGCCGCCTCCCTGTGACTCCGGGCCCTCGCGGTGATTAGAGTATCGTCCGCGTAGCACGTCACCGCCAGACCCGGCAGCAACGTGCCACGCAGGACCCAGTCGTAGGCGATGTTCCACAGGAGCGGTCCGAGAACAGACCCCTGTGGAACCCCGCACCCGACGTTCCGCTCCTGCCACCGCGACGGCCCGGGGTAAACTACCCGCCTACCCACGAGGTAGTCTCGAATGGTCCAGTGGAGGTATTCGGGGACGCCGTGATGTTCCAAGGCCGCCAGTATCGAGCGATAGGGGACGGAATTAAACGCGTTGGCGATGTCCAAGGACACCGCCAGTATCACGTCCCCCTGCTCCACGGCCTCCTTCGCCATCTCCTGGACCCGCCTAATGGCGTCCACCGTGGACCTGCCTCTCCTAAAACCAAACTGGCTCTCGTGCAGGTCCGGCCCCGTCTGCGAGAGGTGCTCGACGAGTCTGTCCGCAATTACTCTCTCGAAGAGCTTGCAGACCTCGTCGAGCAACACAATGGGGCGGTAGGCGGACGGCGAGTCTGCCGGGCGCCCCTCCTTCCTGATCAGGACCAGTTTTCCCAGCTTCCAAAGCTGAGGAAACCGGCCCTGCCTGAAGCACTCGGTCCAGAGAGCCCTGAGACGGCGGCCGAGCGGACCGTGGGACAGAACCCACACTCGGCCGGGGACACCATCTGGTCCGGGTGCCACCTTCTTCGCCCGTAGTTTGCGGACGGCGGCGTTCAGCTCCTCTTCCGTGACTTCAGGAGCGGCCTCGCTCGACGGCATGTTGGTTCCGGGTGTCCGGAACATTGCCGGAGCACTGGGAGCCGCTCCCTCCGGAAAAAGGGCCGACAGCACGACATCCGCAAACGCCGGCGGCATGGTCTGCGTAAGGGGGGGCGTCCAGGGGCGGAGTTTGTTCCGCACCATGCGGTAGGGGCGTCCCCAGGGGTCGGCGTCGATTGTCGCTAGGAGCTCCTCGCGGGCCCGCGTCTTTGCTTCCGCTATGGCCACCTGCAACGCCGCTTTTGCAGCCCGGTAGACGGCATACAGCTCCTCCTCCCTGGGCGTCAGACCTGGTATAAGCGGTGGGTTTTGACGCCTTCTTCTCCGCTGTCTGGTGTACTGGCGGCGCGCAGCGACGCAGGCGCGTCGCAGTTGCGCAATTTCGCGCGACCACCAGTACACCTGTCGTCTGCGAGGAGCTGCACGCCGCACACGGGGCATGGCGGCATCGCAGATCGCCGTGGCTGCGGCTCTACACCACTTGGCCTCCCCTTGGATGTCGAACGGGGAGACCGGCGCCGGTGTCCAGGCCTGCACCTCTGCTGCCTCGACTGCGGCTTCTACGTCTAGGCGCGCCAAGGCCCACCGCGGCCCACCCCCAGCTACGTCAGCTGGTACGGCAGCCCGAGACTCGGCGGAGATCTCAAATCTTATGTACAGGTGATCAGACAGAGTCTCCACCGAGTCGACAACCCTCCATCGCGGTATTCGATTTGCCAGCGTTGGGCTAGCGAAGGACACGTCGACGACGGAGCCACCGTCCCGCCTGACGCAGGTGTAGGCTGTGCCCCTGTTTAACAGCGCCAGTCCCTGCGCATTCGCCCATTCGTCCAAGGTCTCGCCCCTCACATCGTCGACGGGGGAACCCCAGGCCGAGGACTTGGCGTTGAAGTCCCCCGCGACGAGAACGGGACGCGGTCGACGACGCACAATGAGGTCGCTAAGTCGCGACAGGAGGGCCTCGAACTCCGGTAGTGGTCGGTTTGGTGAAAAATACACCCCAACCACCACCATGGCCCCCACACGAGCGGCGACAAAGCCCCTCTGCCTCTCGACGTCTTCGAGAGACAGAGAGCCTCCACTCCTCGGCAGCAATATGGCCACCGTGCCGTCCGCGTCGCCAGCCCAGTTGCTGGCGGGCAGCACGAAGTATGGCTCCGCTGCCACTGCCACGTCGATCGACCACTCTGCCATGCTCTGGAGTAGGAGGTCCTGAGCCCTGGCAGAGTGGTTAAGGTTCGCCTGCAGGAAGTTGATTGCGGGGGGATGACTACCCATTGGCGGCGTCCATGGGTTCTACCACCCGGGTCTCTCGCGGCCTGGTCGGCGCTGGCCGCTCGGAGGTGCGCTTCGGGGCCCCCTTGCCTGTGGGACGCGACCCACAGGTCTTTGAGCCCGCCCGGTGCTCGGCGGGCTTGCCTGCCTTGTTGCAGCTCAGGCAGTGTGCGGGCTCCGTACAGGCCCGGGACTGGTGTCCCAGCTGCCCGCAGTTGTAGCAGCGCTCCCTGTGGCCCGTGATGTCCGCCGGACAGAGAGCGCCGACATGCCCCTCCACTTGGCAGCGGAAGCAGCGCAGCGGCCGCGCCCGCAGCAGGGCCACGTCCGCAGACACCCATCCTACGAGCAGCCGCCTCGCATCGGCCAGCTTTTTGGCGGCCTCCACGGGGCAGGTCACAACGGCCGAGAACAGGCCTCCGTAACCCGCCCGTATGTCGCCGCACTTCACGCGTTGCAGGTCGCATCCTCCTGCTTTGGCCACCGCGGCGATGAGCTCGTCCAACTGGACCGAGTCATCGAGCCCGCTGATGCGGAGGCTCGCCGACTTATAGGGCCGCGAGATGAGGATTTCCTCAGCGGACAGCCCTTCGCGGAGCTTCGCCGCCAGCGCGTCCGCCTTCGAGGAGCTGTTCGCACCCGGGATTTCGAGCAGGCGCGCACCGGTTACGGTGCGCTTGGCTCTGAGACCCTCGATCCCGAGCTCCCCGATGTCGATCGTCGACCTGGCGAGATGGATGATCGCGGAGTAAGTTATTCCGGCCTCCTCTGCCCCAGGCGCCAGGGTCAGCACGACCGCCGCCGAGTTTGGAGCGCGCAGCCTCCGGCGTTCGCGCGCTCTCGCCTTTTTAACCTTTTTTTTTTATTTTTTTTTTTTTTTTTTTTTTTTTTTTTTTTTTTTTTTTTTTTTTTTTTTTTACATGGAGGAAATCTTTTATAGACTGCCCCCCATCTGCCTTTGGGTGGGCAAACGGGGGAGTGTCGGACTCTCTGATGCGGTCCTCGCCCCACTTTGTGTGGCGCGGGGACCGCAGCAGCATACCGACTAAAACCTCCATGGTGTTCCTTCTCCCCGCCATAGTGGAGGGCTGCAGGCACGGGGACTACTTCCACGGCCTCTCCAGCGGGTGTCCTTTAAGGACCCACCTCTTGTGCGGTCTCTTTGAACGCATTGTTCTCTCATGTAGGGGGGCGCGCTGGAACACAAGCACGCCCCTCCACCTCGCGGGCGCGAGTGCAATGCGGGTGATGGCCCCCGACGCCATCATCCGCGCACGCCCTCTTCACGGAGGCATTAAGTCGGCCTGTCGCCGTCTTCTGCGTCCTAACCTTCGACGCCGGTTCGGGTCAGCAAGGGGATCGTCCTCCCTGACCCGCTCCGCCGCCTCCTTTGCCGACATCACTGCCTCAGCGAAGTTTGCCACCGCCTCCCACGACCCCTCACTGCCGACCATGGAGCGAACAATGGCCGGCAGGGACAGATCCCTCCCCACAACTGCGACTAGAGCGTCGCGCTCCTCAGCCCAGGCAGGGCAGGCCTCAAGTGTGTGTTGCGCCGTATCTTCGGCGCAGCCACACTCGTGGCACTTCGGTTCCACCTCCCTTCCGGCCACACGGTGCAGGTACTTGCCGAAGCAACCGTGCCCCGTCAGGACCTGCACGAGCCGGAAGGTGAGGGCTCCTCCTTTTCGGTGCACCCATTCTTTCAACACGGGGTGCACCGCCCGTATGGTCCAGTGGCCTGCGCTGGGCTCTTCAAGCCGGTTTTCCCACTCCCGGAGGGCACGCTTCTGCGCCCGCTGCCGCCACCTCGCCACCTCAACTGGTGGGGCGCCTCCAAGTCTTCTCACTTCCGCCCTCTGGTGGAAGACCGAGGCCAGTACCTCCGCCTCTAGATCCCAGGGTGGGGTCCCAGCCAGCACGCACGCGGCCTCGTACGACACGGTGCGGTAACCGCGTATCACCCTGATAGCCATGACCCTCTGTGGTCTTCGTAGGAGGGTCCGAGTTCGGGCGTTCAGGGCGTCCGCCCACACCGGTGCACCGTACATGGCCATAGACCGCACCACCCCAGTGTATAAGCGGCGACAGCTCGTGCTCGCACCCCCGACTTTGGGCAGTAGCCAACTTAGGGCCCCGGCCACACCAATCAGTTTGGGACCAAGGCGCCGAAAATGCTCATGAAAATTCCAGTGACTGTCGAGGACAAGACCCAAGTACCTCATGTGGGCCCTGACCTCGACAGTCTCACCACCAACTTCGATCCGCGCTCCTGAGGGCGGACGTCGTCGAGGCCCATGAAAACAAAGAGCCTCGGATTTTTCAAGGGCCACCCTCAGGCCGAGCCGCCGGATTCTTCCAATTATCACGGAGCATCCTTCCGTCGCCAGCCTCGCCGCTTCCTCAAACTCACCCGCCCGGGCGCACACCAAGGTGTCATCCGCGTAACAAACGACCTGGAGCCCGCGGTGTAGAGAGCCGCGGAGCACCCAGTCGTAACCGATGTTCCACAGGAGGGGCCCCAGAACCGACCCCTGTGGAACACCGCAGCCCACCTCCCGACGCAATAAGCGCCCATCGCTGGCCACGCAGACGACGCTTCTTTCGCGAAAGTAATCGCGTACTATCCGCCGCAGGTACAAAGGCAACCCGTGATGGCACAGTGCCTCCAGAACGCATGTGAATGGCAGGGTGTTGAACGCGTTGGCGATATCAATAGATACCGCTAACATTACCCCGCCATCCGCTACCGCTTCCTCCGAGAGGGCTTTGACGCGTAGGACCGCGTCTATGGTCGACCGGCCCTCTCGGAAACCGAATTGGGCGTCGTTTAGGTCTGGGCCTACCCCACGCAGATGCCGGACGATTCGGGCAGCTATGACCCGCTCAAAAAGTTTGCCCGCTTCGTCCAGCAGCATCGCCTTTTTAACCTTTTTTTTTTTTTTTTTTTTTTTTTTTTTTTTTTTTTTTTTTTTTTTTTTTTTTTGCCGAAGAGAAAACCCTTTATGGGTACCCGCCCGTGCTCGGGGGACACGAGCGGGTTATGTCGGAGTCCTTGATCCATCAACACTCAGGGCCATACCCCCGGCTGTTGATGGACCAAGTGTACCGACTAAAAACTCTCCGGTGACACCATAGTCGCGTAGTGTCGGGGACAACAGGAACTCCATTGTACGACAACTGCCGCCCCGACGCGACCGCCTGTTTAGGCCCCTCTGGGAGCATAAGACGCCCCCCAATTTTTTCCCCCCCTCCCTACTAGGCACCATGCCGGTGTCACTCAGCATGGCGTCTCCCCCTCGAACTGGGCGACAGACTCCCCCGAGTCTGCCACCCAGGTGATTTCGGTTGCGGTGCCCAGAGCTTAGTCCATGGGCACCGCAGCAGCATCGCCTTTTTAACCTTTTTTTTTTTTTTTTTTTTTTTTTTTTTTTTTTTTTTTTTTTTTTTTTTTTTGTGACGCAGGGAAAACCCTTTATGGGTACCCGTCCGCGTTCGGGGGACGCGGAGGGGTTATGTCGGAGTCCTTGGTCCACTGACGGTCGGAATGACCCGGCTGTCAGTGCACCAAGTGTACCGACTAAAAACCCTGCGGTGACACACTACCGTCGCGAGTGTCGGGGATCACGGGATCGCTGTTAGTACGCACCGCGACCCCGACGCGACCTACCCTGTTAGGGCCCACCCTGGGAGCGTGTAAAAAGGCGCTCCCTTTTCCCCCTACTAGACGCCATGCTGGTGTCACTCAGCACGGCGTCACTCCTGCGAGCTGGGAAGCAGACTCCCCCGAGTCTGCCACCCAGGTGATTTCGGTTGCGGTGCCCAGGGCTTAGTCCATGGGCACCGCTACATGCTGCGCCTCGGCGGCGCTAGAGGTGGCCGGCCGCGGCCGCGTCGCAGGCGATGCAGACTCAGCGGCTAATCCACCCCCTCTACGGCGGCCGGGCTTTCGGGCCGGACAGGCCCTGCCACCCAGCAGGTGGCCGGAAGGATTTCCGGCCGCGGCGCAGATCGTGCAGTGCGGTGCGGCCACACAGCCGGAGGCCTTATGGCCCGGTTGGCCACACCGGAAGCACTGGTCGCCCCTATCGACCTTGGACCGACACTGCTCCCTCACGTGTCCGGCCTCAAGGCACCTGAAGCACCTCATCGGCCTCGCCTCCAGCAGTTTGACCTGCGCGGAGGAGAAGCCGACCAGGAGCCGGTCTGCCGCCACCTTTTTGGCTGCCAGTATCGGACAGCCCACAACAATGGTCCCGAGGGGCGTCCGGTCGCGCAGCAACTCGCCCGCCTTTACCTCGGCGACCGAGCAACCTCCGACCCGGGCCACCGCCTCGACAACCTCCTCCTTGGTGACGGAGTCGTCGAGGCCCACGATGCGCATAGACGCGCGCTTCGCGGGCCGGGACACCGTCACCCCCTCAGCAGCCAACGCCGCACTTAGCGCCGCCGCTAGGGCATCTGCTTTAGGACCGCTCTCGGCCCCCTCCGACACCTCAAGCAGGCGCGCCCCCGTCGCCCCCACCTTAAACCTGACGGACCCGATTTGCAGGTCCTTCAGGTTCACGGCAGTCCTCGCCCGCGCCATCACGCTGCCGATCGTGATACCACGGTTCGCCGCATCCGGTGGCAGCTTAATTGCTACCACGGCAGAACGCGGCACCCGCAGCCCACGCCCGCGCCTGCGCTTTTTGGGCGCCTGTGCGCGGGCGGCCGGCTGAGCAGCCTGCACGGGCTGGGTGACCGGTGCAGACTTTTTGGGCCTTTTGCCCCGTCCGGCCACTACCGACCAGGGCTGCTCCGTCGCAGCAGGCTGCGGGGGGAGCGGAAGTCGAGGCAGCTCCTGAGCCGGCGTTTTGGATGCCCGCACTCGAGGGGGCCCCTTCTTCTTATTTGGCGCTTTTACCACCCTCTTCCCTTTTTTGGGGGGAGGCGCCGACTCAGGTGTCAGCGCAGGCGTCCGAGCCTCCGTTGCTTGCTTGTCAAACGCCAGCGGTGGGCGGAGGCGCTGCTCCGGAAGGAGCCGCCCCTCCAGCGCCGCAAACCGAGCATCCATCATAGCCCCGACACTATCAATGATGGACCTGCGGAAGTGATCCAGGTCCATCGTCGTCGGAGCCGTTGCCGCGGTTGTTATCGCTTCTATCACGGGTTGCGGTGTTCCGCAGGCCGCCGCCAGGGGGGTCCTAGTTACGGAGGAAGCCGCTACAGGAGCCGCCATCGCGGGGGAGGCCGCCACAGGCGTGACCGCCCTGGGAGCCGTCTCCTGGGGCGAGACCGGACGCTGAGGCGTGCCGACGGTTTGGAGGTACGCGACCTGGTCTTTGTACCACCCGGCCAGCCTCTTAAGCCGGGCGATCTCGGCCTCGGCCCTTTTTAGCGCCTCGGGGACCGACGCCTCGAAGATGCCTTCGACAGCGCCCGTGATGGCGCTGGCGGCATCCTTGAGGGCTCTTACATGGGTCCCCTTTAAATTCTTCGAGGAGCCGGCCACATAGAGGATGCTCCGCACTTGTTGCAGCGCAGCCTCCCTATGGCCGGTTGCCCCGGTCACCTCTTTAACAGCACGTGAAGTACTCTCCTGGGGGCAGCTCGCGTTTGCCGCCTCCTCCCTCGCCGTGGCTATTGTAGCGGCCGCCTCCTGCTCGGCCTGACGCTCAAGCTGCTTCTTTTTTTTTTCTGCAGCGAACTCCGCCATTGCTTTTGCATAGCCGCCGTAGAGCCCAGAAGTGGGCGGACGGCCTCGGCCGCGCGGCACTTTTGCCACCTTTTTTAGTATTTCGTCCGAACTGGACGCTTCCGGGGCTCGTGGGCGCTTGATGTTCGTGCTCGCCCACCCAAGGCTAGCTACTGAGTCGGCAGAGTCCGACATCTCGGACCATGAGGCGTCCTCGTCTGACGCCCCACAGGCCTGTCTCATCTCCGCCTCAAGTTCGCACGCTGCCCGAATGGCCAGCGTGCCCTCCGACGGCTCGTCGTCATCCGAATCGAAAATGGGTTTCGACGCTCCTGACGAGGCCGCCCCTTTCTTCTTCGTCGCAGGAGTGACGTGAACGTCTTGCAGACGCTCCAACATAACAACCGGCTGGTTGTTCCGAGTCATTTCGCAAATCGAGTCCAGTATGGGAATGCCATGGTCGTCAGAAAGATCTCGCGTGGTGCCCCCCCCCAGAATACGTGGGGCAGCCAGAGCCCGAGGGCTCTGGGGAGGATTCTCCGGGCCGTCCGGTACCTCCCTGGGGTAAATTCTTTTTCCTATACGACATCGTTCATTTTTTTTTTATGCTGATCCACAGCTTTGAGCGCTTGGCGGAGTTTAGCCCCTCCGCCTTTCAGCCACGGCACGCCAACCGCGGCATTGGGCACTTCGAGTCGACAAACCTATCTCCGTCGACAAACAACCACAACAATTAAAGACCCGCTCCCTGTCCTCTCTTCAAACGGAGAGTACAAGGAGCGAGCGACTCAACCGACCTTGTTTGGACCGAGTGTTAGGCTCCCAGTCCCTCCTCGAGCGAGGAGAGAGGGGAACGACCAGCAACCGACCCGACAAGACGCGACACCCGCTGCACCCAACCCTCTCCAAAACGGAGATTGCAGGGGGCAGCGAGGCGCAACCACACTTCCGGACAGAACCGGGGGATATGGAGGGAGGAAAAGGAGGGATGGGACCGAGAATTAGAGAAAGGTAGCGCATGACTGTTTCTGTTATGTCTGTTCAGAAGGACCAGACCAATAGCAGGCAGCAACCGCGAGCAGGATACAGTCACACTTGCCTTGGGGATCGTCGCGACCGTGCGCTACTCCCAAGACCACGCCAAATTGCTTGCCGGGACAGACAAGCAAAATAGGCGAGAGGCTATGCCACTGCGCCTCGAAGGACGCGTGTGGTGGGATAGCCTTTCGCCCGCCCAACCTAACTTTTTTTTTTTTTTTTTTTTTTTTTTTTTTTTTTTTTATCGCAGGGAAAACCCTTTATGGGTACCCGTCCGCGTTCGGGGGACGCGGAGGGGTTATGTCGGAGTCCTTGATTCATCAACACTCGGGGCCGTAGCCCCGGCTGTTGATGGACCAAGTGTACCGACTAAAAACCCTGCGGTGACACCGTCTTTGCCGCATAGTGTCGGGGTCACGGGATCGCCGTTAGGTACGCACCGCGATCCCCACGCGACCCGCCCTGTTAGGGCCCACCCTGGGAGCGTGTAAAGGGCGCTCCCTTTTCCCCCTACTAGACGCCGTGCTGGTGTCACTCAGCACGGCGTCTCCCCCGCGAGCTGGGCAGCAGACTCCCCCGAGTCTGCCACCCAGGTGGTATCGTTGGCGGCGCCCAGGGTTTATTCCATGGGCACCGCCACATTCTGCGCCTCAGTGGCGCCAGAGACGGCCGGCTGCGGCTGAGCCGCAGATCCGCCTCCTCGACGACGGCCGGGCTTTCGGGCCGGACAGGCCCTGCCGCCCAGCATGTGGCCGGTTGGATGACCGGCCGCATGGCACAGCGCGCAACAGGGGGCAGCCCTACACCCAGAGGCCTTGTGGCCTGGCTGCCCGCACCTGTAGCACGCCGTGCTTCTATCGACTTCGGCCCGGCACTGCTCGCGCACGTGCCCGGCCTCGAGGCAGCGGTAACACCTCATCGGCCTCACCTCCAGCAGTTTAATCTGCGCAGAGGTGAAGCCGACGAATATTCTGCCCGCCGCCGCCACCTTGGGAGCAGCGGGTGCAGCTGGGATGGGCACGGGTTCGGACGTCTGCGCCGACGTCGACGGTACGGAAGCGAGCGACCCCGAGGGCCGGATCGGGGCTCTTTGCGGCGCCTTCTGCGCGGCCTTCTGCGCGTACGTCGTAGCAGGTGAGCGCGTCGCAGACGTCTTGCCGACTTCGGAGGCCAAGGGAGGGCGCAGGATTTTGCCCTCCAGAAAAGAGAGCCTCTGGAGGACTCTCCCCATCTCTTCCCGGATTACGGTCGCTAGGTCCGTATCTGGCGCCTTGGGAGCCCCTTCGGGAGCCGGGTCTTTTGGTCTCTCCTCAGGGTTAAGGACCATCGCCTTGACCACATCCAGTTCCTTTTTGAGGTCCGCCATTTGTCTTTGCAGGCGGGTGTTTTCCACCTGCAATCGGCGGACCTCGTCCGAGGCGGTGCGGGAAATCGCCTCCTCCACCACTTCGGCGATGGCGTTGGCCGCCAGCTTCAGGGTCTTCTGGGACGTGCCCTTAAGTCCCTTGGATATGCGGGCCACGTCCCGTATGCTCTCGAGGGACGCGGCCACCCTGCCTTTGAGCCCTTCGAGCAGTAGGTCGTCCGGGTCTGGGTGGGACGAGGCTATGGACGCCGCGCGGGAACTCCCGGCGGCCAGTTCGGCCTCGGCGCTCGTCTGGTCGGTTTTCTCCCTACGCTGGAGCTTCTTCTTCGCCTCCCAGTAACCGACATACTGCCCAGTGGTGGGGGGTCGTCCCCTCCCGCGCTTTGACTGGGGTTTCGGCGGGTCGTCAGCGTCCGAGCCCTCGCCTGAGCCCGAACGGCTGCTTTCCGGCTTTCTGGGGCGCTTTTTGCGCCACATCGTGGTACTTCGAGCGTAGACGGAGTCCACGTCCGAGGTGGACATTTCGCTCCGTTCTACCTCTTCTCCTGTCAGCTTTGCCGCCGAGGCGACACTTGCTGAATCGCGTGCAGCGGGATCCGTCTGTGAATAGCCATTATCAATATTTATGCAAGAATCAGTTTCCGGGTGTGTATTGCTAAGGTCGTCGTTTGTGCGTGAATCATTGTCCAGGTTGGGATTGCCAGTGTCGTCGTGTAATTGGTGTCGCAGAGTGGCCCCCCCAGAATACGAGGGCCTGCCGGAGTCCTTTCGGAGCTCCGGGTGGGATTCTCCGGCGTTGCCGGTACCCACCTGGGGTAGTGTATCTTTAATCTTTGACATCATATAATTTGTAGGTGCGCTAGCAGGAGGTTTAGCCCCCTCCCTATTTCAGCCGCAGCACGCAAGACTGCAGCATTTAGGCACATTGAGCCGACCGGCCTATCGACGTCGACTTTTGGTGTAGTGTAACTGCGTGTTTTGTGTGGGGGTGTTAGTGTATGTGTGTGTAAAAGGGGTGTGTGTGGAGTGTACCAAGAGAAGGGAAGGACAGAGCAAAATCTGAACCTTTCCCTTCAAACCGCCGAGGTGATGCGGTCTCTCATGTCCCGTCTGAAGATCAGACGGGTACCGAGAGCCCAGCTGCCGACGCAGATTTGCCACTTTGGTGGCGGGATAATGGAGTGAAGGGAGAACAGGAAGAAGGAAGGGAGGGTATGGGGGGTTTGGGAAGGAAAACGCATGACCATTTTTGTTCTGTCTGTTCAGAAGGACCAGACCAATAGCAGGCAGCAACCACGTGCAGGAGAAGGTCACACTTGCCTTGGGGATCGTCGCGACCGTGCGCTACTCCCAAGACCAAGCCAAATTGCTTGCCGGGACAGACAAGCAAAATAGACGAGAAGCTATGCCACTGCGCCTCGAAGGACGCGTGTGGTGGGATAGCCTTTCGCCCGCCCTCGCCCGCCCAACCTTTTTTTTTTTTTTTTTTTTACGGGGGGAAATGCCTAGCGCATACCCCCGGGCCGAGGGCACGGCCCGGGTGGTTATGTGGGGCTCGCACCCACTAAAACCCCCCGGCGTCCTACTGCCCTTTTGCCGGGCCACAGGAATCGTCACTGGCATGACCTCTGTGGCACCGGTGGGCTCGGTCCGCAGATAGGCGCGGACCTCGACAAATGTAGGGGGGAGTTCGGTCTCCCCCTACCGCCTGTTGGGGGCTGCGCGGACGCAGCGCTACTTCGGCACGGGCCTGCTAAGTGCTAGGGCGCCGGGGTGCCCCCCCCGACGCCTGCAGGCCGAGATTACGGTGGGCGAAGGTCATTCCGGGCGTAGTCCCTGCGCCTTCGCCCAACGCGCCGTCTGCGAGCGGGATTGGAGGACGTCTCCTCCCGCACCCGCTCCGCCTCCTCCTTCGCGGACATGACGGCCTCGCAGAAGGCCGCCATTGCCGCCCAGGCGCTCTCGCTCCCAACCATGGATGATATCACGGTCGGGAGCGATAGCCCCTGTCCCCCTGCACCGAGCGCTCCGGCGAGCCGGCGCCGCTCGGCATCCCATGCCGGGCACACCAGCATCGTGTGCGCCGCCGTGTCTTCCGGGGCCGCACAATGGTGGCAGCGCTCCGCCTCCTCACGACCGATCCGCCACAGATACCGCCCGAAACAACCGTGCCCGGACAGTACCTGCGTCAGACGGTACGTGAGGACGCCGTGTCGTCGCCCCAGCCACTCCCAGAAGACTGGCAGCAGCGCAGCGATGACGGCGTGACCGGCAGTGGGATGGGCGAGCTTGATCCGCCAGCTCTCCAGCGCGGCTCGGTGCAGCTCTGTCCGCCTCGCTCTCGGGGCGCCGGGATCCCGGATGTTGTTGGGATCCCTACGCCAGGCATAAAGCTCAGAGAGCGCTTGGGCCTCCAGCTCCCACGGAGGCGTACCGGCAAGGAGTGTCGCCGCCTCGAAACTGATAGTGCGGTACCCTCGGGCGATCCTGACGGCCATGACTCGCTGCGCGCGGTGCAGCAGCACCACGTTTCGGGCCGTCAGGGCGCCCGCCCAGATTGGGGACCCATACAAGGCCTGGGACCGCACCACCCCCGCATAAAGCCTCCTCGCCGAAGATTCCGGCCCGCCTAAATTTGGTAGGAGCCTCGATAAGGCCCCTGCCGTCGCCATCAGACCTGGCACCAGTGCGGCAAAGTGCGCCCTAAAGGACCAGCGCCCGTCCAAGAGTAGGCCCAAATACTTGATTTGGGCCGAGATGTTAATGCGCTGCCCCCCGACAATGATGTGAGCGTCAGGGGGGGGCCGGTTTCTGGGGCCGTGGAACGTTACGGCCTCGGTCTTGTTGAGGGCCACCTCCAGGCCTAGCCGCCGTATGCGGCCCACTACCTGTGCCACGCCAGCTGTGGCCAACAACGCCGCCTCCCTGTGGCTCCGAGCCCTCGCGGTGACAAGAGTGTCGTCCGCATAGCACGTCACTGCCAGACCCGGCAGCAACGTGCCACGCAGGACCCAATCGTAGGCGATGTTCCACAGGAGCGGTCCGAGGACCGACCCCTGTGGAACCCCGCACCCGACGTTCCGCTCCTGCCACCGCGACGGCCCGGGGTAAACTACCCGCCGGTCCACAAGGTAGTCCGAAATGGTCGAGTGGAGGTATTCGGGGACGCCGTGATACCGAAGAGCCGCGAGTATGGAGGGATAGGGGACGGAGTTGAAGGCGTTGGCGATGTCCAAGGACACCACCAGTATGACCTCCCCCTGCTCCACGGCTTCCTCCGCCATGGCTTGGACCCGCCTGACCGCGTCTACTGTGGACCTGCCCCGCCTGAACCCGAACTGGCACTCGTGCAGGTCCGGCCCCGTCTGCGAGAGGTGCTCGACGAGTCTGTCCGCAATCACTCTCTCGAAGAGCTTGCAGACCTCGTCGAGCAACACAATGGGGCGGTAGGCGGACGGCGAGTCTGCCGGGCGCCCCTCCTTCCTGATCAGGACCAGTTTCCCCAACTTCCAAAGCTGAGGAAACCGGCCCTGCCTGAAGCACTCGGTCCAGAGAGCCCTGAGACGGCGGCCGAGCGGACCGTGGGACAGAACCCACACTCGGCCGGGGACTCCATCTGGTCCGGGTGCCACCTTCTTCGCCCGCAGTCTGCGCACGGCGGCGTTCAGTTCCTCCTCCGAGACCTCAGGAACGGCTTCGCTCGACGGCAAGTTGGGTCCGGGTGTTCGGGACATTGCCGGAGCAGTATACGCCGTTCCTTCCGGAAAAAGGGCCGACAGCACGACATCCGCAAACGCCGGCGGCATGGTCTGCGTAAGGGGGGGCGCCCAGGGGCGGAGCTTGTTCCGCACCATGCGGTTGGCGATATAACCTTTTTTTTTTTTTTTTTTTTTTTTTTTTTTTTTTTTTTATCGCAGGGAAAACCCTTTATGGGTACCCGTCCGCGTTCGGGGGACGCGGAGGGGTTATGTCGGAGTCCTTGATCCATCAACACTCGGGGCCGTAGCCCCGGCTGTTGATGGACCAAGTGTACCGACTAAAAACCCTGCGGTGACACCGTCTTTGCCGCATTGTGTCGGGGTCACGGGATCGCCGTTAGGTACGCACCGCGACCCCGACGCGACCCGCCCTGTTAGGGCCCACCCTGGGAGCGTGTAAAGGGCGCTCCCTTTTCCCCCTACTAGACGCCATGCTGGTGTCACTCAGCACGGCGTCTCCCCCGCGAGCTGGGCAGCAGACTCCCCCGAGTCTGCCACCCAGGTGGTATCGTTGGCGGCGCCCAGGGCTTACTCCATGGGCGCCGCCACATTCCGCGCCTCGGTGGCGCTAGAGGCGGGCGGCCGCGGCTGAGCCGCAGGTAATGCGGCCTCAGCGGCAGATCCAGCCCCTCTACGGCGGCTGGGCTTTCGGGCCGGACAGACCCTGCTGCCCAGCATGTGGCCGGTTGGATGACCGGCCGCGGCGCATAGCGCGCAACAGGGGGCAGCCCTACATCCATTGGCCTTGTGGCCTGACTGCCCGCACCTGTAGCACGCGTCACCCCTATCCACTTCGGACCGGCACTGCTCGCGCACGTGCCCGGCCTCGAGGCACCTAAAGCACCTCATCGGCCTCACCTCCAGCAGCTTGATCTGCGCAGAGGTGAAACCGACGAGGATTTTGCCCGCCGCGGCTACCTTTTTAGCTGCCTCTATCGGGCAGCTAACTACAACCGTGCCCAGGGGTGTCCGGTCCCGCTGCACATCCCCCGTTTTTATATCGTCGGCCAGGCACCCCCCGGCACGAGCCACCGCCTCCGCGACGTCCTCCTTCGTCACGGAGTCGTCCAGGCCCACCAGGCGCAAGGAAGCGCGCTTGATGGGCCTGTACACCACCACGCCTTCCGCGGCCAGCGCCGCGCTCATGGCTGCCGCAAGAGCGTCCGCCTTTGGACCGCTGTCGGCCCCTGGGACCTCGATGAGGCGCGCCCCCGTCTTACCCACCTTGCAAACGAGGGACTCTATCCCGAGGTCCCTCGGGTTTATGGCCTGCCGCGCCCGGGCTATTACGGCGGCGAAAGTCAAGCCGCGACTTGCGGCGTCCGTCGGCAGCTTAACGGCCACCACCGCAGAACGCGGTGGCCGCAGCCTCAGCTTCTTCTTGCGCTTTTTAGGCGCTTTCAGCGCTTGCGCAGCCGGCTCAGTGGGCCGCGCCGGTTGGGCGGCCTGCGCTGATGGGGCGGGTGGCGCCGGTTGAGCGGCCGGCGCCGATTGGGTGGCCTGACCGGGCCTCCTCCCCCTTTTTCCCCGCTTGCCCACCATCGTCCACGGGCCCTCCGCGGAGCTTCCATGAGCAGGAGGTGGGGGACTTGGCTCCTGTTGGGTCGGTTTTGGTGCCGACACTTTAGGGGGCTCCTTCTTCTTACTTGTGGCTTTCGCCACCTTCTTCCCTCTTTTGGAGGGAGGCGCCACCTCTGCTGTCGGCGCAAGCGTCCGGACCTCTGATGCTCTCCTGTCCGACGCCAGCTGAGGGCGGACCCGCGGCTCAGGAAGGAGCCGCCCCTCCAGCGCCGCAAAGCGGGCGTCCAGCATCACCCCGACGCTGTCGATGATGGACCTGCGCATCTGCTCTAGGTCCATCGACGGGGTTGTTATCGCCGCCACAGGGGGAAGGGGCAATATTGGGGAGGCCACTACGCAGGCCGCTGCTGCGGGGGAAGCCACCGCTGGAGGCGAGGCCGGACGCTGAGGCGTAATAGAGGTTTGCAGGTATGCAACCTGGTCTTTATACCACCCGGCCAGCCTCTTCAGCCGGGTGATCTCCGCCTCTGCCGTCTTCAGCGCCTCGGGGACCGACGCCTCGTACATGCCCTCGACTGCGCCCTTGATGGCGCTGGCGGCATCCTTGAGGGCCTTTACGTGGGTCCCCTTCAGATTTTTTGAGGAGCTGGCCACATAGAGGATGCTCTGCACCTCTTTGAGTGCAGCCTCCCTGTGGCCGGTCGCTCCCACAACCTCCGCGTTGGCAATCGCAGTGTCCTCCGCGGGGCTGGCGATATAACCTTTTTTTTTTTTTTTTTTTTTTTTTTTTACGTGAAGGAAATCTTTTAAAGACCCCCCGTCCGCCTTCGGGTGGACGGACGGGGGAGTGTCGGACTCTCTGCTGTGGTCCTCGCCCCGCTGTTTCGCGGCGCGGGGACCGCAGCAGCATACCGACTAAAACCTCCACGGTGTTTCTTACTCGCCGCCACAAAGGAGGGCTACGGGTCCTAGATGTCGTCCGCGGCCTCTCCGGCGGTTGTCCCTTGAGGACTCATCTCGTTGCATTTCCACATCCATCGCTTTCCTATCAGGGGAGCGTGCCGAAACACAAGCACGCCCCCTCCTTCTCGCGGGCGCGTGTGCAATGCAGGTGACGGCCCCCGATGCCATCACCCGCGCACGCCCTCACTACGGAGGCATTAAATCGGCTTGCCGCCGTCTCCTCCGACCTACTCTTCGACGCCGGTGCGGGTCAGCGAGGGGATCATCCTCCCTGACCCGCTCCGCCGCCTCCTTCGCCACCATAACCTCCTCCGCGAAGGTCACCATCGCCTCCCATGACCTCTCGCTGCTGACCATAGAGCGAACAATGGCCGACAGGGAGAGGTCCCTTCCCAACGTTGCGACTAGCGCGCCGCGCCCCTCTTCCCAGGCAGGACATGCCTCGAGCGTGTGCTGCGCCGTATCCTCGGCGCAGCCACACTCGTGGCATTTCGGGTCTACTTCTCTTCCGGCTATACGGTGCAGGTACTTGCCGAAGCAACCATGCCCCGTCAAGAGCTGCACCAGCCGGAAGGTGAGGTCTCCCGCTTTTCGGTGCACCCATTCTTCCAGCACAGGGTGCACCGCCCGTATGGTCCAGTGACCAGCACTCGGCTCTTCGAGTCGGCTCCGCCATTCTCGAAGGGCACGTTTCTGTGCCCGCCGCCGCCACCTCGCCACCTCATCTGGTGGGGCGCCTCCTTGGCCTCTTACCTCCGCCTTCTGACGGAAGACTGAGCCCAACACCCCCGCTTCTAAATCCCAAGGTGGGGTCCCCGCTAGGACGCACGCGGCCTCGTACGAGACGGTGCGGTATCCGCGAATCGCCCTGATCGCCATAACCCTCTGCGGTCTCCGCAGGAGGGTCCGGGTTCGCGCGTTCAGGGCGTCCGCCCACACCGGCGCGCCGTACAAGGCCATGGACCTCACCACCCCGGTGTATAGTTGGCGGCAGCTCGCACTCGCGCCCCCTACATTGGGCAGAAGCCAACTCAGAGCCCCCGCCATCCCGATCAGCCTCGGGGCTAGGAGACGGAAGTGCTCCACAAAGTTCCAGCGGCTGTCGAGGACTAGACCCAGGTACTTCATATGGGCCCTGACCTCGACAGTCGCTCCACCAATCATTATCCGCGCTCCTGAGGGTGGACGTCGTCGAGGCCCATGAAAACATAGGGCCTCGGATTTTTCTAGGGCCACCCTCAGACCAAGCTGCCGGATTCTATCGACTATTATAGAGCAACCTTCCGTCGCCAGCCTCGCCGCCTCCACAAACTCGCCCGCCTGGGCGCACACAAGGGTGTCGTCCGCGTAGCACACGACATGGAGTCCGCGGTGTAGAGAGCCGCGGAGCACCCAGTCGTATCCGATGTTCCACAGGAGGGGCCCTAGCACCGACCCCTGCGGAACACCGCACCCAACTTGTCGACGCAAAATGCGCCCGTCACTCGCCACGCACTCGACACTCCTATGGCTGAAATAACTGCTCACAACTCGCCGCAGGTAAGGAGGCACCTGATGATAAATAAGTGCCTCCCGGACACTCGAGAAAGGTATAGAGTTAAAGGCGTTGGCGATATCCAGAGATACCGCCAACATAACCCCACCCTCCGACACCGCTTCCTCCGAAAGGGCCTTTACTCGCAGGAGCGCATCTACTGTCGACCGGCCTCCTCGGAAACCGAATTGGGCGTTACTGATATCGGGCCCAACCCCACGCAGGTGCCTCACTATTCGGGCCGCGAGCACCCGCTCGAAAAGTTTACCCGCTTCGTCCAACAGAACTATGGGCCGGTAGGCAGATGGTGAGTCCTGCGGGCGTCCCTCCTTTTGTATGAGCACAAGCCTCCCGCGCTTCCAAACTGATGGAAAACAGCCCGACTCCAGGCATGCGTCCAGTAGGGTCCGAAACCGGTCCCCCAGGTCATCTAAGGCCAGGACCCATACCTGACCCGGGATTCCGTCCGGCCCCGGGGCCCTCTTTTTGCTGCGGAGCTTTTGCACGGCAGCTTTTAGTTCCTCAGCTGTTGTACGAGGAATCTCGCTAATTGCCTCTTCCGCACTCGAGGGATGCTGAGCCATCACGGGAGGCTCGTGCTCCACTTCACCCGGGAATAGTCCCTCTACTATGTCCGCCAGAAGGTTGGGCTGAAGAGTCTCCGTGAGCGGGGGCGTTTGGCCGCGCAAGTTTTTCCGCACGGACCGATACGGACGCCCCCAAGGGTCGAGATTGAGACTGTCCAGCATCTCCTGGCGGGCCCTATCCTTGGCCCTCGCGATCTCCACCTGAAGGGTCTCCTTGGCCTCCCTATAGCGCTGGTATCGGAGGTCTTCCAATGCTTGGTCGCGGGGGCGCCGCCTGCGCTGCCTGGTGTACGCTCTACAGGCCGCCACACAGCCCCGTCGGAGTTCCGCTATCTCCGCCGACCACCAGTAGACCGCCCTTTTGGGCGGTCTGCGACGAGCCCGCGGCATTGCCGCGTCGCAGACGGCGGTCAGCGCATTGCGGAACCATGCTGCCTCCTCCTCCACTTCTACTTCCTCGGGCCCTCTTGGCCCCGAATTCCACGCCTGGACAATTAGTGCCTCTTTGAGTGCTTCCAGGTCCAGACGTGCCAGCGTCCACCTGGGAAACGGCGATTGGCCACTCTGCGCTTCTCGGCGCACTCCGTCAGTCCATCGATTAGGGGAGACACTGAAGCGGATGTATCTATGGTCCGACAGTGTCTCCACCTCCTCAAGGACTCGCCAGTTCCATATTCTCGCTGCAACGACGGGGGAAGCAAGCGTTACGTCCACTACGGACCCCCCCCGCTGTCGCACGCATGTGAAGGCGGACCCTTGGTTAACGACCGATAGACCGACCTGCGCTACCCATTCTTCTAGGGTTTCGCCACGTGCATCCGTAGTAACGCCCCCCCACGTCGTGGATTTCGCATTTAGGTCTCCGAGGACGAGAACCGGCTGCAGGGCTGCGCGTCGTACCGCAGCTCCAACCTCGTCCAGGAAAACTTCGAATTCGGCGCGGGATTTGTTGGGTGAAAAGTACACCCCGACCAAAGTTACTCCCCACAACCTGACCACGACAAAGCCCTGGCCTCGCTCAGCGATATTAAGCGCGGACCCGCGGCTCACAATTGCCACTGAGCCCAGTATGTCTCCTGCCCAGTTGTTCCGGCGCGGGACAAAATAGGGCTCCGCCATAATTGCGACGTCAATAGACCACTCCGCCATGGCTTGCATGAAGAGATCTTGAGCACGAGCGGAGTGGTTTAGATTTCCCTGCAGAACTTCGTGCGGGCGACTAATGTCCATTTTCATCAGTCGCCATTTCCACTTGGCTGGCTTGGACCGAGCCGGCCTCCGCTGTGTTTCCGGACTGCACTGTCCGTACGGCTTCTTTCCTTGCCCTGACTGGAGGAGCCGCGCATGCCTCGCTCCCGGCTGCATGCCCCGCAGGCCTTTGTGCCGCTGCACAGATAGAGCAGTGCGGAGATGCCACGCAATCTCTGGCCTTGTGACCAGGGCGGCTACAGCGATAGCAATTCTCGCTACGGTCTACTTCCGAGGTGCAGTTGATCCGGACGTGGCCAGTTCTTAGGCAGCGGTAGCAGCGGAGAGGCCTGGGCTTCAAAAGAGTAAGGTTCGCCGCGACCCAGCCTACTAGTATCTTCCCGCCTTCCATCGCCTTTTTAGCCGCTGCCACAGGGCAGCGCACCCACACTGTGCCGAGTCCTGAGGGTCCCTGGCGAATGGGTCCAACTTTGCACTCCTCTTCCCTGCACCCCCCTACTCGGGCTATCGCTGCTATTACCTCCGTGGCAGTCACAGAGTCATCCAGACCTCTCACCCGCAGTTCCGCACACTTTTCCGGCCTGGATATCCTGATGTCCTCATTATTGAAGCACTGTCGCAGGGAATCCGCGAGTGCATTTGCCTTCTCAGGGCCTTCTGCCCCTGAAACCTCCAGGATCCGGGCTCCGGTTGCCGCCCTTTTGATGGCGAGCTTCGGAATACCCAGCCCCTGGATATTTATTTTTGATTTCGCCTCTGTGAGTACGGCTGCATAGCTGAGCCCCCTCTCCTCGGCTCCAGGCCGCAGCGTTATCACTACTGCAGCCGAGCGAGGAGGACGCAGCCTAGCTGGGCCGCCTTTCTTACCCACCTCTGAGGTCTTTTGGCCTCCCTTTATGGCAGAGTTTGCGTTCCTCTTGGCTCCGCCGCGCTTTTTACCCTTCTTTTTCGTTTTCGCCACCAGTGTCCAGCCTTCATTGGCTTGATCTTCCACCGGTGGCGATCGATTCGGAGCCGACGCTTCAGGCGTGACCTCGTTACTGTGTCTGCCTTTGCCCTTCTTTTTGGAAGTCGGTTTGGCCGCTGTTGGTCGCGGTTCGGGACGCGATGGGCCAGCAACGGGAGCCGCGGCGAGTCCGGCTACAGCGTTATGTAGGGCGTCAGCGGCCAGCGGCGGGCGGACGCGCTTTTTCGGCAGTAGCCGGTCCTCCAGGGCTTCCAGGCGCGCGTTCATCATCGTCCCCACCTGGGACATGAGTGCACGCGACCGGTCCTCCCAGTCTGGACTAGCTCCATCTCTTTCGCCGCCCCTGCCAAGATTGAGCTCACAGGGTGTTCTTCGACTGTTCAGCTCCGTCCTCAATTCCTGTAACTCCCTTCGGAGCTGTGCCACCTCAGTGTGCAGCCGCGAGTTTGACTCCTGGAGCCGCGAGTTTGACTCCTGGAGTCGCGAGTTCATCGCCTGCAGCTTGGCGGTCTCGTCGCTCACCGAACGACCGAACAGCATCCTGCTCGCCTCTTTAATGGAGGATGCAGCCTGGTTCAGAGCCTTCTGACTTGTGCCCTTTAGGTTACTCGATGAACGCGAGATCTGCCGTATGGTGTCCGCCTCCTTCTCTATTTGTTCGCGAAGCGCTATTGCCGTGGGTTCATCCTCGGAGGCCGCAAGGTTAATACCTGCCTCCGCCCTGCTTTTTGCCGCTTCCTCGGCAAGGCGCTCAATCGCAACCTCAACGTTAGCGAGAAGCACACCTTTCTTACGTCTCCCCCTCGTCGTTGTCGTCGATGCCTTGGAGACGTTGGATATTCGGGAGCTCGCGGACTCCGACCCCTCATCAACGTCTCCTGAAGGCTTCGTCCTCCCTTGACTTCTTAAATAGCGCCCTCTGTCATTGCGTTTTGGTGTTGCCATCGCAGCACCGCCGCGACCTTTCCCTGTTAATGGGACCTTGGGTGCTGGAAGTTCGTCCTCGCCGCTCGAGGATGACTCTCTCTCGGATTGGGCCATAGCACGTGCAACTGCGCCTTTACGTTTGCGCGTTGGCTTAGGCAGCGGCACCGCACCGTCATCGGTCGCCACCTCCATAGTGTCGGCGTTATCCGCCAGCACTACCTTTTCAACAACCTCCTTCTCGCTTGCCATCGGTGTCAATAATACTTTGCAGTTGTTCGTTGTCACCGAGGGAGGAGCTACTCCCCCGGCGGTAAGGCATTTGTGGCCCCCCCCAGAATACGCTGGGGACCTGACGAGCCCCGAAGAACTCGTGGTGGATTCCCCGACGGGAACATCGCCGTCGGGACCACCCTGGGTAATTTCTTTTTCAATTGCCTTATTCATATTTTCTCCTAACTCCCACGTAACGCCTCAGTAGCGGCAGGGCTTAGCCCCCCTGCCTTTCAGACCTCCCACTGGATTGGGTCATTTGGGCTATCACACAACTACCACAAAGGCGCCACCTGCTACACCCGACCCTCTCCAAAACGGAGATTGAGGGGGGCAGCCAGGCGCAACCAAAACGCCGTACCGGTCCTGGTTCACACCAGGAGAAGGAAAAGATAAGAAGGACAGAAAGGGGGAAAATGAAAAGGACAAAAGGAAAGGGGAGGGGAAGGAAAGGAATAATAATGAAATGGGATGACATGAAGATGAAGCGTGCTCGTGGGTGGCTTTACGCGCACGACTATGGGATGGCATGAAGATGAAGCGCGCGCGTGGGTGACTTTACGCGCACGACTATGGGATGGCATGAAGATGGAGCGTGCGCGTGGGTGACTTTACGCGCACGACTATGGGGTAACGTGAAGATGAAGCGCGCGCGTGGGTGACTTTACGCGCACGACTGCCGCGCATCACAAATTCAACCGTCTCAGCTAGACGGGCACTGGAATCGCGAATCACCCCTAGGGCCCACAACGCCAAAGAGCGCTGTGCCCAAGCCTGCCTCTGTCCCGCCGCGCCCCAGGAACCGGGGGGTCGAAAGATCAGAAGCATCTCCCCACACAAATGACGACGCCAACCCGCCCCTCCACCCCCCAGAATCCAGGGAGTGACGGGGCAACCCCGGCGGCACCACTTCTCCACCACGCCCCTCTCTTGGGCAAAAGCGTCACACACGCTACTCCCAGCCCCCTCTAAAACCAGAAAAGGGCCAAAAGCACCTACGGTGGCGCAGTATTCCCCTCTGTAAAGGGCACTGGGAGCAGCTCCTACTGTGACGCTAGTCCTCCTCTAGGGCCCACAACGCCAAAGAGCGCTGCGCCCGAGCACGCCTCCGCCCCGCCGTCCCCCTGAACCCGGGGACTTTGAGGACATCAGGGAAGCCGCTCACCCAAACGGAAACGCAGCACCGAGAGGTGCCACGCCCGTTCGCGACGCCACCTTGCCCCTCAGCCCCCCCAGGGCAATCTCGGTAGCGCCGCGCTTCCTCCACGCCCCTCTCTTGGGCAGACGTTGCGTGCGCTGCCCCCGCCCCCTCCGAATACGAAGAGGGCGGGAAGCAACACCGCAACGCAATCCCCCCCCCCTGCGCCAGGTTATTCGCCATCGCCAACGAGAACTCCCGCAGGAGAAGTTATTGACGATGCCCAGGGTGCACCGGCCCAGACCCATCACTTTACCAGGCCAGTCCGAAGACATGCCAAGGGAAACCGATGGGGTGGGCACACGAGGAGGTTACCTGACCCAGCACCCCCTGGCGATATAACCTTTTTTTTTTTTTTTTTTTTTTTTTTTTTTTTTTTTTTTTTTTTTTTTTTTGTCGGAGAGAAAACCCTTTATGGGTACCCGCCCGTGCTCGGGGGACACGAGCGGGTTATGTCGGAGTCCTTGATCCATCAACACTCGGGGCCGTAGCCCCGGCTGTTGATGGACCAAGTGTACCGACTAAAAACTCTCCGGTGACACCATAGTCGCATAGTGTTGGGGCAAACAGGAACTCGATAGAACGACAACTGCCGCCCCGACGCGACTGCCTGTTTAGGCCCCTCTGGGAGCGTTAGGCGCCCCCCCAATTTCTTACCCCCCCTCCCTACTAGGCACCATGCCGGTGTCACTCGGCATGGCGTCTCCCACTCGGACTGGGCGACAGACTCCCCCGAGTCTGTCACCCAGGTGTTATCGATGGAGACACCCATGTACTCAGACTGTAAGATCTGAGGCCATGGGCATCTCCGCATCTTGCGCCCTGGGGGCGCTTGGCTCTGTCGATCGCGCCCGCGCCTCAAGAGTCGGCGCAGGAGCGGGAGACCGATCCGCGTTCCTCCTACCGGTCTTACGGGCCTTGCAGGCCCTGCCGCCCAGCACATGACCGGGATTTCGCCCGGTCGTAGAGCATAGCGCGCAGTTCGGCGCGGATTTACAGCCGGCAGCCTTGTGGCCCGGCTTTCCGCACCTAAAACAAAGCGCGCTACGATCATTCCCCCCCCTGCACTGCTCCCGAACATGTCCAGGTTCGAGGCAGCGGTAGCACCTCATCGGCCTCACCTCCAGGAGATTGACTCTCGCGGAAGTGAAGCCGACCAGGAGCCGACCTGCAGCCACCTTCTTTGCCGCCTCCACCGGACAGCTAACCACTATGGTGCCGAGGGGTGTCCGGTCACGCAGAACTTCTCCCGCCTTGACCGCGTCCACCGGGCACCCCCCGGCACGGGCGACGGCCTCCACCACCTCCTCCTTTGTGACCGAATCGTCCAGTCCCACCAAGCGCATTGACGCGCGCTTAATGGGCCTGGAGATGGCCACATCCTCCGCGGGCAACGCCGCACTCAGCGCTGCCGCGAGGGCGTCCGCCTTAGGGCCGCTGCCCTCCCCAGCCACTTCTAGCATGCGGGCTCCAGTGGCGGCAACCTTGAACCCCAGGGAGCCAATACCCAGCTCCTCTATGTTGATTAGCTCCCTCGCCCTGATTATAACTTCCCCATAAGTAATGCCACGCGCCGCGGCGTCCGGCTGCAGCTTGATTGACACCGCAGCCGAACGAGGCGGCCGGGGCAGCCGCAGCTTGCGCCTGCGCTTGTTCTTGCGCTTGCGCTGAGGCGCCCGCTCCTGAGTACCTTTTGCCTGTGCAGCCTTCGCAGGCTGCACAGCTTTTTTCTTTCTTCCGACTACTTCCGCCCACGTCACTTCCGCGGCCGGCGCGGTTGACGAGGGCGGGGGAGGTCGGGGCTCCACCCGTGCCGGCTTTGCAGGTACCGGCGCAGAGGGCAAACGCTTCTTTGCTCCCTTTCCCTTCTTCTGGCGATATAACCTTTTTTTTTTTTTTTTTTTTTTTTTTTTTTTTTGCCGAAGAGAAAACCCTTTATGGGTACCCGCCCGTGCTCGGGGGACACGAGCGGGTTATGTCGGAGTCCTTGGTCAATCAACACTCGGGGCCAATAAGCCGCGGCTGTTGATGGACCAAGTGTACCGACTAAAAACTCTCCGGTGACACCATAGTCGCATAGTGTCGGGGCTGCAGGAAATCCATTGTACGACTACTGCAGCCCCGACGCGAAATACCTTTGCAGGCCCCTCTGGGAGCGTTAGGCGCCCCCTTTATTCCCCCCCTCCCTACTAGGCACCATGCCGGTGTCACTCGGCATGGCGTCTCCCCCTCGAACTGGGCGACAGACTCCCCCGAGTTTGCCACCCAGGTGATTTCGCTGGAGACGCCCATGTACTCAGACTGTAACATCTGAGGCCATGGGCATCTCCGCATCTTGCGCCCTGGGGGCGCTTGATTCGGTCGACCGCGCCTGCGTCCCAGGAGTCGGCATGGCAGCGGGAGACCGATCCGCGTTCCTCCTACCGGACTTACGGGCTTTGCATGCCCTGCCGCCTAACGTATGACCGGGATTTCGCCCGGTCGTGGCGCATAGCGCGCAGCGTGGCGCGGATTTACAGCCGGCGGCCTTGTGGCCCGGCTGTCCGCACCTATAGCAGAGCGCGCTACGATCGCATCCCCCCCTGCACTGCTCTCGAACATGTCCCGGTTCGAGGCAGCGGTAGCACCTCATCGGCCTCACCTCCAGGAGATTGACTCTCGCGGAAGTGAAGCCGACCAGAAGCCGACCTGCAGCCACCTTCCTCGCCGCCTCAACCGGGCAGCTAACCACTATGGTGCCGAGGGGTGTCCGGTCGCGCAGAACTTCCCCCGCCTTGACCACACCCACCGGGCACCCCCCGGCACGGGCGACGGCCTCCACCACCTCCTCCTTGGTGACCGAATCATCCAGTCCCACCAAGCGCATTGACGCGCGCTTGATGGGCCTGGAGATGGCCACATCCTCCGCGGGCAGCACCGCACTCAGTGCGGCCGCCAGGGCGTCCGCCTTAGGGCCGCTCTCCTGCCCAGCCACTTCCAGCAGGCGGGCTCCAGTGGCCGCAACCTTGAACCCGAGGGGGCCGGTGCCCAGCTCCTCTATATTAATTAGCCCCCTCGCCCGGGCTATGATGTCCGCATACGTGACGCCGCGCGCCGCGGCGTCCGGCTGCAGCCTGATGGACACCGCAGCCGAGCGAGGCGGCCGAGGCGTCCGCAGTTTGCGCCTGCCCTTTTTGCCGCGCTTGCGCTGAGGCGCCTGCGCTTTAGCACCGTTAGTCAGTACAGTCCCCACTTGCTGTACGGATGACTTCTTTCGCCTGGCCACCTCAACCCACGGCGCCTCCGTGGTTGGAGCTGTTGACGGCGGCGGGGCAGATCGGGGCTCGGCCGGCCTTGCAGGTGCCGGCGTAGGGGGCTCTTTGCGCTTCCTCGCTCCCTTTCCCTTTCTTCCTTTTTCCTTGTCCGGGGCAGCAACCTCCGGTCTGGGCGGGACTGGCTTGTCGGAAGCCAGGGGCGGCCGAAGGCGCCGCTCCGGAAGGAGCCTATCCTCCAAGGCGGCAAAACGGGCGTCCATCATCGCCCCGACCTGGTCCACAATGGCGCGATGGACCCTCTCCAGCTCCGTCGTCGTCGGAGCCGCTGCTCCAGGACCTGCTGTTGCGGGGACCGCCGCTGCAGGAGCAGCCGCTCGCGGGGTTACCCTTGCGGAAGCCGCTTTGGCGGCCTCAGCAAAGGCCTCCAGTGCAGGTGACCTTCTATCCTCGGGGCGGGGTCCCGGCTGATGCTCGGAGTGCATCCGCTGCATTTGGCAGCGCAGGAACTCCACCCTCTTCTTCAGCCGAGAGTTTTCCTCCTCGGCCTTTTTCAGTTCCTGGGGAACTGTCAGGTCAAAGATGCCGTCAACAGCCTGCGCAATGACCTTGGCGGCATCTTTGAGCGTCTTGACGAAGGTCCCCTTGAGGTTCCTTGACGAGCCGGCCACTCGGAGGATGTTCTGCACCTGCTGAAGTGCAGCCTCCTTATGGTCGGCCGGGCCAAGGGACCATGACATCATGCTGGCCGCTTTTTGAGCGGCAGCGTCCACAGCCAGCTCTTCTTCGACCTGGAGCTCCAGCAATTCCCTTTTACGGGCTGCGAGCTCCACCTTCGACGCGGCGCCTTCTGCGGTCGTGGGTGGTCTCCCTCTACCACCCGAAACCTTGCTCGCCTTCCTGGCGACGCCCTCCTCGGTGAAAGTTTGCACCTCAGAACTACGGGGACGTTTTTGCGCCGCAGTTATGCGACGCTCTCCGCTCGTCACCGAGGCTGCCGAATCCGAATACGACATGTCACCGTCGTCATAGGCGGTTCCGGAAGCCTCTTTCAGGGCGGCCTCCCATTCTCGGCGTACCGCCGTAATGGCAGCAACGCTCTCTGGCGGCGCCTCGTCATCATCCGAATCACAGAGTGACTCGGACAGTTTCGAGGCAGCCGCTTTCATCCTGTCCGCAAGCGATGATGCGGGTCGTTCACAGTCGAAGCGCTCGAGCATTACGACTGGTGTCCTTCTCGATAGGCAATCGGAGTCCTTTTTGGAATAGCTTTGGTCGTCGGTGAGATGTAACGTAGTGCCCCCCCCAGAATACGAGGGGCAGCCAGAGCCCGAGGGCCCTGGGGAGGATTCTCCGACCTGGGACAGGCCGGTACCTCCCTGGGGTAGTTTTCTATTGCTATGCGACATCTTTCATTTTTGTTTGCTGATCCACAGCTTCGTGGCGCTTGACGGAGCTTTGCCCCTCCGCTTACAGCCGCGGCACGCCGACCGCAGAATTAGGCACATCGTGCCGACCGCCCTTTCCACGTCGACAAATACAACACACTACAAATGCCCGCTCCCTGTCCTCTCTTCAAACGGAGAGTACAAGGAGCGAGCGACTCATCCAACCTTTCGTGGCCAGAAACGAAAGACAGCTCCCGGTCACTCCTCGAGCGAGGAGCGAGGGGAGCGAGCAAACGACCCAACCACGACGCGCCACCTACTGCACCCGACCTTCTCCAAAACGGAGATTGAAGGGGGCAGCCAGGCGCAACCAGACTTCCGGACAGAACCGGGGGACATGGGGGGAGGAAAAGGAGGGATTGGACCGAGAACTGAGGAAAGGTAGCGCATGACTGTTTTAGTTATGTCTGTTCAGAAGGACCAGACCAATAGCAGGCAGCAACCACGAGCAGGATACAGTCACACTTGCCTTGGGGATCGTCGCGACCGTGCGCTACTCCCAAGACCACGCCAAATTGCTTGCCGGGACAGACAAGCAAGATAGGCGAGAAGCTATGCCACTGCGCCTCGAAGGACGCGTGTGGTGGGATAGCCTTTCGCCCGCCCCTGGCGATATAACCTTTTTTTTTTTTTTTTTTTTTTTTTCATGGAGGAAATCTTTTATAGACTGACCCCCCATCTGCCTTTGGGTGGGCAAACGGGGGAGTGTCGGACTCTCTGATGCGGTCCTCGCCCCACTTCGTGTGGCGCGGGGACCGAAGCAGCATACCGACTAAAACCTCCATGGTGTTCCTTCTCCCCGCCATAGTGGAGGGCTGCAGGCACGGGGACTACTTCCACGGCCTCTCCAGCGGTTGTCCTTTCAGGACCCACCTCTTGTGCGGTCTCTTATGACGCACGGTTCTCTCATGTAGGGGGGCGCGCTGGAACACAAGCACGCCCCCTCCACCTCGCGGGCGCGAGTGCAATGCGGGTGATGGCCCCCGACGCCATCATCCGCGCACGCCCTCTTCACGGAGGCATTAAGTCGGCCTGTCGCCGCCTTCTGCGTCCTACTCTTCGGCGCCGGTTCGGGTCAGCAAGGGGATCTTCCTCCCTGACCCGCTCCGCCACCTCCTTTGCCGACATCACTTTCTCCGTGAAGTTCGCCACCGCCTCCCAAGACCTCTCGCTGCCGGCCATGGAGCGAACAATGGCCGGCCTGGCGATATAACCTTTTTTTTTTTTTTTTTTTTTTTTTATCGCAGGGAAAACCCTTTATGGGTACCCGTCCGCGTTCGGGGGACGCGGAGGGGTTATGTCGGAGTCCTTGATCCATCAACACTCGGGGCCGTAGCCCCGGCTGTTGATGGACCAAGTGTACCGACTAAAAACCCTGCGGTGACACCGTCTTCGTCGCGAGTGTCGGGGACCACGGGATCGCTGTTAGGCACGCACCGCGGCCCCGACGCGACCTGCCCTGTTGAGGGCCCACCTTGGGAGTCACCTCCCTGGCGTAAAATACGCCCTCCCTCTACGTAGACGCCGCGTTGATGTCACCCAACGCGGCGTCTCCCTCTCGAGCTGGGAGGCAGACTCCCCCGAGTCTGCCACCCAGGTGATTCGGTAGAGACACCCATGTACCCGGACTTTGACATCCGAGGCCATGGGTATCTCCACGCCCCCTCGCGCCACACGCGCGCGAACCGCCCAGCCGCCGCCGCGCCACCCCTCTGGCGGCATGCAGCAGCAGCCGGTCGGCCCAGTTCGGCCGGGCTAGGGACCCGAAGGGGCCCCACCGCCCAGCAGGTGGTCGGGAGATTACGCAAACCTACACCGACCACCGTTCCACCAAGCCGATCTGCGCCACACCCCTAAGGGCAGGCGCCCGAACGGCTCCCTACCAGGGGCGGCGCCACCTGCTGCACCCAACTCTCTCTCCCAAGGGAGAGCGAGGGGGCAACCAGGCGCCACACCCACACCCTTGCGCCTAAAAGGCGCGTGAGCCTTCCAGCCACCACTGCGCCGCCCCTCTGGCAGCAAGCAGCAGCGGCCGGTCGGCCCAGCACGGCCAGGCCAGGGACCCAAAAGGGCCCCACAGCCCAGCGGGCGGTCGGGAGGTCATTCCCTCTACAAAAATGCACGGCGCACACTAGCGCCGCGCTGACCTCGACCGACCACCCAAACGACAGGCGCCACCTGCTGCACCCCACGGAGGGGCACAACCAGGCGCCACAACCTTCCGGCTAAAGCCGGGGGAAAAAGGAAAGGGAGGGAGGGGAACGAGTGGGGAAGGGTAAGCGCATGACTGTTTCTGTTATGTCTGTTCAGAAGGACCAGACCAATAGCAGGCAGCAACCGCGAGCAGGATACAGTCACACTTGCCTTGGGGATCGTCGCGACCGTGCGCTACTCCCAAGACCACGCCAAATTGCTTGCCGGGACAGACAAGCAAAATAGGCGAGAAGCTATGCCACTGCGCCTCGAAGGAGGCGTGTGGTGGGATAGCCTTTCGCCCGCCCCTGGCGATATAACCTAACCTTTTTTTTTTTTTTTTGTAACGTGAAGGAAATCTTTTAAAGACCCCCCGTCCGCCTTCGGGTGGACGGACGGGGGAGTGTCGGACTCTCTGCTGTGGTCCTCGCCCCGCTATTGTGCGGTGCGGGGACCGCAGCAGCATACCGACTAAAACCTCCACGGTGTTTCCTACTCGCCACCATAGCGGAAGGCCACGGGTCCAAGATGTCGTCCGCGGCCTCTCCGGCGGTTGTCCTTTTTGGACTCCTCCCAGGGCGGATATATCTCCGCCTCCTTCTCTCTCCCCCCCAGGGGGCGTGCTGAAACACAAGCACGTCCCCTCCATCTCGCGGGCGCGTGTGCAATGCAGGTGACGGCCCCCGAAGCCATTACCCGCGCACGCCCTTACTACGGAGGCATCAGATCGGCTTGCCGCCGTCTCCTCCGTCCTACTCTTCGACGCCGGTTCGGGTCAGCGAGGGGATCCTCCTCCCTGACCCGCTCCGCCGCCTCCTTCGCCGCCATAACCTTCTCGGCGAAGGTAATCATTGCCTCCCATGACCTCTCACTGCCGACCATTGAGCGAGCAATGGCCGGCAGGGAGAGGTCTCTTCCCACAGTTGCGACTAGTGTGTCGCGCTCCTCACCCCAGGCAGGGCATGCCTCGAGTGTGTGCTGCGCCGTATCCTCAGCGCAGCCACACTCGCGGCACTTCGGGTCCACTTCCCTTCCGGCTATACGGTGCAGGTACTTGCCGAAGCAACCATGCCCCGACAGGAGCTGCACCAGCCGGAAGGTCAGGTCTCCCGCTTTTCGGTGCACCCATTCTTCCAGCACTGGGTGCACCGCCCGTATGGTCCAGTGACCCGCACTCGGCTCTTCGAGTCGGCTCCGCCAATCTCGAAGGGCACGTTTCTGTGCCCGCCGCCGCCATCTCGCCACCTCATCTGGTGGGGCGCCTCCTTGGCCTCTTACCTCCGCCTTCTGACGGAAGACTGAGGCCAACACCCCCGCTTCTAAATCCCAAGGTGGGGTCCCCGCCAAGACGCACGCGGCCTCGTACGAGACGGTGCGGTATCCGCGTATCGCCCTGGTCGTCATAACCCTCTGCGGTCTCCGCAAGAGGGTCCGTGTTCGCGCGTTCAGGGCGTCCGCCCACACCGGTGCACCGTACAAGGCCATGGACCTCACCACCCCGGTGTATAGTTGACGGCAACTCGCACTCGCGCCCCCCACGTTGGGCAGAAGCCAACTCAGAGCCCCCGCCACCCTGATCAGCCTCGGGGCTAGAAGACGGAAGTGCTCCACAAAGTTCCAGCGACTGTCGAGGACTAGACCCAGGTATTTCATATGGGCCCTGACCTCCACAGTCGCTCCACCAATCGTAATCCGCGCTCCTGAGGGTGGACGTCGTCGAGGCCCATGGAAACATAGGGCCTCGGATTTTTCCAAGGCCACCCTCAGACCGAGCCGCTGGATTCTACCCACCACTGCAGAGCAACCATCCGTCGCCAGCCTCGCCGCCTCCACAAACTCGCCCGCCTGGGCGCACACAAGAGTGTCGTCCGCGTAGCACACGACATGGAGTCCGCGGTGTAGAGAGCCGCGGAGCACCCAGTCGTATCCGATGTTCCACAGGAGGGGCCCCAGCACCGACCCCTGCGGAACACCGCACCCAACCTGTCGACGCAAAATGCGCCCGTCGCGCGCCACGCACTCGACACTCCTGTGGCTGAAATAATCATCCACCACTCGCCGCAAGTAAAAAGGCACCTGATGATCAATAAGTGCCTCCCGGACACACGAAAATGGTAAGGAGTTAAAGGCGTTGGCGATATCCAGAGATACCGCCAACATAACCCCACCCCCCGACACCGCTTCCTCCGCAAGGGCTTTAACTCGAAGGACCGCGTCTACGGTCGACCGGCCTCCCCGGAAACCGAACTGGGCGTCACTGATGTCGGGCCCAGTCCCCCGTAGGTGCCTAACTATTCGGGCCGCGAGCACCCGCTCGAATAGTTTGCCCGCTTCGTCCAGCAGGACTATGGGCCGGTAGGCGGATGGTGAGTCCTGCGGGCGTCCCTCCTTATGTAGGAGCACGAGCCTCCCGCGCTTCCATATTGTTGGGAAAGAGCCCGACCCCAGGCACGCGTCCAGTAGACCCCGAAACCGGTCCCCCATGTCATCTAGTGCCAGGACCCATACTCGACCCGGGATTCCGTCCGGTCCCGGGGCCTTCTTCCTGCTGCGGAGCTTTTGCACGGCGGCTTTTAATTCCTCAGATGTTATACGAGGAATCTCGCCAATTGCGTCTTCCGTACTCGAGTGGCGCTGAGCCATCACGGGAGGCTCGTGCTCCACTCCACCCGGGAATAGTGCTTCTACCACGTCCGCCAGGAGGTTGGGCTGAAGAGTCTCCGTGAGCGGGGGCGTTTGGCCACGCAAGTTTTTCCGCACGGACCGATACGGACGCCCCCACGGGTCGCGGTTGAGACTGTCCAGCATCTCCTGCCGGGCCCTATCCTTGGCCCTCGCGATCTCCACCTGTAGGGTCTCCTTGGCCTCCCTATACCGCTGGTATCGGAGGTCTTCCGCTGCTTGGTCGCGGGGGCGCCGCCTGCGCTGCCTAGTGTACGCTCTGCAGGCCGCCACACAGCCCCGTCGGAGTTCCGCTATCTCCGCCGACCACCAGTAGACCGCCCTTTTGGGGGGTCCGCGACGAGCCCGCGGCATTGCCGCATCGCAGACGGTGGTCAGCGCATTGCGGAACCAAACTGCCTCCTCCTCCACCACTACCTCCTCGGGCGTTCTTGGCCCCGAATTCCACGCCTGGACAATTAGCGCCTCTTTGAGGGCTTCCAAGTCCAGGCGTGCCAGCGCCCATCTGGGAAATGGCGATTGAGCACCATGCGCTCTTCGGCGTACTCCGTCAGCCCCTCGGTTCGGGGAGACATTGAAGCGGATGTACCTGTGGTCCGACAATGTCTCCACCGCCTCGAGGACCCGCCAGTCCCTAACTCGCGCTGCCACAACAGGGGAAGCGAAAGTTACGTCCACTACGGACCCTCCCCGCTGTCGCACGCAGGTGAAGGCGGACCCCCGGTTCAAAACCTCCAGGCCAACCTGCGCCACCCACTCCTCCAACGTCTCTCCGCGTGCATCCGTTGCCACGCCCCCCCACGCCCTTGATTTCGCATTGAGGTCACCCAGGACGAATACCGGCAGCGGTGCTATACGTCGCACCGCCGCCCCAACCTCGTCTAGGAAGACCTCAAACTCGGCGCGAGTCCTATTCGGCGAGAAGTAAACCCCAATCAAGCCAACTTCCCCACACTTAACCACGACGAAGCCCTGACCCCGCTCTAGGATATTGAGAGCGGTTCCGCCACTCACAATTGCTACCGAACCTAGCACGTCCCCCGCCCAGTTTGGTCGAGGAGGAACAGAATAGGGCTCCGCCACCACCGCAAAGTCTATCGACCACTCCACCATAGACTGCATCAGAAGATCTTGGGCGCGGGTGGAGTGGTTGAGGTTACCCTGAAGTACTTCGAGAGGGGGGCTACGGTACATTCTGGTCCGTTGCCATTTCTGTCACCTCATCGCCGGGAGCTGCGGCTTGCGAGGCCGCCCCTCTCTGCGTTCCCTTACACCTAACCGGAGGAGCTTTGCAGGACCCGCCCCCTACGACATGATCCGCAGGTCTTTTAGCCGCTGCACACACTGTGCAGTGCGGAGCTGCCACACAATCCCTGGCCTTGTGCCCGTGGCGACCGCAGCGATAACATTCATCACTACGGTCTACCTCTGAGGTGCAGCTGACCCTAACGTGCCCGTTCTGTAGGCAGCGGAAGCAGCGGATACCTCTGGGCTGCAGGAGGGTAACATTGGCTGCGACCCATCCCACCAGCAACTTCCCGCCATCCACAATCGTTTTGGCCGCCGCCACTGGGCAGCGAACCCATACAGCGCCAAGCCCTGAGGATCCCTGGCGAATGGAGCCGACCCTGCAATTGGCCTCTTCACACCCCCCCTTTTTGGCAATAGCCGCTACCACCTCTGAGGCAGTCACTGAGTCATCCAGACCTGTAATCCGAAGTTCCGCGCACTTCTCAGGTCTGGTTATTTTGATGACGTCACTACTCAGTGCCTGCCTCAAACGATCAGCCAGCGCGTTGGCTTTTAACGGGCCCGCTTCACCTGATACCTCCAAGACCCGGGCGCCGGTTGCGGTTTTTCTGATTCCAAGCTTTGGAATGCCCAGGCCTTGGATGTCTATCTTTGTCCTCGCCTCCGACAGGACAGCAGCATAGCTGAGCCCTCGCTCCTCGGCTCCAGGCTGCAGCGTTACTACTACCGCAGCCGAGCGGGGAGGGCGCAGCTTTGGTGGTCCAGCTTTTTTGACCGCTGTGGATACACCCTTCTGCTCTTTGGAGTTTTTGGGCTTGCGCCCCTTCTTCCGCTTCTTCTTACTGGCGACTAGGGTCCAACTGTCTTCGCCTTGCTTCTGGGCCGATGGCAATTGTTTGGTCACCACCTGAGCCTTTTTGGGCGCCCTTTTAGGTCGCGTAGTGTCCTTCTTGGTCACCACCTTTTGTGCCGGTGGCCTGGCATCGCCATCGGTCATATCCGCTACCGCGAGACTTGATGGACCGGCAGCCGCAGCAGGCTCCACCGCGTTGCGCTTGGCCATCTCCTCGCGCCTGATATCTGCAGCTAGCGGCGGGCGCATGCGTTTTTCCGGGAGAAGCCGGTCCTCCATTGCTTCCAAACGTGCGTTCATCATCTGTCCTACTTGGGACATGAGGACTCGCGACCGCTCTTCCCATATCCGATCGGCCTCTCCTTGGACGTTTTCCCCACCATTATTTGAGGCAGTTGCCTTCCGGGTTTCTGCTCGCAGTTCGGCTACCTCTTTTCGAAGCTCCGCCACCTCTGACTGCAGACGAGTATTATTCGCCTGCAGTTTGGCCGTCTCTTTCGTCACCGTTCGCCTGTAGAGCCTTTGAGTAGCCTCTTTGATAGCCGCAGCCGCCTGATTCAAGGCCTTTTGGCTTGTCCCCTTCAAATGGCTAGATTTTCGGGAGACAAGTCTCACCGTCTCCAGTTCCCTCTCGATCAGCTGTTGCAGCGTTAATGCAGTGTGCTCATCCTCCGACTCGGAAACCACAATCCCTGCCTCCTCTCTGCCTTTTTCAGCCTTTCGCACTAACTGTTCGATGTTGGCGTCGACGAGAGCCTTCTGGCTTTTGCGTTTCGCCGACGCTTTCGAAGCCGTCGACGCAACCGACGCCATCGACGCCATTGATATTAATCAGCCCGTCGACTCATTTCCGTCCTCGATGTCCTTCGATGACGCCTCAGGGTATCGCAGGAAACGCCCTCGCTCGTCGCGTTTCGGCTGCACTGTCGATTTTGGTCTAGCGGTGGTACCCCCGCGTCCTTTCCGCGTAGCTGGCACTTTAGGTGCCGGCAATTCCTCGTCTCCACTAGAACAGAGGTTTGGTTCCCCCGCAGGGTGCAGTTGCGCACCAGTGCGTTTCCGGGACCTAGTCCAAAATTTCCCCTGACTCTCCTTCTCGACCGCACCATCCGTGGCATCTGCCACTAAATCCTCGTCAAAAAATTCCTTAACACAAGCTTCGATCGGTGTCAGTAAAACAGCGCAGTTTGTCGTTGGAACCGAGGGAGGAGCTACTCCCCCGGCGATAAGGCAGTTGTGGTCCCCCCCAGAATACGCTGGGGACCTGACGAGCCCCGAAGGACTCGTGGTGGATTCCCCGACAGGAACATCGCTGTCGGGACCACCCTGGGTAGATTCTTTTCCAATAGCCTTTTCCATTTTGTTTTTTCCCTTAACTCCCGTCTAAAACGCCTCAGTAGTGGCAGGGCTTTGCCCCCCTGCCTTTCAGACCTCCCACTGGATTGGGCCGTTTGGGCTTACCACACCACAACGCAAAAATCCGCCACCTGCTACACCCGACCATCTCCAAAACGGAGAGTGAGGGGTGCAGCCAGGCGCAACCAAAACGCCGCACCGGTGAACAAGGAGAAGGAAAGGACAAAAAGGAAAGAAAGGAGGGAAAGGGGAAGAATGAAAAGGACAAAAGGAAAGCGAAGAGGAAGGAAAGGGATGATAATGGTATGGGATGATATGAAGATGAAGCGCGCGCGTGGGTGACTCTACGTGCACGACTATGGGATGACATGAAGATGAAGCGTGCGCGTGGGTGACTTTACGCGCACGACTATGGGATGACATGAAGATGGAGCGTGCGCGTGGGTGACTTTACGCGCACGACCATGGGGTGATGTGAAGATGAAGCGTGCGCGTGGGTGACTTTACGCGCACGACTATGGTATGACATAAAGATGAAGCGCGCGCGTGGGTGACTATACGCGCACGACTGCCGCGCGTCACAGACTCAACCGTCTCAGCTAAACGGGCACTGGCATCACACACGCTACTCCCAACCCCCTCTAAACCAGAAAAGGGCCAAAAGCACCTACGGTGGCGCAGTATTCCCCTCTGTAACGGGCACTGGGAGCAGCTCCTACTGTGACGCCAGTCCTCCTCTAGGGCCCACAACGCCCAAGAGCGCTGCGCCCGAGCACGCCTCCGCCCCGCCGTCCCCCTGAACCCGGGGACTTTGAGGACATCAGGGAAGCCGCTCACCCAAACGGAAACGCAGCACCGAGAGGTGCCGCGCCCGTTCGCGACGCCACCTTGCCCCTCAGCCCCCCCAGGGCAATCTCGGTAGCGCCGCGCTTCCTCCACGCCCCTCTCTTGGGCAAACGTTGCGTGCGCTGCCCCCGCCCCCTCCGAATACGAAGAGGGCGGGAAGCAACACCGCAACGCAAACCCCCCCCCCCCTGCGCCAGGTTATTCGCCATCGCCAACAAGAACTCCCGCAGGAGAAGTTATTGACGATGCCCAGGGTGCACCGGCCCAGACCCATCACTTTACCAGGCCAGTCCGAAGACATGCCAAGGGAAACCGATGGGGTGGGCACACGAGGAGGTTACCTGACCTAGCACCCCATATAACCTTTTTTTTTTTTTTTTTTTTTTTTTTTTTTTTTTTTACATGGAGGAAATCTTTTATAGACTGACCCCCCATCTGCCTTTGGGTGGGCAAACGGGGGAGTGTCGGACTCTCTGATGCGGTCCTCGCCCCACTTTGTGTGGCGCGGGGACCGCAGCAGCATACCGACTAAAACCTCCATGGTGTTCCTTCTCCCCGCCATAGTGGAGGGCTGCAGGCACGGGGACTACTTCCACGGCCTCTCCAGCGGGTGTCCTTTAAGGACCCACCTCTTGTGCGGTCTCTTTGAACGCATTGTTCTCTCATGTAGGGGGGCGCGCTGGAACACAAGCACGCCCCTCCACCTCGCGGGCGCGAGTGCAATGCGGGTGATGGCCCCCGACGCCATCATCCGCGCACGCCCTCTTCACGGAGGCATTAAGTCGGCCTGTCGCCGTCTTCTGCGTCCTAACCTTCGACGCCGGTTCGGGTCAGCAAGGGGATCGTCCTCCCTGACCCGCTCCGCCGCCTCCTTTGCCGACATCACTGCCTCAGCGAAGTTTGCCACCGCCTCCCACGACCCCTCACTGCCGACCATGGAGCGAACAATGGCCGGCAGGGACAGATCCCTCCCCACAACTGCGACTAGAGCGTCGCGCTCCTCAGCCCAGGCAGGGCAGGCCTCAAGTGTGTGTTGCGCCGTATCTTCGGCGCAGCCACACTCGTGGCACTTCGGTTCCACCTCCCTTCCGGCCACACGGTGCAGGTACTTGCCGAAGCAACCGTGCCCCGTCAGGACCTGCACGAGCCGGAAGGTGAGGGCTCCTCCTTTTCGGTGCACCCATTCTTTCAACACGGGGTGCACCGCCCGTATGGTCCAGTGGCCTGCGCTGGGCTCTTCAAGCCGGTTTTCCCACTCCCGGAGGGCACGCTTCTGCGCCCGCTGCCGCCACCTCGCCACCTCAACTGGTGGGGCGCCTCCAAGTCTTCTCACTTCCGCCCTCTGGTGGAAGACCGAGGCCAGTACCCCCGCCTCTAGATCCCAGGGTGGGGTCCCAGCCAGCACGCACGCGGCCTCGTACGACACGGTGCGGTAACCGCGTATCACCCTGATAGCCATGACCCTCTGTGGTCTTCGTAGGAGGGTCCGAGTTCGGGCGTTCAGGGCGTCCGCCCACACCGGTGCACCGTACATGGCCATAGACCGCACCACCCCAGTGTATAAGCGGCGACAGCTCGTGCTCGCACCCCCGACGTTGGGAGCACCCCATATAACCTTTTTTTTTTTTTTTTTTTTTTTTTTTTTTTTTTTTTTTTTTTTTTTTTAACGTGAAGGAAATCTTTTAAAGACCCCCCGTCCGCCTTCGGGTGGACGGACGGGGGAGTGTCGGACTCTCTGCTGTGGTCCTCGCCCCGCTATTGTGCGGTGCGGGGACCGCAGCAGCATACCGACTAAAACCTCCACGGTGTTTCCTACTCGCCACCATAGCGGAAGGCCACGGGTCCAAGATGTCGTCCGCGGCCTCTCCGGCGGTTGTCCTTTTTGGACTCCTCCCAGGGCGGATATATCTCCGCCTCCTTCTCTCTCCCCCCCAGGGGGCGTGCTGAAACACAAGCACGTCCCCTCCATCTCGCGGGCGCGTGTGCAATGCAGGTGACGGCCCCCGAAGCCATTACCCGCGCACGCCCTTACTACGGAGGCATCAGATCGGCTTGCCGCCGTCTCCTCCGTCCTACTCTTCGACGCCGGTTCGGGTCAGCGAGGGGATCCTCCTCCCTGACCCGCTCCGCCGCCTCCTTCGCCGCCATAACCTTCTCGGCGAAGGTAATCATTGCCTCCCATGACCTCTCACTGCCGACCATTGAGCGAGCAATGGCCGGCAGGGAGAGGTCTCTTCCCACAGTTGCGACTAGTGTGTCGCGCTCCTCACCCCAGGCAGGGCATGCCTCGAGTGTGTGCTGCGCCGTATCCTCAGCGCAGCCACACTCGCGGCACTTCGGGTCCACTTCCCTTCCGGCTATACGGTGCAGGTACTTGCCGAAGCAACCATGCCCCGACAGGAGCTGCACCAGCCGGAAGGTCAGGTCTCCCGCTTTTCGGTGCACCCATTCTTCCAGCACTGGGTGCACCGCCCGTATGGTCCAGTGACCCGCACTCGGCTCTTCGAGTCGGCTCCGCCAATCTCGAAGGGCACGTTTCTGTGCCCGCCGCCGCCATCTCGCCACCTCATCTGGTGGGGCGCCTCCTTGGCCTCTTACCTCCGCCTTCTGACGGAAGACTGAGGCCAACACCCCCGCTTCTAAATCCCAAGGTGGGGTCCCCGCCAAGACGCACGCGGCCTCGTACGAGACGGTGCGGTATCCGCGTATCGCCCTGGTCGTCATAACCCTCTGCGGTCTCCGCAAGAGGGTCCGTGTTCGCGCGTTCAGGGCGTCCGCCCACACCGGTGCACCGTACAAGGCCATGGACCTCACCACCCCGGTGTATAGTTGACGGCAACTCGCACTCGCGCCCCCCACGTTGGGCAGAAGCCAACTCAGAGCCCCCGCCACCCTGATCAGCCTCGGGGCTAGAAGACGGAAGTGCTCCACAAAGTTCCAGCGACTGTCGAGGACTAGACCCAGGTATTTCATATGGGCCCTGACCTCCACAGTCGCTCCACCAATCGTAATCCGCGCTCCTGAGGGTGGACGTCGTCGAGGCCCATGGAAACATAGGGCCTCGGATTTTTCCAAGGCCACCCTCAGACCGAGCCGCTGGATTCTACCCACCACTGCAGAGCAACCATCCGTCGCCAGCCTCGCCGCCTCCACAAACTCGCCCGCCTGGGCGCACACAAGAGTGTCGTCCGCGTAGCACACGACATGGAGTCCGCGGTGTAGAGAGCCGCGGAGCACCCAGTCGTATCCGATGTTCCACAGGAGGGGCCCCAGCACCGACCCCTGCGGAACACCGCACCCAACCTGTCGACGCAAAATGCGCCCGTCGCGCGCCACGCACTCGACACTCCTGTGGCTGAAATAATCATCCACCACTCGCCGCAAGTAAAAAGGCACCTGATGATAAATAAGTGCCTCCCGGACACACGAAAATGGTAAGGAGTTAAAGGCGTTGGCGATATCCAGAGATACCGCCAACATAACCCCACCCCCCGACACCGCTTCCTCCGCAAGGGCTTTAACTCGAAGGACCGCGTCTACGGTCGACCGGCCTCCCCGGAAACCGAACTGGGCGTCACTGATGTCGGGCCCAGTCCCCCGTAGGTGCCTAACTATTCGGGCCGCGAGCACCCGCTCGAATAGTTTGCCCGCTTCGTCCAGCAGGACTATGGGCCGGTAGGCGGATGGTGAGTCCTGCGGGCGTCCCTCCTTATGTAGGAGCACGAGCCTCCCGCGCTTCCATATTGTTGGGAAAGAGCCCGACCCCAGGCACGCGTCCAGTAGACCCCGAAACCGGTCCCCCATGTCATCTAGTGCCAGGACCCATACTCGACCCGGGATTCCGTCCGGTCCCGGGGCCTTCTTCCTGCTGCGGAGCTTTTGCACGGCGGCTTTTAATTCCTCAGATGTTATACGAGGAATCTCGCCAATTGCGTCTTCCGTACTCGAGTGGCGCTGAGCCATCACGGGAGGCTCGTGCTCCACTCCACCCGGGAATAGTGCTTCTACCACGTCCGCCAGGAGGTTGGGCTGAAGAGTCTCCGTGAGCGGGGGCGTTTGGCCACGCAAGTTTTTCCGCACGGACCGATACGGACGCCCCCACGGGTCGCGGTTGAGACTGTCCAGCATCTCCTGCCGGGCCCTATCCTTGGCCCTCGCGATCTCCACCTGTAGGGTCTCCTTGGCCTCCCTATACCGCTGGTATCGGAGGTCTTCCGCTGCTTGGTCGCGGGGGCGCCGCCTGCGCTGCCTAGTGTACGCTCTGCAGGCCGCCACACAGCCCCGTCGGAGTTCCGCTATCTCCGCCGACCACCAGTAGACCGCCCTTTTGGGGGGTCCGCGACGAGCCCGCGGCATTGCCGCATCGCAGACGGTGGTCAGCGCATTGCGGAACCAAACTGCCTCCTCCTCCACCACTACCTCCTCGGGCGTTCTTGGCCCCGAATTCCACGCCTGGACAATTAGCGCCTCTTTGAGGGCTTCCAAGTCCAGGCGTGCCAGCGCCCATCTGGGAAATGGCGATTGAGCACCATGCGCTCTTCGGCGTACTCCGTCAGCCCCTCGGTTCGGGGAGACATTGAAGCGGATGTACCTGTGGTCCGACAATGTCTCCACCGCCTCGAGGACCCGCCAGTCCCTAACTCGCGCTGCCACAACAGGGGAAGCGAAAGTTACGTCCACTACGGACCCTCCCCGCTGTCGCACGCAGGTGAAGGCGGACCCCCGGTTCAAAACCTCCAGGCCAACCTGCGCCACCCACTCCTCCAACGTCTCTCCGCGTGCATCCGTTGCCACGCCCCCCCACGCCCTTGATTTCGCATTGAGGTCACCCAGGACGAATACCGGCAGCGGTGCTATACGTCGCACCGCCGCCCCAACCTCGTCTAGGAAGACCTCAAACTCGGCGCGAGTCCTATTCGGCGAGAAGTAAACCCCAATCAAGCCAACTTCCCCACACTTAACCACGACGAAGCCCTGACCCCGCTCTAGGATATTGAGAGCGGTTCCGCCACTCACAATTGCTACCGAACCTAGCACGTCCCCCGCCCAGTTTGGTCGAGGAGGAACAGAATAGGGCTCCGCCACCACCGCAAAGTCTATCGACCACTCCACCATAGACTGCATCAGAAGATCTTGGGCGCGGGTGGAGTGGTTGAGGTTACCCTGAAGTACTTCGAGAGGGGGGCTACGGTACATTCTGGTCCGTTGCCATTTCTGTCACCTCATCGCCGGGAGCTGCGGCTTGCGAGGCCGCCCCTCTCTGCGTTCCCTTACACCTAACCGGAGGAGCTTTGCAGGACCCGCCCCCTACGACATGATCCGCAGGTCTTTTAGCCGCTGCACACACTGTGCAGTGCGGAGCTGCCACACAATCCCTGGCCTTGTGCCCGTGGCGACCGCAGCGATAACATTCATCACTACGGTCTACCTCTGAGGTGCAGCTGACCCTAACGTGCCCGTTCTGTAGGCAGCGGAAGCAGCGGATACCTCTGGGCTGCAGGAGGGTAACATTGGCTGCGACCCATCCCACCAGCAACTTCCCGCCATCCACAATCGTTTTGGCCGCCGCCACTGGGCAGCGAACCCATACAGCGCCAAGCCCTGAGGATCCCTGGCGAATGGAGCCGACCCTGCAATTGGCCTCTTCACACCCCCCCTTTTTGGCAATAGCCGCTACCACCTCTGAGGCAGTCACTGAGTCATCCAGACCTGTAATCCGAAGTTCCGCGCACTTCTCAGGTCTGGTTATTTTGATGACGTCACTACTCAGTGCCTGCCTCAAACGATCAGCCAGCGCGTTGGCTTTTAACGGGCCCGCTTCACCTGATACCTCCAAGACCCGGGCGCCGGTTGCGGTTTTTCTGATTCCAAGCTTTGGAATGCCCAGGCCTTGGATGTCTATCTTTGTCCTCGCCTCCGACAGGACAGCAGCATAGCTGAGCCCTCGCTCCTCGGCTCCAGGCTGCAGCGTTACTACTACCGCAGCCGAGCGGGGAGGGCGCAGCTTTGGTGGTCCAGCTTTTTTGACCGCTGTGGATACACCCTTCTGCTCTTTGGAGTTTTTGGGCTTGCGCCCCTTCTTCCGCTTCTTCTTACTGGCGACTAGGGTCCAACTGTCTTCGCCTTGCTTCTGGGCCGATGGCAATTGTTTGGTCACCACCTGAGCCTTTTTGGGCGCCCTTTTAGGTCGCGTAGTGTCCTTCTTGGTCACCACCTTTTGTGCCGGTGGCCTGGCATCGCCATCGGTCATATCCGCTACCGCGAGACTTGATGGACCGGCAGCCGCAGCAGGCTCCACCGCGTTGCGCTTGGCCATCTCCTCGCGCCTGATATCTGCAGCTAGCGGCGGGCGCATGCGTTTTTCCGGGAGAAGCCGGTCCTCCATTGCTTCCAAACGTGCGTTCATCATCTGTCCTACTTGGGACATGAGGACTCGCGACCGCTCTTCCCATATCCGATCGGCCTCTCCTTGGACGTTTTCCCCACCATTATTTGAGGCAGTTGCCTTCCGGGTTTCTGCTCGCAGTTCGGCTACCTCTTTTCGAAGCTCCGCCACCTCTGACTGCAGACGAGTATTATTCGCCTGCAGTTTGGCCGTCTCTTTCGTCACCGTTCGCCTGTAGAGCCTTTGAGTAGCCTCTTTGATAGCCGCAGCCGCCTGATTCAAGGCCTTTTGGCTTGTCCCCTTCAAATGGCTAGATTTTCGGGAGACAAGTCTCACCGTCTCCAGTTCCCTCTCGATCAGCTGTTGCAGCGTTAATGCAGTGTGCTCATCCTCCGACTCGGAAACCACAATCCCTGCCTCCTCTCTGCCTTTTTCAGCCTTTCGCACTAACTGTTCGATGTTGGCGTCGACGAGAGCCTTCTGGCTTTTGCGTTTCGCCGACGCTTTCGAAGCCGTCGACGCAACCGACGCCATCGACGCCATTGATATTAATGAGCCCGTCGACTCATTTCCGTCCTCGATGTCCTTCGATGACGCCTCAGGGTATCGCAGGAAACGCCCTCGCTCGTCGCGTTTCGGCTGCACTGTCGATTTTGGTCTAGCGGTGGTACCCCCGCGTCCTTTCCGCGTAGCTGGCACTTTAGGTGCCGGCAATTCCTCGTCTCCACTAGAACAGAGGTTTGGTTCCCCCGCAGGGTGCAGTTGCGCACCAGTGCGTTTCCGGGACCTAGTCCAAAATTTCCCCTGACTCTCCTTCTCGACCGCACCATCCGTGGCATCTGCCACTAAATCCTCGTCAAAAAATTCCTTAACACAAGCTTCGATCGGTGTCAGTAAAACAGCGCAGTTTGTCGTTGGAACCGAGGGAGGAGCTACTCCCCCGGCGATAAGGCAGTTGTGGTCCCCCCCAGAATACGCTGGGGACCTGACGAGCCCCGAAGGACTCGTGGTGGATTCCCCGACAGGAACATCGCTGTCGGGACCACCCTGGGTAGATTCTTTTCCAATAGCCTTTTCCATTTTGTTTTTTCCCTTAACTCCCGTCTAAAACGCCTCAGTAGTGGCAGGGCTTTGCCCCCCTGCCTTTCAGACCTCCCACTGGATTGGGCCGTTTGGGCTTACCACACCACAACGCAAAAATCCGCCACCTGCTACACCCGACCATCTCCAAAACGGAGAGTGAGGGGTGCAGCCAGGCGCAACCAAAACGCCGCACCGGTGAACAAGGAGAAGGAAAGGACAAAAAGGAAAGAAAGGAGGGAAAGGGGAAGAATGAAAAGGACAAAAGGAAAGCGAAGAGGAAGGAAAGGGATGATAATGGTATGGGATGATATGAAGATGAAGCGCGCGCGTGGGTGACTCTACGTGCACGACTATGGGATGACATGAAGATGAAGCGTGCGCGTGGGTGACTTTACGCGCACGACTATGGGATGACATGAAGATGGAGCGTGCGCGTGGGTGACTTTACGCGCACGACCATGGGGTGATGTGAAGATGAAGCGTGCGCGTGGGTGACTTTACGCGCACGACTATGGTATGACATAAAGATGAAGCGCGCGCGTGGGTGACTATACGCGCACGACTGCCGCGCGTCACAGACTCAACCGTCTCAGCTAAACGGGCACTGGCATCACACACGCTACTCCCAACCCCCTCTAAACCAGAAAAGGGCCAAAAGCACCTACGGTGGCGCAGTATTCCCCTCTGTAACGGGCACTGGGAGCAGCTCCTACTGTGACGCCAGTCCTCCTCTAGGGCCCACAACGCCCAAGAGCGCTGCGCCCGAGCACGCCTCCGCCCCGCCGTCCCCCTGAACCCGGGGACTTTGAGGACATCAGGGAAGCCGCTCACCCAAACGGAAACGCAGCACCGAGAGGTGCCGCGCCCGTTCGCGACGCCACCTTGCCCCTCAGCCCCCCCAGGGCAATCTCGGTAGCGCCGCGCTTCCTCCACGCCCCTCTCTTGGGCAAACGTTGCGTGCGCTGCCCCCGCCCCCTCCGAATACGAAGAGGGCGGGAAGCAACACCGCAACGCAATCCCCCCCCCCCCCGCGCCAGGTTATTCGCCATCGCCAACAAGAACTCCCGCAGGAGAAGTTATTGACGATGCCCAGGGTGCACCGGCCCAGACCCATCACTTTACCAGGCCAGTCCGAAGACATGCCAAGGGAAACCGATGGGGTGGGCACACGAGGAGGTTACCTGACCTAGCACCCCATATAACCTTTTTTTTTTTTTTTTTTTTTTTTTTTTTTTTTTTTTTTTTTTTTTTTTTTTTTTTTTTTTTTACATGGAGGAAATCTTTTATAGACTGACCCCCCATCTGCCTTTGGGTGGGCAAACGGGGGAGTGTCGGACTCTCTGATGCGGTCCTCGCCCCACTTTGTGTGGCGCGGGGACCGCAGCAGCATACCGACTAAAACCTCCATGGTGTTCCTTCTCCCCGCCATAGTGGAGGGCTGCAGGCACGGGGACTACTTCCACGGCCTCTCCAGCGGGTGTCCTTTAAGGACCCACCTCTTGTGCGGTCTCTTTGAACGCATTGTTCTCTCATGTAGGGGGGCGCGCTGGAACACAAGCACGCCCCTCCACCTCGCGGGCGCGAGTGCAATGCGGGTGATGGCCCCCGACGCCATCATCCGCGCACGCCCTCTTCACGGAGGCATTAAGTCGGCCTGTCGCCGTCTTCTGCGTCCTAACCTTCGACGCCGGTTCGGGTCAGCAAGGGGATCGTCCTCCCTGACCCGCTCCGCCGCCTCCTTTGCCGACATCACTGCCTCAGCGAAGTTTGCCACCGCCTCCCACGACCCCTCACTGCCGACCATGGAGCGAACAATGGCCGGCAGGGACAGATCCCTCCCCACAACTGCGACTAGAGCGTCGCGCTCCTCAGCCCAGGCAGGGCAGGCCTCAAGTGTGTGTTGCGCCGTATCTTCGGCGCAGCCACACTCGTGGCACTTCGGTTCCACCTCCCTTCCGGCCACACGGTGCAGGTACTTGCCGAAGCAACCGTGCCCCGTCAGGACCTGCACGAGCCGGAAGGTGAGGGCTCCTCCTTTTCGGTGCACCCATTCTTTCAACACGGGGTGCACCGCCCGTATGGTCCAGTGGCCTGCGCTGGGCTCTTCAAGCCGGTTTTCCCACTCCCGGAGGGCACGCTTCTGCGCCCGCTGCCGCCACCTCGCCACCTCAACTGGTGGGGCGCCTCCAAGTCTTCTCACTTCCGCCCTCTGGTGGAAGACCGAGGCCAGTACCCCCGCCTCTAGATCCCAGGGTGGGGTCCCAGCCAGCACGCACGCGGCCTCGTACGACACGGTGCGGTAACCGCGTATCACCCTGATAGCCATGACCCTCTGTGGTCTTCGTAGGAGGGTCCGAGTTCGGGCGTTCAGGGCGTCCGCCCACACCGGTGCACCGTACATGGCCATAGACCGCACCCCCATATAACCTAACCTTTTTTTTTTTTTTTTTTTTTTTTTTATCGCAGGGAAAACCCTTTATGGGTACCCGTCCGCGTTCGGGGGACGCGGAGGGGTTATGTCGGAGTCCTTGATCCATCAACACTCGGGGCCGTAGCCCCGGCTGTTGATGGACCAAGTGTACCGACTAAAAACCCTGCGGTGACACCGTCTTTGTCGCGAGTGTCGGGGATCACGGGATCGCCGTTCGGCACGCTCCGCGACCCCGACGCGACCTGCCCTGTTAAGGGCCCACCTTGGGAGTTAACTCCCTGGCGTAAGAACGCCCTCCCTCTACGTAGACGCCACGTTGATGTCACCCAACGCGGCGTCTCCCTCTCGAGCTGGGAGGCAGACTCCCCCGAGTCTGCCACCCAGGTGATTCGGTAGAGACACCCATGTACCCGGACTTTGACATCCGAGGCCATGGGTATCTCCACGCCCCCTCGCGCCACACGCGCGCGAACCGCCCAGCCGCCGCCGCGCCGCCCCTCTGGCGGCATGCAGCAGCAGCCGGTCGGCCCGGTTCGGCCGGGCTAGGGACCCGAAGGGGCCCCACCACCCAGCAGGTGGTCGGGAGATTACGCAAACCTACACCGACCACCGTACCACCAAGCCGATCTGCGCCACACCCCTAAGGGCAGGCGCCCGAACGGCTCCCTACCAGGGGCGGCGCCACCTGCTGCACCCAACTCTCTCTCCCGAGGGAGAGCGAGGGGGCAACCAGGCGCCACACCCACACCCATCGCGCCTGAAAGGCGCGTGAGCCTTCCAGCCGCCGCCACGCCGCCCCTCTGGCAGTAAGCAGCAGCAGCCGGTCGGCCCAGCACGGCCGGGCTAGGGACCCAAAAGGGCCCATCGCCCAGCGGGCGGTCGGGAGGTCCTTCTCTCTCTAAAAAATGCACGGCGCACAACAGCGCCGCGCTGACCTCGACCGACCACCCAAAACGACAGGCGCCACCTGCTGCACCCCACGGAGGGGCGCAACCAGGCGCCACAACCTTCCGGCTAAAGCCGGGGGAAAGAGGAAAGGGGGGGGACGGGACCGAGCGGGGAAGGGTAAGCGCATGACTGTTTCTGTTATGTCTGTTCAGAAGGACCAGACCAATAGCAGGCAGCAACCGCGAGCAGGATACAGTCACACTTGCCTTGGGGATCGTCGCGACCGTGCGCTACTCCCAAGACCACGCCAAATTGCTTGCCGGGACAGACGAGCAAAATAGGCGAGAAGCTATGCCACTGCGCCTCGAAGGACGCGTGTGGTGGGATAGCCTTTCGCCTGCCCAACCTTTTTTTTTTTTTTTTTTTTTTTTTTTTTTTTTTTTTTTTTTTTTTTTTCATGGAGGAAATCTTTTATAGACTGACCCCCCATCTGCCTTTGGGTGGGCAGACGGGGGAGTGTCGGACTCTCTGTTGCGGTCCTCGCCCCACCTTGTGTGGCGCGGGGACCGCAGCAGCATACCGACTAAAACCTCCATGGTGTTCCTTCTCCCCGCCATAGTGGAGGGCTGCAGGCACGGGGACTACTTCCACGGCCTCTCCAGCGGGTGTCCTTTTAGGACCCACCTTTTGTGCGGTCTCTTTCGACGCATGGTTCTCTCTCTCAAACAGGGGGGGCGCGCTGGAACACAAGCACGCCCCCTCCACCTCGCGGGCGCGGGTGCAATGCGGGTAATGGCCCCCGCCGCCATCATCCGCGCACGCCCTTTTTACGGAGGCATTAAGTCGGCCTGTCGCCGCCTTCTGCGTCCTACCCTTCGGCGCCGGTTCGGGTCAGCAAGGGGATCTTCCTCCCTGACCCGCTCCGCCACCTCCTTTGCCGACATCACTTTCTCCGTGAAGTTCGCCACCGCCTCCCAAGACCTCTCGCTGCCGGCCATGGAGCGAACAATGGCCGGCAGGGACAGGTCCCTCCCCACAACTGCGACTAGAGCGTCGCGCTCCTCAGCCCAGGCAGGGCAGGCCTCAAGTGTGTGTTGTGCCGTATCTTCGGCGCAGCCACACTCGTGGCACTTTGGGTCCACCTCCCTTCCGGCCACACGGTGCAGGTACTTTCCGAAGCAACCGTGCCCCGTCAGGACCTGCACGAGCCGGAAGGAGAGGTCTCCTCCTTTTCGGTGCACCCATTCTTTCAACACGGGGTGCACCGCCCGTATGGTCCAGTGGCCCGCGCTTGGCTCTTCAAGCCGATTTCCCCACTCTCGGAGGGCACGCGTCTGCGCCCGCTGCCGCCACCTCGCCACCTCAACTGGTGGGGCGCCTCCAAGTCTTCTCACTTCCGCCCTCTGGTGGAAGACCGAGGCCAGTACCCCCGCCTCAAGATCCCAGGGTGGGGTCCCAGCTAGCACGCACGCGGCCTCGTACGACACGGTGCGGTAACCGCGTATCACCCTGATAGCCATGACCCTCTGTGGTCTACGTAAGAGGGCCCGAGTTCGGGCGTTCAGGGCGTCCGCCCACACCGGTGCACCGTACAAGGCCATAGACCGCACCACCCCAGTGTATAAGCGGCGACAGCTTGCGCTCGCACCCCCGACGTTGGGCAGAAGCCAACTTAGGGCCCCGGCCACACCAATCAGTTTGGGCCCAAGGCGCCGGAAATGCTCGTGAAATTTCCAGCGGCTGTCGAGGATAAGACCCAAGTACTTCATGTGAGCCCTGACCTCGACAGCCTCACCACCAACTTCGATCCGCGCTCCTGAGGGCGGACGTTGTCGAGGCCCATGAAAACACAGAGCCTCGGATTTTTCAAGGGCCACCCCCAGGCCGAGCCGCCGGATTCTCCCAATTATCAAGGAGCATCCCTCCGTCGCCAGCCTCGCCGCCTCTTCAAACTCGTCCGCCCGGGCGCACACCAATGTATCATCTGCGTAGCAAACGACCTGGAGTCCGCGGTGTAGAGAGCCGCGGAGCACCCAGTCGTAACCGATGTTCCACAGGAGGGGCCCTAGCACCGACCCCTGTGGAACACCGCAGCCCACCTCCCGACGCAATAAACGCCCATCGCTGGCGACGCAGACAACACTTCTTTCGCGGAAGTACTCGCGCACTATCCGCTGCAGGTACGAAGGCAACCCATGATGACGCAGTGCCTCCAGGACGCATGAAAATGGCAGGGTGTTGAACGCGTTAGCGATATCAATAGATACCGCCAACATAACCCCACCATCCGCTACCGCTTCCTCCGAGAGGGCCTTGACGCGTAGGACCGCGTCTATGGTCGACCGGCCTTCTCGGAAACCGAATTGGGCGTCGTTAAGATCTGGGCCTACTCCACGCAGATGCCGGACGATTCGGGCAGCTATAACCCGCTCGAAAAGCTTGCCCGCTTCGTCCAGCAGCACTATTGGCCTGTAGGCCGATGGCGAGTCTCGCGGACGCTCCTCCTTCTGCAGAAGCACCAGCCTCCCGCGCTTCCAAATGGATGGGAAGCGTCCTGCCATTAGGCACTTTTCCATTAGAGCCCGAAATCGGTCTCCCAGTTCGTCTAGGGTCAGAACCCAGACCCGACCCGGGATCCCGTCCGGCCCTGGGGCCTTGTTGTGGCCTTTTAACTTTTTTACCGCTTCGCTTAGCTCGTCCGGTGTTACCGAGGGGATCTGATCTTCGATTCCTACCTCGTTTCGCCTCAGTTGGGCCATCGCGGGAGGCTCGTGTTCAGTTGTCTCCGGAAATAGCGTCGCAACTACTCTTTCCAGTAACTCCGGCTGAAGAGACTCAGTGAGCGGGGGCGCCTGACCGCGCAGTTTCTTCCGCGCGGACCGGTACGGACGCCCCCATGGATCACGATCGAGGCTCTCCAGCATTTCCCGCCGGGCCCTGTCTTTAGCTTGCGCTATCTCTAAACTCAAGGCTTCTTTGGCCTCTCTATAAGCCTGATACAATAGGGCCTCTGCTGCTTCGTTTCTGGAACGGCGCCTAAACCGCCTAGTGTAGGCCCGTCGGGCCACCACACACACCCTGCGGAGTTCCGCGATCTCCGCTGACCACCAGTAGACTGATTTCTTGGAGTGTCTGCGAAGAGCTCGCGGCATTGCCGTATCGCAGATGGTGGTCAGCGCATCGCGGAACCATTTCGCCTCCTCTTCGACCACTTCTCCCTCTGATTCGGAGGGCCCGGAGAGCCACGCCTGGACAATTGACGCCTCTTTGAGGGCTTCCAAGTCCAGGCGTGCCAGCGCCCACCTGGGAAACGGCAATTGAGCACCATGCGCTCCTCGGCGCACACCAGTCCCTCGGTTTGGGGAGACATTGAAGCGGATGTACCTGTGGTCCGACAATGTCTCCACCGCCTCGAGGACCCGCCAGTCCCTTACTCGCGCTGCCACCACGGGGGAAGCGAAAGTTACGTCCACTACGGACCCTCCCCGCTGTCGCACGCAGGTGAAGGCGGACCCCCGGTTCAGGACCTCCAGACCAACCTGCGCCACCCACTCCTCCAACGTCTCTCCGCGTGCATCCGTTGCAACGCCCCCCCACGCCCTTGATTTCGCATTGAGGTCACCCAAGACGAATACCGGCAGCGGTGCTATACGTCGCACCGCCGCCCCTACTTCGTCCAGGAAGACCTCAAACTCAGCACGAGTCCTATTCGGCGAGAAGTATACCCCAATCAAGCCAGCTTCCCCACACTTAATCACGACGAAGCCCTGGCCCCGCTCTAGGATATTGAGAGCGTGTCCGCCACTCACAATTGCTACCGAACCTAGCACGTCCCCCGCCCAGTTAGGTCGAGGAGGAACAGAGTAGGGCTCCGCCACCACCGCAAAGTCTATCGACCACTCCACCATAGACTGCACCAGAAGATCTTGGGCGCGGGTGGAGTGGTTGAGGTTACCCTGAAGTATCTCGAGTGGGGCACTACTGTTCATTCTGGTCCGTTGCCATCACTGCCACCTTCTCGCTGCGAGCTGCGGCTTGTGATGCCGCCTCTCTCTGCGTTCCCCTATACCTGACAGGAGGAGCTTTGCAGGACCCGCCCCCTACGACATGATCCGCAGGTTTTTTAGCCACTGCACACACTGTGCAGTGCGGAGCTGCCACACAATCCCTGGCCTTGTGCCCGTGGCGACCGCAGCGATAACATTCATCACTACGGTCTACCTCTGAGGTGCAGCTGACCCTAACGTGCCCGTTCTGTAGGCAGCGGAAGCAACGGAGACCTCTGGGCTGCAGGAGGGTAACATTAGCTGCGACCCAGCCCACCAGCAACTTCCCGCCCTCCACAATAATTTTGGCCGCCGCCACTGGGCAGCGAACCCATACAACGCCAAGCCCTGAGGGTCCCTGGCGAATGGAGCCGACCTTGCAATTGGCCTCTTCACACCCCCCCTTTTTAGCAATCGCCGCTACCACCTCTGAGGCAGTCACTGAGTCATCCAGACCTGTAATCCGAAGTTCTGCGCACTTCTCAGGCCTGGTTATTTTGATGACGTCGCTGTTCAGTGCCTGCCGCAAACGATCAGCCAGCGCGTTGGCTTTTAACGGGCCCTCTTCACCCGATACCTCCAAGACCCGGGCGCCGGTTGCTGTTTTCCTGATTTCAAGCTTTGGAATGCCCAGGCCTTGAATGTCTACCTTGGTCCTCGCCTCAGTCAGGACCGTTGCATAGCTGAGCCCTCGCTCCTCGGCTCCAGGCTGCAGCGTTATTACTACCGCAGCCGAGCGGGGAGGGCGAAGCTTTGGCGGCCCAGCCTTTTTGACCGCTGTGGATGCACCCTTCTGCTCTTTGGAGTTTTTCGGCATGCGCGTCTTCTTCCGCTTCTTCTTGCTGGCAACTAGGGTCCAACTGTCTTCGTTTTGCTTCTGGGCCGATGGCCATGGTTTGGTTGCCACCTGAGCCTTTTTGGGCGCCCCTCTTGATCGCGTAGCGTCCTTCTTGGTCGCCACCTTTTGTGCCGGTGGCCTGGCATCGCCATCGGTCCCATCAGCTACCGCATGTCTTGATGGACCGGCTACCGCAGCAAGCTTCACCGCGTTGCGCTTGGCCACCTCTTCGCACCTGGCATCTGCAGCAAGCGGCGGGCGCATGCGTTTTTCCGGGAGAAGCCGGTCCTCCATCGCTTCCAAGCGCGCGTTCATCATCTGTCCTACTTGGGACATGAGGACTCGCGACCGCTCTTCCCACATCCGATCGGCCTCTCCTTGGACGTTTCCCCCACCATTATTTGAGGCAGTTGCCTTCTGGGTTTCTGCTCGCAGTTCGGCTACCTCTTTTCGAAGTTCCGCCACCTCTGACTGCAGACGAGTATTATTCGCCTGCAGTTTGGCCGTCTCTTTTGTCACCGTTCGCCTGTAGAGCCTTTGAGTGGCCTCTTTGATAGCCGCAGCCGCCTGATTCAAGGCCTTTTGGCTTGTCCCCTTCAAATGGCTAGATTTACGGGAGACAAGTCTCACCGTCTCCAGTTCCCTCTCGATCAGCTGTTGCAGCGTTAATGCAGTGTGCTCATCCTCCGACTCGGAAACCACAATCCCTGCTTCCTCTCTGCCTTTTTCAGCCCTTCGCACCAACTGTTCGATGTTGGCGTCGACGAGAGCCTGGCTTTTGCGTTTCGCAGACGCTTTCGAGGCCGTCGACGCAACCGACGCCATCGACGCCATTGATATTAGTGAGCCAGTCGACTCATTTCCGTCCTCGATGTCCTTCGATGACGCCTCCGGGTATCGCAGGAAACGCCCTCGCTCGTCGCGTTTCGGCTGCACTGTCGATTTTGGTCTAGCGGTGGCACCCCCGCGTCCTTTCCGCGTAGCTGGCACTTTAGGTGCCGGCAATTCCTCGTCTCCACTAGAACAGAGGTTTGGTTCCCCCGCAGGATGCAGTTGCGCTCCAGTGCGTTTCCGGGACCTAGTCCAAAATTTTCCCTGACTCTCCTTCTCAGCCGCACCATCAGTGGCATCCGCCACTAAGTCCTCGTCGAAAAATTCCTTAACACAAGCTTCGATCGGTGTCAGTAAAACAGCGCAGTTTGTCGTTGGCACCGAGGGAGGTGCTACTCCCTCGGCGGTAAGGCAGTTGTGGTCCCCCCCAGAATACGCTGGGGACCTGACGAGCCCCGAAGGACTCGTGGTGGATTCCCCGACAGGAACATCGCTGTCGGGACCACCCTGGGTAGATTTTTTTCCAATAGCCTTTTCCATTTTGTTTCTTTTTTCCTTAACTCCCGTCAAAAACGCCTCAGTAGTGGCAGGGCTTTGCCCCCCTGCCTTTCAGACCTCCCACTGGATTGGGCCGTTTGGGCTTACTACACCACAACGCAAAAATCCGCCACCTACTACACCCGACCATCACCAAAACGGAGAGTGAGGGGTGCAGCCAGGCGCAACCAAAACGCCGTACCGGTGAACAAGGAGAAGGAAAGGATAAGAAGGACAGAAAGGAGGGAAAGGGGGAAAATAAAAAGGACAAAAGGAAAGGGGAGGGGAAGGAAAGGAATAATAATGAAATGGGATGACATGAAGATGAAGCGCGCGCGTGGGTGACTTTACGCGCACGATTATGGAATGACATGAAGATGAAGCGCGCGCGTGGGTGACTTTACGTGCACGACTATGGGATGACATGAAGATGGAGCGTGCGCGTGGGTGACTTTACGCGCACGACTATGGGGTGACGTGAAGATGAAGCGCGCGCGTGGGTGACTTTACGCGCACGACTATGGGATGACATGAAGATGGAGCGTGCGCGTGGGTGACTTTACGCGCACGACTATGGGGTGACGTGAAGATGAAGCGTACGCGTGGGTGACTTTACGCGCACGACTGCCGCGCGTCACAAATTCAACCGTCTCAGCTGGACGGGCACTGGAATCGCGAATCCCCCCATCTAGGGCCCACAACGCCAAAGAGCGCTGCGCCCAAGCCTGCCTCTGTCCCGCCGTCCCCCGGGAACCGGGGAGGTCGGAAGATCAGAAGCAGCTCCCCACACAAATGACGACGCCAACTTGCCCCTCCACCCCCCAGAATCCAGGGAGTGACGGGGCAACCCCGGCGGCACCACTTCTCCACCACGCCCCTCTCTTGGGCAAAAGCGTCACACACGCTACTCCCAGCCCCCTCCAAAACCAGAAAAGGGCCAAAAGCACCTACGGTGGCGCAGTATTCCCCTCTGTAAAGGGCACTGGGAGCAGCTCCTACTGTGACGCTAGTCCTCCTCTAGGGCCCACAACGCCAAAGAGCGCTGCGCCCGAGCACACCTCCGCCCCGCCGTCCCCCTGAACCCGGGAACTTTGAGGACATCAGGGAAGCCGCTCACCCAAACGGAAACACAGCAACAAGAGGTGCCGCGCCCGTTCGCGACGCCACCTTGCCCCTCAGCCCCCCCAGGGCAATCTCGGTAGCGCCGCGCTTCCTCCACGCCCCTCTCTTGGGCAAACGTTGCGTGCGCTGCCCCCGCCCCCTCCGAGCAACACCGCAACGCAATCCCCCCCCCCACCCCGCGCCAGGTTATTCGCCATCGCCAACAAGAACTCCCGCAGGAGAAGTTATTGACGATGCCCAGGGTGCACCGGCCCAGACCCATCACTTTACCAGGCCAGTCCGAAGACATGCCAAGGGAAACCGATGGGGTGGACACACGAGGAGGTTACCTGACCCAGCACCCCTCGCCTGCCCAACCTAACCTAACCTTTTTTTTTTTTTTTTTTTACGGGGGGAAATGCCTAGCGCATACCCCTGGGCCGAGGGCACGGCCCGGGTGGTTATGTGGGGCTCGCACCCACTAAAACCCCCCGGCGTCCTACTGCCCGTTTGCCGGGCCACAGGAATCGTCACTGGCATGACCTCTGTGGCGCCGGCGGGCTCGGTCCGCAGTTAGGCGCGGACCTCGACAAATGTAGGGGGGAGTTCGGTCTCCCCCTACCGCCTGTTGGAGGCTGCGCGGACGCAGCGCTATTACGACGCGGGCCTGCTAAGTGCTAGGGCGCCGGGGTGCCCCCCCCGACGCCTGCAGGCCGATGTTACGGTGGGCGAAGGTCGTTCCGGGCGTAGTCCCTGCGCCTTCGCCCAACGCGCCGTCTGCGAGCGGGATTGGAGGACGTCTCCTCCCGTACCCGCTCTGCCTCCTCCTTCGCGGACATGACGGCCTCGCAGAAGGCCGCCATTGCCGCCCAGGCGCTCTCGCTCCCAACCATGGATGATATCACGGTCGGGAGCGATAGCCCCTGTCCCCCTGAACCGAGCGCTCCGGCTAGCCGGCGCCGCTCGGCATCCCATGCCGGGCACACCAGCAACGTGTGCGCCGCCGTGTCCTCCGGGGCCGCACAATGGTGGCAGCGCTCCGCCTCCTCACGACCGATCCGCCACAGATACCGCCCGAAGCAACCGTGCCCGGACAGTACCTGCGTCAGACGGTACGTGAGAACGCCGTGTCGTCGCCCCAGCCACTCCCAGAAGACTGGCAGCAGCGCAGCGATGACGGCGTGACCGGCAGTGGGATGGGCGAGCTTGATCCGCCAGCTCTCCAGCGCGGCTCGGTGCAGCTCTATCCGCCTCGCTCTCGGGGCGCCGGGATCCCGGATGTTGTTGGGATCCCTACGCCAGGCATAAAGCTCAGAGAGCGCCTGGGCCTCCAGCTCCCACGGAGGCGTACCGGCAAGGAGTGTCGCCGCCTCGAAACTGATGGTGCGGTACCCTCGGGCGATCCTGACGGCCATGACTCGCTGCGCGCGGTGCAGCAGCACCACGTTTCGGGCCGTCAGGGCGCCCGCCCAGATTGGGGACCCATACAAGGCCTGGGACCGCACCACCCCCGCATAAAGCCTCCTCGCCGAAGATTCCGGCCCGCCTAAATTTGGTAGGAGCCTCGATAAGGCCCCTGCCGTCGCCATCAGACCTGGCACCAGTGCGGCAAAGTGCGCCCTAAAGGACCAGCGCCCGTCCAAGAGTAGGCCCAAATACTTGATTTGGGCCGAGATGTTAATGCGCTGCCCCCCGACAATGATGTGAGCGTCAGGGGGGGGCCGGTTTCTGGGGCCGTGGAACGTTACGGCCTCGGTCTTGTTGAGGGCCACCTCCAGGCCTAGCCGCCGTATGCGGCCCACTACCTGTGCCACGCCAGCTGTGGCCAACAACGCCGCCTCCCTGTGGCTCCGAGCCCTCGCGGTGACAAGAGTGTCGTCCGCATAGCACGTCACTGCCAGACCCGGCAGCAACGTGCCACGCAGGACCCAATCGTAGGCGATGTTCCACAGGAGCGGTCCGAGGACCGACCCCTGTGGAACCCCGCACCCGACGTTCCGCTCCTGCCACCGCGACGGCCCGGGGTAAACTACCCGCCGGTCCACAAGGTAGTCCGAAATGGTCGAGTGGAGGTATTCGGGGACGCCGTGATACCGAAGAGCCGCGAGTATGGAGGGATAGGGGACGGAGTTGAAGGCGTTGGCGATGTCCAAGGACACCGCCAGTATGACCTCCCCCTGCTCCACGGCTTCCTCCGCCATGGCTTGGACCCGCCTGACCGCGTCTACTGTGGACCTGCCCCGCCTGAACCCGAACTGGCACTCGTGCAGGTCCGGCCCCGTCTGCGAGAGGTGCTCGACGAGTCTGTCCGCAATCACTCTCTCGAAGAGCTTGCAGACCTCGTCGAGCAACACAATGGGGCGGTAGGCGGACGGCGAGTCTGCCGGGCGCCCCTCCTTCCTGATCAGGACCAGTTTCCCCAACTTCCAAAGCTGAGGAAACCGGCCCTGCCTGAAGCACTCGGTCCAGAGAGCCCTGAGACGGCGGCCGAGCGGACCGTGGGACAGAACCCACACTCGGCCGGGGACTCCATCTGGTCCGGGTGCCACCTTCTTCGCCCGCAGTCTGCGCACGGCGGCGTTCAGTTCCTCCTCCGAGACCTCAGGAACGGCTTCGCTCGACGGCAAGTTGGGTCCGGGTGTTCGGGACATTGCCGGAGCAGTATACGCCGTTCCTTCCGGAAAAAGGGCCGACAGCACGACATCCGCAAACGCCGGCGGCATGGTCTGCGTAAGGGGGGGCGCCCAGGGGCGGAGCTTGTTCCGCACCATGCGGTAGGGGCGTCCCCAGGGGTCGGCGTTGATGCCGGCCAGGAGCTCTTCGCGCGCCCGCACCTTGGCGTCCGCAATCGCGACCTGCAGTGCGGTCTTTGCCGCCCGGTAGACGGCATAATGCTCCTCCTCCCTAGGCGTCAGACCCGGTAAAAGCGGTGGGTTCTGACGCCTTCTTCTCCGCTGTCTGGTGTACTGGCGGCGCGCAGCGACGCAGGTGCATCGCAGTTGCGCAATTTCGCGCGACCACCAGTACACCTGTCGTCTGCGAGGAGCTGTATGCCGCACACGGGGCATGGCGGCGTCACAAATTGCCGTGGCCGCGGCTCCAAACCACTCGGCCTCCCTTTGGATGTTAAACGGGGAGACCGGTGCCGGCATCCAGGCCTGAACTTCGGCCGCCTCTGTCGCGAACTCTGCCCTCAGGCGCGCCAACGCCCATCTCGGCCCACCCCCAGCCACACCAGCCACCACGGCGGCCTGAGACTCGGCGGAGACCACAAATCTGACGTAAACATGGTCAGATAGGGTCTCCACCGAGTCGACGACCCTCCATCCTCGCACCCGGCCCGCCAGCGCCGAGGTGGCGAAGGACACGTCGACCACCGAGCCGCCACCCCGCCTGACACAGGTGTAGGCGGTGCCCCTATTGAGGACCGACAGTCCGTGGGCATGCGTCCACTCCTCGAGGGCCTCGCCCCTGACGTCATCGATGGAGGAACCCCAGGCCGATGACTTGGCGTTGAAGTCCCCCATGACGAGGGTGGGACGGGGTCGACACCGCTGAACAAAGTCGCCGAGTCGCGACAGGAGGGCCTCGAACTCGGGTAGTGGTCGGTTTGGTGAAAAATACACCCCGACCACCACCATGGCCCCCACGCGAGCGGCGACAAAGCCCCTCTGCCTCTCGACGTCTTCGAGAGACAGAGAGCCTCCACCCCTCGGCAGCAGTATGGCCACCGTGCCGTCCGCGTCGCCAGCCCAGTTGCTGGCGGGCAGCACGAAGTACGGCTCCGCTGCCACCGCCACGTCGATCGACCACTCTGCCATGCTCTGGAGCAGGAGGTCCTGAGCCCTGGCAGAGTGGTTGAGGTTCGCCTGCAGGAAGCTGATGACGGGGGGACGACTACCCATTGGTGGCGTCCATTGCTTCCACCACCTGGGTCTCTCGCGGCCTGGACGGCGCTGGCCGCTCGGGGGTGCGCATCGGGGCCCTCTTGCCTGTGGGACGCGACCCACAGGTCTTAGAGCCTGCCCGGTGTTCGGTAGGCTTGCCGGCCTTGCTGCAGAGCAGGCAGCGTGCAGCCTCGGCGCAATCCCGCGCCTGGTGCCCCGGCTGCCCGCAGTTGTAACAGCGCTCTCTATGGTCCGTGATGTTAGCCGGACAGAGAGCGCCGACGTGCCCCTCCACCTGGCAGCGGAAGCAGCGCAGCGGCCTCGCCCGCAGCAGGGCTACGTTCGCGGACACCCATCCCACCAACAGCCGCCTGGCATCGGCCAGCTTTTTGGCGGCTTCTACGGGGCAGGTCACAACAGCCGAAAACAGGCCTCTGTAACCCGCCCGTATGTCGCCGCACTTTACGCGCTGCAGGTCGCAGCCGCCCCCCTTGGCCACCGCGGCGATGAGCTCGTCCGACTGAACCGAGTCGTCGAGCTCACTGATGCGGAGGCTCGCCGTCTTGTAGGGCCGCGTTATTGTGACCTCTGCTGGGGACAGCCCTTGGCGGAGCTTCTCCGCCAGTGCATCCGCCTTCGGGGAGCTGGTCGCGCCCGGGACTTCGAAGAGGCGCGCACCTGTTATAGTGCGCTTTACCCTTAGCCCCTCGATCCCGAGCTCCCCGATGTCAATAGTTGACCTGGCGTGATGCAGTATCGCCGCGTAGGTCACGTCTGTCACTCCGGGGGCCAGTGTCAGCACGACCGCCGATGTGTCCGGAGCGCGGAGCCTCCGGCGTTCGCGCGCTCGTGCCTTCTGGTCCTTTTTGGCCGCCTTCTTTCGGGCCTTTTTGGCCCCGGCGACCTCCCATCGGCCCCCAGCTCCGGCTTCAAGTGGCGGCGGCTGCTGCTGCTGCGCCTTCTTCGTCTTCCCCTTGGTCGTCCCCCTATTTCCCTTGGCTTTTTGGGCCGCGGGAGCCTTGGGAGCAGCGGGTGCAGCTGGGATGGGCACGGGTTCGGACGTCTGCACCGACGTCGACGGTACGGAAGCGGGCGACCCCGAGGGGCGGATCGGGGCTCTTCGCGGCGCCTTCTGCGCGGCCTTCTGCGCGTACGTCGTCGCAGGGGAGGGCGTCGCAGACGTCTTGCTGGCTTCGGAGGCTAAGGGGGGGCGCAGGACTTTGCCCTCCAGAAAAGAGAGCCTCTGAAGGACTCTGCCCATCTCCTCCCGGATCACGGTCGCCAGGTCCGTGTCTGGTGCCTTGGGAGCCGGCTCTTGTGGCCTGTCCTCAGCGGTAAGGACCATTGCCTTGAGCACGTCCATCTCCTTTTTTAGATCCGCCATTTGTCTGTGGAGGCGGGTATTCTCCACCTGCAATCGGCGGACCTCGTCCGAGGCGGTGCGGGAAAACGCCTCCTCCACCACTTCGGCGATGGCATTGGCCGCCAGCTTTAGGGCCTTCTGGGACGTGCCCTTAAGTCCCTTGGATATGCGGGCCACGTCTCGTATGCTCTCGAGGGACGCAGCCACCCTGCCCTTGAGTCCTTCGAGCAGTAGCTCGTCCGCGTCTAGGTTTGACGAGGCTATAGACGCCGCACGGGAACTCCCGGCGGCCAGTTCGGCTGCAGCGCTCGTCTGGTAGGTCTTCTTCCAGTACCCCACATACTGCCCAATGGTGGGGGGTCGTCCCCTCCCGCGTTTTGACTGGGGTTTCGGCGGGTTGTCAGCGTCCGAGCCTTCGCCTGAGCCCGAACGACTGCCTTCCGGCTTTCTGGGGCGCTTTTTGCGCCTCATTGTGGTGCTTCGGGCGAAGCTGGAGTCCGAGGTGGACATATAACTAGCTTCCAGCTCCTCCTTTTCCACCTTTTCTTTATCTGTCGCAGAAGCGACCCGCTCCAACCGCTCCAAGACCACAACCGGCTTGCTGGGCCTCATCGCTTGTAAATCGATGTCCGGTGTTGGTTTGAGAACCTTCTCATTCTCCTTCTTCTCGTCATTTTGGTTTTTATAAACGTTTTCCATAATTGGTCCCACGAGTATGGGGGAAATAAAACGTCGACCCGGGCGGAGCCCCCTGCACCCGGGCAAGCCTATATACACCGAGGGGTCGGCCGGTACCTCGGGTTGCCGCACCTGCAGCTGGTAATTTTTTAAAGTGGTTTTCTTCCACGTGGCCCAGCCGGCGAAGGCAAGGCCCCCGTCCCAGCGTAGAGCCGAAGCTCATCGTTGCCGGTTACGGGTTCGCCATCGGTGGTCCAAGACCGTGTCTGGAGGCGGGGTGAGCGCACACCAGACCCGACGACTAGGAGGGGAAGGGAAAGGATTGGGAAGGAAGATAGGGATGGGGATAGAGAAGGGGAAGGGAAGGGTTATGTTAGGGCTTAGCGCCCTCTCCCGACTGTCGTTACCGCGGGGTCTCACTGGTCCTCTCTGAAGCCCAGAGAGGTACCTAGAACCCCCGGGCAACGCTTCTCCAATTTGCCCGCTGCGCGATTGTGAAGGGCAGCATGGCGACTCCCGCCACACGCGCCGGACTATTCGCCGCCGCCGGCGGTTCCTCCGGGAAACGAAGGGGACCGCCGACGGCGCCCAGGGTGCACCACGAGGAGGTTGTCCGACCCAGCACCCCAACCTTTTTTTTTTTTTTTTTTTATCGCAGGGAAAACCCTTTATGGGTACCCGTCCGCGTTCGGGGGACGCGGAGGGGTTATGTCGGAGTCCTTGATCCATCAACACTCGGGGCCGTAGCCCCGGCTGTTGATGGACCAAGTGTACCGACTAAAAACCCTGCGGTGACACCGTCTTCGTCGCGAGTGTCGGGGATCACGGGATCGCCGTTAGGCACGCTCCGCGACCCCGACGCGACCTGCCCTGTTGAGGGCCCACCTTGGGAGTAACTCTCTGGCGTATGAACGCCTTCCCTCTACGTAGACGCCGCGTTGATGTCACCCAACGCGGCGTCTCCCTCTCGAGCTGGGAGGCAGACTCCCCCGAGTCTGCCACCCAGGTGATTCGGTAGAGACACCCATGTACCCGGACTTTGACATCCGAGGCCATGGGTATCTCCACGCCCCCTCGCGCCACACGCGCGCGAACCGCCCAGCCGCCGCCGCGCCGCCCCTCTGGCGGCATGCAGCAGCAGCCGGTCGGCCCGGTTCGGCCGGGCTAGGGACCCGAAGTGGCCCCACCGCCCAGCAGGTGGTCGGGAGATTACGCAAACCTACACCGACCACCGTACCACCAAGCCGATCTGCGCCACACCCCTAAGGGCAGGCGCCCGAACGGCTCCCTACCAGGGGCGGCGCCACCTGCTGCACCCAACTCTCTCTCCCGAGGGAGAGCGAGGGGGCAACCAGGCGCCACACCCACACCCATCGCGCCTGAAAGGCGCGTGAGCCTTCCAGCCGCCGCCACGCCGACCCTCTGGCAGCAAGCAGCAGCAGCCGGTCGGCCCAGCACAGCCGGGCTAGGAACCCAAAAGGGCCCACCGCCCAGCGGGCGGTCGGGAGGTCCTTCCCTCTCTTAAAAAATGCACGGCGCACAACAGCGCCGCGCTGACCTCGACCGACCACCCAAAACGACAGGCGCCACCTGCTGTGGACGCGTGTGGTGGGATAGCCTTTCGCCCGCCCAAACACCCCAACCTTTTTTTTTTTTTTTTTTTTTTTTTCGGGGGGAAATGCCTAGCGCATACCCCCGGGCCGAGGGCACGGCCCGGGTGGTTATGTGGGGCTCGCACCCACTAAAACCCCCCGGCGTCCTACTGCCCTTTTGCCGGGCCACAGGAATCGTCACTGGCATGACCTCTGTGGCACCGGCGGGCTCGGTCCGCATATAGGCGCGGACCTCGACAAATGTAGGGGGAGTTCGGTCTCCCCCTACCGCCTGTTGGAGGCTGCGCGGACGCAGCGCTATTTCGGCGCGGGCCTGCTAAGTGCTAGGGCGCCGGGGTGCCCTCCCCGACGCCTGCAGGCCGAGATTACGGTGGGCGAAGGTCGTTCCGGGCGAAGTCCCTGCGCCTTCGCCCAACGCGCCGTCTGCGAGCGGGATTGGAGGACAACTCCTCCCGCACCCGCTCTGCCTCCTCCTTCGCGGACATGACGGCCTCGCAGAAGGCCGCCATTGCCGCCCAGGCGCTCTCGCTCCCAACCATGGATGATATCACGGTCGGGAGCGACAGCGCCTGTACCCCTACTAAAAAAAAAAAAAAAAAAAAAAAAAAAAAAAAAAAAAAAAAAAAGAAGGCCTTCAGAAGGGCAAATAAAATTAAAATAAGACATCGACCAGCCACTACAGCTGGCAAACAAGGTATAACAGATTGAGGAATTAAGGAAATTGATGCGTAGATAGAATTGCCAAAATATTAGTAGAGACAATAGGTAAATAAAGTAGTCACTTACCTACGCGCGACGACCTGCTGGAACCACAGCATTGTGACTGCAACTGACGGCTGCACCTGAAACAATAAAACATTAATAAATATTGACATAAATAAGACATAAATAAAGGTGTATACCAAATAATTCTTAACATAAGAGATATAATATAGTCCCTTTGACCCAACCCTTCTACAGTTGGAATTTTTATTAAGACCTAAGACGCAGCTATAGATTAGCTGTTAAATTATTGACAAAGAAAAATTAAGTAATAAGTAAATTGTAGACTAAAATAATATAATATAGACCAAAATTGACTTAAATATAAATCAAAATAGGAATTTAAATCGGACAAAAAAAAAAAAAAAAAAAAAAAAAAAAAAAAAAAAAAAAAAAAAAAAAAAAAAAAAAAAAAAAAAAAAAAAAATCCATTGATTTTAACCAAACATTAATTATAATATATAGCTCCTATACAGCCAAATTTTACAAATTAATAATTTAAATTTATATACTATTAATAACCAATTATTTAAATTATTAATTATACAATATATCCATATACATTTTAAACCTATTAATAATTCCTATATTAAAACTTTACAAATTATACCTACACAGCCCATATACAGCTGTAGTAGACTTTGACAACCCAGAGTAGCCCCCTAATTTCCACAAACATGTTCGGCATCCGTACCCCAGTAAACCGAACATCCAGCGGGAAGCAGACGTCCCCAAACGAAGCGGCCGCGACTCAAACCACGAACGTAAGGCGTAGTATCGGCGAGTGGGAGACGGCCGCCGACGTAAAAGAGGGGGCGTCTGCTGTAACTTACCCGACCAAAACAGCCGAGGCCAAGGCCTGCCTCAACCGCGCCAAACTCCACCTTGGCAACTCAAGAAACTTAAAGACGGAGATAAAAGCTGCCGTCACGCAGGCCGTGGATCGGCTGTACCAATTGGTAAGGGGGTTGGAAGCCGAACGGAAGCCGGAAAAACCCGATAAAAAAGTGGAAGCGACTGACAAAGTGGGTGACATTAAAATTGCTAATATGAGTGAGGAAATCCTCAAATTAAAAGAGGAAAACGCAGCCCTAGAACAGCGGCTGGAACAAGCGAAGAGCGGGATTGATATGGATGCACGGAAGCTATTGGCGGACCAATCCAAGCAGCTCGTTCGACTAACAGACGAAATAAAAAAGTCTGCCACGAGCGCGCCAATAGGGGAAGTGCTATCCATATCAAAAGCCGTTAGGGACCTCGTATCCTTCGACATAATGGACAAATTGTCCACTATAACGGAGGCAGTAAAAAATAGAACAAATAAAGAAAAGCCTCAAAACATGGACATCATAATAGAGGAAGTGCGGGGGTTGCGTCGGGTCTCGGAGGAAACCGGCAAACAGGTTGCGGCCTTGAGGGAAGAAGCGCCCAAGCCGACGTACGCCGAGATCCTGACCGCCGCAAAGCCACCTCCGCCAAAACCTCACCACTCTTTACTGGTGTCTTCCACCCGAGTGGAGGACACCAGTGAAGACGTAGTCTTGAAGTTGAGGACTACCTTGCAGGCGAAAGAGACCGGTGTCCAAATAAATTCCCTACGCAAGGTCAAAGACCAAAAGGTGGTCCTCAGCCTCAAGACGAGGGAAGAAGCGTCCAGAATCAAGGCCAAGCTCGGGTCAAACCAGCTGCTCAAGGTGGAAGACGCGAAGAATAAAAACCCGCTGGTCATCCTTAAATACATGATGGCCTATAACACCGACGAGGAGGTGATACAGGCCATCAAGAATCAGAACGAGGAATTGACGCGGGGTCTGCCCGCCGAGGACATCGCGGCCACCGTAGTTAAATACCGCAGAAGGGTGAGGAACCAACTGCAGTGCCATATAGTGCTGCAGGTGGCGCCTCAACTGTGGTTGCGTATGACGGCGGCGGGCAGAGTCCACGTCGATTTGCAGTTTTTACAGGTCGAAGACCAGTCACCACTGGTGCAATGCACCAAATGCCTAGCGTTTGGTCACGGCAGAAGAGCATGCAAGGAGGAGAAGGACTCGTGCACCTTCTGCGGTGACCAACACGTAAGGGCAGACTGCCCAAAACTGGCGACAGGACAGGCGTCGACCTGTAAAAACTGCAAAAATGAAAAACTGAAATTTATGGAACATGGGGTATTCAGCGATGAATGCCCCATCCGGAAAAAAAAAATGGGATAGTATCGCGAGAGCCAGTGTTGCGTACTGCTGAGGAGGACACCTTGAGCGGCTGGAGGATAAAAGATGTAGAGAGTGAGCGGGGAGCGAAAACGATAGCGAATAATTCGTTCCAAGCCCTACTCCAAAAAAGCACAAACCAAAGAATGACAATGGAAAGAACCAACATAGTGGAAAGAGGAAAGACTGGGGATCGAATAGTAAATCGCAGCGACTCGTTGGAGATGAACTACATCCCGACACGATATTTTAATAAGAAAACTAATTTTCATTATAAAAATAAGAAGTTCGTCTGGGAAATCACCAACGAGTCCCCGCTGGAAGCATATATACGAGCCGGTAAAACCCACCCCCTTGCACTTGCTATACATCCAAGTATAGCAAGATTAAAGGGAAGGGGGTGCGTAACCAGGAAAACACCCAGTAATCCTACACACAAACAAAACAGGCACGACCTCGAGTCGCTAGCCAACATAAAGTTGACAGAACGACATCATGACGATGCCAGTAAATAGGGACTCGAGGCCGTGTCTAAAGAAAGAGATAACAACCAAAGTATAAGCAACGAAATGCGAAGGGTAAGCAAAAACTGACCTCAGTACCTAGGAAAGAATACAAAGGAAACGGGACATAAAAAGAGAACAGAATAAAGAATAAAACAATACAAATAAACATAGTATAAAAGAACAGCAAAAGTATTAGTCCAGCCAAATAAGAAAAAGATAAATAGTAATAAAGAAATTAGAGAAATTGAAAGAAATAATTTGAGGAAATAAGAACATAGTATATTAGTAAAGAAATCGGAACAAACTGTAAGAGAATAGTCTGTAAAAATAAGAACAAAATATCAAAATTCTTTGTTTTTTTTTTTTAAATCATAAAGGAATACAGCATGAAAAGATAAGATAAAAAAGGGCCCTGACATATATTAGGGGAAACTCTGGCGACCAAACATAAAAAAAAAAAAAAAAAAAAAAAAAAAAAAAAAAAAAAAAACCTAACTTTTTTTTTTTTTTTTTTTTTTTTTTTTTTTTTTTTTTTTTTTTTTTTTTACGGGGGGAAATGCCTAGCGCATACCCCCGGGCCGAGGGCACGGCCCGGGTGGTTATGTGGGGCTCGCACCCACTAAAACCCCCCGGCGTCCTACTGCCCTTTTGCCGGGCCACAGGAATCGTCACTGGCATGACCTCTGTAGCACCGGCGGGCTCGGTCCGCAGTTACGCGCGGACCTCGACAAATGTAGGGGGGAGTTCGGTCTCCCCCTACCGCCTGTTGGAGGCTGCGTGGACGCAGCGCTATGACGACGCGGGCCTGCTAAGTGCTAGGGCGTCGGGGTGCCCCCCCCGCCGCCTGCAGGCCGAGATTACGGTGGGCGAAGGTCGTTCCGGGCGTAGTCCCTGCGCCTTCGCCCAACGCGCCGTCTGCGAGCGGGATTGGAGGACGTCTCCTCCCTCACCCGCTCTGCCTCCTCCTTCGCGGACATGACGGCCTCGCAAAAGGCCGCCATTGCCGCCCAGGCGCTCTCGCTCCCAACCATGGATGATAACACGTTCGGGAGCGACAGCGCCTGTACCCCTGCACCGAGCGCTCCGGCGAGCCGGTGCCGCTCGGCATCCCATACCGGGCACACCAGCAACGTGTGCGCCGCCGTGTCCTCCGGGGCCGCACAATGGTGGCAGCGCTCCGCCTCCTCACGACCGATCCGCCACAGATACCGCCCGAAGCAACCATGCCCGGACAGTACCTGCGTCAGACGGTACGTGAGGACGCCGTGTCGTCGCCCCAGCCACTCCCAGAAGACTGGCAGCAGCGCAGCGATGACGGCGTGACGGGCAGTGGGATGGGCGAGCTTGATCCGCCAGCTCTCCAGTGCAGCTCGGTACAACACTGTGCGCCTCGCTCTCGGGGCGCCGGGATCCCGGATGTTGTTGGGATCCCTACGCCAGGCATAAAGCTCAGAGAGCGCCTGGGCCTCCAGCTCCCAGGGAGGCGTACCGGCCAGTAGTGTCGCCGCTTCGAAACTGATGGTGCGGTACCCTCGAACGACCCTGACGGCCATGATTCGCTGCGCGCGGTGCAGCAGCACCACGTTTCGGGCCGTCAGGGCGCCCGCCCAGATTGGGGACCCGTATAGGGCCTGGGACCGCACCACCCCCGTATACAGCCTCCTCGCCGAGGCCTCTGGTCCGCCCAAGTTCGGCAACAGCCTCGAGAGGGCCCCTGCCGTCGCCATTAGTTTTGGCGCTAGGGCGGCGAAATGGGCCCTAAACGACCAGCGTCCGTCGAGTATTAGGCCCAGGTAGCGCATTTGGGCCGAGATATTTATGCGCTGCCCCCCGACAGTGATGTGAGCGTCAGGGGGAGGCCGATTTCTGGGGCCGTGGAAAAACACGGCCTCCGTCTTGCTTAGGGCCACCTCCATGCCAAGCCGCCTAATGCGCCCCACCACCTGGGCTACGCCAGCTGTGGCCAACAACGCCGCCTCCCTATGACTCCGGGCCCTCGCGGTGACCAGAGTATCGTCCGCGTAGCACGTCACTGCCAGACCCGGCAGCAACGCGCCACGCAGGACCCAATCGTAGGCGATGTTCCACAGGAGCGGTCCGAGGACCGACCCCTGTGGAACCCCGCACCCGACGCTCGTCTCCTGCCACCGCGACGGCCCGGGGTAAACTACCCGCCGGTCCGCAAGGTAGTCCGATATGGTCAAGTGGAGGTATTCGGGGACGCCGTGATACCGGAGAGCCGCGAGTATTGAGGGGTAGGGGACGGAGTTGAACGCGTTGGCGATGTCCAAGGACACCGCCAATGTTACATCCCCCTGCTCCACGGCCTCCTGCGCCATCCCTTGGACCCGCCTGATGGCGTCCACCGTGGACCTGCCTCTTCTAAAGCCATATTGGCACTCGTGCAGGTCCGGCCCCGTCTGCGAGAGGAGCTCGACGAGTCTGTCCGCAATCACCCTCTCAAAGAGCTTGCAGACCTCGTCGAGCAACACAATGGGGCGGTAGGCGGACGGCGAGTCTGCCGGGCGCCCCTCCTTCCTGATCAGGACCAGTTTCCCCAACTTCCAAAGCTGAGGAAACCGGCCCTGCCTGAAGCACTCGGTCCAGAGAGCCCTGAGACGGCGGCCGAGCGGACCGTGGGACAGAACCCACACTCGGCCGGGGACTCCATCTGGTCCGGGTGCCACCTTCTTCGCCCGCAGTCTGCGGACGGCGGCGTTCAGCTCCTCTTCCGAGACTTCAGGAACGGCTTCGCTCAACGGCAAGTTGGGTCCGGGTGTTCGGGACATTGCCGGAGCAGTGTACGCCGTTCCTTCCGGAAAAAGGGCCGACAGCACGCCATCCACAAACGCCGGCGGCATGGTCTGCGTAAGGGGGGGCGTCCAGGGGCGGAGTTTATTCCGCACCATGCGGTAGGGGCGTCCCCAGGGGTCAGCGTTGATGCCGGCCAGGAGCTCTTCGCGCGCCCGCACCTTGGCGTCCGCAATCGCCACCTGCAGTGCGGTCTTTGCCGCCCGGTAGACGGCATACAGCTCCTCCTCCCTAGGCGTCAGACCCGGTAAAAGCGGTGGGTTCTGACGCCTTCTTCTCCGCTGTCTGGTGTACTGGCGGCGCGCATCGACGCAGGCGCATCGCAATTGCGCAATTTCGCGCGACCACCAGTACACCTGTCGTCTGCGAGGAGCTGTATGCCGCACACGGGGCATGGCGGCGTCGCAAATGGCCGCGGCCGCGGCTCTAAACCACTCGGCCTCCCCTTGGATGTTAAACGGAGAGACCGGTGCCGGTATCCAGGCCTGGACTTCGGCCGCCTCTGTCGCGGACTCTGCGCTCAGGCGCGCCAACGCCCATCTCGGCCCACCCCCAGCCACACCAGCCGGCACGGCGGCCTGAGACTCGGCGGAGACCTCAAATCTGACGTAAACATGGTCAGATAGGGTCTCCACCGAGTCGACGACCCTCCATCCCCGCACCCGGCCCGCCAGCGCCGAGGTGGCGAAGGACACGTCGACCACCGAGCCGCCACCCCGCCTGACACAGGTGTAGGTGGTGCCCCTATTAAGGACCGACAGTCCGTGGGCATGCGTCCACTCCTCGAGGGCCTCGCCCCTGGCATCGTCGATGGGGGAACCCCAGGCCGAGGACTTGGCATTAAAGTCCCCCATGACGAGAGTGGGGCGGGGTCGACACTGCCGTACAAAGTCACCGAGTCGCGACAGGAGGGCCTCGAACTCGGGTAGTGGTCGGTTTGGCGAAAAATACACCCCGACCACCACCATGGCCCCCACGCGAGCGGCGACAAAGCCCCTCTGCCTCTCGACGTCTTCGAGAGACAGAGAGCCTCCACCCCTCGGCAGCAGTATGGCCACCGTGCCGTCCGCGTCGCCAGCCCAGTTGCTGGCGGGCAGCACGAAGTACGGCTCCGCTGCCACTGCCACGTCGATCGACCACTCTGCCATGCTCTGGAGCAGGAGGTCCTGAGCCCTGGCAGAGTGGTTGAGGTTCGCCTGCAGGAAGCTGATGACGGGGGGACGACTACCCATTGGTGGCGTCCATTGCTTCCACCACCTGGGAACCTAACCTTTTTTTTTTTTTTTTTTTTTTTTTTTTTTTTTTTTTTTTTTTTTTTTTTTTTTTCGGGGGGAAATGCCTGCCGCATACTACCACACCAGAGTAGGCTTGGTGTGGCAGTTATGTGGGGCTCGCACCCACTAAAACCCCCCGGTGTCCTTCGCTTGGCCGAGTGCTCTGTCGCAGGGGTCGCCTCGTGGGCATTTCGTCTGCGACAGGGCGGGCCTCTGTCTGAGTCTGGTGACCCAGGCCACGTCTGTGGTTTGGAACTCTGTACAAAGCGCGCGTGACACGGCGCCTTCTCTACTTGGGCCTGCTGCTGGTCAGACGTCAGGGAGCCCTCCCCCAACGCCTGCAGGCCAATCTTCAAGGCGGGCGGAGGTCATTGTTGGCGTAAGCCCTGCGCCTCCGTCCAGCACGCCTTCTACGGGCGGGATTCGAGGATGTTTCCTCCCGCTCCCGCTCCGCCTCCTCCTTTGCTCCCATCACCGCCTCGGAAAAGGCGACAGTTGCCGCCCAGGCGCTCTCCCTCTCGACCATGGCCGATATCACGCCCGAAAGCGAGAGCGCCCGTTCCCCCAATTCAGCAGCCAGTTGGAGCCGCTGCCCATTCCACGCCGGACACACCAACAGGGTGTGGGACGCCGTGTCTACTGGGGCCACACAGTGGTGGCACCCTTCCGTCTCCTCACGGCCGATCCGACACAAGTACCGCCCGAAACATCCGTGCCCGGACAGCACCTGCGTCAGTCGGTACGTGAGTGCTCCATGCCGCCGCTCCAGCCATTCCCAGTAGACGGGAATCACCGCAGCAATGGTGGTATGTCCGGCGCTGGGATGCTCCAGCAGCTCGCGCCACTCTGCGAAGACGGCTCGTCGGAGCTCTCTCCGCCTGGCCTCCGTGACTCCAGGATCGGGATCGGCCTCCCTGCGCCAGCGGTACAACCTGGCAAGGGCCTTCGCCTCCAGATGCCACGGAGGCGTTCCAGCTAAGAGAGTAGCTGCTTCGAAGGCCATCGTGCGGTATCCACGGGTCACTCTAACGGCCAGCACGCGCTGCGGTCTACGTAGCAGCGCTATGCTGCCAGCCGTCAGGCATTCGGCCCAGACCGGAGCCCCATAAAGGGCTTGGGACCGCACGACTCCCAGATATAGCCGCCTACATGGCGCCATCGGACCGCCGAGATTCGGCAGCAATCGCGCTAGGGCGCCCGCCGTTTTCAACAGCTTGGGAGCAGCGTCACGGAAATGGGCCTCAAAGGACCAGCGGCCGTCCAGCAGCAAGCCCAGGTAGCGCAGGTGCTTGCTGATGTTTATGTTGACCCCCCCAACCACTATGCGGGTGTTCGGGGGGGGGCGCATTCCTGGGCCCGTGGAAGCAGACGGCCTCCGTCTTGTGCAAGGCCACGTTGAGGCCCAGCCGGCGAATTCGCCCCACGACTTGCGACACCCCCGCCGTCGCGAGCATTGTCGCACCCCTATGCGACTTCGCCCTCGCAGTGACAAGGGTGTCATCCGCGTAGCATGTCACTGCCACTCCTGGCAGCAACGCACCACGCAGCACCCAGTCGTATGCGATGTTCCACAAGAGTGGCCCCAAGACCGACCCCTGCGGAACACCACACACCACGTCCCTCTCGAGCCAGCACTCCGGGCCAGGGTAGGTCACTCGTCTACCAGCGAGGTAGTCTGCCACCGTGCGGCGGAGGTAGTGCGGGACTTCATGGTAGCCCAGGGCCGCCAATATCGTACCATGGGGGATGGAGTTAAAGGCGTTGACGATGTCTAATGACACCGCCAACAACACCTCCCCGCGAGATGTTGCCTCCGCCGCCATTGCCCGCACTCGCTGGATCGCGTCTATGGTGGACCTACCCCTTCGGAAACCGAATTGGCTCTCGTGCAGATCCGGCCCCCTTCTCGTAAGGTGCTCGACGAGTCTGTCCACCATTACCCTTTCAAAGAGTTTACAGACCTCGTCGAGCAACACCAGTGGGCGGTATGCGGATGGCGAGTCCGTTGGGCGCCCCTCCTTCTTGATGAGTACCAGTTTGCCGGTTTTCCACAGCTGCGGAAACCGGCCCTGGTTGAGGCACTCAGTGAAGAGCGCCCTCAGTCGGGGGCCGAGTGCGTCGAGAGACATGACCCACACGCGGCCCGGAACTCCATCAGGTCCCGGTGCTACCTGTCTAGCTTGCAGTCTGTGGGTCGCGGCGTCCATCTCCATCTGCGACACCGCAGGTATGGCATCGTGGTGCACTGGCTCACCAAGCTCACCAGGCAGATAGAGCCCCATCGGTAGCGTGTGCTCGGCTCGTTCCGGGAGCAATGTCGCCAGCACCTCCAGCAGCAGCCGAGGCTCCATTACTTGCGTCAGGGGGGGCGCCCACGGTCGCATTTTGTTGCGCACCATCCGGTACGGGCGCCCCCACGGATCAGCATCCAGTGTTGCACTGTCCCGGGCCTGGTCTTTGGCCTGCAGAATGGCGTCCTGCAAAACCCATTTCGCTGCCCTATATGCGGCATAGAGCCGCCCCTCCTGAGCAGCCGAACCAATAGCCGTGTTTCGGCTACTCCACCCACGGTACCTGGTGTACCGGCGGCGCGCCGCCACACAGGCGAAGCGAAGCTGCGCGATAGCCGGCGACCACCAGTACACTTGTCTACGAGCCGCTTTACGCCGCACACGAGGCATAGCAGCGTCACAAACGGCGGTCATGGCTCCGCGGAACCATTGTGCCTCCCGGTCAACGTTGATTGGGCTGGCCGTCGTCGGGACCCAGGATTGGACCTCGACAGCCTCCAGCAGAGCCTCCGGGTCGAGTTGGGCCAACGACCATCGAGGACCAGAGCCGACCACCTCGTTCTCGCTCACATTGTGAGACTGGGCGGAGACATCAAATCTAATGTATCTGTGGCGCAGCGGGCAAATTCTCCAATTTGCCCGCTGCGCCCCACCCTCTCCGAAAGCCAGAGATTATGAGGGGCAGCATGGCGACTCCCGCCACACGACTCCACCGAATTTCCGGACAGAACCGGGGGACAAAAGGATGTGTTATTCAGGAAAAAGGATGGGGAGAGATGGGACCGAAAATTGGGGAAAGGTAGCGCATGACTGTTTCTGTTATGTCTGTTCAGAAGGACCAGACCAATAGCAGGCAGCAACCGCGAGCAGGATACAGTCACACTTGCCTTGGGGATCATCGCGACCGTGCGCTACTCCCAAGACCACGCCAAATTGCTTGCCGGGACAGACGAGCAAAATAGGCGAGAAGCTATGCCACTGCGCCTCGAAGGACGCGTGTGGTGGGATAGCCTTTCGCCCGCCCAACCTTTTTTTTTTTTTTTTTTTTTTTTTTTTTTTTTTTTTTTTTTTTTTTTTTATCGCAGGGAAAACCCTTTATGGGTACCCGTCCGCGTTCGGGGGACGCGGAGGGGTTATGTCGGAGTCCTTGATCCATCAACACTCGGGGCCGTAGCCCCGGCTGTTGATGGACCAAGTGTACCGACTAAAAACCCTGCGGTGACACCGTCTTCGTCGCGAGTGTCGGGGACCACGGGATCGCTGTTAGGCACGCACCGCGGCCCCGACGCGACCTGCCCTGTTGAGGGCCCACCTTGGGAGTCACCTCCCTGGCGTAAAATACGCCCTCCCTCTACGTAGACGCCGCGTTGATGTCACCCAACGCGGCGTCTCCCTCTCGAGCTGGGAGGCAGACTCCCCCGAGTCTGCCACCCAGGTGATTCGGTAGAGACACCCATGTACCCGGACTTTGACATCCGAGGCCATGGGTATCTCCACGCCCCCTCGCGCCACACGCGCGCGAACCGCCCAGCCGCCGCCGCGCCACCCCTCTGGCGGCATGCAGCAGCAGCCGGTCGGCCCGGTTCGGCCGGGCTAGGGACCCGAAGGGGCCCCACCGCCCAGCTGGTGGTCGGGAGATTACGCAAACCTACACCGACCACCGTACCACCAAGCCGATCTGCGCCACACCCCTAAGGGCAGGCGCCCGAACGGCTCCCTACCAGGGGCGGCGCCACCTGCTGCACCCAACTCTCTCTCCCGAGGGAGAGCGAGGGGGCAACCAGGCGCCACACCCACACCCTTGCGCCTAAAAGGCGCGTGAGCCCTCCAGCCACCACTGCGCCGCCCCTCTGGCAGCAAGCAGCAGCGGCCGGTCGGCCCAGCACGGCCGGGCTAGGGACCCTAAAGGGCCCCACAGCCCAGCGGGCGGTCGGGAGGTCATTCCCTCTACAAAAATGCACGGCGCACACTAGCGCCGCGCTGACCTCGACCGACCACCCAAACGACAGGCGCCACCTGCTGCACCCCACGGAGGGGCACAACCAGGCGCCACAACCTTCCGGCTAAAGCCGGGGGAAAAAGGAAAGGGGGGGACGGGACCGAGCGGGAAAGGGTAAGCGCATGACTGTTTCTGTTATGTCTGTTCAGAAGGACCAGACCAATAGCAGGCAGCAACCGCGAGCAGGATACAGTCACACTTGCCTTGGGGATCGTCGCGACCGTGCGCTACTCCCAAGACCACGCCAAATTGCTTGCCGGGACAGACGAGCAAAATAGGCGAGAAGCTATGCCACTGCGCCTCGAAGGACGCGTGTGGTGGGATAGCCTTTCGCCCGCCCAACCTTTTTTTTTTTTTTTTTTTTTTTTTTTTTTTTTTCGGGGGGAAATGCCTAGCGCATACCCCCGGGCCGAGGGCACGGCCCGGGTTGTTATGTGGGGCTCGCACCCACTAAAACCCCCCGGCGTCCTACTGCCCTTTTGCCGGGCCACAGGAATCGTCACTGGCATGACCTCTGTGGCACCGGCGGGCTCGGTCCGCAGATAGGCGCGGACCTCGACAAATGTAGGGGGGAGTTCGGTCTCCCCCTACCGCCTGTTGGACGGTACTTCGGCACGGGCCTGCTAAGTGCTAGGGCGCCGGGGTGCCCCCCCCGACGCCTGCAGGCCGAGATTACGGTGGGCGAAGGTCATTCCGGGCGTAGTCCCTGCGCCTTCGCCCAACGCGCCGTCTGCGAGCGGGATTGGAGGACGTCTCCTCCCGCACCCGCTCCGCCTCCTCCTTCGCGGACATGACGGCCTCGCAGAAGGCCGCCATTGCCGCCCAGGCGCTCTCGCTCCCAACCATGGATGATATCACGGTCGGGAGCGATAGCCCCTGTCCCCCTGCACCGAGCGCTCCGGCGAGCCGGCGCCGCTCGGCATCCCATGCCGGGCACACCAGCATCGTGTGCGCCGCCGTGTCTTCCGGGGCCGCACAATGGTGGCAGCGCTCCGCCTCCTCACGACCGATCCGCCACAGATACCGCCCGAAGCAACCGTGCCCGGACAGTACCTGCGTCAGACGGTACGTGAGGACGCCGTGTCATCGCCCCAGCCACTCCCAGAAGACTGGCAGCAGCGCAGCGATGACGGCGTGACCGGCAGTGGGATGGGCGAGCTTGATCCGCCAGCTCTCCAGCGCGGCTCGATGCAGCTCTATCCGCCTCGCTCTCGGGGCGCCGGGATCCCGGATGTTGTTGGGATCCCTACGCCAGGCATGAAACTCAGAGAGCGCCCTTGCCTCCAGCTCCCATGGAGGTGTTCCAGCGAGGAGTGTCGCCGCCTCGAAGCCGATGGTGCGGTACCCTCGGACGACCCTAACGGCCATGACTCGCTGCGCGCGGTGCAGCAGCACCACGTTTCGGGCCGTCATGGCACCCGCCCAGATTGGGGACCCGTATAAGGCCTGGGACCGCACTACCCCCGTGTACAGCCTCCTCGCCGAAGATTCTGGCCCTCCTAAATTTGGCAGGAGCCTTGATAGGGCCCCTGCTGTTGCCAATAACTTTGGAACAAGTGCGGCAAAATGAGCCCTAAAGCTCCAGCGCCCGTCCAATAGTAGGCCCAGATATTTAATTTGCGCCGAGATGATGATGCGCTGCCCCCCGACAATGATGTGAGCGTCAGGGGGGGGGGCGCCCGCCCAACCTTTTTTTTTTTTTTTTTTTTGTCCCGCGGAGGAAATCTTTTAAAGACTAGCCCCCCGCCTGCCTCGGGTAGGCAGGCGGGGGAGTGTCGGACTCTCTGCCGCAGTCCCCGCCCCGCTTACGCGGCGCGGAGACCGCGGCAGCATACCGACTAAAACCTCCACGTGTTCCGCTTTCCGCTTTAAGGAGAGGCTACAGGTACGGGGACTTCATCCGCAGCCTCTCTGGCGGTTGTCCATAGTTTGGACCCACTTAGGTGTGGCCGCGACGCCACTTAATTCGCTCCTATGTAGGGGACGTGCTGGAACATAGGCACGCCCCTTCACTTCGAGGGCGCCAGTGTCGAGCAGGCGACGGCCCCCTATGCCGTCACCCGCGCGCCCTCTTTACGGCGGCATGAGGTCGGCATGTCGTCGCCTCCTGCGCCCGCGTCTCCGTCGGCGGTTTGGGTCAGCCAGGGGATCGTCCTCTCTGGCTCGCTCCGCCGCCTCCTTGCGTGCCATGACCACCTCAGCAAAGGTGGCCACCGCGTCCCATGACCTCTCGCTGCCGACCATAGAGCGAACGATCGCCGGCAGCGAGAGATCTGTCCCCACAACCGCAGCTAGCGAGCCACGCTGTTCAGCCCAAGCAGGGCAAACCTCGAGCGTGTGCTGCGCCGTATCCTCGGCGCAACCACACTCATGGCATCTCTGGTCCGCCTCCCTCCCAGCCACACGGTGCAGGTACCTTCCAAAGCAACCGTGATTCGTCAGGACCTGCACAAGCCGGAAGGTGAGCGTGCCTGCCTTTCGGCACACCCACTCCTTCAGCACGGGATGCACCGCCCGAATGGTCCAGTGACCCGCGCTTGGTTCTTCGAGCCGGCTCCGCCATTCACGGAAGGCACGCTTCTGTGCCCGCCGCCGCCACCTCGCTACCTCATCAGGTGGGGCTCCTCCCAGCCCTCCGATTTCGGCCCTTTGGCGGAAAATTGAAGCCAGCACGGCCGCTTCCAGGTCCCAGGGTGGGGTCCCTGCCAACACGCATGCGGCCTCGCACGACACGGTGCGGTAGCCGCGTATGGCCCTGATCGCCATGACCCTCTGCGGCCTTCGCAGGAGGGCTCGGGTCCGGGCGTTCAGGGCGCCCGCCCACACCGGCGCGCCGTACAGGGCCATCGACCGCACCACCCCGGAGTACAGTAAGCGGCAGCTCGCACTCGCGCCCCCAACGTTGGGCAGGAGCCAACTCAGAGCCCCGGCCACCGCCACTAATTTCGGGGCAAGTTGACGAAAGTGCTCCTCAAACCTCCAGCGGCCGTCGAGGACAAGACCCAGGTACTTCATGTGGGCCCTAACCTCGACAGCCGCACCACCGACCTGGATCCGCGCTCCTGAAGGTGGGCGTCGTCGAGGCCCATGAAAACAGAGAGCCTCGGATTTTTCTAGGGCCACCCTCAGACCGAGCCGCCGGATCCTACCAATTATCTCAGAGCAACCTACAGTCACCAGCCTCGCCGCCTCTCCAAATTCGCCCGCCTGAGCGCACACCAGCGTGTCGTCTGCATAGCATACGACATGGAGTCCGCGGTGTAGAGAGCCGCGGAGCACCCAGTCGTAACCGATGTTCCACAGGAGGGGCCCCAGCACCGATCCCTGAGGAACACCGCATTTTACGCCCCGACGCAATAGGCGCCCATCGCTGGCTGTGCAGACAACACTTCTCCCACAAAAGTAATCACCCACTACATGTCGCAGGTAGGGAGGCACCCGATGATAGCGCAGTGCCTCCCGGACGCAAGAAAAGGGCAGGGTGTTGAATGCGTTGGCAATATCAATAGATACCGCCAACATCACCCCGCCGTTCCCTAAAGCTTCCTCCGAGAGAGCCTTGACGCGTAGGACCGCGTCCACAGTCGACCGGCCCTCCCGGAATCCAAACTGTGCATCGTCCAGATTTGGACCGACCCCGCGCAAATGCCGAACAATTCGGGCAGCAAGCACCCGCTCGAAGAGCTTGCCCACCTCGTCCAACAGCACGATTGGCCTGTAGGCCGACGGCGAGTCCTGCGGGCGGCCCTCCTTCTCCAGCAGGACTAGCCTTCCACATTTCCATGCGGACGGGAAGCGTCCAGTCACGAGGCACCTATCGAGCAGGACTCGAAATCGGTTCCCCAGGTCGTCTAGGGCCAGGACCCAGACCCGACCCGGAATCCCGTCCGGCCCTGGGGCCTTGTTTCCAGCTCGAAGCCTTCGAACCGCCTCGCCGAGCTCGTCCGATGTCAGCGCTGGTATTGGATCGGGTACGTCGTCCTCGTCCTGCCCTTGCAGAACCATCGCGGGAGGCTCGTGGTCAGTTTCCTCTGGGAATAGCGCCGCTATCACTCCCTCCAGCACTTCAGGCTGGAGAGTCTCAGTGAGCGGAGGCGCCCAGCTACGCAGTATCTTTCGCGCAGACCGGTACGGACGCCCCCACGGATCCCGATTGAGACCTTCCAACATTTCTTGCCGAGCCCCATCCTTTGCTCGTACGATTGCCAAGCTTAGAGCCTCCTTGGCCTCCACATAGGCTTGGTACCATTGGGGCTCAGCTGCTTCGCTTCGGAACCGGCGCCTGAATCGCCGAGTATAGGCCCGTCGAGCTGCCACACACTTCTTGCGTAGCTCCGCGATCTCCGCCGACCACCAGTAGACCGCTTTTCGGGGGTGTCTGCGACGTGCCCGCGGCATTGCCGCGTCGCAGATGGCGGTCATTGCACCGCGAAACCACATTGCCTCGTCCTCGACTATCACCTCTTCATTCATTCCCTGTCCTGAAACCCACGCCTGAACAATCGACGCCTCTTTAAGCGCGTCCAGGTCGAGGCGTGAGAGTGCCCACCTGGGAAATGGTGACGGACCGCCACGCTGAGACCTTTGGCGCATTTCGCCGGCCATCCGGTTAGGAAAGACATCGAACCGGATGTATCTATGGTCCGACAATGTCTCGACCCCCACAAGGACCTGCCAATCCCGGATCTGCGGCGCGATAGCCGGGGAAGCGAGCGTAACATCCACTACGGACCCCCCCTGCCGCCGCACACAGGTAAAGGCAGATCCCCGGTTCTGAACCACGAGACCGACCTGCACCAGCCACTCCTCTAAAGTTTCCCCACGGGCATCCGTCGCAGAGCCCCCCCACGCCGTGGACTTTGCGTTCAAATCCCCCAGGACGAATACCGGCCGCGGCGATGCTCTCCTCACCGCAGCCCCAACCTCATCCAGGTAGGCCTCAAAGTCCGCGAGGTTACGATTTGGGGAGAAGTATACTCCTATGAGAGTCGACACTCCCCATCTCACCGCAATGAAGCCGTGGCCCCGCTCTACGATGTTCAGAACGGTAGCACCCACAATCGCCACGGAACCCAGAACGTCACCCGCCCAGTCCGTCCGGTTAGGGACAAAATAGGGCTCCGCAACCACTGCGATATCTATCAGCCATTCCGCCATTGATTGCACAAGGAGGTCTTGAGCGCGAGCGGAATGGTTGAGATTGCCCTGCAGTATTTTATGTGGGCGACTAAGGTCCATTGTTGGTGACCATATCCTCTCCTCGGCGCTCGGAAGTAGCAGCCTCACTATCTATAGTGCTCTTCTGAGTGGCCCTCTTCACTTTTCTACTTTTCCTCGTGCCGGTTCCCTTGGAGGCCGCCGGATCGGTAGTGCACTCCCTACCACCTACCAAATGGGACGCTGGCTTATTGCTGGCAGCGCAGAGAGCACAATGAGGGATTTCCCCACACTCAGCGACCCTGTGCCCAGCGCGAGAGCAGCGGTAACACAAGCTGCTACGATCCACCTCTGAGGTGCAGTTCACCGCTATATGCCCACTCTGGAAGCATCGGAAGCAGCGAACAGGTCTGGTCTCCAGGAGCTGCACTCTTCCTGTAACCCATCCGACTACTATGCTGCCACTCTTCACAACACTTTTAGCTGCCGCCACTGGACAACGGACCCAAATGGTCCCTAGGCTTCTTAACCCCTGACGGATCATTCCCGCAGTCACTGATCCTTCAGGGCAGCTTCCCTCACGTGCTATTGCAGCCACAACCTCTGCAGTGGTGACCGAGTCCTCCAGATCGGTGATGCGTAACTCCACACACTTTGTGGGTCTAGAGACTCGGACATTACCGGCGCCCAGGGACTGTCTCAGACTTTGCGCGAGCGCATCTGCCTTCTCCGCACTTGCATCCCCTGCTACCTCTAAAATGCGAGCACCTGTGGCCGCCTTCCGACAGCGCAGGGCAGAGATACCAAGGCCAGCGAGGTCAACCTTCTGCCTGGCCTGCGCAAGGACAGCCGCATAACTGACGCCACTCTGCTCCGCATCCGGCTGCAGTGTAATCACCACCGCCGCCGATCGGGGAGGGCTCAACCTCGATGATTTGGCCATCTCTTTCTTCTGTCTTCGTTGCCTCTTTTTCTTTTTCTTTTTACCCTCAACCACTGTCCAGTCCTCAGTGGGTCTGTTGGCCTGGGCAGCAGATGGGACCTGCCTCTCCTTACGTTGGGTGGCAGGCTGAACCACCTTTTGGGCCTCTCCCATTGCGGTCTTAGGCGTTTTGGCTCCTCCCACCCTGGAATGGGAGGGCCCTGCTACCTTTGGCGTGACTGGATTCGCTGGGGCATTTCTAACATCCGCAGCCAGAGGCGGACGAAGACGCTTCTCAGGCGGAAGTCTCGCCTCAACGGCCTCTAGCCGCGCGCTCATCATCCTGCCGACCTCCAACATTATAGACCGGGTTCTTCGTTCCCACTCTTCCTCTAGCATTTGGGACGTCAGAGCTTCCCGCGGGTGAGCTTCACGGGTCTGAGCGAGCTCCTTACGCAGCTCAACCAACTCCTTTTTTACTTCCGTCAACTCTGATTGCAGGCGTACGTTATCCGCCTGCAATTTAACGGTTTCCGCATTGGCTGACCTGGTCTGCAGCATGGCAGTGGCCGCCTTAATGGAGGCCGCCGCGTCCTTCAGAGCACGCTGGAATGTTCCTTTTAGGTTCCCAGATCTCGCGGCTACTCTTAGGATGATTGCGACATCCTCCTGTACTCGATCTCCCAGAGCAGCAGCAGTGGGGCCCTCCTGACTAACGTCGATGCCTAGCGTTGCCCGTTTAAGGTGGGTCTCTTCAGACAGCTGTCTCGCTTCTGTCTCCGTTTCAACCCTCGCCTTTTTCTGCTTCGTAGAATTCACTCGAGGACTTAGTTGCGAGGAGGCCGTCGAGTCAGACTCGACTCTATCACTCGCAGCCGGCGTGTCTGCCCTCTTAAGAAACCGGCCTCGCCTGTCGCGCTTAGGTCGAGCAGCAACATTCGCTCCTGTGCCACCTCGACCCCTCTTAGCTTTCGACAACCTATTCGGCCCCGACACATCCTCTTGGCTGGACATCCAGTTGGATCCTGAACAACCTCCTGGTTCAGCTGTGCGGTCACTTTTATTGGTTGTCCATAATTTGGAGGGCCGCTCAAAGCTGTTATGATCACAATCTGCAGGCTCCGCGCTCGAACAACGAGAGCCTCCTGGACTCTCCTCCTCGAACCCTTCTCCGACTTCCTCACTCTTATCCACATTTGTGGCCTCAGCGGAGTCTAACTCCACCCTCTCTACATTACGGGATGTTTTCCCTTTTTTCTTTTGATGGCGCTCATTGCCCCCCCCCCAGAATACGTGGGGCAGACGAAGTCCGAAGACTTCGTGAGGGATTCTCCGGCTGCAGAGCAGTCGGTACCCTCCTGGGGTAGATTCTTTTTTGTGGACGACATCATAGTTTTTTAGGTCCTTTAAAGGGTAGGGTCCCTTTGCGCTAATGGTGGGGCTTTGCCCCCCCACCTTCCAACCTTCGGCACGACAACCACCGTCGGTATTGGGCACTCTGAGCCAGCCACCCTATCAACGCCGGCTATGTGTGTGTACGTGGGGCTGTGTGAGTATGTGTGTATGGTGTGTGTGTGTGTGTGTGTGTGTGTGTTTGTGTGCGTGAATGTGTATGTGTGTTTGTGTGCGTGAATGTGTGTGTGAATGTGTATATGTGTTTGTGTGGACCCAGGCCTCACCGCCCTCTTTCCTACTCTATTAAGTTACTCCATAGTCCACTCCGCTAGACGGAGCAGTACCAGGAACAAGCACCACGAACGCTTTCGCATGCCGTATCAGCACGACACTCTCCCACCTCAGACAACAACAACCGCGACCACAGCGCGTCACCGGCTCAACCATCCCAAGACAAAACGAGCACTGGGAGTCCCTACTGTGACGCGCATCCTCGCGCACCGAGAAGTGCCGCGCGCCGCCCCCAGCCCGAAAGCCAGAGAGAACAAGGGGCAACACCACTTATGTGGGGCTCGCACCCACTAAAACCCCCCGGCGTCCTACTGCCCTTTTGCCGGGCCACAGGAATCGTCACTGGCATGACCTCTGTGGCACCGGCGGGCTCGGTCCGCAGTTACGCGCGGACCTCGACAAATGTAGGGGGGAGTTCGGTCTCCCCCTACCGCCTGTTGGAGGCTGCGCGGACGCAGCGCTATTTCGGCGCGGGCCTGCTAAGTGCTAGGGCGCCAGGGTGCCCTCCCCGACGCCTGCAGGCCGAGATTACGGTGGGCGAAGGTCGTTCCGGGCGTATTCCCTGCGCCTTCGCCCAACGCGCCGTCTTCGAGCGGGATTGGAGGACGTCTCCTCCCGCACCCGCTCTGCCTCCTCCTTCGCGGACATGACGGCCTCGCAGAAGGCCGCCATTGCCGCCCAGGCGCTTTCGCTCCCAACCATGGATGATATCACGGTCGGGAGCGACAGCCCCTGTCCCCCTGCACCGAGCGCTCCGGCGAGCCGGCGCCGCTCGGCATCCCATGCCGGGCACACCAGCATCGTGTGCGCCGCCGTGTCTTCTGGGGCCGCACAATGGTGGCAGCGCTCCGCCTCCTCACGACCGATCCGCCACAGATACCGCCCGAAGCAACCATGCCCGGACAGTACCTGCGTCAGACGGTACGTGAGGACGCCGTGTCGTCGCCCCAGCCACTCCCAGAAGACTGGCAGCAGCGCAGCGATGACGGCGTGACCGGCAGTGGGATGGGCGAGCTTGATCCGCCAGCTCTCCAGCGCGGCTCGGTGCAGCTCTATCCGCCTCGCTCTCGGGGCGCCGGGATCCCGGATGTTGTTGGGATCCCTACGCCAGGCATAAAGCTCAGAGAGCGCCTGGGCCTCCAGCTCCCACGGAGGCGTACCTGCGAGGAGTGTTGCCGCCTCGAAACTTATGGTGCGGTACCCTCGGGCGATCCTGATGGCTAGAACCCGCTGCGCGCGGTGCAGCGGCACCACGCTTCGGGCCGTTAGGGCGCCCGCCCAGATTGGGGACCCGTATAGGGCCTGGGACCGCACCACCCCCGCATATAGCCACCTCACCTCAGCCAAACACCTTTCGGCACAGCTCACACCGTAGTAAACAATACATAAAATAGTACCTTATTGTATTTTATTCATTGTCTGTTTGTTTTTGTTCTTTTTTTTTAACCGCTTTATCTATGTTGTGCTGAATAAACATTTTTCATTTCATTTCATTTCACCGAGGCCTCTGGCCCGCCCAGGTTTGGCAGAAGCCTTGATAGGGCCCCTGCTGTCGCCATTAGTTTTGGCGCTAGGGCGGCGAAGTGGGCCCTAAACGTCCAGCGCCCGTCTATTATGAGGCCCAGGTAGCGCATCTGGGCCGAGATATGGATCCGCTGTCCCCCGACAACGATGTTAGTATCGGGGGGAGGCCGGTTTCTGGGACCGTGGAAGAACACGGCCTCGGACTTGTTCAGGGCGACCTGCAGGCCGAGCCGCCTTATGCGCCCTACCACTTGAGCCACGCCCGCTGTGGCCAACAACGCCGCCTCCCTGTGACTCCGGGCCCTCGCGGTGACAAGGGTATCGTCCGCGTAGCACGTCACTGCCAGACCTGGCAGCAACGTGCCACGCAGGACCCAGTCGTAGGCGATGTTCCACAGGAGCGGTCCGAGGACAGACCCCTGCGGAACACCGCACCCAACGTTCCGCTCCTGCCACCGCGACGGCCCGGGGTAAATTACCCGCCTACCCATGAGGTAGTCCCGTATGGTCATGTGGAGGTATTCGGGGACGCCGTGGTACTGTAGGGCCGCTAGTATGGAGGGATAGGGGACGGAGTTGAATGCGTTGGCGATGTCCAAGGACACCGCCAATATCACGTCCCCCTGCTCCACGGCCTCCTCCGCCATCCCCTGGACCCGCCTGATGGCGTCCCCCGTGGACCTGCCTCTTCTGAAGCCATATTGGCACTCGTGCAGGTCCGGCCCCGTCTGAGAAAGGTGCTCGACGAGTCTGTCCGCAATTACTCTTTCGAAGAGCTTGCAGACCTCGTCGAGCAACACAATGGGGCGGTAGGCGGACGGCGAGTCTGCCGGGCGCCCCTCCTTCCTGATCAGGACCAGTTTCCCCAACTTCCAAAGCTGAGGAAACCGGCCCTGCCTGAAGCACTCGGTCCAGAGAGCTCTGAGACGGTGGCCGAGCGGACCGTGGGACAGAACCCACACTCGGCCGGGGACTCCATCTGGCCCGGGTGCCACCTTCTTCGCCCGCATTTTGCGGACGGCGGCGTTCAGCTCCTCCTCCGTGACTTCAGGAGCGGCCTCACTCGACGGCATGTTGGTTCCGGGTGTCCGGAACATTGCCGGAGCACTGGAAGCCACTCCTTCCGGAAAAAGGGCCGACAGCACGCCATCCGCAAACGCCGGCGGCATGGTCTGCGTAAGGGGGGGCGTCCAGGGGCGGAGTTTGTTCCGCACCATGTGGTAGGGGCGTCCCCAGGGGTCGGCGTCGATGGTCGCTAGGAGCTCCTCGCGGGCCCGCGTCTTAGCTTCCGCTATGGCCACCTGCAATGCGGACTTTGCCGCCCGGTAGACGGCATGCAGCTCCTCCTCCCTGGGCGTTAGGCCCGGCGAAAGCGGTGGGTTCCGCCTTCTCCTTCTCCGCTGTCTGGTGTACTGGCGGCGCGCAGCGACGCAGGCGCGTCGCAGTTGCGCAATTTCGCGCGACCACCAGTACACCTGTCGTCTGCGAGGAGCTGCATGCCGTATACGGGGCATGGCGGCATCGCAGATTGCCGTGGCTGCGGCTCTACACCACTCGGCCTCCCCTTGGATGTCGAACGGGGAGACCGGCGCCGGTGTCCAGGCCTGCACCTCCGCTGCCTCGACTGCGGCCTCCACATCTAGGCGCGCCAAGGCCCACCTCGGCCCACCCCCAACCACGTCAGCCGGCACGGCGGCCCGAGACTCGGCGGAGACCACAAATCTGACATATAGATGATCAGACAGGGTCTCCACCGAGTCGATGACTCTCCACCCTCGTATCCAGTTCGCCAGTGTCGGGGTGGCGAATGATACGTCTACCACCGAGCCGCCGTCCCGCCTGACGCAGGTGTAGGCTGTGCCCCGGTTTAACACCGCCAGTCCCCGGGCATGCGCCCATTCCTCCAGCGTCTCGCCCCTCACGTTGTCAATGGGGGAACCCCACGCCGAGGACTTGGCGTTGAAGTCCCCCACGACGAGAACTGGACGCGGCTGACAACGCCGCATAAGGTCGCCGAGTCGCGAGAGGAGGGCCTCGAACTCGGGTAGTGGTCGGTTTGGCGAGAAATACACCCCGACCACCACCATGGCCCCCACACGAGCGGCGACAAAGCCCCTCTGCCTCTCGACGTCTTCGAGAGACAGGGAGCCTCCACTCCTCGGCAGCACTATCGCCACCGTGCCGTCCGCGTCGCCAGCCCAGTTGCTGGCGGGCAGCACGAAGTATGGCTCCGCTGCCACTGCCACGTCGATCGACCACTCTGCCATGCTCTGGAGCAGGAGGTCCTGAGCCCTGGCAGAGTGGTTGAGGTTCGCCTGCAGGAAGCTGATGACGGGGGGACGACTACCCATTGGTGGCGTCCATTGCTTCCACCACCTGGGTCTCTCGCGGCCTGGACGGCACTGGCCGCTCGGGGGTGCGCTTCGGGGCCCTCTTGCCTGTGGGACGCGACCCACAGGTCTTTGTGCCTGCCCGGTGCTCGGCGGGCTTGCCTGCCTTCTTGCAGCTCAGGCAGTGTGCGGACTCCGTACAGGCTCGCGACTGGTGCCCCAGCTGCCCGCAGTTGTAGCAGCGCTCCCTGTGGCCCGTGATGTCCGCCGGACAGAGAGCGCCGACATGCCCCTCCACCTGGCAGCGGAAGCAGCGCAGCGGCCGCGCCCGCAGCAGGGCCACGTCCGCAGACACCCATCCTACGAGCAGCCGCCTCGCATCGGCCAGCTTTTTGGCGGCCTCCACGGGGCAGGTCACAACGGCCGAGAGCAGGCCTCCGTAACCCGCCCGAATGTCGCCGCATTTCACGCGCTGCAGGTCGCATCCTCCTGCTTTGGCCACCGCGGCGATGAGCTCGTCCAACTGGACCGAGTCATCGAGCCTGCTGATGCGGAGGCTCGCCGACTTATAGGGCCGCGAGATGAGGATTTCCTCAGAGGACAGCCCTTCGCGGAGCTTCGCTGCCAGCGCGTCCGCCTTCGAGGAGCTGTTTGCACCCGGGATTTCAAGCAGGCGCGCACCGGTTACGGTGCGCTTGGCTCTGAGACCCTCGATCCCGAGCTCCCCGATGTCGATCGTCGACCTGGCGAGATGTATGATCGTGGAGTAAGTTATCCCGGCCTCCTCTGCCCCAGGCGCCAGGGTCAGCACGACCGCCGCCGAGTTTGGAGCGCGCAGCCTCCGGCGTTCGCGCGCTCTCGCCTTTTTGGCCCTTCTGGCCGCCTTCTTTTGGGCCACTTTGGCCCCCGCAACCTCCCACTGGCCCCCCTCTCTGGCATTGGGAGGCGCTGTCTGTCGTTGCGGTGTCCTCTTCTTATAGACCTCGGCCGTCCCCTTACTGGCTTTGGCTTTTTGAGCCGCGGGAGGTTTGGGGGCGGCGGGTGCGGCTGGGGTCGACCCGGGTTTGGACATCTGCGCTGATGTCGACGGCACAGGTGTGGGTGCCCGCGCCGAAGTCGATGGCACGGCGTCCCGCCCCGAGAGGCGACTCGGGGTTTTCAGCGGCGCCTTCTGCGCGGCCTTCTGCGCGTACGTCGTCGCAGGAACGGGCACCGTCGGCGTCTTGGAGGCCAAGGAAGGGCGCAATACTTTGCCCTCCAGGAACGAGAGTCTCTGGAGGACTTTGCCCATCTCCTCCCTGATTAATGTCGCCAGGTCGTTATCTGGCGCTTTTGGAGCCGCCTCGGGAGCCGGATCTTGTGGCCTGTCCTCGTCGCCAAGGACCATTGACTTGACCACATCCAGCTCTTTTTTCATCTCCGCCATCTGCTTGCGGAGGCGGATGTTCTCCACCTGCAGACGGCGGACCTCGTCCGAGGCGGTCCGGGAGAACGCCTCTTGCACCACCTCGTCGATTGTGCTGGCCGCTAACTTTAGGGCTTTCTGGCATGTGCCCTTCAGCCCTTTTGAAATGCGGGCCACATCCCGTATGTTCTCGAGGGACTGGGCCACTTTGCCCTTCAGCCCCTCGAGAAGCAGCTCGTCCGGGTCGGGATTCGACGAGGCTCGCGACGCCGCACGGGAACTACTCTCGGCGGCCAGTGCGGCCTCGGCGCTTGGCTGGTTGGTCTGCTTTTTGCGGTCCAGCTTCTTTTTGGCCTCCCAGTATCCCACGTACTGTCCAGTGGTGGGAGGCCGTCCCCTTCCGCGTTTGGACTGCGGTTTTGCCGGTTCGTCAGCGTCCGAGCCCTCGCCTGAGCCCGAACGGCTGCCTTCCGGTCTTCTTGGCCGCTTTTTGCGCCACATGGTGGTGCTTCGGGCGAAGCTGGAGTCCAGGTCCGAGGTGGACATTTCACTTACTACCAGCTCCTCCCTTACCGTCTTTGTCGCCGAAGCGACGTTTTCCAGATCGCATGCAACAGATTCCGTGTGTGTATCGCCATTGTCGTCATTTTCGCAGAGATCGATAGTCAGATTATGATTGCCAGGGTCGTCGTGTAGTTCGTGTCGCAGAGTGGCCCCCCCAGAATACGAGGGCCTGCCGGAGTCCTTTCGGAGCTCCGGGTGGGATTCTCCGGCCTTGCCGGTACCCACCTGGGGTAGTTTCTCTTGTTTCTTTGACATATCATGGGTTTTTTAGTGCGCTAGCAGGAGGTTTCGCCCCCTCCCATTCCAGCCGCAGCACGCAAGACTGCAGCATTTAGGCACATCGAGCCGACCGGCCTATCAACGTCGACTGTTTAAGTGTAGTGTAACTGTGGTGGGTGTGTAAATTGTATGTGTGTATTGCGTGGGTGCGTTACTGTATGTGTGTTAAAAGGGATGTGTGTGTAGTGTACCAAGAGAAGGGTAGGACAGAGCAGAATCTGAACCTATCCCTTCAGACCACCGATAAAAAACGGTCTCTCTGGTCCCATCTGATGATCAGATGGGCACCGAGAGCCCAACTGCCGACGCAGATTTGCCACTTTGGTGGCGGGATAATGGAGTGAAGGGAGAACAGGAAGAAGGAAGGGAGGGTGGGGGGGGTTTGGGAAGGAAAACGCATGACCATTTTTGTTCTGTCTGTTCAGAAGGACCAGACCAATAGCAGGCAGCAACCACGTGCAGGAGAAGGTCACACTTGCCTTGGGGATCGTCGCGACCGTGCGCTACTCCCAAGACCACGCCAAATTGCTTGCCGGGACAGACAAGCAAAATAGGCGAGAAGCTATGCCACTGCGCCTCGAAGGACGCGTGTGGTGGGATAGCCTTTCGCCCGCCCCGACCTAGCAAACCTTTTTTTTTTTTTTTTTTTTTTTTACGGGGGGAAATGCCTAGCGCATACCCCCGGGCCGAGGGCACGGCCCGGGTGGTTATGTGGGGCTCGCACCCACTAAAACCCCCCGGCGTCCTACTGCCCTTTTGCCGGGCCACAGGAATCGTCACTGGCATGACCTCTGTGGCACCGGCGGGCTCGGTCCGCAGTTACGCGTGGACCTCGACAAATGTAGGGGGGAGTTCGGTCTCCCCCTACCGCCTGTTGGAGGCTGCGTGGACGCAGCGCTATGACGACGCGGGCCTGCTATGTGCTAGGGCGCCGGGGTGCCCCCCCCGACGCCTGCAGGCCGAGATTACGGTGGGCGAAGGTCGTTCCGGGCGTAGTCCCTGCGCCTTCGCCCAACGCGCCGTCTGCGAGCGGGATTGGAGGACGTCTCCTCCCTCACCCGCTCTGCCTCCTCCTTCGCGGACATGACGGCCTCGCAAAAGGCCGCCATTGCCGCCCAGGCGCTCTCGCTCCCAACCATGGATGACATCACGGTCGGGAGCGATAGCCCCTGTCCCCCTGCACCGAGCGCTCCGGCTAGCCGGCGCCGCTCGGCATCCCATGCCGGGCACACCAGCATCGTGTGCGCCGCCGTGTCTTCCGGGGCCGCACAATGGTGGCAGCGCTCCGTCTCCTCACGACCGATCCGCCACAGATACCGCCCGAAGCAACCATGCCCGGACAGTACCTGCGTCAGACGGTACGTGAGGACGCCGTGTCGTCGCCCCAGCCACTCCCAGAAGACTGGCAGCAGCGCAGCGATGACGGCGTGACCGGCAGTGGGATGGGCGAGCTTGATCCGCCAGCTCTCCAGCGCGGCTCGGTGCAGCTCTATCCGCCTCGCTCTCGGGGCGCCGGGATCCCGGATGTTGTTGGGATCCCTACGCCAGGCATAAAGCTCAGAGAGCGCCTGTGCCTCCAGCTCCCACGGAGGCGTACCGGCAAGGAGTGTCGCCGCCTCGAAACTGATGGTGCGGTACCCTCGGGCGATCCTGACGGCCATGACCCGCTGCGCGCGGTGCAATAGCACCACGTTTCGGGCCGTCAGGGCGCCCGCCCAGATTGGGGACCCATACAAGGCCTGGGACCGCACCACCCCCGCATAAAGCCTCCTCGCCGAAGATTCCGGCCCGCCTAAATTTGGTAGGAGCCTCGATAAGGCCCCTGCTGTTGCCATCAGGTTTGGCGCTAGTGCGGCAAAGTGCGCCCTAAAGGACCAGCGCCCGTCCAAGAGTAGGCCCAAATACTTGATTTGGGCCGAGATGTTAATGCGCTGCCCCCCGACAATGATGTGAGCGTCAGGGGGGGGCCGGTTTCTGGGGCCGTGGAACGTTACGGCCTCGGTCTTGTTGAGGGCCACCTCCAGGCCGAGCCGCCTAATGCGCCCCACTACTTGGGCTACGCCGGCTGTGGCCAACAACGCCGCCTCCCTGTGACTCCGGGCCCTCGCGGTGACAAGAGTGTCGTCCGCGTAGCACGTCACTGCCAGACCCGGCAGCAACGTGCCACGCAGGACTCAATCGTAGGCGATGTTCCACAGGAGCGGTCCGAGGACCGACCCCTGTGGAACCCCGCACCCGACGTTCCGCTCCTGCCACCGCGACGGCCCGGGGTAAACTACCCGCCGGTCCACAAGGTAATCCGAGATGGGCAAGTGGAGGTATTCGGGGACGCCGTGATATCGGAGAGCCGCGAGTATGGAGGGATAGGGGACGGAGTTGAACGCGTTGGCGATGTCCAAGGACACCGCCAATATCACGTCCCCCTGCTCCACGGCCTCCTCCGCCATCCCTTGGACCCGTCTGATGGCGTCCACTGTGGACCTGCCCCGCCTGAATCCATACTGGCACTCGTGCAGGTCCGGCCCCGTCTGCGAGAGGTGCTCGACGAGTCTGTCCGCAATTACTCTCTCGTAGAGCTTGCAGACCTCGTCGAGCAACACAATGGGGCGGTAGGCGGACGGCGAGTCTGCCGGGCGCCCCTCCTTCCTGATCAGGACCAGTTTCCCCAACTTCCAAAGCTGAGGAAACCGGCCCTGCCTGAAGCACTCGGTCCAGAAAGCCCTGAGACGGCGGCCGAGCGGACCGTGGGACAGAACCCACACTCGGCCGGGGACTCCATCTGGCCCGGGTGCCACCTTCTTCGCCCGCATTTTGCGGACGGCGGCGCTCAGCTCCTCCTCCGTGACTTCAGGAGCGGCTTCACTCGACGGCATGTTGGGTCCGGGTGTCCGGAACATTGCCGGAGCACTGGAAGCCGCTCCTTCCGGAAAAAGGGCCGACAGCACGTCGTCCGCAAACGCCGGCGGCATGGTCTGCGTAAGGGGGGGCGTCCAGGGGCGGAGTTTGTTCCGCACCATGCGGTAGGGGCGTCCCCAGGGGTCGGCGTCGACGCTGGCCAGGAGCTCCTCGCGGGCCCGCGTCTTGGCGTCCGCTATGGCCACTTGCAATGCGGCCCTCGCCGCCCGGTAGTCGGCATAGAGCTCCTCCTCCCTAGGCGTCAGGCCCGGCGAAGGCGGTGGGTTCCGCCTTCTCCTCCTCCGCTGTCTGGTGTACTGGCGGCGCGCAGCGACGCAAGCACGTCGCAGTTGCGCAATTTCGCGCGACCACCAGTACACCTGTCGTCTGCGAGGAGCTGTATGCCGCACACGAGGCATGGCGGCGTCACAAATTGCCGTGGCCGCGGCTCTAAACCACTCGGCCTCCCCTTGGATGTTGAACGGGGAGACCGGTGCCGGTATCCAGGCCTGGACTTCGGCCGCCTCTGTCGCGAACTCTGCCCTCAGGCGCGCCAACGCCCATCTCGGCCCACCTCCAGCCACTCCAGCTGGCACGGCGGCCTGAGACTCGGCGGAGACCACAAATCTGACGTAAACATGGTCAGATAGGGTCTCCACCGAGTCGACGACCCTCCATCCTCGCACCCGGCCCGCCAGCGCCGAGGTGGCGAAGGACACGTCGACCACCGAGCCGCCACCCCGCCTGACACAGGTGTAGGCGGTGCCCCTATTCAGGACCGACAGTCCGTGGGCATGCGTCCACTCCTCGAGGGCCTCGCCCCTGACGTCATCGATGGAGGAACCCCAGGCCGATGACTTGGCGTTGAAGTCCCCCACGACGAGAGTGGGACGGGGTCGACACCGCTGGACAAAGTCACCGAGTCGCGACAGGAGGGCCTCGAACTCGGGTAGTGGTCGGTTTGGCGAAAAATACACCCCGACCACCACCATGGCCCCCACGCGAGCGGCGACAAAGCCCCTCTGCCTCTCGACGTCTTCGAGAGACAGAGAGCCTCCACCCCTCGGCAGCAGTATGGCCACCGTGCCGTCCGCGTCTCCAGCCCAGTTGCTGGCGGGCAGCACGAAGTACGGCTCCGCTGCCACCGCCACGTCGATCGACCACTCTGCCATGCTTTGGAGCAGGAGGTCCTGAGCCCTGGCAGAGTGGTTGAGGTTCGCCTGCAGGAAGCTGATGACGGGGGGACGACTACCCATTGGTGGCGTCCATTGCTTCCACCACCTGGGTCTCTCGCGGCCTGGACGGCGCTGGCCGCTCGGGGGCGCGCTTCGGGGCCCTCTTGCCTGTGGGACGCGACCCACAGGTCTTTGTGCCTGCCCGGTGCTCGGCGGGCTTGCCTGCCTTCTTGCAGCTCAGGCAGTGTGCGGGCTCCGTACAGTCCCGCGCCTGGTGCCCCGGCTGCCCGCAGTTGTAGCAGCGCTCTCTATGGTCCGTGATGTTCGCCGGACAGAGAGCGCTGACATGCCCCTCGACCTGGCAGCGGAAGCAGCGCAGCGGCCTCGCCCGCAGCAGGGCCACGTTCGCGGACACCCATCCCACCAATAGCCGCCTGGCATCGGCCAGCTTTTTGGCGGCTTCTACAGGGCAGGTCACAACAGCCGAAAACAGGCCTCTGTAACCCGCCCGTATGTCGCTGCACTTAACCCGCCGCAGGTCGCAGCCGCCCGCCTTGGCCACCGCGGCGATGAGCTCGTCCGGCTGAACCGAGTCGTCGAGCTCGCTGATGCGGAGGCTCGCCGACTTGTAGGGCCGCGTAATTATGACCTCTTCTGGGGAGAGCCCTTGGCGGAGCTTCTCCGCCAGTGCATCCGCCTTCGGGGAGCTGGTCGCGCCCGGGACTTCGAAGAGGCGCGCACCTGTAATGGTGCGCGCCTCTTCGAAGCCCTTTACCCTGAGCCCCTCGATCCCGAGCTCTCCGATGTCGATAGTTGACCTGGCGTGATGCAGTATCGCCGCGTAGGTCACGTCGCGTTCGTCCACTCCGGGGGCCAGCGTCAACACGACCGCCGACGTGTCCGGAGCGCGGAGCCTCCGGCGTTCGCGCGCTCGTGCCTTCTGGTCCTTTTTGGCCGCCTTCTTTCGGGCCTTTTTGGCCCCGGCGACCTCCCATTGGCCTCCAACTCCGGCTTCAAGTGGCGGCGGCTGCGCCTTCTTCTTGTGCCCCTTGGTCGTCCCCCTATTTCCCTTGACTTTTTGGGCCGCGGGAGCCTTGGGAGCAGCGGGTGCAGCTAGGATGGGCACGGGTTCGGACGTCTGCGCCGACGTCGATGGTACGGAAGCGGGCGACCCCGAAGGGCAGTCGTGGCAGGTGAGCGCGTCGCAGACGTCTTGCCGACTTCGGAGGCCAAGGGATCTCTTCCCGGATTACGGTCGCTAGGTCCGTATCTGGCGCCTTGGGTGCCCCTTCGGGAGCCAGGTCTTTTGGTCTCTCCTCAGGGTTAAGGACCATCGCCTTGACCACGTCCAGTTCCTTTTTGAGGTCCGCCATTTGTCTTTGCAGGCGGGTATTTTCCACCTGCAATCGGCGAACCTCGTCCGAGGCGGTACGGGAAATCGCCTCCTCCACCACTTCGGCGATGGCGTTGGCCGCCAGCTTCAGGGTCTTCTGGGACGTGCCCTTAAGTCCCTTGGATATGCGGGCCACGTCCCGTATGCTCTCGAGGGACGCGGCCACCCTGCCTTTGAGCCCTTCGAGCAGTAGGTCGTCCGGATCTGGGTTGGACGAGGCTATGGACGCCGCGCGGGAACTCCCGGTGGCCAGTTCGGCCTTAGCGCTCGTCTGGTCGGTTTTCTCCCTACGCTGGAGCTTCTTCTTCGCCTCCCAGTAACCGACATACTGCCCAGTGGTGGGGGGTCGTCCCCTCCCGCGCTTTGACTGGGGTTTCGGCGGGTCGTCAGCGTCCGAGCCCTCGCCTGAGCCCGAACGGCTGCTTTCCGGCTTTCTGGGGCGCTTTTTGCGCCACATCGTGGTACTTCGAGCGTAGACGGAGTCCACTTCCGAGGTGGACATTTCGCTCCGTTCTACCTCTTCTCCTGTCAGCTTTGCCGCCGAGGCGACGCTTGCTGAATCGCGTGCAGCAGTATCCGTCTGTGCTTTTCCGTTGTCAACATTTGTGCAAGAATCAGTTTCCGGTATGGTATTGCCTAGGTCGTCGTTTGTGCTAGATTCATTGTCCAGATTGGGATTGCCAGTGTCGTCGTTTATTTCATGTCTTAGAGTGGCCCCCCCAGAATACGAGGGCCTGCCGGAGTCCTTTCGGAGCTTCGGCCCCGTCCATAACCTTTTTTTTTTTTTTTTTCGGGGGGAAATGCCTAGCGCATACCCCCGGGCCGAGGGCACGGCCCGGGTGGTTATGTGGGGCTTGCACCCACTAAAACCCCCCGGCGTCCTACTGCCCTTTTGCCGGGCCACAGGAATCGTCACTGGCATGACCTCTGTGGCACCGGCGGGCTCGGTCCGCAGATAGGCGCGGACCTCGACAAATGTAGGGGGGAGTTCGGTCTCCCCCTACCGCCTGTTGGAGGCTGCGTGGACGCAGCGCTATGACGACGCGGGCCTGCTATGTGCTAGGGCGCCGGGGTGCCCCCCCCGACGCCTGCAGGCCGAGATTACGGTGGGCGAAGGTCGTTCCGGGCGTAGTCCCTGCGCCTTCGCCCAACGCGCCGTCTGCGAGCGGGATTGGAGGACGTCTCCTCCCTCAACCGCTCTGCCTCCTCCTTCGCGGACATGACGGCCTCGCAAAAGGCCGCCATTGCCGCCCAGGCGCTCTCGCTCCCAACCATGGATGATATCACGGTCGGGAGCGATAGCGCCTGTACCCCTGCACCGAGCGCTCCGGCGAGCCGGCGCCGCTCGGCATCCCATGCCGGGCACACCAGCATCGTGTGCGCCGCCGAGTCTTCTGGGGCTGCACAATGGTGGCAGCGCTCCGCCTCCTCACGACCGATCCGCCACAGATACCGCCCGAAGCAACCGTGCCCGGACAGTACCTGCGTCAGACGGTACGTGAGGACGCCGTGTCGTCGCCCCAGCCACTCCCAGAAGACTGGCAGCAGCGCAGCGATGACGGCGTGACCGGCAGTGGGATGGGCGAGCTTGATACGCCAGCTCTCCAGCGCGGCTCGGTGCAGCTCTGTCCGCCTCGCTCTCGGGGCGCCGGGATCCCGGATGTTGTTGGGATCCCTACGCCAGGCATAAAGCTCGGAGAGCGCCTGGGCCTCCAGCTCCCACGGAGGCGTACCGGCAAGGACTGTCGCCGCCTCGAAACTGATGGTGCGGTACCCTCGGACGATCCTGATGGCTACAACCCGCTGCGCGCGGTGCAGCGGCACCACGCTTCGGGCCGTTAAGGCACCTGCCCAGATTGGGGACGACGGGGAGCGTCGAGGGACGCCAACAGGTCCTCTCGGGCCCGCACTTTCGCCCTAAGAATAGCGTCCCGCAACACCCTTCTCGCAGCTCCGTATGCGGCATAGAGTTCCTCCTCCCTTTCCGTTGGACCGACGGCTGTATGACGTTCCCCCCACCTTCGGTACCTCCACCTTCGATACCTGGTGTACTGGCGGCGCGCCGCCACGCAAGCCCGGCGAAGCTGCGCGATATCCGACGACCACCAGTACACCTGTCGCCTACCAGGAACTCCCTGCCGCACACGGGGCATAGCCGCGTCACAAACCGCCGTCAGTGCCTCCCTAAACCATACTGCCTCCCGCTGCACGTCAAAAGGGGCTACCGGAGCCGAGACCCAGGACTGCACGTCGGCAGCCTCCAGCAGGGCCTCCGCATCCATACGGGCCAGTGACCACCGAGGGCCAGACTCACCCCTTATGTCCCGTCTCACGTTGCGAGACCGGGCGGAGACACTGAATCTGATATATCTATGGTCAGACAGTGTCTCCACCGAGTCAGCAACCCGCCAACCCCGCACACGCCGCGCCAGGTCAGGGCTGGCAAAGGATATGTCTACTATCGAGCCGCCATTCTGCCTGACACATGTGAAAGTTGTCCCCCTATTGAGCACCTCTAGGCCGCACCCAACGGCCCACTCCTCCAGCAAAGCACCCCTCGCGTCGGTCACAGGTGAGCCCCAGGCCGAGGATTTGGAGTTAAAATCCCCCATGACCAGAACCGGCCGAGATCGGGAAACAAACGCGCCCAGGCACGTCAAGTAATTCTCGAAGTCGGCGAGGTGCCGATTGGGGGAGAAGTAAGCCCCAACGATGACCACGCTCCCGACGCGAGCAGAAACATAGCCCCGACTCCTGTGTACTCCCTCCAAGGATCGGCCGGCAGCCTGCGACACCGCGATTGCCACAAGCCCGTCAAGGTCCCCCGCCCAATTAACCGATAGCGGCACAAAATACGGCTCAGCCACCACCGCCACATCAATCGACCACTCCGCCATGGACTGGACGAAAAGGTCCTGCGCCCTGGCGGAGTGATTGACGTTTGCTTGAAGGAGACCAATAGGCGTGTTATCCATTATTGGTCTCCATCCTTTCTACCGCCTTGGAGCCCTGCGCAGCGGAAGGTGGCGGCATCCGCCACCCCGACCGCGTTAGACTCCCTACTCCCTCCGACTGCGACGGGCAGCCTCTAGAGCCTGCCAGATGGTCGGCAGGCTTGTCAGCCTTCTCGCAAACGAGACAGTGCGGAGAGGCGACGCATTCACCAGCTTTGTGACCCTGCTCCCCACACCTATAGCAGCGGTCACCGCAATCAAAGCCAGCCGAGCACCGAACGCCCGGATGTCCCTCCAACCGGCACCGGAAGCACCTCATGGGCTTCGGCTTGAGGAGTCTCACCTCCGCCGACACCCAGCCGACGAGTAGTTTGTTACTGGCGAGCTTGCGTGCTCTGGAGTAAAAGGTCCTGAACCCTGGCAGAGTGGTTGAGATTCGCCTGCAGAAAGCTGATGGCGGGGGGACGACTATCCATTGGTGGCGTCCATATCTTCCACCACCCGGGTCTCTTGCGGCCTGGTCGGAGCTGGCCGCTCGGAGGTGCGCTTCGGGGCCCTCTTGCCTGTGGGACGCGACCCACAGGTCTTTGAGCCTGCCCGGTGCGCGGCGGGCTTGCCTGCCTTGTTACAGCTCAGGCAGTGTGCGGGCTCCGTACAGTTCCGCGACTGGTGCCCCGGCTGCCCGCAGTTGTAGCAGCGCTCCCTGTGGCCCGTGATGTCCGCCAGACAGAGAGCGCCGACATGCCCCTCCAGCTGGCAGCGGCAGCAGCGCAGCGGCCTCGCCCGCAGCAGAGCCACATCCGCGGACACCCAGCCCACCAGCAGCCGCCTCGCATCGGCCAGCTTTTTGGCGGCCTCCACGGGGCAGGTCACAACGGCCGAGAAAAGGCCTCCGTAACCCGCCCGTATGTCGCCGCACTTCACCCGCTGCGGGTCGCAGCCTCCCACCTCGGCCACCGCGGCGATGAGCTCCTCCAGACGGACAGAGTCGTCGAGCCTACTGATGCGGAGGCTCGCCGACTTGTAGGGCCGCGAGACGAGTACATCCTCCTCGGACAGTTCTTGGCGGAGCTTCTCCGCCAGCGCGTCCGCCTTCGGGGAGCTGGTCGCACCCGGGATTTCGATCCCGAGCTCCCCGATTTTGATAGTCGACCTGGCGAGATGGAGGCGCCAGGGTTAGCACGACCGCCGCCGAATTTGGAGCGCGCAGCCTCCGGCGTTCGCGCGCTCTCGCCTTTTTGGCCCTTCTGGCCGCCTTCTTTTGGGCCCCTTTGGCCCCCGCTACCTCCCACTGGCCCCCCTCTCTGGCATTGGGAGGCGCTGTCTGTCGTTGCGGTGTCCTCTTCTGATAGACCTCTGCCGTCCCCTTTTTGGCTTTGGCTTTTTGAGCCGCGGGAGGTTTGGGGGCGGCGGGTGCGGCTAGGGTCGACCCGGGTTTGGACATCTGCGCTGATGTCGATGGTACGGAAGCGGGCGACCCCGAAGGGCGGATCGGGGCTCTTTGCGGCGCCTTCTGCGCGGCTTTCTGCGCGTACGTCGTGGCAGGTGAGCGCGTCGCAGACGTCTTGCCGACTTCGGAGGCCAAGGGATCTCTTCCCGGATTACGGTCGCTAGGTCCGTATCTGGCGCCTTGGGTGCCCCTTCGGGAGCCAGGTCTTTTGGTCTCTCCTCAGGGTTAAGGACCATCGCCTTGACCACGTCCAGTTCCTTTTTGAGGTCCGCCATTTGTCTTTGCAGGCGGGTATTTTCCACCTGCAATCGGCGAACCTCGTCCGAGGCGGTACGGGAAATCGCCTCCTCCACCACTTCGGCGATGGCGTTGGCCGCCAGCTTCAGGGTCTTCTGGGACGTGCCCTTAAGTCCCTTGGATATGCGGGCCACGTCCCGTATGCTCTCGAGGGACGCGGCCACCCTGCCTTTGAGCCCTTCGAGCAGTAGGTCGTCCGGATCTGGGTTGGACGAGGCTATGGACGCCGCGCGGGAACTCCCGGTGGCCAGTTCGGCCTTAGCGCTCGTCTGGTCGGTTTTCTCCCTACGCTGGAGCTTCTTCTTCGCCTCCCAGTAACCGACATACTGCCCAGTGGTGGGGGGTCGTCCCCTCCCGCGCTTTGACTGGGGTTTCGGCGGGTCGTCAGCGTCCGAGCCCTCGCCTGAGCCCGAACGGCTGCTTTCCGGCTTTCTGGGGCGCTTTTTGCGCCACATCGTGGTACTTCGTGGCAGGTGAGCGCGTCGCAGACGTCTTGCCGACTTCGGAGGCCAAGGGATCTCTTCCCGGATTACGGTCGCTAGGTCCGTATCTGGCGCCTTGGGTGCCCCTTCGGGAGCCAGGTCTTTTGGTCTCTCCTCAGGGTTAAGGACCATCGCCTTGACCACGTCCAGTTCCTTTTTGAGGTCCGCCATTTGTCTTTGCAGGCGGGTATTTTCCACCTGCAGACGGCGGACCTCGTCCGAGGCGGTGCGGGAAAACGCCTCCTCCACCACTTCGGCGATGGAGTTGGCCGCCAACTTTGGCGCCTTCTGGCACGTTCCCTTCAGCCCCTTAGATATACGGGCCACGTCCCGTATGCTTTCGAGGGACTGGGCCACTTTACCTTTAAGCCCCTCGAGGAGCAGCTCGTCTGGGTCGGGATTAGATGAGGCTCGCGACGCCGCACGAGAACTACTCTCGGCGGCCAGTGCGGCCTCGGCGCCCGTCTGGTCGGTTCGCTGTTTTCTGTCCAGCTTCTTCTTGGCCTCCCAATATCCCACGTACTGTCCAGTGGTGGGAGGCCGTCCCCTTCCGCGTTTGGGCAGGGGTTTCGGCGGGTCGTCAGCGTCTGAGCCCTCGCCTGAGCCCGAACGGCTGCCTTCCGTTCTTCTGGGCCGCTTTTTGCGCCATATGGTGGTGCTTCGGGGGAAGCTGGAGTCCACGTCCGAGGTGGACATTTCGCTCACCTCCAGCTCCTTTCCTATCGCCTTTGCCGCCGAGGCGGCGCTTGCCAAATCGCCTGCAGCAGAGTCCGTCTGTGCATTACCATTGTCAACATTTGTGCTAGAATCAGTATCCGGTTTGGTATTGCTAAGGTCGTCGTTTGTGCACGGTTCGGTGTCCAAAATGGGATAGCCAAGGTCGTCGTATGGATCATGTCGCAGAGTGGCCCCCCCAGAATACGAGGGCCTGCCGGAGTCCTTTCGGAGCTCCGGGTGGGATTCTCCGGCCTTGCCGGTACCCACCTGGGGTAATAACTCTTTATTCATTGACATTTTTCATTTTTGGTTTTAGAGCGCTAGCAGGAGGTTTAGCCCCCTCCCATTCCAGCCGCAGCACGCAAGACTGCAGCATTTGGGCACATCGAGCCGACCGGCCTATCTACGTCGACAATTTCAGTGTAGTGTAACTGTGGTGGGTGTGTACATTGTATGTGTGTATTGTGTGGGTGTGTTACTGTATGTGTGTTAAAAGGGTGTGTGTGAAGTGTACCAAGAGAAGGGTAGGACAGAGCAGAATCTAACCCATCCCTTCAGACCACCAAGAAAACGGTCTCTCTGGTCCCATCTGATGATCAGATGGGTACCGAGAGCCCAGCTGCCGACACAGATTTGCCACATTGGTGGCGGGACAATGGAATGAAGGGAGAACAGGAAGAAGGAAGGGAGGGTATGGGAGGTTTGGAAAGGAAAACGCATGACCATTTTTGTTCTGTCTGTTCAGAAGGACCAGACCAATAGCAGGCAGCAACCACGTGCAGGAGAAGGTCACACTTACCTTGGGGATCGTCGCGACCGTGCGCTACTCCCAAGACCAAGCCAAATTGCTTGCCGGGACAGACAAGCAAAATAGGTGAGAAGCTATGCCACTGCGCCTCGAAGGACGCGTGTGGTGGGATAGCCTTTCGCCCGCCCAACCTTTTTTTTTTTTTTTTTTTTTTTTTTCGGGGGGAAATGCCTAGCGCATGCCCCCGGGCCGAGGGCACGGCCCGGGTGGTTATGTGGGGCTTGCACCCACTAAAACCCCCCGGCGTCCTACTGCCCTTTTGCCGGGCCACAGGAATCGTCACTGGCATGACCTCTGTGGCACCGGCGGGCTCGGTCCGCAGATAGGCGCGGACCTCGACAAATGTAGGGGGGAGTTCGGTCTCCCCCTACCGCCTGTTGAAGGCTGCGTGGACGCAGCGCTATGACGGCGCGGGCCTGCTATGTGCTAGGGCGCCGGGGTGCCCCCCCCGACGCCTGCAGGCCGAGATTACGGTGGGCGAAGGTCGTTCCGGGCGTAGTCCCTGCGCCTTCGCCCAACGCGCCGTCTGCGAGCGGGATTGGAGGACGTCTCCTCCCTCAACCGCTCTGCCTCCTCCTTCGCGGACATGACGGCCTCGCAAAAGGCCGCCATTGCCGCCCAGGCGCTCTCGCTCCCAACCATGGATGATATCACGGTCGGAAGCGATAGCGCCTGTACCCCTGCACCGAGCGCTCCGGCGAGCCGGCGCCGCTCGGCATCCCATGCCGGGCACACGTGCGTGCACATCGTGTGCGCCGCCGAGTCTTCTGGGGCTGCACAATGGTGGCAGCGCTCCGCCTCCTCACGACCGATCCGCCACAGATACCGCCCGAAGCAACCGTGCCCGGACAGTACCTGCGTCAGACGGTACGTGAGGACGCCGTGTCGTCGCCCCAGCCACTCCCAGAAGACCGGCAGCAGCGCAGCGATGACGGCGTGACCGGCAGTGGGATGGGCGGGCTTGCACCGCCAGCTCTCCAGCGCAGCTCGGTGCAACTCTGTGCGCCTCGCTCTCAGGGCGCCGGGATCTCGGATGTTGTTGGGATCCCTACGCCAGGCATAAAACTCGGAGAGCGCCCGGGCCTCCAGCTCCCACGGAGGCGTACCCGCGAGGAGTGTCGCCGCCTCGAAACTGATGGTGCGGTACCCTCGGGCGATCCTGATGGCTACAACCCGCTGCGCGCGGTGCAGCGGCACCACGCTACGGGTCGTTAGGGCGCCCGCCCAGATTGGGGACCCGTATAGGGCCTGGGATCGCACCACCCCCGCATATAGCCTCCTCACCGAGGCCTCTGGCCCGCCCAAATTCGGCAAGAGCCTGGAGAGGGCCCCTGCAGTCGCCATTAATTTAGGTGCTAGGGCGGCGAAATGGGCCCTGAACGTCCAGCGTCCGTCCAGTATGAGGCCCAGGTAGCGCATACTGGCGGAAATGGCTATACGCTGTCCCCCAACAACGATGTTAGCATTGGGGGGTGGCCGGTTCCTTGGACCGTGAAAAAACACGGCCTCGGACTTGTTCAGGGCGACCTGCAGGCCCAGCCGCCGTATTCGCCCCGCCACTTGTGCCACGCCGGCTGTGGCCAACAACGCCGCCTCCCTGTGACTCCGGGCCCTCGCGGTGACAAGGGTATCGTCCGCGTAGCACGTCACTGCCAGATCTGGCAGCAACGTGCCACGCAGGACCCAGTCGTAGGCGATGTTCCACAGGAGCGGTCCGAGGACAGACCCCTGTGGAACCCCGCACCCAACGTTCTGCTCCTGCCACCGCAACGGCCCGGGGTAAACTACCCGCCTACCCATGAGGTAGTCCCGTATGGTCATTTGGAGGTATTCGGGGACGCCGTGGTACTGTAGGGCCGCTAGTATGGAGGGATAGGGGACGGAGTTGAATGCGTTGGCGATGTCCAAGGACACCGCCAATATCACGTCCCCCTGCTCCACGGCCTCCTCCGCCATCCCTTGGACCCGCCTGATGGCGTCCACCGTGGACCTGCCTCTTCTAAAGCCATATTGGCACTCGTGCAGGTCCGGCCCCGTCTGAGAAAGGTGCTCGACGAGTCTGTCCGCAATTACTCTTTCGAAGAGCTTGCAGACCTCGTCGAGCAACACAATGGGGCGGTAGGCGGACGGCGAGTCTGCCGGGCGCCCCTCCTTCCTGATCAGGACCAGTTTCCCCAACTTCCAAAGCTGAGGAAACCGGCCCTGCCTGAAGCACTCGGTCCAGAGAGCCCTGAGACGGTGGCCGAGCGGACCGTGGGACAGAACCCACACTCGGCCGGGGACTCCATCTGGCCCGGGTGCCACCTTCTTCGCCCGCATTCTGCGGACGGCGGCGTTCAGCTCCTCCTCCGTGACTTCAGGAGCGGCTTCACTCGACGGCATGTCCTTCTGGGAAAAGGGCCGATAGCACGACATCCGCAAACGCCGGCGGCATGGTCTGCGTAAGAGGGGGCGTCCAGGGGCGGAGCTTGTTCCGCACCATGCGGTACGGGCGTCCCCAGGGGTCGGCGTCTATACTCGCCAGGAGCTCCTCGCGGGCCCGCGTCTTTGCTTCCGCTATGGCCACCTGCAATGCCGCTTTTGCAGCCCGGTAGGCGGCATACAGCTCCTCCTCCCTGGGCGTCAGACCCGGTAAAAGCGGTGGGTTCTGACGCCTTCTTCTCCGCTGTCTGGTTTACTGGCGGCGCGCAGCGACGCAGGCGCGTCGCAGTTGCGCAATTTCGCGCGACCACCAGTAAACCTGTCGTCTGCGAGGAGATGCATGCCGCACGCGGGGCATGGCGGCATCGCAGATCGCCGTTACTGCGGCTTTGAACCACTCGGCCTCCCCTTGGATGTTGAATGGGGAGACCGGTGCCAGCGTCCAGGCCTGGACCTCTGCCGCTTCGACCGCGGCTTCCATGTCAAGGCGCGCCAAGGCCCACCGCGGCCCGCCCCCAGCTACGTCAGCCAGCACGGCGTCCCGAGACTCGGTGGAGATCTCAAATCTGACGTACAAATGATCAGAGAGAGTCTCCACCGAGTCGACAACCCTCCATCTCCGCACCCGACTCGGGCCAGCGTCGGGCTAGCGAAAGATACATCGACGACCGAGCCACCATCCCGTCTGACGCAGGTGTAGGCTGTGCCCCGGTTTAGCACCGCCAAACCCTGCGCATGCGCCCATTCTTCCAGCGTCTCGCCCCTCACGTCGTCAATGGGGGAACCCCACGCCGAGGACTTGGCGTTGAAGTCCCCCGCGACGAGAACGGGACGCGGCCGACGACGCACAATGAAGTCGCTGAGTCGCGACAGGAGGGCCTCAAACTCGGGTAGTGGTCGGTTTGGCGAAAAATACACCCCGACCACCACCATGGCCCCCACACGAGCGGCGACAAAGCCCCTCTGCCTCTCGACGTCCTCGAGAGACAGGGAGCCTCCACTCCTCGGCAGCACTATCGCCACCGTGCCGTCCGCGTCGCCAGCCCAGTTGCTGGCGGGCAGTACGAAGTATGGCTCGGCTGCCACTGCCACGTCGATCGACCACTCTGCCATGCTCTGGAGTAAAAGGTCCTGAGCCCTGGCAGAGTGGTTGAGATTCGCCTGCAGGAAGCTGATGGCGGGGGGACGACTATCCATTGGTGGCGTCCATATCTTCCACCACCCGGGTCTCTTGCGGCCTGGTCGGAGCTGGCCGCTCGGAGGTGCGCTTCGGGGCCCTCTTGCCTGTGGGACGTGACCCACCGGTCTTTGAGCCTGCCCGGTGCGCGGCGGGCTTGCCTGCCTTTATGCAGCTCAGGCAGTGTGCGGCCTCGGCGCAATCTCGCGCCTGGTGCCCCGGCTGCCCGCAGTTGTAGCAGCGCTCCCTGTGGTCGGTGATGTCCGCCGGACAGAGAGCGCCGACATGCCCCTCCAGCTGGCAGCGGAAGCAGCGCAGCGGCCTCGCCCGCAGCAGGGCCACATCCGCGGACACCCATCCTACGAGCAGCCGCCTCGCATCGGCCAGCTTTTTGGCGGCCTCCACGGGGCAGGTCACAACGGCCGAGATAGGGGCTCCGTAACCCGCCCGTATGTCGCCGCACTTCACCCGCTGCGGGTCGCAGCCTCCCACCTCAGCCACCGCGGCGATGAGCTCCTCCAGACGGACAGAGTCGTCGAGCCCACTGATGCGGAGGCTCGCCGACTTGTAGGGCCGCGAGATGAGGATATCCTCGGCCGACAACTCTTGGCGGAGCTTCTCCGCCAGCGCGTCCGCCTTCGGGGAGCTGGTCGCACCCGGGATTTCGAGCAGGCGCGCACCAGTTACGGTGCGCTTGGCTCTAAGCCCCTCGATCCCGAGTTCCCCGATTTTGATTGACGACCTGGCGAGATGAATCATCGCGGCGTACGTCACTCCGCGCTCCTCTGCGCCAGGCGCCAGGGTCATCACGACCGCCGCCGAGTTTGGAGCGCGCAGCCTCCGGCGTTCGCGCGCTCTCGCCTTTTTGGCCCTTCTGGCCGCCTTCTTTTGGGCCCCTTTGGCCCCCGCAACCTCCCACTGGCCCCCTTCTCTGGCGTTGGGGGGCGCTGGCTGTTTCTGTGGCGCCTTCTTCCCCCCCCCTGTGGTCCCCTTACTTCCCTTGGTTTTTTGGGCCGCGGGAACCTTGGGGGCGGCGAGTGCAGATGGGGTCGGCACGGGTTCGGAGGTCCGCGCTGATGTCGACGGCACGGGCGCGGGCGACCGCGCCGACGTCAACGGCACGGCGTCCCGCCCCGAGAGGCGACTCGGGGTTTTCGGCGGTGCCTTCTGCGCGGCCTTCTGCGCATACGTCGCCGTCGGCGTCTTCGAGGCCAAGGGAGGGCGCAATACTTTTCCCTCCAGGAACGAGAGTCTCTGGAGGACTTTGGCCATCTCCTCCCTGATTACCATTGCCAGGTCGTTGTCTGGCGCTTTGGGAGCCGCCTTGGGAGCCGGATCTTGAGGCCTGTCCTCGTCGCCAACGACCATGGCCTTCATTACGTCCAGCTCCTTTTTTATCTCCGCCATCTGCTTGCGGAGGCGGATGTTCTCCACCTGCAGACGGCGGACCTCGTCCGAGGCCGTGCGGGAAAACGCCTCTTCCACCACTTCAGCGATGGAGTTGGCCGCCAACTTTAACGCCTTCTGGCACGTGCCCTTCAGCCCCTTAGATATACGGGCCACGTCCCGTATGCTTTCGAGGGACTGGGCCACTTTACCTTTAAGCCCCTCAAGGAGCAGCTCGTCTGGGTCGGGATTCGATGAGGCGCGCGACGCCGCACGAGAACTACTCTCGGCGGCCAGTGCGGTCTCGGCGCCCGTCTGGTCGGTATGCTGTTTTCGGGCCAGCTTCTTCTTGGCCTCCCAATATCCCACGTACTGTCCAGTGGTGGGAGGTCGCCCCCTTCCGCGTTTGGGCAGGGGTTTCGGCGGGTCGTCAGGGTCCGAGCCCTCGCCTGAGCCCGAACGGCTGCCTTCTGGCCTTCTAGGCCGCTTTTTGCGCCACATGTTGGTGCTTCGGGCGTAACTGGAGTCCATGTCCGAGGTGGACATTTCGCTCGCCTCCAGCTCCTTCCCTATCGTCTTTCGCCTTATCGCCAAATCGCCTGCAGCAGAGTCCGTCTGTGCATTGCCATTGTCAGCATTTGTGCTATGATCAGTATCCGGTTTGGTTTTGCTAAGGTCGTCGTTAGTGCACGTTTCGGTGTCCAAAATGGGATAGCCAAGGTCGTCGTATTGAGCATGTCGCAGAGTGGCCCCCCCAGAATACGAGGGCCTGCCGGAGTCCTTTCGGAGCTCCGGGTGGGATTCTCCGGCCTTGTCGGTACCCACCTGGGGTAGTGTATCTATTTTCTTTGACATTTTCATTTTTTTTTTATTTTAGAGCGCTAGCAGGAGGTTTGGACCCCTCCCATTCCAGCTGCAGCACGCAAGACTGCAGCATTTGGGCACATCGAGCCGACCGGCCTTTCAATGTCGACTTTTTGGTGTAGTGTAACTGCGTGTATTGTGTGGGGGTGTTAGTGTATGGGTGTGTAATAGGGGTGTCTGTGTAGTGTACCAAGAGAAGGGTAGGACAGAGCAAAATCTGCACCTTCCCCTTCGGACCACCGAGAAAAAACGGTCTCTCCAGTCCCATCTGATGATCAGACAGGTACCGAGAGCCCGGCTGCCGACGCAGATTTGCCACTTTGGTGGCGGAACAATGGATTGAAGGGAGAACAGGAAGAAAGAAGGGAGGTTGTAGGGGATTTTGGGAAGGGAAACGCATGACCATTTTTGTTCTGTCTGTTCAGAAGGACCAGACCAATAGCAGGCAGCAACCACGTGCAGGATACAGTCACACTTGCATTGGGGATCGTCGCGACCGTGCGCTACTCCCAAGACCACGCCAAATTGCTTGCCGGGACAGACGAGCAAAATAGGCGAGAAGCTATGCCACTGCGCCTCGAAGGACGCGTGTGGTGGGATAGCCTTTCGCCCGCCCGCGCTCGCCCAACCTTTTTTTTTTTTTTTTTTTTTTTTTTCGGGGGGAAATGCCTAGCGCATACCCCCGGGCCGAGGGCACGGCCCGGGTGGTTATGTGGGGCTTGCACCCACTAAAACCCCCCGGCGTCCTACTGCCCTTTTGCCGGGCCACAGGAATCGTCACTGGCATGACCTCTGTGGCACCGGCGGGCTCGGTCCGCAGATAGGCGCGGACCTCGACAAATGTAGGGGGGAGTTCGGTCTCCCCCTACCGCCTGTTGGAGGCTGCGTGGACGCAGCGCTTTTCCGACGACGCGGGCCTGCTAAGTGCTAGGGCGCCGGGGTGCCCTCCCCGACGCCTGCAGGCCGAGATTACGGTGGGCGAAGGTCGTTCCGGGCGTAGTCCCTGCGCCTTCGCCCAACGCGCCGTCTTCGAGCGGGATTGGAGGACGTCTCCTCTCTCACCCGCTCTGCCTCCTCCTTCGCGGACATGACGGCCTCGCAAAAGGCCGCCATTGCCGCCCAGGCGCTCTCGCTCCCAACCATGGATGATAACACGGTCGGGAGCGACAGCGCCTGTACCCCTGCACCGAGCGCTCCGGCGAGCCGGCGCCGCTCGGCATCCCATGCCGGGCACACCAGCATCGTGTGCGCCGCCGTGTCCTCTGGGGCCGCACAATGGTGGCAGCGCTCCGCCTCCTCACGACCGATCCGCCACAGATACCGTCCGAAGCAACCGTGCCCGGACAGTACCTGCGTCAGACGGTACGTGAGGACGCCGTGTCGTCGCCCCAGCCACTCCCAGAAGACTGGCAGCAGCGCAGCGATGACGGCGTGACCGGCAGTGGGATGGGCGAGCTTGATCCGCCAGCTCTCCAGCGCGGCTCGGTGCAGCTCTATCCGCCTCGCTCTCGGGGCGCCGGGATCCCGGATGTTGTTGGGATCCCTACGCCAGGCATAAAGCTCAGAGAGCGCCTGGGCCTCCAGCTCCCACGGAGGCGTACCTGCGAGGAGTGTTGCCGCCTCGAAACTTATGGTGCGGTACCCTCGGGCGATCCTGATGGCTAGAACCCGCTGCGCGCGGTGCAGCGGCACCACGCTTCGGGCCGTTAGGGCGCCCGCCCAGATTGGGGACCCGTATAGGGCCTGGGACCGCACCACCCCCGCATATAGCCTCCTCACCGAGGCCTCTGGCCCGCCCAGGTTTGGCAGAAGCCTTGATAGGGCCCCTGCTGTCGCCATTAGTTTTGGCGCTAGGGCGGCGAAGTGGGCCCTAAACGTCCAGCGCCCGTCTATTATGAGGCCCAGGTAGCGCATCTGGGCCGAGATATCGATCCGCTGTCCCCCGACAACGATGTTAGTATCGGGGGGAGGCCGGTTTCTGGGACCGTGGAAGAACACGGCCTCGGACTTGTTCAGGGCGACCTGCAGGCCGAGCCGCCTTATGCGCCCTACCACTTGAGCCACGCCCGCTGTGGCCAACAACGCCGCCTCCCTGTGACTCCGGGCCCTCGCGGTGACAAGGGTATCGTCCGCGTAGCACGTCACTGCCAGACCTGGCAGCAACGTGCCACGCAGGACCCAGTCGTAGGCGATGTTCCACAGGAGCGGTCCGAGGACAGACCCCTGTGGAACCCCGCACCCAACGTTCCGCTCCTGCCACCGCGACGGCCCGGGGTAAATTACCCGCCTACCCATGAGGTAGTCCCGTATGGTCATGTGGAGGTATTCGGGGACGCCGTGGTACTGTAGGGCCGCTAGTATGGAGGGATAGGGGACGGAGTTGAATGCGTTGGCGATGTCCAAGGACACCGCCAATATCACCTCCCCCTGCTCCACGGCCTCCTCCGCCATCCCTTGGACCCGCCTGATGGCGTCCACCGTGGACCTGCCTCTTCTAAAGCCATATTGGCACTCGTGCAGGTCCGGCCCCGTCTGAGAAAGGTGCTCGACGAGTCTGTCCGCAATTACTCTTTCGAAGAGCTTGCAGACCTCGTCGAGCAACACAATGGGGCGGTAGGCGGACGGCGAGTCTGCCGGGCGCCCCTCCTTCCTGATCAGGACCAGTTTCCCCAACTTCCAAAGCTGAGGAAACCGGCCCTGCCTGAAGCACTCGGTCCAGAGAGCCCTGAGACGGCGGCCGAGCGGACCGTGGGACAGAACCCACACTCGGCCGGGGACTCCATCTGGCCCGGGCGCCACCTTCTTCGCCCGCATTCTGCGGACGGCGGCGTTCAGCTCCTCCTCCGTGACTTCAGGAGCGGCCTCCCTCGACGGCATGTTGGTTCCGGGTGTCCGGAACATTGCCGGAGCACTGGAAGCCACTTCTTCCGGAAAAAGGGCCGACAGCACGCCATCCGCAAACGCCGGCGGCATGGTCTGCGTAAGGGGGGGCGTCCAGGGGCGGAGTTTGTTCCGCACCATGTGGTAGGGGCGTCCCCAGGGGTCGGCGTCGATGGTCGCTAGGAGCTCCTCGCGGGCCCGCGTCTTAGCTTCCGCTATGGCCACCTGCAATGCTGTTTTTGCAGCCCGGTAGGCGGCATACAGCTCCTCCTCCCTGGGCGTCAGACCCGGTAAAAGCGGTGGGTTCTGACGCCTTCTTCTCCGCTGTCTGGTGTACTGGCGGTGCGCAGCGACGCAGGCGCGTCGCAGTTGCGCAATTTCGCGCGACCACCAGTACACCTGTCGTCTGCGAGGAGCTGCATGCCGTATACGGGGCATGGCGGCATCACAAATCGCCGTGGCTGCGTCTCTACACCACTCGGCCTCCCCTTGGATGTCGAACGGGGAGACCGGCGCCGGTGTCCAGGCCTGCACCTCTGCTGCCTCCTCTGCTGCCTCCACATCCAGGCGCGCCAAGGCCCACCTCGGCCCACCCCCAGCCACGTCAGCCGGCACGGCGGCCCTAGACTCGGCGGAGACCACAAATCTGATGTATACGTAATCAGACAGGGTCTCCACCGAGTCGACGACTCTCCACCCTCGTATGCGGTTCGCCAGTGTTGGGGTGGCGAAAGATACGTCCACCACCGAGCCGCCGTCCCGTCTGACGCATGTATAGGCAGTGCCTCTGTTGAGGACCGCCAGTCCCTGCCCATGCGCCCATTCTTCAAGGGCTTCCCCCCTCGCGTTGTCGACGCGGGAACCCCAGGCCGAGGACTTGGCGTTGAAGTCCCCCGCAACGAGAACGGGACGCGACCGACAACGCCCCATAAGGTCGCCGAGTCGTGAGAGGAGGGCTTCGAACTCGGGTAGTGGTCGGTTTGGCGAAAAATACACCCCGACCACCACCATGCCCCCCACACGAGCGGCGACAAAGCCCCTCTGCCTCTCGACGTCTTCGAGAGACAGGGAGCCTCCACTCCTCGGCAGCACTATCGCCACCGTGCCATCCGCGTCGCCAGCCCAGTTGCTAGCGGGCAGCACGAAATATGGCTCCGCTGCGACTGCCACGTCGATCGACCACTTTGCCATGCTCTGGAGTAGGAGGTCCTGAGCCCTGGTAGAGTGGTTGAGATTCGCCTGCAGGAAGCTTATCGCAGGGGGACGACTACCCATTGGTGGCGTCCATAGCTTCCACCACCCGGGTCTCTCGCGGCCTGGACATCGCTTGCCGCTCGGAGGTACGCTTCGGGGCCCCCTTGCCCGTGGGACGCGACCCACAGGTCTTTGAGCCTGCCCGGTGCTCAGCTGGCCTGCCAGCCCCGCTACAAATAAGGCAGCGTGCGGCCTCGGCGCAATCCCGCGCCTGGTGCCCCGGCTGCCCGCAGTTGTAGCAGCGCTCCCTGTGGTCCGCGATGTTTGCCGGACAGAGAGCGCCGACATGCCCCTCCACCTGGCAGCGGAAGCAGCGCAGCGGCCGCGCCCGCAACAGGGTCACGTCCGCGGACACCCAGCCCACGAGCAGCCGCCTCGCATCGGCCAGCTTTTTGGCGGCCTCCACGGGGCAGGTCACAACGGCCGAGCACATGCCTCCATAACCCGCCCGTATTTCGCCGCACTTCACCCGCTGCAGGTCGCAAACTCCCACCTCGGCCACCGCGGCGATGAGCTCCTCCAGACGGACCGAGTCGTCGAGCCCACTGATGCGGAGGCTCACCGACTTGTAGGGCCGCGAGATGAGGATATCCTCGGCCGACAACTCTTGGCGGAGCTTCTCCGCCAGCGCGTCCGCCTTCGGGGAGCTGGTCGCACCCGGGATTTCGAGCAGGCGCGCACCTGTTACGGTGCGCTTGGCTCTGAGCCCCTCGATCCCTAGCTCCCCGATTTTGATGGCCGACCTGGCGAGATGGATTATCGAGGAGTAAGTAATTCCACGCTCCTCTGCCCCAGGCGCTAGGGTTAGGACGACCGCCGCCGAGTTCGGAGCGCGCAGCCTCCGGCGTTCGCGCGCTCTCGCCTTTTTGGCCTTTCGGGCCGCCTTCTTTTGGGCCCCTTTGGCCCCCGCAACCTCCCACTGACCCCCCTCTCTGGTATTGGGAGGTGCTCGCTGTTTTGGCGGTGTCTTCTTTTTATGCCCGTCGACCGTCCCCTTACTGCCCTTGGCTTTTTGGGCCGCGGAAACCTTGGGGGCGGCAGGTGCAGATGGGGTCGGCATGGGTTCGGAGGTCCGCGCTGATGTCGACGGCTCGGGCGCGGGCGTCGACGCCGATGTCGACGGCACGGCGTCCCGCCCCGAGAGGCGACTCGGGGTTTTCGACGGCGCCTTCTGCGCGGCCTTCTGCGCATACGTCGCCGTCGGCGTCTTCGAGGCCAAGGGAGGGCGCAGTACTTTGCCCTCCAGGAATGAGAGTCTCTGGAGGACTTTACTCATCTCCTCCCTAATCACCGTTGCCAGGTCGGTGTCTGGCGCTTTGGGAGCCGCCGTGGGAGCCGGGTCTTGTGTCCTGTCTTCGTCTCCAAGGACCATAGCCTTGACCACATCCAGCTCCTTTTTCATTTCCGCCATCTGCTTGCGGAGGCGGATGTTTTCAACCTGCAGACGGCGGACCTCGTCCGAGGCGGTACGGGAGAACGCCTCTTGCACCACCTCGTCAATAGTGCTGACCGCCAACTTAAGGGTCTTTTGAGACGTGCCCTTGAGTCCCTTCGATATACGGGCCACGTCCCGAATGTTTTCGAGGGACTCGGCCACTCTGCCTTTGAGTCCCTCGAGGAGCAGCTCGTCCGCGTCCGGATTCGACGAGGCTCGCGACGCCGCACGGGAACTACTCCCGGCGGCCAGTGCGGCCTCGATGACCGATTGGTCCGCCTTTTGTTTAGGGGCCCGCCTCTGAGATGCTTCTAGCTTCTTTTTGGCGTCCCAGTATCCCACGTACTGTCCCGTGGTGGGGGGTCGTCCTCTACCGCGTTTGGACTGCGGTTTTGCCGGTTCGTCAGCGTCCGAGCCCTCGCCTGAGCCCGAACGGCTGCCTTCCGGTCTTCTTGGCCGCTTTTTGCGCCACATGGTGGTGCTTCGGGCGAAGCTGGAGTCCAGGTCCGAGGTGGACATTTCACTAACTACCAGCTCCTCCCCTACCGTCTTTTTCGCCGAAGCGACGTTTTCCAAATCGCATGCAACAGATTCCGTGTGTGTATTGCCATTGTCATCATTTTCGCAGAGATCGATAGTCAGATTGTGATTGCCAGGGTCGTCGTGTATTTCGTGTCGCAGAGTGGCCCCCCCAGAATACGAGGGCCTGCCGGAGTCCTTTCGGAGCTCCGGGTGGGATTCTCCGGCCTTGCCGGTACCCACCTGGGGTAGTGTATCTATTTTCTTTGACATGTCATACGGGTTTGGGTGCGCTAGCAGGAGGTTTTGCCCCCTCCTTATTCCAGCCGCAGCACGCAAGGCTGCAGCTGTTGGGCACATCGAGCCGACCGGCCTTTCAATGTCGACTTTTTGGTGTAGTGTAACTGCGTGTATTGTGTGGGGGTGTTAGTGTATGTGTGTGTAATAGGGGTGTGTGTGTAGTGTACCAAGAGAAGGGTAGGACAGAGCAAAATCTGAGCCTGCCCCTTCGGACCACCGAGAAAACGGTCTCTCCAGTCCCATCTGATGATCAGACAGGAACCGAGAGCCCGGCTGCCGACACAGATTAGCCACTTTGGTGGCGGAACAATGGATTGAAGGGAGAACAGGAAGAAAGAAGGGAGGGTGTAGGGGATTTTGGGAAGGGAAACGCATGACCATTTTTGTTCTATCTGTTCAGAAGGACCAGACCAATAGCAGGCAGCAACCACGTGCAGGAGAAGGTCACACTTGCCTTGGGGATCGTCGCGACCGTGCGCTACTCCCAAGACCAAGCCAAATTGCTTGCCGGGACAGACAAGCAAAATAGGCGAGAAGCTATGCCACTGCGCCTCGAAGGACGCGTGTGGTGGGATAGCCTTTCGCCCGCCCGCGCCCGCCCAACCTTTTTTTTTTTTTTTTTTTTTTTACGGGGGGAAATGCCTAGCGCATACCCCCGGGCCGAGGGCACGGCCCGGGTGGTTATGTGGGGCTCGCACCCACTAAAACCCCCCGGCGTCCTACTGCCCTTTTGCCGGGCCACAGGAATCGTCACTGGCATGACCTCTGTGGCACCGGCGGGCTCGGTCCGCAGTTTGGCGCGAACCTCGACACATGTAGGGGGGAGTTCGGTCTCCCCCTACCGCCTGTTGGAGGCTGCGTGGACGCAGCGCTATGACGACGCGGGCCTGCTATGTGCTAGGGCGCCGGGGTGCCCCCCCCCGACGCCTGCAGGCCGAGATTACGGTGGGCGAAGGTCGTTCCGGGCGTAGTTCCTGCGCCTTCGCCCAACGCGCCGTCTGCGAGCGGGATTGGAGGACGTCTCCTCCCTCAACCGCTCTGCCTCCTCCTTCGCGGACATGACGGCCTCGCAAAAGGCCGCCATTGCCGCCCAGGCGCTCTCGCTCCCAACCATGGATGATATCACGGTCGGGAGCGATAGCGCCTGTACCCCTGCACCGAGCGCTCCGGCGAGCCGGCGCCGCTCGGCATCCCATGCCGGGCACACCAGCAACGTGTGCGCCGCCGTGTCCTCTGGGGCCGCACAATGGTGGCAGCGCTCCGCCTCCTCACGACCGATCCGCCACAGATACCGCCCGAAGCAACCGTGCCCGGACAGTACCTGCGTCAGACGGTACGTGAGAACGCCGTGTCGTCGCCCCAGCCACTCCCAGAAGACTGGCAGCAGCGCAGCGATGACGGCGTGACCGGCAGTGGGATGGGCGAGCTTGATCCGCCAGCTCTCCAGCGCGGCTCGGTGCAGCTCTATCCGCCTCGCTCTCGGGGCGCCGGGATCCCGGATGTTGTTGGGATCCCTACGCCAGGCATAAAGCTCAGAGAGCGCCTGGGCCTCCAGCTCCCACGGAGGCGTACCGGCAAGGAGTGTCGCCGCCTCGAAACTGATGGTGCGGTACCCTCGGGCGAACCTGACGGCCATGACTCGCTGCGCGCGGTGCAGCAGCACCACGTTTCGGGCCGTCAGGGCGCCCGCCCAGATTGGGGACCCATACAAGGCCTGGGACCGCACCACCCCCGCATAAAGCCTCCTCGCCGAAGATTCCGGCCCTCCTAAATTTGGTAGGAGCCTCGATAAGGCCCCTGCCGTCGCCATCAGACCTGGCACCAGTGCGGCAAAGTGCGCCCTAAAGGACCAGCGCCCGTCCAAGAGTAGGCCCAAATACTTGATTTGGGCCGAGATGTTAATGCGCTGCCCCCCGACAATGATGTGAGCGTCAGGGGGGGGCCGGTTTCTGGGGCCGTGGAACGTTACGGCCTCGGTCTTGTTGAGGGCCACCTCCAGGCCGAGCCGCCGTATGCGGCCCACTACCTGTGCCACGCCAGCTGTGGCCAACAACGCCGCCTCCCTGTGGCTCCGAGCCCTCGCGGTGACAAGAGTGTCGTCCGCATAGCACGTCACTGCCAGACCCGGCAGCAACGTGCCACGCAGGACTCAATCGTAGGCGATGTTCCACAGGAGCGGTCCGAGGACCGACCCCTGTGGAACCCCGCACCCGACGTTCCGCTCCTGCCACCGCGACGGCCCGGGGTAAACTACCCGCCGGTCCACAAGGTAGTCCGAAATGGTCGAGTGGAGGTATTCGGGGACGCCGTGATACCGAAGAGCCGCGAGTATGGAGGGATAGGGGACGGAGTTGAAGGCATTGGCGATGTCCAAGGACACCGCCAGTATGACCTCTCCACGGCTTCCTCCGCCATGGCTTGGACCCGCCTGACCGCGTCTACTGTGGACCTGCCCCGCCTGAACCCGAACTGGCACTCGTGCAGGTCCGGCCCCGTCTGCGAGAGGTGCTCGACGAGTCTGTCCGGCGCCCGCCCAACCTAACCTTTTTTTTTTTTTTTTTTTTTTTTTTTTTTTTTTATCACAGGGAAAACCCTTTATGGGTACCCGTCCGCGTTCGGGGGACGCGGAGGGGTTATGTCGGAGTCCTTGATCCATCAACACTCGGGGCCGTAGCCCCGGCTGTTGATGGACCAAGTGTACCGACTAAAAACCCTGCGGTGACACCGTCTTCGTCGCGAGTGTCGGGGACCACGGGATCATGAGTTGCGTACATATTTTCATTGATCAATTCATTCCACAGTGAAGTAGCTATGAACAAGGGCGCAAAATTCAATTTGAGCTCTCCCTAAATATTACATTACGTCCTTTCGAAATAGAAGAACAAATTTCATTAAACTAAACACAAGGTATCTAATTAATGAATGTAAAGCATTTTCTGTTTGAATATTTACATATCCAAACGCGACCTGCGTGCCGGGCGGACGTGTTTACTGCGTTCGTTTTTGTTTTCTTTATTTCTTAACCATCATGAATTGCCAAGCTTGTGGGGAAGAAGTGTCAAATGAATTAAAAATGCAGTGCTCAGAAGGAAAGTGCAAGAAAGTGTTCGATTTAAAGTGCCTCGGTATGAACAAACAACATTTCGAATCGTTAACGGTGGAACAAAAACAGCAATGGATATGTCCCGAGTGTGTTTGCTCAAAACCTAAAGCTTTCAACCAGAACACACCAGTTCGTGGCACTCTAGAGCCAAAGATATCATTCTTGACCAGCTCCAATGTCAATACCAAGCGCGGCAGCGGAAACAGGACTCGCGATTCAATAGTGGAGTCTGATAGCGACTTATTGGCTGAGTTAAAAACATTCCGTTCAGAGGTACTGTCTCACTTAGATACTCAAGCAAAGGCTATAAAAGACATTCAACAGCTATGCTTGTCTACTCAACGAGATTTATTAGAGTTGAAAAATAGCATAACGGTACTTAATGTAAGTAACTGCAAGTCAAAATCACTTGATAAACAATTCACAGCGCTAACAAATCGTAACCAGCAACTCCAAACACTGATCAATGATGTAGAAAATACTAGTGTAACGATTGAACCGGTTGTAATTGACAATATTTCTGCCTCAACAGTCACAAATTTTCAAATAAACAAATCAAAAGATCAATTAAACATAAAAATACCGATCGCAACTACCCCCGCTAAAAAAAGTTGTGAGTATGTGGCCACTAAAACCACGGATTTTGCTGAAGGCGAGGTACAACAATCTCCAAACACGGTAAATAGTAAATTAAGCGAAGACTTGCCTAGTAAGCCTGAGATACGTCAAAGTGGATGGGTTGCTGTCAGTAAAAAAAGTAATCAGAGTAAAAAATTACTACCAGGGTCTGACGCCTTGCAAAGTTCAAGTTCAAACAAAGGAAAGAATGGAAATTTTCAACTGAAGGATGTCAAAAGAGGCCAAAATACGGATCTAATTGAAATCCAAGGTACGGAACGAAAGAAATCTCTTCATGTCTGGCGCCTGAGTGTCGAAACAACTATAGAAAAGTTAACAACTCACGTCAAACGTATTTGTGGTTCGGCAGTAACAGTCAAGATTGAAAGGATTAAGCATAAAACAGACAGGGATTATGCCTCTTATATTATTTCTGTTCCTGAATCGGCATATGAAAAGTTGAATAAGCCGGAAATTTGGCCCGTAAATGTTGAGTTCGCGGAATGGATTTGGTTTCGGAGATCTACAAGTAAAGCAGTACAAGAAAAATAGTAGTATAGAAATATTCTACCAGAATGTCAGAGGTCTTCGAACAAAGTTAAACTCATTCTACAAGAATATTGAAGTATCTGGTGCCGATATTTTTGCAATAACGGAAACAGGTTGCAATGATTCTGTACGAGACGCAGAAATAATACCGCCTGGATACCAAATAATACGGTGCGACAGAACGGACGGGCGTAAGCAAGGCGGAGCGTTTCTCGTGGCCACACACCGTTTTGAACTGCGTAAAGTGGCGGTACCGGGCGACGTCGTCATTGATAACTGTTCGTTTGAGATTGTATGCTGTAGCGTGTATTTGAACTACAGACATTTGTTTTTATGTTGTGTTGTCTATATTCCTCCTGGGAGTAGCGAAATGGAATATATGCAGTTATTTAGGATTATTGAACAGTGTTGTACTAAATACAATAATGTTATAGTGTTAGGTGATTTTAATTTACATTCTAGTAATGAAAATATCATAAATTATTTTGAATATGTTATGGCCTTCTGTGAACTTGTTCAAAAAAATAAAATACCGAACTGTAATAATCGGCAATTAGATTTAGTGTTAAGCTCGTTGAGTTTGGAGGGGGGCATGTCTGTGTGCGCGGCGGACGAAGCATTGGTTGCGATCGACCTGCACCACCCGCCGCTCGTGGTCTCCGTCCAGTTCGGTGGCTGCTCTGATGAAGTGGTAGACACTCATGAGCAAGATCTTACACAAACACAAGAGTGGAATTTTACTAAAGCGAATTTTCTTGAGCTGTACCCTTCAATAGCAGCCATCGATTGGAGTCTATTGTATGGTATCCAGGAACCAGAAAAGGCCCTGGATTTTTTCTACGGAGCACTTAACAATACAATTGATAGTTGGGTACCCAAAAAAATGTTTAGAATGGTAAACTCACGGTATAGGTACCCAAAGTGGTACACGCCGGACATTATTAGTAATATAAAACTTAAGGCTAGACTACATAAGCGATACAAATGTAGTAGGTCAAAAAACGATTACGCGGAGTTCTCAATTGTTAGAGCAAAAGTGAAAGACTTATTAGAAAGAGCGTATGAAGATTACCAGGACGGACTACAACGAAGTTTGTCGGTAGATCCAGGATCGTTCTGGGGTTACGTAAGATCAAAACGGGGTTCCATAAATCGCAAAAAAATTACTAAAGATGGTCACATATTATCCGAGTCGGTATGTGCATCTGAGTTTGCCAAATACTTTCAATCTGTGTACGGAAGGGACCAGGCTATCCTAAACGTGGGGGAGGCAGCAGCGGCGGCCAGAGCGGGCGCTATTCGCGTGCACGTCCCCCGATTGAGTACTGAGGAAGTACGCACCGCTCTCTCGAGGCTAAAGCCAAAACGTTCCGCGGGACCGGACGGCATACCCGTATTTATTGTTAGGGATTGTGGGAGCAGCTTGGTAAAACCTCTCAATCACATTTTTAATTTGTGTTTAAAAGCGTCATATTTTCCACAGCGCTGGAAAATTACCAGGGTTATACCTATACCAAAAGGGGATCCTGGGACAGACATAACTGGGTTTAGGCCAATTGCAATTTTATCAACGCCAGCGAAGGTGTTTGAATCTGCAGTACAGAATAGCGTTCAAAAACAGGTAGCTGCCCAACTCTCAGACGCTCAACATGGGTTCCGTCAAACTCGCAGCACAACCAGTAACCTTCTTGTTGCCATGGCGTACATCGTACCGCACGTCGACGCGGGAGTGCAGGTCGATGCCACCTATTTTGACTTTCGTAAAGCTTTCGACTTGGTAAATAACGACGTACTCCTAACTAAGTTGGCTACCATTGGTTGCACCAATCAACTACTGCAATTCTTTGCCGACTACATGAGGGGCAGACAGCAATATGTAGAATACGCGGGTTGTAAGTCTGACCGTTATTTTACTAACACAGGTGTGAGTCAAGGAAGCAACTTGGGGCCGTTACTGTTTGTACTTATGATAAATGATTTGCCTGAGGTAGTCAAGGAAGCCAAATGCCTGTTGTTCGCAGATGACTTCAAATTGCTTATGGGTATCAGGAATAAGGATGACTGTGAGCGCCTCCAGCAGGACGTTGATAGGGTAGTGGAATGGACTCAGAAAAATAAATTACAGTTTAACACTGCCAAATGTTCAGTGTTAACATTTAGTAGAGCGAAAAAGCCACTGCTCCATAACTACGAAGTTCAAGGTGTCCCAATAAAAAGAATAGACACGGTGAGAGACTTGGGAGTTCACATGACAGCCGACCTGAACTTCCGAGCACACATTATCAATGTATGTAAAAAGGCCTATAGGACTTTGGGATTCGTACTTCGGCAAGTAGGTGAATTTAAAAGTATTAAGGCCGTAAAAGTTTTGTACGATGCATTGGTAAGAAGCCAGCTCGAGAGCAACGCGGCAGTGTGGGCACCACACGAAGCCAAGTACAGTCTCATGGTGGAGCGTATTCAGAACAAGTTCACAAGATATTTGTATTGGAGGTTGTATAGTGTTTACCCATATTATCCCTTAATGTATCCGACGTTGTTTATTCTGGGAATGACAGGATATAACAAGTTGGAAGTCAGGAGGGATCTTAACCTCGCGCAGTATGTGTTGAGCTTGCTTCGAGGGAAGGTATCCAACCCGAGCATACTGGAATCGATTGGATTGTGTGTGCCCAATGAGTATGTGCACCGTAGAAGGAAACCACGACTTTTCGCGGTACCCCGAGGGCGAACGCACCTACTTGACAAAATGCCCTTAACGCGTATCATGCACACGCTAAATGTAATTGCCGATAATATTGATTTATTTTGTTGTTCTGTAGATGAATTTAAACGGGTCACACTGTACATATTGTGTTACGGTAATGGGTAATCTTAAGTTATAATTACACTATTGTATTGGGATAGTCCTGTAATAATAGTCGTAAGTCGGTCTAAATAAATAAATAAATAAATAAATAATCACTGTTAGGCACGCACCGCGGCCCCGACGCGACCTGCCCTGTTGAGGGCCCACCTTGGAGTCACCTCCCTGGCGTAAAATACGCCCTCCCTCTACGTAGACGCCGCGTTGATGTCACCCAACGCGGCGTCTCCCTCTCGAGCTGGGAGGCAGACTCCCCCGAGTCTGCCACCCAGGTGATTCGGTAGAGACACCCATGTACCCGGACTTTGACATCCGAGGCCATGGGTATCTCCACGCCCCCTCGCGCCACACGCGCGCGAACCGCCCAGCCGCCACCGCGCCGCCCCTCTGGCGGTATGCAGCAGCAGCCGGTCGGCCCGGTTCGGCCGGGCTAGGGACCCGAAGGGGCCCCACCACTCAGCAGGTGGTCGGGAGATTACGCAAACCTACACCGACCACCGTACCACCAAGCCGATCTGCGCCAAAACCCCTAAGGGCAGGCGCCCGAACGGCTCCCTACCAGGGGCGGCGCCACCTGCTGCACCCAACTCTCTCTCCCAAGGGAGAGCGAGGGGGCAACCAGGCGCCACACCCACACCCTTGCGCCTAAAAGGCGCGTGAGCCTGCCAGCCACCACTGCGCCGCCCCTCTGGCAGCAAGCAGCAGCGGCCGGTCGGCCCAGCACGGCCGGGCTAGGGACCCAAAAGGGCCCCACAGCCCAGCGGGCGGTCGGGAGGTCATTCCCTCTACAAAAATGCACGGCGCACACTAGCGCCGCGCTGACCTCGACCGACCACCCAAACGACAGGCGCCACCTGCTGCACCCCACGGAGGGGCACAACCAGGCGCCACAACCTTCCGGCTAAACCGGGGGAAAAAGGAAAGGGAGGGAGGGGACCGAGTGGGGAAGGGTAAGCGCATGACTGTTTCTGTTATGTCTGTTCAGAAGGACCAGACCAATAGCAGGCAGCAACCGCGAGCAGGATACAGTCACACTTGCCTTGGGGATCGTCGCGACCGTGCGCTACTCCCAAGACCACGCCAAATTGCTTGCCGGGACAGACGAGCAAAATAGGCGAGAAGCTATGCCACTGCGCCTCGAAGGACGCGTGTGGTGGGATAGCCTTTCGCCCGCCCGCCCAACCTAACCTAACCTAACGTAAGCACTGGAAAAAAAAAAAAAAAAAAAAAAAAACCTAAGCACTGGAACCAGTACACTAACACAGCTAACATTCTTGTGCTGGCCAGATTCTTATTTATTTCTCTGTGTACTATTTTGTGAGGAAGCTGACTGCAATCCAGGAGTAAATCTGAAGGTTGGCTAAATATGCTAACTGCATAGTGCCATATCAAAACAAAACATCTGAATGTATGTATTCATTGTTTGGCAGGAGGAGACAGGGGTCTCTCTGAACACAGTAGACAGTGTAGACGGCTTCTGTGCAGACATCAACAATGGACACTGGGACACGGTGCTTAAGGCCACGTCATCCCTCAAGCTGCCGGACAAGAAGCTCATGGAGCTGTACGAGCAGGTGGTGCTGGAGCTGATCGAGCTGCGCGAGCTGGGCGCGGCGCGCTCGCTGCTGCGCCAGACGCACCCTTGTCTGCTCATGAAGCTACATGAAACCGACCGCTACATACATTTAGGTTCGTTTGAACCGCAACTGATGTAATTTTCATTGTAAATGGATGAAAGTAATCAACTCGCTGTTACCAGTTTTGTATTTATTTATCCCTGGGGACAGTCAGATATTTATGGAACACAACTTTTTGTACATGTATAGTAAGAAGAAATAAATCTCTTAAATGGTAAGGACCATTTCAGAGTACGACTCAAATTTTTGCCATATTGTTATGTTTTAAATGTAATTTATGTGTGTAATATTAATTTCTGGCAAATAATATCGATGTTTTTTCTTTTCTATTTAAAAAAACGTAGCCCCACTAGGATTTATTCCTGTGTCGTGGGTGCGTTTACAAACATGAAAATTCACATACACAAATAATTGTGGATCACACAAAGATTTGTCCCGTGCGGGACTCGAACCCGCGACTATTAGACGCAGTGGGCATGGACTCCCGACCGTGATATCATCCATGGTTGGGAGCGTAAGCGCCTGGGCGGCAATGGCGGCCTTCTGCGAGGCCGTCATGTCCGCGAAGGAGGAGGCAGAGCGGGTGCGGGAGGAGACGTCCTCCAATCCCGCTCGAAGACGGCGCGTTGGGCGAAGGCGCAGGGAATACGCCCGGAACGACCTTCGCCCACCGTAATCTCGGCCTGCAGGCGTCGGGGAGGGCACCCCGGCGCCCTAGCACTTAGCAGGCCCGTGCCGAAATAGCGCTGCGTCCGCGAAGCCTCCAACAGGCGGTAGGGGGAGACCGAACTCCCCCCTACATATGTCGAGGTCCGCGCTTAACTGCGGACCGAGCCCGCCGGCGCCACAGAGGTCATGCCAGTGACGATTCCTGTGGCCCGGCATAAGGGCAGTAGGACGCCGGGGGGTTTTAGTGGGTGCAAGCCCCACATAACCACCCGGGCCGTGCCCTCGGCCCGGGTGGTTTTGAAAGACTTTCATACCAATTTTAGCCACTGCCATAAACATCGGTCGCCACGCCACGCAGTCTTGAGGCATTTTGTAATAATTTTCTCACAAGTGTAGCGAAAATTTTACGCGTCTATATTAGTGTTATGATTTTTATGGAGTTCATATAATTTTTATATCACATAATTTCGTCGCCTTAGTGTGAAAACCTTGAATATGCGAAAAAAGAACGATAAAGTCGTCCTGGAGCGAAAGCCCAGGTAACCCTACCTGGCATAAAAAAAATGATAAAAAAATATATTTTTTTTCATTTTTTTCATTTCAAAAATTTGAAAAACATAATTTGAACAGGTAACATCTGCATAACAATACACAAAATAATATTGAGGGACGACGCGGCTCATCAGCTGGCCGGTAAATACCTTTTTCCATCTGCGGCTTTCAAATTCCCGTCCTTACGTCCAGTACCTTTGGTCCCTAAATAGCGATATTTCCCACGTCTTTTACGCCGAGTTACTTTTGACCAGCCTTCATTATTATCGTTATAATCTTTTAATAATTTTTCATTTCGATTCAAGTGAATTACGCATTGTGGCATTGTGTTGACGTTATCAGTCAGCTGTTTTATAGGACTACACAATAAACTAATTAATTAAAAATAATTACCCCGCTACGTAACAGTAATAATAATACTGCTTTGTGGAACGCGCTGGGTATTGTTTGATGTACCTGGGCTTTTCTGTCAATGTACTTGGAGGGTTCGGATCTGTTCTAGAACTTTCATCAGAGTATAACAAGGACACTCAGCGTGGCGACGCAGTCTCTCTTCGGAAGCGACAACGATCAAATCAAGAACAAGCGATCTAATTGGAATACACCGGCGACCTTAGCAACGATATACGGATATTTCGAGTGACTCAGCGATTTGCAAGCAGTAATTGGGTACTAGCGAGAGTATTACTAGTCTGTGTTTAGTACTGGGGTATAATAGTCTTCGACGTACTGATTTGTGCGTACAGTGCCTAATAAAGTACTTCGCACGTTATTCGGCATTTATTTACCCCGCAACGTAACAGTATGAAACAACTTACCTTCGCCAGGTCGCTCGTTACGATACGCCAATCGGCAATGTTCGACCGGATATCCGGCTTTAAGGTTACAGCTATCTGTTTCATTTCTACTATAGAGCTCCTCCGTAGAGAAGCTACAGGGTAGTGGAACGAATAATAGTGAATAAATATACTTAGTATTTTATTTTCTCTTAAATTACGTTTTACAAAACTTAAAGAATAAAAAGTCGATGCGATGCGTCGTCATGAGGAGAGGATCTAAGGCTTCCAAAGTTTGAGCAGGCCGTCCTCGCTGTAGGTGGCCAGCAGGTTCTGATGCGGGTGGTGCGCCAGCCCGATGACGGCCTTCTCGTGCACCTGAAACAGGAGCGCGCGTGAGCGGGGTGCGGGGGTGCGGTGGTGCGGGGCGCGGGCGGGGAGCACTCACGTTGATGGTGCGCTCCAGCTTGCCGGTCTGCGCGCAGAAGGCGTAGAGCACGAGGTCCTCGCCGGCGCAGTACACGAGGCGGCCGCGCGCGCTCAGCGCCGCGCACGCGAGCGCGCCGCCCTCCTGCTCGCGCCGGCCGCTCGAGAACGAGCGCACGATCTGGCCCTGCATGTTCATGATGACCACGGTGTTGGTGCGGTTGCACACCACGAAGTGGTCGGGGTTCTTGGGCGTGAGCAGCAGCGTGTTGACGGGCGGCTCGCCGCTGCCCAGCGGCTTGAGCGTGGCGGTGCACTCGCCCGTGCGCACCGACCACACCTTCACGCTGCCGTCCGACGAGCCGCTCAGCACGCTGTGCCCGTCCGGGGTGAACGTGGCCTCGTTCACGAACGACGCGTGCCCGCGGAACTCCTTCAGGATCTTGCCGGACTTGAGGCCGTGGATCCTGCCGGCGAGACGCACCCGTGAGACGCGCGGAGGGAGGATAGGGGGCACGGTGCGCCGGGGCGCGGCCTACCTGATGGTGCGGTCGAATGAAGCGGAGAGGATCTGGGTGTTGTCGCGAGTGAACTGCAGACACGTCACGCCCTTAGAATGCGCGCGTTCCAGCTTGCGAAGCACCTGCCCCGTGGACACCTTCCACACCTGCGTCGGTCACGATCGAGAATCATGATAATATTATTTTGTATGTATGAGCATGATGATAATATTATTTTATACGGTGTATGCATCAAAGGGTTATTTTCGTTGAATCGAGTTGAAAACAGACAGTGCCATAACAGCAATGAAAAGTACAGAAATACACACCCTGTCAGAGATTCATAAAAAGAAGTGATTCCCGCTCGTGCCACTAGTGAGAGTGACGCGGGCCTCGGTCCGGCGCTCACCTTGACCTTGCCGTCGTTGGAGCCGGCGGCCAGCGTGTCGCTGTCGCGGCCGAAGGCGAGGCTGAGCACGGCCTCCTCCATGCTCATGTACTCCTCGTGCGCCTGGTAGCGCAGGTCCTTGCGGATCTTGCCCGTCGTGAAGTTCCACACCTCCACCAACCCGTCCACGGAGCCGGTCACCAGGTACTGGCCGTCGGGTGAAAATCTGTACGGAATCAGAGAGAAGGTACCATTCCCGATACATAAGATACCATCCCTGGACAATTTTGTAACCTTACATACACATATAAAATATTTACATATTACATATCATGCGTCCTATCGACTAATATATTATAGTGTCGTGACGTTACATATTTGATGCAGGGGAAGACAGGGTCCTACCGTGCGCACTCCACGTGGGACTTCTGGCCGAACTTGATGATCTTAGAGAGCTGCGTGGGGCAGCGGTCGTCCTCCTCGTCCCTGATGGCCGCCTTGCCGCGGAACAAGTCGATGGTGGTGCCTGCAACGCGGGTGGCACGCGTCACACACAATAGATAACTCGATCGATTAAAATGTAATATGGATAGTACCCGCCTATGTCACTTTCCGGCTCTCCTCCCTTGCGATAAATCACATCGACCCGTCGCTTCGTTTCGCATCGATCGAATGACAATAAACATAGTAAAGTATTGCGGGTTTAGCAGCCGGAGGGGCACCGGAGGAGGCTTCCGTGTAAGAAAAAGGACACGCCGTTCGGAGAACTGAGGTGTTTCCCTATCAGTAAATAAATGCTTTGGAAAAATAATATGGGTATAAGGTGTGCAACAAGGCGGTACCGGGCGGCAGCAGGCCCTGGTGCTGCTGCCACTTGAGCGCCTGCCCCAGCAGCGCCAGCAGGCGCGAGCTGGGCACCACGGACACCTCGCCCGCCAGCGCCGCGGCCACGCCGGCGCGGCGCCGCTCCTTGCCGCCGCCGCTGCCGTACGCCTCGCGCGGGTCGAAGTACGAGCGCGCCAGCAGGTTCTCTGTCGGCACGCGAGCGAGACGCCGATACTCACATACTCATCACATGGCGGACGATTTAACGCAGTGGTTGAGAGCTTAAGCCGCTCTGCCCACTGCGTCTAATAGTCGCGGGTTCGAGTCCCGCACGGGACAAATCTTTGTGTGATCCACAATTATTTGTGTATGTGAATTTTCATGTTTGTAAACGCACCCACGACACAGGAATAAATCCTAGTGGGGCTACGTTTTTTTAAATAGAAAAGAAAAAACATCGATATTATTTGCCAGAAATTAATATTACACACATAAATTACATTTAAAACATAACAATATGGCAAAAATTTGAGTCGTACTCTGAAATGGTCCTTACCATTTAAGAGATTTATTTCTTCTTACTATACATGTACAAAAAGTTGTGTTCCATAAATATCTGACTGTCCCCAGGGATAAATAAATACAAAACTGGTAACAGCGAGTTGATTACTTTCATCCATTTACAATGAAAATTACATCAGTTGCGGTTCAAACGAACCTAAATGTATGTAGCGGTCGGTTTCATGTTGCTTCATGAGCAGACAAGGGTGCGTCTGGCGCAGCAGCGAGCGCGCCGCGCCCAGCTCGCGCAGCTCGATCAGCTCCAGCACCACCTGCTCGTACAGCTCCATGAGCTTCTTGTCCGGCAGCTTGAGGGATGACGTGGCCTTAAGCACCGTGTCCCAGTGTCCATTGTTGATGTCTGCACAGAAGCCGTCTACACTGTCTACTGTGTTCAGAGAGACCCCTGTCTCCTCCTGCCAAACAATGAATACATACATTCAGATGTTTTGTTTTGATATGGCACTATGCAGTTAGCATATTTAGCCAACCTTCAGATTTACTCCTGGATTGCAGTCAGCTTCCTCACAAAATAGTACACAGAGAAATAAATAAGAATCTGGCCAGCACAAGAATGTTAGCTGTGTTAGTGTACTGGTTCCAGTGCATTGAGGTAAAGACATAGAGAAGCAAACGTCACTTCGGCGCGTGGAAAAAAGTGTAACGACTTAAAAGTATGCCGACGTAGCTTTGAATCCAATAAATAATTTGGAGTAAACATACATCCATATCTTTTATTCTTGTTCCCCTACCGACATTACGTCGATCCGATAGAGGTAGCAATATTACTAGTAGTAGGAGGCTCAGTGTTGCTTACTATATGATTATTTCCCACAATTTAAATGCACAATGAATATAAATTTTTAAGATGTTATGAATATAATTTTTTATTATGTATTTTTTCAATTAACTTCGTTACATTTCAGATAGAATCCAATACATGAATTAATAAAATAAATTATTACACTACCTAATTCATTTTATTCTATATGAAATTAGAATTGTTACACAGATTATTTGGATATTAGTTAATAGTGTCCATTAGGGTATGTGGTCAAACTATGAAAATATTATTGAATGAGTAATAAACAAAACACACCTAATGTTATCTATTGCATTATTTTGAAAATATGCAGGTTGATTTGTTTTTCCCGCAAGAGGGCGTTGTAACATAAAAACTGGTTTGAAACAGCTCCCAATTTTTTTTTTTGTAATAAACGTGAAATAGTGTGCAAATTATCCTAAAATTCAGTTTAGCTATTTGCTGAAGTTACCCTTTCAGTCTACGAGTGTTATCTACACTTATCATACCCGTTTAAAGCAAATATTTTGATTAATTATAACCAACCGTTATTATAAACTTTTTAAACTCTCGCTGACATTAACAAAGTGTGTGCCTTATTTTCGACTTTGCGTGGTGTGAAAAGTGACTTTTATGGATGATAACGTGTGAGTAAGTGATGGTTATTACGGATTATTAGTTTTTTGTTTTCTATCGTTAATGAAAATCTTTTTGAAATTGCTCTAGACTGTGTTAAGAGCCATCTATTGACACTCGTTTACACTAAATACACAAAAGACTTTCTTATTTCGTATACGCCATCTCTACTATTTTTGCTGGACTAAGTGGACTAAGTTATAATCTATCGATTTCCATAACATATTTTTTACAACGTTAGGGACTTTTTAATTTCATAACCAATCGATAGAGGTCGTAGCTATTTCACAAAATGAACTGTGGAGCATGTAATAAAATGCTGTACGCAGATGGAAATACAGAAGAGACCATGTTAATTAGCTGCTCGATGTGTCCAATTCAATACCATCCTGGATGTCTCAGCCTGCCGAGAGAAGAGCTCAGAAAACTTCGAACTAGTGGAACTCATTTTTACCGTTGCCCGACCTGTAAGGCGAAAAATAAAGAGCGAATCACCGACTCTGTTCCTATTCGCTCGGATAAACAACAAGGAATCGGCATGGAGTCCGCTGACCAGCTAGGAGATCAAATGCCGGTTGCTGTGCCTGCTAATATGATGAAAACTTTTACGCAATCTATGCTTCAACTCCAAGATGCTTTTGAAAACATGAAGCTCGAAATGGGTGCCTTTACATCTTCCCTAAACTCAACCTCGGCAGATATAGAACATTTCCGGAAGGAAATCAATGACATGAAAATAGAGCTAAAGGAACTAGATCGCTATAAGGCTGAAGTCACTGACCTTCGTGCTGAAGTCCTGGAACTGCGACAAGAACTCGAGTCTAGACAACAGCGGGAGTTTCTTAAGGACATTGAGCTGACCGGCGTCACCGAACATCATGGTGAAAATCTACCCCTCATTGTTTCGAACCTGACGGCGAAATTGGGAATAAACCTTGACCCTCATGACATTGACGACATTAAACGTATTGGGCCACGAGTAATTGGCGCTGTAGACAGGCCACGGCCAGTCGTTGTCACTCTGACTAGGCGCGCGCCGCGTGACCAGCTGTTGCGCGCTGCCCGTGTGCGACGTGGCCTCACCACTGTTTCGATAGAAGTACCTGGAAATCCTCGCCGAATCTACGTTAATGAACATCTTACTAAAGCCAATAGAATACTGTTTAGTAAGGCTCGTTCTACTGGCTCTCAACTGAATTTCAGATACGTATGGATTTCCAATGGGAACATTTTCATGCGCAGATCGGAAACGAGTTCCGTACTCCGAGTCACCTCCGAGACAGTTCTGGATAAGCTTAAACTGGAGCCGTCGCAGACGTCCATCCGCCAACGTCCTCTGGTTAATATTCAGAGTTCCTGAAATACGTACTGCAATTAAACTCTGCATCTGCTGTTATTTTGTAAATTTTTATTTTAAATTTTATACTCTCATATATTTAGTTATATCAACTTATTGTTATTTGCTACCAATTTATCCTATGCACACCAATAACTATATTTTGGATACTAATTATTGTCTTTTGTTTAGTTGTACTTCTCATTTAAAGGTTACTTTTCCACTTCACATAAATGGTACTGTTAGGAAATTATGTTTTAAAACTGTATACAAATATTTCTATCCCTGTGTGTTAAATTATTTTTCAAAATGTACCGATATTGTATACATAATTAAATATGTAAATAGTACACCAATGCCACTAATAAATTTAAGTATATTTAAGTGTATACTCTTTAGAATTAGATATAGTTTTTTCTCAGTTAATTATATTGTCACCTTATGTTTTATTTTTGTCAGGCAGTGGGATCTGGTCCTACCTATTATTTTAAATGTTTTTGTAGTCATTTGGTTTCTATTTTTTCTTGAAATTTTAAGTCTGTTTATTCCTTTTAATTTTATACTTTATAATTTTAACTTTTGCACAAAAGCTATTTCGATTCTTTTTATTTTACAATTATTTACATCATTTTTTAACATTAAACTAATTCTACATACAATAATGCAGCTACTGCACTACTCTAAATCTTTATTATGGCTTGTTTAGACCTTCCGTCGGAACTAGATAACATGCTGAATATTAACTGTCATAAAATAAATATCCTAGAAGACTGTAAAAGTATTCTGACGAATCGTTATAACTTCAAAATAATAACATTTAACATTAGAAGTATTCATAAAAATATAGACTCTTTCCTAGTTGCACTTTTTCGATTAAATATTAATTGTGACGTTATAGTTTTGACAGAGTGTAGACTTGACTCTTCAACGATTAGTGGTAATATTCCGGGTTATACTTCATATCAAACACACCGTAACTTAAACCAAAATGGAGGCGTTGTTATATTTATCAGAGATTGTTGGTCTGTTACTGTATCAGAACCTGAACTTGCAGAAGCGTGTTGCTTGGCTGTTGAAATACCAAATTTTATTTCAATCCTAGGAATATATCGCTCTCCTTCTTTCAGAAATACTAGCATTTTTATTAACTCGCTCGATTTAATCCTTGATTCTCTTCATAGTAATTCGACAGTTGTTTTGGCAGGTGATATCAACATAGATATATTGTCAACGGACCTTGGGAAATGTAATCCATCTGAATACTTGTGCATGACTGCAGTACATGGTCTTCTTCCGGCTATTACCCTTCCAACTAGATTAGATGCTTGTCTGGATCACATTTTCCTAAAATCTGATCGCCCCGCAATAGGAGTTGTCTGTGAAACTGATATAACAGATCACAAAGTTGCTATCTTAGGTTTAACAAACAGAAATAATAAAATCAAGCCCCAAAGATTAAAGATGATTATTGATTACGAAAAAGTCACGTCTGAACTAAATAACTTTAACTGGTCTCAAGTCCTGAATGAAAACGATGTAAATGTCGCTTCCCAAGTTTTCATAAAAATGTTGTCTTCAATCATTAGGAAACATTCCCAGTCTAAAAAAATTAGCAGGTCTAAATTTGTTTTAGAGCCTTGGATCACTCCAGGCTTACTACGCTGCATCCGACACAGAGACAGGCTACATTTACTTGTAAGACAGCAACCTGAGAATATTGTACTCAAAACATCTTACTCTAGATACAGGAATTATTGCAACAATTTATTGCGCAAACTGAAGACTGATTATGAAAATAATGAACTAGAGAAGAATCACAGAAATACGAAGGCGCTGTGGAACACTATTAAAAAAGTGTGTCATTTCAAAACGAAAGATACTGAGCCCAATGAACTTTTATCAGCATTTAATGACCCCTTAGAATCACTAAACAAATGCAACGAGTTTTTCACTTCTGTTGGACCAAATCTAGCAAAAGATATTTTAGACGCTACTAAGGAAACTGAAGATCATCTCAGTGTAAAAGTTAAAACGACAAAGGGCCCTTCTAATTCTTTCTATTTTTCCCCTACTGATCCGATAGAAGTAGATAATATTATCTCCAATTTAAACAATAGCAGTGCCCCTGGATTAGATGGTTTTACAAATAGACTTATAAAAGCAATAAAAACTTCCATTATTCCTCCACTTGTTTACATTTTCAATCTCAGCTTCAGTACCGGATGTTTTCCTGATATATGGAAGACAGCATCGGTTACTCCAATTCATAAAGTTGGGCCGAGGGACATTCCAAGCAATTACAGACCGATCTCACTTCTAAGCATTTTTTCTAAATTACTTGAAAAGCTGACTAACAAGCGCCTAACAATATTTCTTGAAAATAATCACTTACTTTCAGAAAATCAATTCGGATTTAGAAAACTTAAATCAACAGAGGATGCGACCCAAAAATTGGTTAATTTTGTTGCGTCTCACCTTGATAATGGTCACAACTGCTGTGGAGTTTTCCTCGACCTTGCTAAGGCCTTTGACACGGTTTCAGTTTCCATTCTGTTACGGAAAATGGAGGGAATGGGAATTCGTGGCACTGCCTTGGACTGGTTCTGCAGCTACCTTACTAACAGGCAACAACTTGTAAAAGTGGATTCTCTAATGAGTGCGACGCTACCCACCACTTATGGAGTGCCACAGGGCAGCACACTGGGGCCATTGTTGTTTATTTTGTATATGAATGACATCCATGAACTAAATTTAGAATCAGCAGAAATTGTGTGCTACGCAGATGACACTGCTCTTTTGTTTTATGGTCCAAACTGGGAATGTGTCCGTAACGTTACTGAAATAGGCTTACTTTTGGTTTCCAAATGGCTTCAAAATAATCTACTGACACTAAATACTGGGAAAACGAAGTATATGTGTTTTCATAAGACAGCCAGAAGTCAACCTCCACCTATGCCAGACATCAAAATTCATACCAGTAATCATAGTCTTTCTTCTGACCTGTCATGTACATGTGACTCGATACAACGGACGAAGGAACTTAAATATCTTGGTCTCATTTTAGATGAACGCTTGAATTTTGAGTCTCATATATCTAACCTATCGACTAGAATACGGAAAGTGATCGGTATTATGAAAATTTTGCGCAACTCCGCCAGTATGCATGTTCGCAAACTTGTTTATTATGCTGTCTGCCAGTCCCTTCTTTCCTATTGCATCGGAGTCTGGGGAGCTGCTGCTAAATCTTTTATGCTAAATCTCGAAAGGGCTCAACGTGCTGTTCTGAAAGTTATGCTTCAGAAACCGTTCAGGTACTCCACTAATTCGCTTTACGAAGAAGTAGATGTCCTCAGAGTACGCCAACTTTTCATTCTTAAAGCATGTATGACTACCCATAAAACTACCTGCAGCTCACCGGCCTACGACACTCTGTTACAGAAAAGAGTTTTTCAGCTAAAACTGCCGACAGTTAAATCTACTTTCGCTAAAAGATTCCAGTTTTATGTCTTTCCTTTAATTTATAACAAAGCTCTAACTCTCTGCGATTTTAAAAATTCTTCCTCATCTCAAGCAAAGGTCAAAGTCACCAACTGGTTGAAAAGTCTTGATTACGAGGGCACTGAAGCTGTTTTGTTTTTATATTTTTAATAGTCTATAAAAGTTTCATTTATTTTCCCTGTGTAAGTTGTTATTGTGTGAATTGTTATTTTTATAATAGACATGTTATATTATTATGGTAATTTATGTTTACTCGTGGTGGGTAGCTAATACTGAGCTGTGTTTTTTCAACATTTTTTTTTATTTTTTCTTATATTTTTAATGTTTCCGTCCTCTTTTATTACGTTTATTTTTTAAATCTTATTTCTTTTAATTGTAATCGGTATCCCAAGATACAGGCTGTGCCTAGTTTGGGAACCCCTGGTAATAACTTTTTAAGGTATTGTAACGTTTTTTGGTACTTACTAATTTAGGAAATATGTATCTTAATTCAGAAAATAAACAATTATTATTATTATTATTATTATTATTATGGTTACAGTCTATTTAGAGCGGGTAAAATAAATACTAATTTACAAACAACAAACTCAGTAAAACGTCATTGCCTATTTCCTGTTTCCACTTCTTTATCCAGACGTTAGGAGTGGTAGGTCGCTTCAGTTACTAGACTGAATAGTCGCAGGTTCGATGCCCACATGGTACAAATCTTTGTATGACTCACACATTTTGTTTAGGTCTGGCTATTTGTTTGTGTAATGTTCATGTTTGTGAACGTACCTGTACGAGCCAGCCCGTCTGCTTGCATCATCAGCATTTTTACGTCACATGCACAATATATTAATTACGATCATCAGTTCGCAATCGGTTAGCAAGAGAATCGCGCGCGTGCTCACATACATACATATATCATATCATACATTCAATCTCATTTATCATTAAATCATAGAAAAGTGATAATTTGGACTATCAATAAACCTTTTAACTATTACAATACCAAGTGTATCATTTATCATCTTCAAAAAACGCTGTACGAGTACAGTCTAACCCGAGTACAGTGTAACCCGTACAGTACCCACGACATTGAATAATTACCAGGTAACGCTTTTTTTAAAAAAAAGGATAGTAAAGGTCATGGTTAATTCCCCAATTGTGGGGTGGAGCTATTCTTTACCGGATCCATTAGGCAATTATGTAACAAAGAATAGTGTACAATATTCGCTTTGAGTAAATAGCTTTTTTATTATCATAATATTCTAATGAAATTTTTGGAACTCTATACTCTCTGTCTACCCCGCAAGGGATCTGGCGGAAATTGCACCCTTTGGGATCCAAAAAAATTAATAAAATAGATATTCGTATAGTACATAATTATAGGTGACACAATTATCCAACATTTTCCCATAAAGACGGGAACACCAAATGGTGTTTTAATTGGCAACATTGCGTCTCAAATTTATTTTGGTAACTTGAAATCGGTTTTTTATTTTATTTACTAGTAAATATATAAAAAAGACAATAAACTTATGTATAGAATGTCATTTCGCTTGCGGTATAGTGATTTTGTGACCTCAAATCGCATTCTTACACCACGCATTTACCTATTTTGTGATTTTTTATTAATATGTGTTACTCGAGAGATTTCAGGCAGGCCAATGAATGACAAAAGCTTGAAACTTGGCTGCGGGCTTATTCTAAGCCGACATACATTTACGCCGTTACTGCTAATCCAGTGTTATGTATATCATTGTTCCAGTGTATCTAAGTTCTTATCTTAGCTGAACGTAATCCACGACTGAGATATCACCTAGTAGAACACTCGTGACGCTTTAAGTTCCTAGACATTGCAGGTAAACCAACACCAACCACACTGAGGGTTAATGTTTATGAATGCCTAAAGATGTCCGGCGCGAGTGCGGCTCGTAACACATATAACGTGACGGCTGACAATACCTGCAAGGTCTGTAGTGTTTTGGTGAGGTTAGACTCCTTCAGGTACTGCTGGATGAGTCGAATCACGCTGAAACAATGCAATCGGCCGTCACACACTGAGCTGCGAGCAATTTAATTGATAATAAGAGAAATACCAAACCAATCACTCACTCGGCAGATTCGATTTCTATAGACATTGTTTATAGTGTGGGGTTATTCTTATTAGGTATTTAGTATAATACCGTAGATATAAGACTGTTATTGTAGGAAATCTATCGAGTTGTGTTAATATTCATTAATATTTATAAAAATTTTCGTCGATAGATACGATACGATCTTCACCAAAATAAACTTTAATCGCTTCTGTCTGATTTGTTTATCACCAAAGACTAATCAAAGAGTTTATAACCACACATCGACGTATGTCATGTAAAATCATCCACCATCGAGTACATACTAGTGATGTAAAGCAGTTCTATAAAAACCGGAGATTCACCGGTTAACACATGAACCGGTTTTGCACCGGTAATTACTAAAAATATCGGAGTTTTTTTAATAGAATAGAATAGATTTTTATTTTGCTGAAAACATGGTGTACAATAATTATTACGGTTTTAGTTATATAGAGATGATCTACATGTTTTACCATTGTCTGGCATGCAAAATTCATAGTATCATTAAATTTCTCAACTAAAATAACTATCTCTTTCTTGAAAATATTAATTTTAAATCGGCTCAGAAGTTGAGAATCTAGTGATACTACACACAAACATTATCAAAATGTATACACTAAGCCAAGTTATGTCATAATTAATTAAATAGCATCCGTATGTCTTTGTTATTAAAATTAGCTATCAGGATTAATAAAGTCATAAAGTAGAATAATGCAAAAAGTCATAATGCATCCTTAGTCCATAATTTGTCCATATAGGAGGAACTCCTAACTCAGGTATGTGTAGTTAGGTACCTATTTATTAGGGTATCGTTTTATTTGTCTACCAGTTTTAATAAAATAAAACTACATACTACGTAAGTTGTCACACGTAGTTAAATAAGTATTGTTTATTTCGTAGTTAATGTACACATGAATGTATAAATTAAAACTCAATACAATCAAAAATGTTACTATGTCGTGAGGATAAGTAATCAGATATACGTACGTACTGCTATTTACCTTAGAACTATTTGGTATATGTTAATTATTTTCATTACGTCGTTATTAACCGATTTTTCTCCGGAGATTTTCCGCTTATTGTAGATAATTCTCCGAAAATCTCTGGTTACTGATTTTGCCTCCGGTACACAGCACTAGTATATACATATATTTACGCTCCGCCGGCCATCGTTCAACACATTGTCTTTTTTCTCTCTTAATTACAAGGATCACCATTTTGAGTGAATGAGAAAGCTATTGTAAGGGTGGCAACGTCGCCCTGTACGTGTGCTTGGTCTAATGTTGCGACCTATGCTTAGGCCATAACAAATGCACCATTGTGTAACTGAATATACTTTAATACAGTGAAATAATATCGTGTTGTGCTGTATTTTGTCAATCAAGGACAACCAAAGGAGGAGTGAAAAATCCTGAATTATCATTTCATATGTGTATATATTTATTGCCTCTTATTATATTATAGGGAAGTTTCACAGCAAAATTATGGATTTTAGATGAAATATATACGTTATTGACGTCATATAATTAATATACGGTGATAATTAACTCTGAGTTTAAATTATCGCTTCTCCACTCGTGATGTCCTACAGCGCCTATCGCTTACTGTGGATATTAATAAATTAATACTGAAACATTAACCATTCCTATTTCACGTCATAATGACTACACGAATTTGGATCAATTTAGTAAGGATAGAATATCTAGATAAACACCGTCACGTTTATATTTCCCAACCGGGGTTGGGATATCTAGACCTATTTATGATTATTTCATCTTTAACTATAATGGCCTTTTACCTGAAATAAAACGCTTATTAAACTACTTACCTCACTGGAAGCTTTATATTGAGATGGCATATATAGCCTCGGTTGCGAAATGAAGTTTTGCCCTTTGGGTAGTACTGTTTTTACTGAAGATAAGTGGTTTGACCTCTATATGAATTGGCATTGTGCCCTCCACCCCACGAGAGTGCGTTGTATGCCATGCCCGTATGTAGATAAATCTGAACCCGGAAAAGCATGTTGATGTCCGTGTGATGGAACTGTTGATTTTCGTGATGAAGCATCCGCGTTTGAGTGCTAAAACGTTTAGAAGGAAGGGGAGAAGGAAGGAGAGAAGAATAAAAGGGGAGGTTCCCCTTTTATTATCGCCGGCACGCGGTCGCGGTAAGCAAGTAGTCTATTGTTTGATGTACCTGGACTTTTCGATCTATGTATTTGGTGGGTTCGCCTCCGTTCTAGAACTTTCATACGAGTATAAAAGGAGCAGCGCGGCGACGGACACAGTCTCTCTTCTGAAGCGACAGCGATCAAATCGAGAACAAGCAATCTTAGTGGAATACACCAGCGACCTTAGCAGCGATCAATGGATTCAACGATTGACTTAGCGACTTGAAAGCAATAATTGGGTACTAGTGAGAGAAGTACTAGTGTGTGTTTAGTACTTGTGTGTACTCGCATGCGACTGACTATTTTGTGCGTAAAGTACCTATGCAATAAATGAACATATTTTCTATAGATTCTCAGGTAATTTCGGTGAAATAAATATTTTTTTAAACATAAATTGTCTTTTACGTCGATAAAGCCTGTCCTAGTAATCACTTCCCTATTAAAATACACTAACGCAGATCCACAAACTCACACATAAAATTGACACGCTACCTCAGCGATATGCGCTAACCATACATCCTAAGTTCATGACTAACGTGCATTGAAAAAGCGCTCGTGCGAACGTAGGGTAAATGTGATGTAAAAATTATATCCACCGCTACGCTACGTACTGTGTACATTCACTTGTCGTTCAACAATATAAGGTCTCATGTAGAAAAGGATGAGTCTCTTGATACTACACCGAGTACAGTGCCAGACCCCGGATTAAATTTTTTTGTATCGAATTATTACTATTTGCCGACATAGGATTCGAACCGACGACCTCGTGATCGCTATGCGCATTACAAGACCAATTAGGCTTTACTATTGTATTAAATTGTACATACTAATATCGATGTTTACATATTCGTTTTTAAGATGTGTATTATATTCGTATGTGTGAACTTATATAAATTACTCGTAGTGGTTCAAAATCATAATTTAGATGACTCAATTACGATTTTGCATGAAGTAAATATTTTTTATTCATAAATTGTATCTTCTTATAGATAAATCCTGTATCGATAAATCACTTGCCTAATCACGGAGATTTACAAACTCACACCGACATAAAATTGACATGCTACCGCGGCGATATGCGCCGTCTATGTATTCTTCGTCTATGCTACGTTCGCACGAGCGCTTTTTCAACGCGCGTTTCTCAAGAGCTTAAATGAAAGAAATGGCTATATAACAGTACATTTTTAAATGCAAGTGATTATATACTCTTTGTTTAAATGGACTCAGAACACTTCAGCACAACGACAGAAAAAGCACCCGTGCGAAGTTCGTAGATCATACTAGCATTAGCTTATACAACCGCGAGTTTTATCGATAGTCATAGTATTTACAGGCCGTATAATATTTTTTTACCATACCTACCAAATATTATATAGCTGTTGTATTTACCATAGATGTAGCATAAACCGTGTTTTTAAATTTCTTTGATAATACTACAACTACTATGGTGTGTTCGGGTTCGTTTCGATTCTATGGTTTCAATTCTCAAAATTAAAATTGTCTATATATCTGCTTATATCTGTGGCTTATATCATCACGCCGCAACCAACCGTTGCGGAGGCTTTTGTTTTTTGCCGTAATGGCGACAAGAAGCCAATTTTTATAACTTACTGTTATACTCTATTACTACTTGACATTGGCAAAAAAAAGCAGTGATAGCCTAGTGGTTAGACCGTTGGACTGCAAAGTCAAAGGTCTCGGGTTCAAACCCAGGCACGCACCTCTGTCTTTTCGAAAGCATGTGCGTATTAAAAATTAATTATCACTTGCTTTAACGGTGAAGGAAAACATCGTGAGGAAACCTGCATGCCTAAAAGTTTCTCGAAGGTGTGTGAAGTTCGCCAACCCGCACTGGGCCAGCGTGGTGGACTATGGCGTAAGCCCTCTCAGTTTGAGAGGAGGCCCGTGCCCAACAGTGGGACAGTTTCTTAACAGGGCTAATATTATGTAATATTATTGGCGAAATACACTGTTAAAGTGTGGCCATTAATTAAAATAAGTAGAAGAAGAACCGTTGCGAAGTAATCAGAGAATAGGTACATTTTCAACCGATTTTTTTTTGTCGTACCGTCTCCTTAGTTTTTTCACCACTGACTGAATAAGTACACGCAATGGAAACACGCGTCTGTGTACCCTACGGAACTGTCCTTTGCATGTCCCTAAAAAAACATGTCAACGAAAGGAGCGTCAAGCAGTGCCTGCCAGGTAACGCTAACAAAAATTGCCCCTTCCCTTGCCTCTCTCTCTCTCTCACCCCGCTACGCCCATTACCAGTTAGCGGCCATTTTCTTTTACCTGCCAAAGAAAAGCTTGTTTGGGTGAGATATTTTTGTTTACGTAGCGTATGTCTATTATGTGAGCAGCTTCATTCTTTGCGATTTATGTTTAACATGGTGTACTAGCGCCATCTACTGTAGGCTTTGCACGATGGTTTAAACTTTTTTTATATATATATATATCTGGCAACCCAACCCCCTCCATTGACAACAACCGAGTCACTGGGAGCGCTGTGCTAAGATCGTCATTCTGTGTTATCGTGCTGTAGCCTTCGCACCTCTTAGGCACCCGCGTTTGTTGTGTTAAGTTCTGTGCAATAATGGGAAATAAAAGAAAATTTCGGGAAGAAGAGGAAACAAGGATCACTAAAAAGATTAAGCGATTGGAAAGGAAATTACAACGACGAATAATTTCATCGGATGATAGCGGTAGGTGAAAATTATAATGAAACTGTCGTTGACATGTTTTAAAAGGTGATCGTCGTTGGCGATTAGTTCAAACGTTGAACATAAATGCAATGATATATACCGTCGTTGGCGGTTTATATTTATCTACCGTCGTTGGCGGTTTAGATTTATTATTATCTAGGCAATTCAAAGGTTGATTGCTATAAATGCCATTTCCGAATGTTCTCACGAAGAAGGTGAATTTATATCGAGCATCTTTCTTGTGCCTTAATCAAACGGTAACAAACGTTTCATTCTTAATCTAAAAGTCTTGAATAAATTTATAATAACGAACCATTTTTAAATAGAAGATTAAAGAACAGCTATTAAATTGATTTCTAAAGGATGTTACATGGCCTCTTGTGACATAAAAGATGCTTATTTTTTCATAAGTATTGCCAAATGTCACAGGAAATTTTTACGTTTTAATTATAAGGGTACCCTCTATGAATTAAATTGTTTGCCTTTTAGCTTATGTACAACTCCATACGTTTTCACAAAAATATTAAAACCTGTAATGGAATACCTACGGTCTAGAAATATGATCTCAGTTTGTTATTTAGACGATATCTTTTGTATACATGAAATAAAACTATTTTTCGGATTTTATCGTGGTTTATTTTTGGTTTTTAAGTTCCCGACGTTTCGAGTGCTTTGCAGTACCCATGGTCACGGGAGGGACTGAGGTGTTAGACGTCCAAACGGCATAGTTGTTCCGGGGTACCCTCAAACTTCTTAATTATTTTTGTTGTGGTTGGTCCGATCTACGCAGAATGAGCTCACGGTGTCTTGAGGTCTTGCAGTGTTATGCTTGGTTTTGGATTTGATTATATTAATTACCGGATCCCAAGACGATGGAAGCACCCAGCCATCTTCTCTATTAAAATTAGGATGTTTTTTAATTTCAATAGCCTCGCGAACCATCCTTGGTAGGAATCGGTGTTCTTTCACGAGGATTTCTGGTCTATCAAATCTGATGTTATGGCGGGTGCGGTCAAGGACATGTTCACAGACTGCAGACTTCTTTGAGCGACGGTGTTTGAAGCTCGTCAAAATAAATATATTCAGTTTGTAAACAAAAGTGTTAAAAAGTGCTACCTATTAACAAATATACCAATGTGTGATATGAAGAGACACAAGAATACATACAAACAGTGAGTACAATGCGATAAAACATTTTGTATAAAGAAATACGTATTTGTGAGATCAGTTAGTAAAAATATTTCAAATCCAGTCCTTAAAACAGCGCCATCTAGCAATCAAATAAAGTGTCGATAAAGCAGTATAATATTCCTAATCAGGACAATACTAGTCTGTGATCAGAACACAAGCAAATTTTGGCGCTTGCTAATAAGTTGGATTAACGCAGCTGTCGGACGCCTGTCTGTCGATTTAAGACTATCGGATCAAACCCAACCACATGATTCTCTTTTTGTACGCACAATTTTAAGTGATTTTAATAGTAAGTTTAAATAGTAAAAGTTGCAAAAATGGATTCGGACAACATTACATATCGCAGACAGAGAACAAGTTCAATGAATGATATTAGTACCATTGATACGTCATGCTTACTTGACACCACAATGTTAAGTCTTCCAAATACATCGTTCAATAACCAGACGATTCAAGATTTGAACAAGAAAGTAAAATCTCTAAATAGTGAGCTTATGAGCGCACATCAGGAAATAGAGAATTTAAATTCAGAGAACATGCGTTTAAAACAAGATCTTCAAAAATAAATACAACTGGCTAGTACTTATAAAAATATTACCATGTCTACAGACAAAAAAAATATGACACCAAAATCAGGGCGTAAAAAGAGATCGCAAAAAGTAGACACTCACATTTAGATTACAAAAATAAATATACAAAGTACATTAATCAATTCCAAAAACACGAAAGTCTTAATTTAGTAGACAAGTGCACACAGACTAACTTAGACCACTGCTCTTATCTTAATATTGACTCCTCTAATGACATAAAACCCTCTGACATTGACATCCATAATGAAAAAAAAAAAAAACATGTATTGACAACATTATATATAATAATATACGTGGCTGTAAAGCTGAAATATTGGATCTAGCCTTATCCGACCATACTGCTCAGTTGACGAAGTACCCAGTGAAAAAGAAATACAATCTTGATTACTGGTATGTGTATAGACGTGACTTTTCTAAAGACAATATAGATAAATTTATCGAGGCTCTCGGACAATTAACTTTTAATAACATATTAGCTTGTGACAAGGCAAATAATGCTTTTAATGAATTTCATGACATCTTCAAATTATTTTATGACTTATGTTTTCCTATAGTAAAATTAAAAATTCCGACTATTAGCCGTCCTAAATGGATATCTCGGGGTATTAAAATTTAATATCGGTGCAGCTCTATGTTCATGTATCCTACTACAAATCAAGATATCCTTAAAGTTATATCATCTCTAAAACCAACACGCAGCGTTGGTTATGATGGATTAGATACTACGATCATTAAGAAAGTAAGTCATATAATTGCACCTATTTTATGTTACATAATAAACTTATCTATACAAAACAGTGAATTCCCCAATAAGTTAAAAATATCAGTAATAAAACCATTGCATAAGAAAGGCAGTAAAGAAAACATTAACAATTACAGGCCAATAGCACTTATTCCGATAATTTCTAAGATCTTTGAAAAAGTCATCTATAATAATCTATATGACTATCTAGAAAAAAACGAGCTGTTGGCGAAAGAACAAATGGGATTCAGAAAAAGTAAGTCAATTAATTTGGCCGTATATAACTATTTAAGGTCTTAACAAATATGGATAAAAAGTGCCCAGCGCTTGCACTTTTTATGGACATGAAAAAAGCATTTGACCATGTTAGTCATCAAATCCTGTTAGATAAGCTATATTCATACGGCATAAGGGGTAATGTACATGAATTAATTAAATCATACCTAAACGGTAGACAACAAATGACACAAATACAAAATATCTGTTACATAACTAAAACTGAACTAACATACCTATCAAACCTAAGATGCGTGGAATATGGTGTACCACAAGACAGCGTCCTGGGACCTCTGCTGTTTCTAGTATACATCAATGATCTACCTCAGGTTACAAATTACCCGATGACTCTTTTCGCGGACGACAGCACTGTACTTTTCGTTAACAACAATTATAACAATTACGAAAGTTCAATAAATGATACACTTCAATCGATTATAGAATGGCTAAAAGGTAATAATTTAAAAATTAACATTGACAAGACCAAATTACTCAATTTTAGACAAAGGATAAATAAGTTAGGTGAATTAAATATACATTACTGTGACGAAAAGGTTGAAGAAATAGAATGTATGAAATTTCTAGGTCTGCAAATAGACAACAAAATGACATGGAAACAACATATTGAATCCATATGCCAGAAACTGAATAAATATTCTTTTGCGCTGTACAACCTTATAAACATAGTAGATACTTCAACAATACTGACTGCATACCACGGATACGTATCGTCGACCTTAAAATATGGCGTAATATTCTGGGGCAACTCCATAAATGTGGAACTTGTATTTAGAGCCCAGAAAAGATGTGTCAGAGCTATTTATCATCTCAAACAAACAGATTCTTGTAAGTCATATTTTTCTAAGTCAAAGCTACTAACACTGCCTTGCATATATATCTATGAGACTGCATTGTTTATTACAAATAATATGTATTTGTTTGACCGCTGCATTAGGGAACGAAATAAAGATAAGAAATGTATTTTACCCTCTAAAACTGCTCTGTTACATAAAAGTATTTTTTGCATGGGCCCTAAAATATATAATAAGATACCCGCACAATTACGGAAAGAAAATGATTTGCCAGTGTTCAAGAGGAAGTTCCATGACTTTCTACTAGAAAAGTGCTATTACGCCGTAGAAGAATATATGAAGGACATGTTATTAATGCAGTTAGTTGACTCTGAAATGGTTCAATTTATTTTTTGACACTTTTTGCATGTTTCGTTTGTTTATTTTGTTATGCTCTGACTTTTTCTTTTTTTTTGTTTTATTGATTATATTGTATTATGCTATATTAAAGATCAAATATTGTAATTTTTTTGCATAGGTATATTAATAATTTATTTGACATTTTATAATAATATTATTTTTCTGATGATGACATTGATGTATAAAACAGAATACAATATATATTTTTTTGGTATTTTTTAGATCGCTCAGAAATATATGCAATATTGTACGCCGTATACCTATGTAACCTATGATACACAATAATAAATGAATTTGAATTTGAATATGATTAACACTGATAAACTTGTACAAAGTATTAATTAACGGTGAATGCGCCAAAGACAGCATATATGGGATGTTTACCGGACGAGGTATATTGGCTGGTAACAGATTATATAAATGGGTTCTAAGTCGAGGGCAGAAAAAGAACAGGTGCTCTAAGGAGCCCTCCGCCAGTCCACACTCGCAAAGAGAATGATCCCTCACTCGAATCTTCTCCAAAAACACCGGGGTGCAAACAAAGCCTAATCGTAGTCTAATTATCACAGAAGTTGCTAACTTATTAACGTTATGTTTAAAAAACCATGGTCTTGTTGGGATAGTAGGCTGAATACTGCCATAATATTTTCCCTTGATGGCTTGAGATTTTTGCCACAAATTGAGCCAAGATTTGAAAAGCGAGTGCTTGACAAGAGACCGGAGATCTCGAGAAAAACAGTTAAAATAGGTGTCACATCCAGTATGAGATGCAGCTTTAGCACATGCATCCACTGTTTCGTTACCCGAAATGCCTGCGTGCCCAGGGATCCATGCTAAACAAACGAGAATATTGTTACAGTTACACCTCAGTAAAGCTTCTTTGATTTTGAGGGTAATGATAAAGTTATCCCGGGAACGAAACGGGACTTTGGATATGTCCTGAAGGCAGCTTAAACTATCAGAAAAAATGATGGTTCTGTTTAACTTGTGCGACTCTGCATAAAGAATTGCCTCAAGAATAGCTAATGCTTCTCCAGTGAAAACCGAGCAGGCTGAAGGACACTTAAAGCTTAAGATGATTTTGAACTTTGGTATCCAGACGGCTGCTCCAACGCTATCAACCTCTGAAAGCTTAGAAGCATCTGTGGAAATTGTAAATTGTTTTATTAAAAATATAATTCGAAAAAATTATATTGTTAAAGCATTTGTTAGCCTCAGGGCAATGTTTACTTTTACCAAAATTTACAATAACTTCTGGCTTAAAGACTAGAGAAGCAAAATGTACCTCAAACAAGGGATGTTTATTCAGTTGAAAAACAGAGGAAGATAAATTTTTAAACTTATTGAAGCTGTTTACAAGTCGAGGAGAATTTTTATGAGTCCAATAACTTGAAGAAACCGTGGCCTGGGAAAGAAGATTAAGAACAGATAAAAGAGGATAACATCTAGTCTGAATAAGATTATAAAAAAACCTATCAGACAAATATTGCCTTCGCAAACATAACGGAGGTTCAACACACTCAACCTGAAGAGCATTTATAGGAGAGCACTTCATAGCTCCAGTAATGATACGCAGGCATATTGACTGGATTTTTTCCAATTTCGCTAGAGCAAGTTTATTACAAGGTTCAAAGAGAAAGCAGCCATAATCAAAGTGACTACGGATAATAGCATTATACAGAATCCTTTGAGTCATAGGATGAGAGCCCCGACGAACACCAGAAAGCGCCCTCATGACATTAACACTAGCTTCACATTTTTTAATCACATGGTTTAAATGGTGTAAACCAGATAACTTGTAGTCTAAGATCATACCTAAAAATTTTACCCGGTCCTGTACTAGAATTGGCTCCCCATTTACGGACAAATATAGAGAAGGGATATTGCGCTTGCGAGAGAAGACCACAGCACTACACTTTTCCACCGAAAGACTCAACCCATAATCCGTTAACCAAAGGTCGAGATAGCGTAAAGCAGAATTCAGCCGAGAAGAAGCATCCACAAAAGAGGGTGATTTAACATAAAGAGCAATATCATCAGCATATTGTAAAATACAACAAAAGGAATTGACACATAAATCCAAATCAGAAGTGTAAATATTGTACAGAAGAGGACTTAAAACCGAACCCTGAGGAAGACCTCTCCAAACCAGTCGAGAGGGGAGGAGACTATTTTGATGACGAACTAAAATAAAGCGCATCATAAGGAGGTTGCAAATGCCATTTATCAACCTCACTGGGATACTTAGCCGAAACAATTTTTCTCTGAGAACAGGAAGAAGAACATTATCATATGCGGAAGACACATCCAAGAAAACACCTACCACATTATTATTGTCAGAGATAGCTAACCGTATTTCAGAGACGAGGATACTAAGACTGTCTAGAGTACCAACACCCCTTCTAAAGCCAAACTGGCTTTTGGGTAATAAACCCTTATTCTCCAAAATCCATTCCAGACGGTTTTTTATAAGAGTTTCCATAATTTTAGCTAAAACCGAGGATAAAGCAATTGGCCTATAAGAAGACGCCACCTTTGGATCTTTTCCAGGTTTCAAAATTGGAATAACAATCTGGGATTTCCACGCATCCGGAATCCGAGCGGAATCAAGAATAGAATTAAATATACTTAGGAGGAAAAGCTGGCTTGAACGGGAAGACTTTGAGATAAATGAGTAAGGAATACCATCGATGCCAGGGGTAGAATCCCGTAGATGATCGAGGGCACAATGAAGTTCAGCAAAAGAAAACAGATCATTCATGGGATCGTTTGAAGAGGCGGTGGAAGAGGAGTCGAAGGATGGAAAGCAATCAAAGAAAGGAACAAATGGAGGGGCTAACTTGTTCATAAAGCTCTCCAGCCAAGGGCTGGGATCATTAGAGGAAGCGTTAGAATCAACATATGAACGGCGATACATCTTTATCTTCTTCCATATAAGAGAAGGAGGAGATAGAGGAGACAGAGAATCGCAAAATTGATGCCAACCTGAACGTTTTTTTCCCGCAAGAAGCCTTTTAGTTCGAGCAGAAGTATGCTTTAAGTTTAAATAATTTCCAACGCTTAAATCAGCAGCAAACCTTCGCTCTGCTTCTTTACGCAGACGAACACTTTGAGAGCAATCCGCATCCCACCAGGGAGGAGAGGAAACCTGATTCCTAACAGAGTTTTAACCAGGAATAGTCTGATCGGCGGCGCGAAGAACACATGACATAAATTGTTCATACTGCCAAATAAAATCCGAGTTGCCAGGAGGAATAGCTTTAATTTCCTGATCCAAAACCGAAGAGTATCTGTCCCAGTCTGCTTGAGATAATCGGTATTTCAGAAGAGGATTCGCAGCGGGTAAGGAAGGAGTAGAATTGGAAAACCTAATTAAAATGGGGAAGTGATTACTACCATGAGTACAAGACAGAACAGACCAAGATAAGATAGAAACTAGAGAAGGGGAGACTAATGACAGGTCAGGAGCGCTTGCATTCTGGGATGGTGAAACTCTACGAGTAGGAGAACCGTCATTCAGTACACACAGATTTATATCATCCAATATATCTAATAATAAGGAAGAACAAGGGTCGTTAGTATGCGATCCCCACAAAGAATGGCGACAATTAAAATCACCAAGTACTATTACAGAACCAGCAATAGAACCTAAGATTGATCTAAACTCTCTGAGAATAGATTGATTAGGGTGAGGAATGTACACGGAAATAAAAGAAAAGCCTAAGGCCTTAACAGCTACAATATGTAAGCCAGGATCATGGATAGGAATAAAAATTTGAGAATATATAATTGAACGACTTACTAGTAAAGCACATCCCGCCCTGCCGTCATTTCTGTCATCCCGCAGGCAAGAGAAGCCAGACACCCTAAAGCGAGAACCCGGTCTGAGCCAAGTCTCCGAAATAGCAAAAACCACAGGATTTAGGCGATTTATTAAATATAAAATCTCATGTTTTTTTGCCGGATACTCCTACAGTTCCATTGCAGGATTGCTCGAGCCATTTTTGTCAATCAACGATTGAAGGAGCTGTTTAACTAATATCACAACATTGTTCGGTAAATCATCCGAAGAATTGGACAGGAGCTTAATTAAGCTACACAACAATAATTCGACTATATCAGATGGAGAAGAAGGAGAGAGGAGAACATTCTCACGAAACGCGCAGCCATTGGGCTGGGCAGATTTAGGTAACCTAGTAATAGATTGGTGAGCCGCTAAGTCATACGACTTACCAGGCTGCGGTCGAGGTTTTGGGGAGAGGAAAACAGTCTTTCTATAAGAGCTAGTAAGTGGTAAGGAAGGAGAGTCTGGCAACGAAGAAGGGGATAAACATTGCGAGCTTTGGAGCGAACTTGACTGGCTGTGGTTGGCGATAGCATCCGAATAGGATACTCTACGAATAGAAGGGAATCTAGCTGATGCTTCCCTGTAACTGATGTTTTCCTGGGACATTACAATTTTAATAGATTTTTGCCTGGAATGCTCTGGACATTTAGAATCCGTAGCCTTGTGGCTACTACCCCGGCAAAGCAAACAGGTGACATCTGCATCCGACACGGAACAGCTGTCACCTGGATGCGGCTGAGCACACCGAAAACAACGTGGTTGAGATCTACATTGGGTTTTAGTGTGGCCAAATCTGCATCAGTTATAGCAAATGATGGTAGGCAAATGATAGACGGAAACAGGTAAAGATGTGTTATAGCAATAACCCCTCTCAGGGAGGGTCTGTCCAGTGAACGTCAACATCACTGTGCTTGATGGAATCCATTGTACTGTGTCACCTTTCTTTGATTTTATGTTAAGGCGCCTCGCTTTAACAACCTTGCCACAATTAGCAGGCATCACAATCCACCACAGCCACCAGATCTTCTAATGACCATTCAGTCGGGATGTCCCGAATCACGCCCATACGGAATATTAAAAATTTTGGTATATAGGCTGAGAACCACTCATAAACATCACTGGATACAAATTTGTTGGCAGATTCAGCACAACTAAATTCAATCGATATTTTATTTCTGCCAACCGATTCGATGCCGCCCTCCAAAATACCAGATACTTAATTCTTGTGCAGGAATTCGGCAAATTTTAATAAATTTATGGGAGAACCAGAGGAGGGATCACTCTCCGAGCGAGAGACATAAACCACGAATGGACCCTTGTCCCAATCATTGTACCGCTGGATAGAGCCGTTCTCGAAGCCTGGTTTAATGTAGACCGACTGGATAGATTCTGCTGGGGATCTAGATTTTTTCCCTTCATTGGAAACCTCAGGACCAGCTGAGCGCTTTAAAGAGGGTCTAGTACTAGTAGTTACGTCCGGAGGGGGGGTTCATCTACACTCATTCCCCTAAGGGATAGAGAGGTTAAAATAGAAAGATTTGACAAATACCTCGTCCAATCCTTGAGAAACACAATATCAAAAATTTAAAGCCACAAGTTAAAATGGAAAAAAATTTAATTGAATTTGGCACACGTCAAAAAAACAACCGTTAGCAACCCTTGTCAATGACAGAATCGACCTTTACGATGTTTTCATCCAATGTTTGTTTTGACAGATTGATGACTGCGCGTGATTCGTTGTCTATGGTGCACGGTTGCGTTTCGTTACACCGTAATGATTTGTTCTTGACATTTGATTTGTTTGTTAATTTATTATATTTTATTATGTGTTTATTTTTGCATTCATTATATTTAGATGTTTCACGCTTATTTAAGGTATCAATGCATTTATTAAAATCAAATGTAGTTAACACTGTCTTTAATTCATTGGATGAAATTTCTATATTTCTGCTGAGGTGGTGTAGATCGGAACGCGTTTGATGAATCACCGTCCGTAACAACTTTTTACTTGCCTGGTTTAGGATCTTAGCGCTTCCTCGTATGCCTTTCTTGGTGAATATCTTGACACACGTAGGAATAAGATTGTGGTCTCTGCATCTCTTCAAGAAATTTAGGGATGTTGTAAATCTTGCGCGCTTAGTCTTCAGATCTTCTAACCGGCGTATTTTATTTGCGATTTCCAGTCCGTACTGGTTCACATACTGAGTTCTTAGATTTACGCGAATATTACACATGAAATAAAACAATTTTTCGGATTTTATCGCGGTTTATTTTTGGTTTTTAAGTTCCCGACGTTTCGAGTGCTTTGCAGCACCCATGGTCACGGAAGGGACTGAGGTGTTAGACGTCCAAAAGGCATAGTTGTTCCGGGGTACCCTCAAACTTCTTAATTATTTTTGTTGTGGTTGGTCCGATCTACGCAGAATGAGCTCACGGTGTCTTGAGGTCTTGCAGTGTTATGCTTGGTTTTGGATTTGATTATATTAATTACCGGATCCCAAGACGATGGAAGCACCCAGCCATCTTCTCTATTGAAATTAGGATGTTTTTTTAATTTCAATAACCTCGCGAACCATCCTTGGTAGGAATCGGTGTTCTTTCACGAGGATTTCTGGTCTATCAAATCTGATGTTATGGCGGGTGCGGTCAAGGACATGTTCACAGACTGCAGACTTCTTTGAGCGACGGTGTTTTAGGTCAGCTATGTGTTCTTTAACCCGAGTTTTTACCGGTCTTTTTGTTTGTCCTATATAAGAGAGACCACATTCACAATCAAGCTTGTATACTCCTGCATCGTGTAGAGGGATCTGACACTTGACAGATGGTAAAAATTGACTAATCTTCTTCGGCGGCTTATAAAATGTTTTGATCGAAGCACGCTTCAAGATGTAGCCAATCTTGTCCGTGACTCCTCTCATGTAAGGTAGTACTGCAGGGAGACGCTCAACTGTGGCTGATTTCACTCGGTCACTGTGACGTTGGCGTGGGACTCGAAGCTTATTGTCGTGCAGGAATTGCTTGACATGTTGAAGCTCGGCAGCCAGATGTTTCTTGTCACAGATCCCTTATGCTTTCTGAAACAAAGCTTTACCCACGGTAGCTAACTGTGTTGGATGGTGGTGAGATTCACCGTTTAAGTACCTATCAGTATGAGTCCTTTTTCTATAAACCGTATGGCTTAAGGTGTTGTTGGGGTTACGGATTACTAAAACATCTAGGAAAGCTAGGGAATTGTTTGCCTCCAACTCCATTGTAAACTGAATTTTAGGGTTAATGGAGTTAAGATGATTTAGGAATACATCAATTTTGTCAGATGGTAATATTGTGAAAGTATTATCTACGTACCGCTTGTAGAAACTTGGACTTGTAGGCTCACCAACCTACAGATTGGCTCAGCACGTAGCGAAAGTGCTCTCGCCACTCAAAGGACACACAAGAGCACATGTTAAGGATTCATACCATTTTGTTAGTGAGATCAAAAATCTACATCTTACTGACAATGAAACTATGGTCAGTTTCGATGTCCAGTCACTATTCACATGCCTACCTGTACAAGACTGTGTCGAAATTGTAGAAAGGAAACTAGCGGAGAACAACATGCCAGCGGAATACTCAGAACTATTGAGACACTGCCTTACATCTGGCTACTTATTGTGGAAGGAGCAGTTCTACAAGCAAGTAGATGGCGTGGCAATGGGCTCCCCTGTATCTCCCATTGTTGCCGATATATTCATGGAAGACTTTGAGGAGACAGCCCTTCGTACCTCACCTGTAAAGCCAAGTTTCTACAAGCGGTACGTAGATGATACTTTCACAATATTACCATCTGACAAAATTGATGTATTCCTAAATCATCTTAACTCCATTAACCCTAAAATTCAGTTTACAATGGAGTTGGAGGCAAACAATTCCCTAGCTTTCCTAGATGTTTCAGTAATCCGTAACCCCAACAACACCTTAAGCCATACGGTTTATAGAAAAAGGACTCATACTGATAGGTACTTAAACGGTGAATCTCACCACCATTCAACACAGTTAGCTACCGTGGGTAAATCTTTGTTTCAGAGAGCACAAGGGATCTGTGACAAGAAACATCTGGCTGCCGAGCTTCAACATGTCAAGCAAGTCCTACACGACAATAAGCTTCGAGTCCCACGCCAATGTCACAGTGACCGAGTGAAACCAGCCACAGTTGAGCGTCTCCCTGCAGTACTACCTTACATGAGAGGAGTCACGGACAAGATTGGCTACATCATGAAGCGTGCTTCGATTAAAACATTTTATAAGCCGCCGAAGAAGATCAGTCAATTTTTACCATCTGTCAAGTGTCAGATCCCTCTACACGATGCAGGAGTATACAAGCTTGATTGTGAATGTGGTCTCTCTTATATAGGACAAACAAAAAGACCGGTAAAAACTCGGGTTAAAGAACACATAGCTGACCTAAAACACCGTCGCTCAAAGAAATCTGCAGTCTGTCATGTCCTTGACCGCACCCGCCATAACATCAGATTTGATAGACCAGAAATCCTCGTGAAAGAACACCGATTCCTACCAAGGATGGTTCGCGAGGCTATTGAAATAAAAAAACATCCTAATTTCAATAGAGAAGATGGCTGGGTGCTTCCATCGTCTTGGGATCCGGCAATTAATATAATCAAATCCAAAACCAAGCATAACACTGCAAGACCTCAAGACACCGTGAGCTCATTCTGCGTAGATCGAACCAACCACAACAAAAATAATTAAGAAGTTTGAGGGTACCCCGGAACAACTATGCCTTTTGGACGACTAACACCTCAGTCCCTCCCGTGACCATGGGTGCTGCAAAGCACTCGAAACGTCGGGAACTTAAAAACCAAAAATAAACCGCGATAAAATCCGAAAAATAGTTTTATTTCATGTATAGGATAATTTGTATAGGAAAAGATTTTAATGACTGTCAAAGAAACTTAAAAAATACTTATATGTTATTAGAAAAATTAGGTTTCATTATAAATAAGCGAAAAAGTTGCTTAGTACCAAATAATAGATGCAACTAGGTTTTATTTTCGACTCGCAAAAAATGATTAAGGAACTACCCTCAGATAAAATGCAAAAAATAAAAGCTTGGATACATCAATATTTAGACATTCATAAATGCAAATTACGCGATTTTGCTAGAGTAAAAGGGGTTTTGGTATCTGCCCGCCCGGCAATAAAATACTCATGATTGTATACAAAGTTAATGGAGCAATTTAAGTATAGAACCTTGTTAAAAAATAATAATTATAGTCAAAATATCTTGTTGTTTCAATTTCTTAGGAAGGATCTTTCTTGGTGGTTAAATAATGTAGATACCGGTTACTCCAATATACTAACTAATAATTTAAAGAAATTTATAGCGATGCTTCGCTAACAGGATGGGGAGTTACTGTGATGGAAATGAGTCATACGGTCATTGGAAAGAAAATGAGAGGAAATTACACATTAATCAACTAGAGCTTAAAGCCGCCTTTTTCGAGCTAAAGGTGTTTGCTAGTGATTGCCATGATTGCGAATTGTTACTCAGGATTGAAAATGTTACTGCCATATCTTGCCATAACAGGATGGGCAGTGTGCAGTACCCACATCTCAATAATGAGGCTCCCAACATTTGGAAATGGTGTGAAAGGCGAGGCATCACGATTTTTGCATCGTATATTAATACTGCAGATAATCGGGAGGCCGATATGTGGTCAAGGAAAAAATTTCATGATACTGAATGGGAACTAGGCCACCACGCATATACGAAAATAAAACACAAACTGGACGTACTAGATATTGATTTATTCGCCAGCCGTTGTAATGCTAAGTGTGATGTTTACGTTACCTGGAGAAATGAACCTGATGCGTGGGCTGTCGATGCTTTCACCATTTCATGGACAGATTTAAATTTTTACGCCTAACCATTTTAAATGATTTTAAAAAGATCCAAAAGATTATTTCTGATAAAGCGGAGGGTATAGTTGTTATTCCATACTGGCCAACCCAAGCTTGGTTTCCGTTGCTCTAAAGAATATGTCAATCCGATGTCATTTATTTCCCCCCTGATAGTAACTTGCTAAAATCTCCTTACAGATCTGCTCACAGCCTGCATCCTACGCTGACACTAGTTGCCGCGAGATTATCCGGCAAACTTTACTGAATAAATTTTTGTCACCTATATCAGTAGAAATAATGTTGGCATCTTTGTCAAATAATACTTATAAACAGTATACTTATAACGACGGCTGCATAAAAGCATGGATAAATTATTGTCCGGAATATAGTTACAATTATACTGCGGCATCCATACCAGTAGTCATACACTTCCTAACAGGTATATTTGACAAGGGTGCAAGATATGGGACAATCAACTCATACAAATCCGCGTTAGCTCTGTTTCTAGGTAGTAACTTAGAAGATGAAAAACTTAAGCGATTCATGAAGGGATTATTCAAATTAAGGCCAACAAATCCCAAGTATAATATTACTTGGGACACTAACATTGTTTTAAATTTTCTAGCTCAGAAGTGGCCCAACGAAGGCCTTGATTTGAAGAATCTCTCCAGGAAAACGCTAACATTACTTGCTCTTGTGACTGCACATCGTGTACAAACCTTATCTTTAATCAAAATTATTAACATAATTACAAGTCCTACCGAAATTATGATTAAAATACCTGATACAATTAAGACAACTAAATTAAACACATTACAGCCACTTTTGAGGCTTCCATTTTATAATTCCCGGCCAGAGATCTGACCGGCTCGATGTTTACAAACATATTTAAATAAAACAACACACCTGCATAACCATAACAACAGTAGATTTTTCCTTAGTCTTAAAAAACCATATTCTAGCGCGAACTCTCAAACCATTGGCAATTGGTTAAAAGATACCCTGCAAGAAAGTGGGATAGATACCTCAATCTTCAGTGCGCATAGTAAACGTCATGCAGCCACATCAAAGGCAAATAAATTGGGCATTAGCATAAAAGTAATTAAAAGGACTGCCAGTTGGTCTGAATCTTCGTCAGCTTTTGCTCGCTTTTACAACAAAGAAATTGTAAACAGTAACGAGTTTGCAGAATCATTACTAGATTTCGCTCGGTTATAATTAATAAACCTATGTTATCACTTAATAATAAAATGTTGATTCTTAAATACCTGCTTGTATACTTAACTTAAACCCTGGAGTGTTATGTCTCCATATAGGTGCATTGTTTTATTGGAGATTCACTCTGCAATCGTCGCTGTAAACCTCCTAAACCATGTTAAACATAAATCGCAAAGAATGAAGCTGGTCACATAATAGAAAATCAAGGTTTCCTGCATTAGAAGGATGTCCAGTTGATGATCCCGGAGGACATCACCAACCTGGTCACGTTGGGAAGGCCGTCGGCGTTAAAGAACGCCAGGGCTAAGCTATGGGGCTTAAGTCTTAAGCTTCCTTTTGCATAAATTGGAAAACTGTTTACCATTTTTCGTGCTTGTCTGCGTAACACGTTGAATCGTCCGCGAAGCTTAGTGAAATATGAAACTCTGTACATAAAGCTATGAGAATATAATAGCTACGTTTTCTCTCACATAATACATTCTCTTGTTTTCGTTCTTAAAAGGGAAACTGATAAAATTTTGCATTTTGACGTGATCTGATGCACTTAGGCACATTATTTGTACACTATAGCGTAATTTGTATTAATTGAAAATCAAACGAACTTACTAAGTAAAGTTCGATTGTAATTATGTGAGCAGCGTCATTCGACGCGATTTATCATTACCCACCCGTCGTAAATGGTTATCAGTCATATCAGTCATTACGTCAAAATGCTAAATTTTATCAGTTTCCCTTTTAAGAACGAAAACAAGAGAATGTATTATGTGAGAGAAAACGTAGTTATTATATTCTCATAGTTTTATGTACAGAGTTTCATATTTCACTAAGCCTCGCGGACGATTCAACGTGTTACGCAGACAAACACGAAAAATGGTAAACAGTTTTCCAATTTATGCAAAAGGAAGCTTAAGACTTAAGCCCCATAGCCTATCCCTGGCGTTCTTTAACGCCGACGGCCTTCCCAACGTGACCAGGTTGGTGATGTCCTCCGGGATCATCAACTGGACATCCTTCTGGTGCAGGAAACCTTCCTCAAGCCCGCCCATCGCAATCCTAGGATCGCAAACTACAACCTCGTGCATAATAACAGAAACGACTCCCGTGGAGGCGGTACTCTCATTTACTACAGGAGGTCCCTGCACTGTATTCCTCTCGACCCCCTGCGCTCACCAACATCGAAGCCTCGGAGCATTTCCCTCACTGGGCCTCAACCCATTGCGATCGCCTCCGTCTATCTTCCTCCCACTAAACTTGTCCTTAGGAGTGATTTCGAAGCACTCTTTAATCTGGGAAGTACCGTCATTCTGGCGGGCGACTTCAATTGCAAACACGTGGCTTGTAATTGCCTCACCACTTCCCCTAACGGTAGGAGTCCTGACACCCTGGTCGACCAACTCGACTTTGACGGCATCGCGCCTATGCACCACACTCACTATCCGGACAACATCGACCACCGTCCTGATGTCCTGGACATGGCGCTTCTGAAGGGTGTAACATTACGGTTGCGCTCCTTGGAGATAGTCCATGAGCTGGACTCTTACCATAGACCTGTAGTCATGAGACTCTGTCCTCCGCCCACTCTTCAGCCGCTCAAGAAGACTGTGGTGGATTGACATGCACTGAGTACAGCCTTAGCGGATGCCGACCCACCCCCCTTCCTTTCAGCTCGGACTCCACCCTGTCCCCTCAGGACACCGATCAGGCTGTAAATGCCTTCACCGGCCATATCCAATCAGCTGTCAGTCGGTCGTCAAAGCAAGTCGAGGTGGAGGATCTCAACCGCTTTAGACTGCCAGACGATGTTAGGGAACTTTTTCGGGCTAAAAATGCCTCAGTCCGAGCGTACGACTCCTACTCCATCGAAGCCAACCGGGCCCGGAAGCGTCCCTTACAACGTGATGTAAAGCGTCGTGTCGCTCAGGTCCGGGATGATTGTTGGAGTGACTTCTGAGAGGGCCTCACGCCATCGCATGTGGCCTACTGGAAGCTGGCTGAAATCCGACTCCATGTCTGACATGCCCCCTCTGACCCGCCCCTCAGGCGCAACCCTAGCCTTCGATGACGACGAAAAGGCCGAGCTTCTAGCCGACACCCTCGAGAGCCAGTGCACTCCCAGCTCTCTTCCCGTTGACCCGGCTCATGTCGATTCCTTACCCCCTATTACCCAGACCAAAGTCGAGGACTTGATTAAAGGTCTTAAACCGAAAAAGACTCCGGCTCTGACGGCATTTCTAATCGCGTACTCAAATGCTTACCCGCCCAACTCATTTGCCTCTTAGTGGCCATCCTTAATGCCGCCATGACGAACTGCACCTTCCCCACTCTGTGGTAGGAGGCCGACGTCATAGGCATCCCCCTAAGGTAAACCTCGTGACCGTCCCACGAGTTACCGCCCCTTCAGTCTTCTCAACTCCCTGGCAAAGATCTAAGAGCGCCTGCTCCTGGCTCGGCTCAAAGTCTTGTATCGTCTAGGGTTATACACATCAATGAGCAGTTTGGTTTTCGAGCCAAACACTCTTGCGTCCATTCCCATCCACCGCATCACGGAGCACATCCTCACTGGCCTCAACAAACCCAAACCCCTGCCCTTTTCTTCGATGTCGCGAAGGCGTTCGACAAAGTCTGGCACAACGGCTTAATCTACCAAATGGGTGTGCCGGACAGACTTGTGCTCATTTTACGAGCCTTCCTGTCGAATCGCGCCTTTCGGTATCGCGTCGAAATGACGCGCTCTACCCGCCACTCCATACAAGCTGGTGTCCCACAAGGCTCAGCTCTCTCCCCCCTCCTATTCAGCCTTTACACGAACGATATTCCTCATTCGAGTAAGGTGCATCTAGCCCTATTCGCGGATGATACCGCTCTCTACGTCTCGCATAGGAATAAGGGTTACATTACCAGAAACCTTCAAGCAGGCTCCAACACCCTAGGGGATTGGTGCAGGTAGTGGCGTATTGAGGTGAATCCGGACAAGAGCGCTACGGTGTTCTCCTCCAGAGGTGCCACCCCGCACCCCTGCCTGTGCCACCCCAGAAGTAATCTCGGTCAAGTGACCATGTTCGACCTACCTATTCCCTGGGTCAAACAGGTCACATATATAGAGATCACCCTAAACAATACCATGACCTTCGAGTCCGTAACCGAGCAGCCTTTGTGCTCGGTCGTCTTTACCCGATGCAAGCGGAGTAAAATGTCCCTTAGGAATAAGGTGACACTTTACAAAACTTGTATACGGTCCATCATGACGTACGCTTGTAGATAGAAATCCGCTAATCGTAGCCGCCGCCGACTTCGAACCTAACTCCCCTCCTATCAGCCGCTACCGCCGTCCGCGGCATGTTCTCACCGACCCTCCCAATGCCCTTACATCCCTTCTTTCGGATACAGATACCGCACACAGGATCAGACACCGACCTCGCCGGCGAAGTCGAAGAATCCCTTGCCCGCCGGTCGATGCAGAGAAAATTTATAATTGGACTTTTACGATCATATAAATCAGATGAAAAAAATAAACCAAAGAATTTCTGAATAATATATAATAAATTTCTGAATATTTATTTGAATTGTAATAAAAGAAATCGTAATAGCATATTTTTTGATATTCCCATTTTTGTTCGTTTTCACTTGGGAGATATAATTAATAGGATTTATATTAGGAGTCTTACTTGTAATATATTTTTTAAGTTACCTCAGGCATATGTTTCTTATTGTGGATATGGTTTTATTAATTGTGTAAAGGAATCGTATGATTTTTATGAATAAATATATTTACTGTATAAATTGTATTATTAATTTCAACACGGCACTAATTTTAGTAAAATATAAAGTACTAGAAGTTACTACTTCTAGTATCTACTTTATATTTTAGCCCGACCTATACAGCTGTTATAGGTTGTATGATGAATTCCCTTTGCCTCTCTTGCACTAATATAATTAAAAAAAATAAACGTTATATTCAATTCTTGCACTGACATTCTTAAGGTGCATTACAAATGTTTCCGACATGACGGTATGAGATTGCTTTCTTACTAGTATGTGATGAAAAGACAAGATTTGTTTCAGGCATTTATTGTTCCTTATATTGTTGAGTTATTTTGTACTACGTACTAGAATAGTCACCTCAATTATTTTTGTAGCAAATGTTGCCAATTGATAAATAGGGCATTATTTATATTGCCCAGACAGTTTGAAAAATGCCTAACGTGAGAGGGTAATCCTACTAATATTATAAACTAGTTCCTGCCCGCGACTTCGTCCACGTTGACTTTACACAGGAATCTTACATTTTTCGGGGATAAAAAGTATTTCATGTCTTATTCCAGAAAATAAAGTGTCTGTGTACCAAATTTCATCCAAATCCGTTTAGCCATTTATGCGTGATTGAGTAACATACATTTAAACATATAAACTTTGACATTTATAATATTAGTAAGATATGAACATTTGTATGTTGGTTATCTGTGTTACCCTAAATGTTTCCGGGAGAACAAGTATTCTGTGTTAACATAGAATACTTGTTCTCCCGGAAATATTTAAGGTTCCTGTCTAAAGTCAATGTCGACGAAGTCGCGAGCAGAAACTAGTATGGTAATAATTATTTATATAATAAAACTGAGCGGGCTATATGAATAATGCCTTACGCCTATTGGGCAGAATTATAAAAATACTTTTTTTTAAGAATTTTGAGAAAACGTAGCTCACACTTGAATTTATTCGTGTGTGGGTGCGTTTACAAAATAAAATTCACATAAAGAAATACCCAGACCAAAACGAATAATCGTGGGCCTCACAAAGATTTTTTCCCGTGCCGGAATCGAACCTGCGACTATTCGACCTAGTGGGCGAATCGGCTAAAGCTCTTAACCACTGCGCCAAATCGTCCGTCGAACTTATTTACATGTGTCGTTACAATTAAAATAATATGGTAACGAGTTACAATCTTATATTAGGAGATATGTAACCGCGGCCACCTTGTTTTGGGCACAGTTCTTACGCAACCATACTAAATTTTATGATACTTATAGTGGTAGCCAAAATTTTGTGATGACCAGATCCGAGATTACACGTTTGCACTAGAATATTTTATTCCCTACGAGTCACACACTTAATAAATCTATATAATCAAATAGACTAATAATCACATAGCAATATTTATAATGAACAGACAATGTGATAAATAACGAAGTTCTAACAATAATTAATTATATGGACCAATTGGACTTGTCATTATTAATATTGCCCGGGCATTGTTAATAACGCCCATATTAATCACTTGGCCCATAACCAATATACTCAATCACACTTTGTGACTTCTCGTGTCACTTATGACACGTTCGAGTGCTAAGTTACATTTCAAAAATATGACTTTATATGCACTGAGGTACTGTTGAAACAATTCGAGAAACAAGATTTTATCGACCTATGAAAACACAAATATTCCCGCCAACGCCGCGGCCAGGCAGTAACGCGTCATTTTTGTTTGAATAAGCTTCTCTTGTACGTAGTACTCAATAACTCGATGCTTGTATAGAAAGTATTGTACATTTATATTACATTATCATTATTTATAATATATCCAATCCAAATTTCTACCTCCGCGAGTTACAAGATTCTTAGAAATATCTCATGGAACTAGTAATAATTAGAAGCTACATGAATAATTAATTATAAGATTAACAGTTAAATAATGCTTCCATCGATATCAACCGGTGGAAAGTGTCGATATTATAGTCGAAGGAGTAGCACGCTGGCTTTATTTAAAACAATAAATAAATGAGGTGTGCAGCCCGGTGGCAAATTTTATTTAGGAAATTCGGTACAGCTGCTGACGAGTCAGAAATGTAAATGAGCGGTCCACGCTCGGCGCCGGCGGGCGCTCGGCGCTCGCGCCTGCGCACGTGGCCGCGGCGGTGGCGCCCGCGCACACGCTAGGGACGAGCATAGCATATCGTGTCATCGACATTAGTCACGATCGTAAGTTTCGGCGCGTCACCGTATTATTACATGATCGCGTATCGTTTCGCCTCCATCGGTACTATTGTAATACTTAACAGCGAGGATAGGGTAGCACTTCAGGACGGAGGCCGTTAAATCCCCATCTATGCGCAATATAAACTCGACTGTATATGCGCTGTCAGTCGTTTCACTCCTGCCATAAAAAAAACTAGCGAGGAGCGTCAGGCGTCGATGATGAGCTAAGTGGCATAGGTACTCTACACGAGCGCGGCGCGCGCCGGCACGCGCTCGCCGGGCTCGGAGCGCGGCATGGCCTCGAGCGGCTCGGCGGCGGCTAGAGCGCGGCGGGCGGCAGGTCGGGCGCGACGCGGCGCGCGTCGGCCAGGTAGCGGTGGCGCAGCGCCGCGCGCGCCGGCACGCGCTCGCTGGGCTCGTAGCGCAGCATGGCCTCGAACAGCTCGCCGGCGGCGGCGTCGGCGCGCAGCGCGGGCGGCAGCAGCGCGCGCGCCGGGCGCGGCGGCCAGCGCGGGAAGGCGGCGCGGTAGTCGGGCAGGCGGCGCGCGCCCGGCCACACGCGCTCGCCCGGCGTGCCCAGCGCGCGAAACACGCGGAACAGCTGGTCGATCTCGCTGTCGCCCGGGAACAGCGTGCGCCCGCTCGCCATCTCCGCGAATATGCACGCCAGGCTCCACACGTCGACGGCGGTGGAGTAGAACTTGGCGCCGAGCAGGATCTCGGGCGCGCGGTACCACAGCGTGACCACCTCGTGCGTGTAGGCGCGCACCGGGATGCCGAAGGCGCGCGCCAGCCCGAAGTCGGCGAGCTTGATGCGGCCGTCGGCGTCCACCAGCAGGTTCTGCGGCTTGAGGTCGCGGTGCAGCACGCGGTGCGCGTGGCAGTAGGCCACGCCCTCCAGCAGCTGGCGCAGGTAGCCCTGGCGACGCACACGCATGCATTGGACGACGCCGAAGGAATAACGGCCGCCTATTCATCGACGACCCGTCGACACGACGCACATTGGGTCGAAAGCGCTAAAATATGGACATACGATTTTTTTTTAATCTGGAATTTTGTCGATGCCATTCTATAGGGCTCGACCTGCCCACGGACCGTTTCAAACCATAAGTCTAATACTTAGCGAGATAATATCCTATTATTTTAGAAACATGCGCCGGTTGAAATGGATTATGAAGAGGTTGTCTTTTATCATTTACAAGATTTCAGATCTACATAAATATACCACTGAGTGATCACGAATGTTCTATCACCTTTGTGGAAAAAAGTTGCGTGTCGATACATGTGTAGGTCTACACAAAACGGGATCGACTATAACTCATCCCTGCACTCTATAATAAGCTAAGTATTAGACTTATGAAAAACTTGTTCGAAATGATTCGTGGGGGAGGTGAAGCTCTATCGCATGGCATCAATAAAATTCTAAATTACAGAAAAAAACTCATGTCCTCATTTTAACAGTTTCGACCCAATGTGGCGGCGGGTTCGGTCGCAGTAAAGTTTGTATACCTTAACGAGGTCGAGTCTTAGCGGGCCCTTGGTCAGGTCCATGAGGCGCTTGAGGTCCATGTGCAGGAACTCGAACACCAGGAACAGCTTGCTGTCGGCGAGCAGCACGTCCAGCAGCCGCACCACGGCCGGGTGGCGCAGCTCGCGCAGAACCGAGATCTCGCGCAGCGCCGTCGACGGCACGCCCTCCGGCTCACTGACAATTCAAATCGAATTGAGCTGGACGCAAGCTGGCACCGCACTCGCTGCCACCGACTAGACTCTTTAACGCCAAGGGCCAACACTCGCGAAACTGCCGTGTCGTTCGTTACAAAAGTGATGCAGATCATCATTAACCACAGCTTATTGTTGCCTGGCCTCCGGCTGGGTATCAGCACATAAGCCTCCTTTCATCGTTGAAGCCACCTACGATAACATTATAAAAATATATATTCATCATCATTATCATCAGACATATTCCTACCACGATACCGGCATTCCTCTCGCCTAGAACTGATGCCATAACTTTTTTTCAACATCAAAATGAATATATACACAATATAAGGTGATGGCCAAGTCCCAGGGTTTGTTAAATGACAGTAAACTAATTAAATGCAGGAAGCCAGACAGGTCTGTAGGAACCTGTTGAAACACTTTTTTTTCTCATGAAAGAAAACTATTTCTTCGGATTTTATCGCGGTTTATTTTTGATTGGTAAGTTCCCGACGTTTTTTCTCTCTCTCTCTCTGCCTAACCTGCAAGGGATCTGGGTGATGTATAGATAGAGAAAAGCCACTATGGTCATAACTCAAATGTGCCTATTTTGCTTAATAAATCTCTTTTTTTAAATACAATTTGTCATAAAAGTGGTTGGAACTTTAATGGTTTTTTAAATTTCGAGTGGACCTCTGGTTATGCTCCCTGAACCCCGCCCAGCTACGCCCAGCTCTTTTAACATGAAATTCACAAATTTTAAATACTGCACTAGCCACTGACATACATGTTACCTCAACAGCACTAGCTACATCGTGACTTTTTAAACATGTAACCTAATAGTTTGTCGCCTTTCTACTACTCTTACAAAGACAGAAAATGTTTTGAAGGCTTTAAGTCCAACCACTGCTGGGCAAAGGCCTGACTACGCTTAAAACCTTATAATGTTATTATTTTAATGCCATAAATAAAATAATGAAATGAGAGAGATCTTAAATTAAGAGATGACACAATACAGATTGATGTTAAATCCCATGTAATCCAATAACATACAGTTGGAATAACTTACTGGGACTAGACTGCTGGTATATTTGGTAATGGTTGAATTGGAGCAGCGGGTCTGAATGTCATTCAGATCCGCTGCTCACATAATTATATTAAACTACCAAGGGCGGAAGTTATCGACATTTCAGTTGCCTCCGGTTACAGAGCGAGTAGGCAGATAAGCACCTGGCATGTCTCCAATGAGATCTCATCCTTAAGATCACAATTATATATGTTTTCAGTATGGGATGGAAACGTTTAATATAAACCCAAGAAGAAGAAACCCAAGGAACACCGATTGGGCCGCTTACAAAAGAGACCTTAAAGCTGAGCTAGGAAAGGTCCGAGGCAGGCTCAACTCCGTATTAGATATAGAGTTTGAAGTGGATAGCATAGCTCGGGCAGTAAAAACCGCCTGGACTAACAACCGTCCACAGAGCAAAGTCATAGCGAAACGTGACCCATGGTGGACACCAGATCTGGCGCGGTTAAGACTAGAAACTCGTCGGGCATTCAATACTGCGAAGGCAACCAAGAACTTTGGTGAATATTCTACGATACTCACGAGGTTCAATACAGAAGTGCGGAAAGCAAAAAGAAGGGCTTGGAAAAGACACTGCCAAAGCTTATGCAGCCTCCCTGAGGGTATGAGGCTAGCCAAGACAATATCCACGGCCAGAATAAATCCACTTACTACAGTAAGGAATGAGGTAGGAGAACTTACAAACAACGGGGAAGAAACATTGAAAACTATGTTCAACGTGCATTTCGGGTTCGGTAGCAATACAAAAAGAGGACACCATGTGTGATGTCGATATAGATGAGCTCAGCTTAAATACAATCAGAGCTGACTGGGAAACGGCAGGCAAAGTCGTAGAACAGAACAAACTCAAATGGGCCCTAAAGAGCATTCAACCATTTAAGGCCCCTGAACCGGATGGTGTTTATCCCATCCTTCTACAAGATGGGGAACCAGTACTCAGCCAACATCTGTGCAGACTATTCAGGGTGAGTGTGGTCTTTGGGCATACACCAAGCCTATTCTCATTCTTTTTAAAATGTCTAGAGAAAATGATAGATAGGCACATAAAGGATGGTCCATTAAAGGATTATCCTCTACATAAGATGCAATGCGCTTATCTACCCGGTAAGTCTACGGAAACAGTCTGCATTACACTATGTGGTGAATCGCGCAGAGATGGCTCTGCAGCAAAAGGAAATTTTTGCTGCAGCTTTTCTGGATATCGAGGGTGCATTTGATCGCACCACATTCTCATCCATTGAATTAGCTGCTATTTAAAGGCATGGGATAGAACCAACTCTAATCAGATGGATCATAGATAAAGTAACGAATTGGTGCACGACAAATAGCCTCTCGGTCAACCCGAAGAAGACTAAAGTCATCCTATTCACACGGAAAACTAACAGGCCTACAAGACCTTCATATGTACGGAAATAAAATTAAATGGGTCACTAAAGTTAAATATCTGGGAGTGACTCTAAACAAACAAAAACGGTGGCATGCACATGTTGACTAAACCATTGCTTAAGCATTGAGAATGCTGAATATGTGTAGGTCAGCATATGGAAAGACATGGGGATTACAGCTCAAAATAATGCACTGGGTATATAAAATTATGGTAAAACCGATATTAACGTATGGATGCATCGTGTGGTGGCCTAGAACTAAAACACAAACCTGCAGGGACGCTCTAATAAAACTGCAGAGGACAGCCAGCCTGGCCATCACAGGTGCATTCAAAACAACACTGACGGCAGCTATGGAGAGGTTACTCAATCTCACTCCATTACATATCGTCATTGAGACCGAGGCAAGGAAGGCACTCTATAGGCTAGAGAAAGCTGGACTACTGAGCATAACAGCGCCAAGCCCTGGACACACTAAACTAGAGCCAGACAAGGAACTAGATGACATAAGAGACATGAGAAGTGACAAGACCTTGACCACGTACATGTTCAACAAAAAATTGAGCACCCACATCCCTATCAGGGAACAATGGAAAAATGGTCTAAATAAACAAGGCAAGGAACAAATGATATGGTACACTGACGGATCCAAAACTAAGTCTGGAATGTGATCCGGTGTATACACGGAAGGCTACAGCCTAAGCATGGGCAGATTTGCATCAATATTCCAAGAAGAGAAATCCAAGAGAGAATTCCAGAATTCCAAGAGACCTATGCGATAAATACTTGTGCTAAAGAGATATTGGACAAACAAATTACAGGCAAGAGAATCTACATCTGTAGTGACAGTCAAGCTGCCCGCAAAGCCATCAGCTCCTATGAGCTAAACTCAGCACTGGTTGCGGAGTACGCATACCTTCTTGACAGATGTGGCAACGCTGTACCCGGTCTCGAAGCCAGCGGGTAGACCGTACGGCGCTAGAGCGGCGTAGTGTTGTGTTACGAGAAATTAGTATCTTTGTTCTATCAAAAATCATTGTAATAATTTGCTCCAAACGCCGTCGTTTGGAGCATTGCACGAGCATTGTAAAACTTCGGTCGTTAAAAAGCAAAAAAAGAATACTACAACTCAACACTACGTCAATGCAGACGCGCGGGCACCGCTAGATTGGTACGCACCGCTCGCTGCCCGCTCCCCGCGCCGCTGCCTTCGAGGCCAGTTCCATATAAATGTATGCATTGAAACGCGCCGCTCCCCGCGCCGCCGCCGCCGCGCTCCGCTGACTTCGTGTCCGAGGCCTTAGCCAGAAAGGGAGCAATAGAGAAACCTGTTGGTCCAGAACCGTTCATAGGCATACCAGACGATACCCACAGAGGCGCGCTCAACGAATATGCCCAAGAACAACACAGGAAAGAATGGAAAACAAATAGAGGTGTGAGAGCGACAGCAAGAGACTACTAAAACACAGTAGACTACAACTAAGGCAACTAACTGAAGCATTCACAGGCCACTACGACGGACTATGACGGACGATTTAGCGCAGTGGTTAAGAGCTTAAGTCGCTCCGCCCACTGTGTCTAATAGTCGCGGGTTCGATTCCCGCACGGAACAAATCTTTGTGTGATCCACAATTATTTGTTTCGGTCTGGGTATTTGTGTGTGTGTGAACTTTCATGTTTGTAAACCCACCCACGTCACAGGAATAAATCCTAGTGTGGGGCTACGATTTTTCAAAAAAACAAAAACAAAACAAAACTATGGCACGAAAGAACATCTACACAAGATAAACCTATGCAGCGACGTGGTGTGCAGGAACTGTGGTACAGAAACTGAAACCATGAAGCACGTTCCTTTGCCACTGTGACGCAATCTCTGGCTGCGCGGCGAATGAAGCTACTGGGAGTGGCCTATCGAAACCCAGAGGAACTACAGCTCTGCCCCCCTGCTGGAATCTACAGTCTAATACAGGGAGTATTTGATCCTTCAGGTACGTAAGAGCATTAGGGCAAGGAGAACACAAAAGATCCCAACGGGTCTAAGTGCACCTGACGACTCCTCCGTCTGATAAGCCAATAATAAGATAAGCTAAATTAGGAACACATTTTAGGCTTTGCAGCCTGAAGATAAAATATTGTTTCTAGGGATGTAAATGAAGAAATATGATTATTAATACACTATGTTTATTCAATTTAATTTATATAAAACCTTTTTTGGAAACACATTCTTTTAATGTAATGTAAGAATGTAAGGATTGTGGTTGGTAACGATGTGCTGGAGCAAGTGAATGAGTTTGTATATCTTGGATGCGCCTTCAGTAAGGATGGGAAATACACCGCTGACATAGAGAGAAGAGTGAGTGCAGGGAACAGAGTGAATGGTGCGATGGGAAAGCTACTCGGGAGCCGTCACTTAAGCCATAAGGCGCAGCTGGCCATACATAACGGAGTTCTTGTCCCAACGCTGTTATATGGTAGCGAGAGCTGGGTATGTAAGAAGGAGAATGAAAGTAGGATAAATGCGGTAGAAATGCGAGCTCTGCGGAAGATGTGCGGAGTGAAGCTGACCGACCGCATTAGCAACAGCATAGTAAGACAGCGAGTAGGTATGAAAGATAGTATCGGTGTAAAGATGAGAAAGGGCATGCTCCGTTGGTTCGGGCATATAGAAAGAATGCCAGAGGAAAGAATGACAAAACAGATATACAATGTGAAAGTGGAAGGATGCAGGTACCGGGGAAGACCTAGACTATCTTACCACGACCAAATAAACCGAGTCTTATCTGATGGAAAAGTCAAGAGTCTCCGTAACCGGCGAGCGTGTATGAGACGAACTATGAGAGTCGAGGAAGCCAGAGAGGTATGTAAGGAAAGAACCTGTTGGAACTCTGTACTCTCTGCCTACCCCGCAAGGGATCTGGCGTGAGGTTATAGATAGATAGACATTCTTTTATTGTTTTAGATATTTTTATATGTTACACTTATAATTTTTACAATATCAATAATCATAATGTATTAATATACTCCTGGGAACAGTGTTCATGCCTCATCGCCATGCCAAAGACCAGGGCACACTCTGGCATTTTAAAGGAAGTATACAGGCATATAAGTTTACATACCTGAAGTAATTTTTAAAACACACAAACAGTTTTTGTGGATAGCCGTTGCATTCGATCAGACTTCAATCTATCAGTCTAGGCAGTTTTTCCAAAACTCGGTTCTTCTTTATTTATATTCTTTTTTGTTTTAATTTCTGATATTGTAATGGGATAACTATTTTATGTATTAAGATACCTTTATTTAAATATTTCTATTCTATAAATATGCAGTTGCTAAATGTAGAAGCTTGTTGTTAGAAATTTGAATTATTTATGTTTTGTTTTATTCATGGGTATTAATATTTTGTAAGATTATCTTAATACACCTGATGTTATTTTAATTAACACATAGGTACTAAAAGATTTATTTTTATTTAATAATGATAATAATATCAGCCTATACTGCCCACTGCTGGGCAAAGACCTTCTCACACAAATCGAGATAAGAGAGATTAGGTCATACTCCACCACGCGGACCCACTGCGTATTGCTGGAAATATCTAAAAATAAATATTTTTATATATTTTATAGATATTTCAAAGATTATAAATAAATAAAATGGATAAAAATAAATAATAAGTTCTATAATAAAACTAACTTACAGGTTCCTCAAACCATGCCCCTAGAGCAGTGGTGTGCAGTGCATACATGCAAGAGACCAGTGCCTGCCACAATATAGTGTACTGAATGCAAGTATACCTTAATTATATACTTAGTGAGTATGATGATTGATATTATTATATATAATTGAATTCTTATGACGAAAGTACTGTATAATTGCCAGTGTGCAATGCATGCCACCACACTAGAGTAGAGCATGGAGTGTTTGGTTCTCTCTATCACAACATATAAACATTAGTAAAGTTTGAATAACATCAATATACATAAAATCACTTTTAAAAGATGATGACTGTGACAATGAAACACACCACCTCTCTGGTGGCATGGATAAGAGAACAAAAGTAGAATTTATTATTTTAGTACATAAAATTGATTATTATTGATGAGAGTGGAGGTAACCAGAGAGGTATGTAAGGAAAGAACCTGTTGGAACTCTGTACTCTCTGCCTACCCCGCAAGGGATCTGGTGTGATGATATAGATAGAAATTCATTTTTCACTATTTTAAAATCCTGGAAATAGACTTCGCAGAATGGTCCAGTGATGAGAACAACATTCCCCAAGCAGATGAACTGAATTTACCCACATTTTGGCAACAATATTAGATCCCAAAGTAACAAGCAGTGAATACCAGACAAATTCCAGACTGAAATAATTATAATTATTCCATAAAAAATATAGACAATAATAGTATGTCAAAACTGAACCATGTGCCACTGGACAACCGAGGCAACCTAGTATAGAAAGTATATTAAAGCTATTTGCACAAATCCGGATCTATAACTAAGACAATCTCGTGGAAATACTGTGAAGTGTCGCTGCCTGCGACGATAGTTTAGGGTGACTACTAAGGTTAGCGTTACAGAGCTATCAAAGATGGTAACTTGTTTATAAACATTACCGGCATAACGTGGCAGGTGTAGATGATGAAACTAATTTCGAATCTGGACTGGGTATAATTAATTCCAGAAACATTTCAGCATTTATTTCCTCAATTAAATGTGATACGTGCCTAATCAAGTCACTATAAAATGTCATGTTTTCGCGCCAAACTTACTTTTCAAGTTTGATTTTCTTTAAGGCGATTTCTTTTCCAGTTACTCTATCTTTCGCTTTGTAGACGACACCATATGTGCCTTCCCCTATTTTCTCTACTCTTGAAAAATTCTCCATACTTTGGTTTACAATATAGCCATTAATAAAATAAAAATACTAAACATGAAACTCCCAAAGATAATCATGGAATGACGTTCTTTCTCTGTCAGTCTGTAATGACACTTCCTTGACACATTTGTTTTTCGTTTTCCAACGAGTACTTTATCCTTCGTTCGCATGGGCGCTTTTTACAGGCTTTTATTTAAGGCTAGTAATGTTATATAGTTTAGCAAAAAAGAGTAAAACGTTTTTTTGGCGGGAAGTCGAAGAGTGATGTTGTCAATTTGTTTTAATTTCCAAAACTTGTGTTATTTTGACTAATAATGTGTAATGTTGGTGGAATATTAACCATTATGTGTTCTTATATGTGCATGAGTGAAGGTAATTGTAACAAAGCGATAAAACGTGCCTTTTCGGCTTCCCTCAAAACGGCCGTCTCAATTGGTATGTAAAGTATCCACCGCTTTACTATCCAGGGTGGGGTACTTCATTAATTTCATTATCATCGTTGCCATTAAGTTCATCGGGGAATTGAAATAATTTAAACAAACACGATTGTATATCTCACTGGACACTGGCAAAATACACTTAAAATTAGTGTGAAGCCATAACTTAAAGAAGAAGAAGAGTAAAACGCGGTGACAGTTGGAGCCAAATAACGATTAATAGGGCAACACTACTTCGATTGTCAATTCCTAGTAGCTTATGTGACATAATACCAGATAAAATATACAATGAGTTTTGGCGGGAAGTCGAAGAGTGATGTTGTCAATTTGTTTTAATTTCCAAAACTTGTGTTATTTCGAATTATAATGTGTAATGTTGGTGGAATATTAACCATTATGTGTTCTTATATGTGCATGAGTGAAGGTAATTGTAACAAAGTAATAAAACGGGCCTTTTTGACTTCCTTCAAAATGGCCGTCGCAATTGGTATGTAAAGTATCCACTGCTTTACTACCCAGGGTGGGGTACTTCATTAATTTCATTATCATCGTTGTCATCAAGTTCATCGGGGAGTTGAATTAATTTAAACAAACAAGATTATATATTTCACTGGACACTGGCAAAATACACTTAAAATTAGTGTGAAGCCATAACTTAAAGAAGAAGAAGAAGACATAATACCTAAGGGAGGTTTTTGGCGGAAAATCAAAGAGTGATGTCGTCAATTTGTTTTAATTTCTAAAACTTGTGTTATTTAGAATTATAATGTGTAATGTTGGTGGTATATTAAGTATTCTTATATGTGCACGAGTGAAGGTAGTTCTAACAAAGTGATAAAACGTGCCTTTTCGATTTCCCTCAATACGGCCGTCGCAATTGGTAATATGTAAAGTATTCAACGCTTTACCATCCAGGGTGGGGTAATCATAATCTCATTATTATCGTTCTCATCAATTCATCGTATCTATAAAGAATACCAATTATGATTAGGCTGTATGGGCTAGATGTCTTTGCCTCCCCCAGAAGGTTGAAAATTGGAAACAACAACATAATACCTAAACTTTGTGTGCTACAACACATCGAGCTTATTCCTAACTAATTTTCGTGTTTTATTATAATTTAAATTTATTCTGATTTATTGACCAAGGGAAGCATTGTTGGCTCGCCTATTTATTCAAAATCAATAAACCTCTTAGTAGTTGTGATAAAAAAGTGTTGTATAACGTTTTGCTGTGATGTTCGGCCGAATTTGAAGCAGAGTGAATTTTGTCCCAAATTGGAAATGTTTACGAAATAACTGTAAATATAATAGGTATTTCTCAATTGTATTTAGCTTCTCCAAGCCAATGAGATTTTCATATTGCTTTTGTACAAGAAAAAATTTCTTGTTCGACATATCGTGTATACCTTAACTCAGTATTATTGATACTTAATAGGTATACGAATTAATAATTAGTTTTTGTTTTTATCAGAAAAATCAAATCAAATCAGTTTATTTGCGAAAATGGGTTACAGTGGATGTTAAAATTACAATGGTCGTACGCCATATTCTGCCTTTAGGCATGCAAATATCATTAGGAATAATCCAAGAACTTAAAGTACCTAACAATTAAGAAAACATTTCACAATTATTATATATATACTGTATTAATGTTAATTATCGTAATTTTAATTATAATAGTGACAGTTAAAATAATATCAGGACTGATGCATTCTATTTAGATAAGTTGCGTAATTAAAAACATCATATTATATTGTCAACAAGGTATTCGTGAACACTATAGTAAGCCCTTTCTACTAAGTACTAACTAAGAGTCGTTTTAGTCTACATCTAAAAATACTAATATCAGTTACTTCTAGAATATACTTCGGCAGATGGTTGTATATGCGAGGTCCCATACAAAACATGCTTTTATTAAACTCTGCTGTTTTATGAGTTGTGCAGCTGATTTTGTATGCATGTCGTGTACTCCTATAGTGTTCAAATAAGCTAATATTTTTCTTTATAAACATTACCACTTCATGTATGTACAGACAGGACATAGTCAAGATTTTTAAATTTTTAAAGAAAGGTCTGCAACTATCTGTTCGTTGCAGATTGCAAATAGCACGTAAGCATTTTTTTTGGCATATAAATACACGCTCGTTATAAGTAGAATATCCCCAGAATATAATACCATATCTCAACAAAGAACCTACATTGCTATGGTATGCAGTTACCACTGCTGATCGATCAACAACCTTGGAAAGCCTATAAAGTGCATACGATTGTTGACTTAGTTTTAGACACAAACTCTCAACATGCAATTTTCAATTTAGTACGTCGTCAATATGTAGTCCCAGAAATTTTGTCGATTGAACTTCTTGAATTGATATTCCCATATAGGTAATATTAAGGTTATATTGATGTGAAATTCTATTTTTAAATGTCATAATGTAAGTTTTATCCAAATTAATTTTTAGGTTCATTGAAGTAAGCCATTCAATAATTAGAGAGAGAGTATCATTTATGTTTTTCTCAAGAGCTACTTTATTTGTACCAGTTATAACTATAGTGCTATCATCTGCAAATAAAAATGTTAGCAGTTTTATCACGTTTGGAAAATCATTGATGTAGATATTAACGAGAAGTGGCCTAAGTACGCTTCCTTGAGGAACACCAAACCTAACTACTCTGTAGGCAGATATATAATGTTTTTCTTTTTTTGAAACAGGACATATTCTCGTTATTTGAGTACATTGTTTCCTATTAGAAAGATAAGATTCAATTAAATTCAAAACGTTTCCTCTCACCCCATACGCATGTAATATCTGAAGTAGCTTAGAATGATCTACACAATCAAATGCTTTGGTGAGATCCATGTAAATCCCGCACACTGATATTTTACTTTCCACGTTTTCCATTACTGTTTTCAAGAAGTTATAGATTGCTAAATTTATTGATTTATTTTTCCGAAACCCAAATTGTTCTTTAGCGAAAAGGTTCATTGTCTCAAAATAATTGTAAGTTTAATCATAAACTACCCTTTCAAAAATTTTAGAAATAACAGGGATTAAAGCAATGGGCCTATAGCAAGACATACATTTTTCTTAAATAATGGTTTAATTAATGTCAACTTAAGTTTATCTGGATATATTCCATGAATTATACATAAATTTATAATATGACTTAATATTGGAGATATCTTTAATGATACGCGTTTTAAAATCATCACAGATATATGATCGTATCCTGTACTGTTTGTGTTTCTTAGGTCAGTAATAATTATATTTATTTCATCAGGAGTGGTAGGGGTCAAATACAGTGAGTTTAAAACGCTAACAGGCTTACGAATATTTATATTAGAATTTAAATTATTAATATGGTCAGTAAAAAAAATATTAAACGAGGTAGCAATAGTACATGGGTCCTCTGTCGTTAAATTGTTGCCTATATTAATGTCATGAATTTCGTCTTTAGGCTCATTATATTTTGAAATATTGATAATTTTCCAAGTGGCTTTATTTTTGTTGATGGCTGATTTTATAAGATAGTTATTTTGTTATTTTTGTGTAAGTTTAATTATACTATTTAGTCTTGTTGAAATATATTTAAATGCCATTTATTTATTTAAATATATTTGTGTTTGCCATTTTATTTTTTTGTGTTCTTTTTGATCGATATAGCCATAAAAGATGACGCCTACGCTTGCAAAATATCTTTATGCCTTTTGTTATCCATCTTGGTCGTTTTTTCATGTTTATTCTCACATAAGTAGCAGGGAAGCATAAATTGTAAAAAAGAACAAAGGTTTCATAGAAGCCATTAAAAGCCCTAACGGGATCATCACATTTAAATTCTTCGAAAAACTTTAAAGAGTTTATACAATCAACAAATTTACTAATATTGTCAAGGTTTAAGTCTCGCTTATTAATGAACCAGTATTTATTTACAGGACTCTTTTTTGCTGGACATGACGCAAGCTGAGCTGTGATCTGATAAAGCCAATTCTAATAACTTAAATTTACACCCACGTACATTATGTAAAATATTGTCTATGCATGTGCCACTTGTTGCACGTGTAGGCTCTTGGAAAGCCCATTTAAGATTATAACATGACAGCAGTTGTAGAAATTCAGTAGATGCTCATTAAATTAATTTTAAAGTCACCACATATTATAACTTGTTTCTTACCCTGGCAAAATTTACAAAGTAGTAAATCAAATTTTTCAAAAAATGTATTTAATTCTTCTTGGCTTACTTTAGGTGGTCTGTATATACAGAAGACCAAGATTTTCTGATCAACAAGCTCTATTCCAGAACATTCAATAGTACCTTCAGTACAGTAGCTATTTATTTTATTAATTACTTTAAATTTATGTGAATTACGTACAAGACGCGCCACCATGACGCGTGTTACGAGTAAAAAATGACCCCAGTGTAAAATTGCTAATGTTGAGTAGTTTACAGTCGCTTATCAGCATATTGTGTTCCGATAGGCATAAAATATCAATTGTATTATTTTCACTCTCAAGGCTTTCCAAAGACAGTGTCAATAAGTCTGACTTGCTTAAAAGACCGGCAATATTTTGATGTAATATTTTTATTTTGTTAGACACGAAAAAGCTCTTTTTCGCTTGCTCGATAATTAATTCCTAGATTGGTTTGCGTAGATTTATCCGAACAAACTGGAGAGCAAATTCTAAGTTTACTGGTGGTATAGGCATCGTACTTGGTTTTATAGTCTATGTGTAGGATTTCTTTCCGTATTAATGGACATTTATACAAGGCAGTTTTACTGAAAGGAGAATAAATGGAGTAATTGAAGGTCCAGGAATATAGTATTCATATTATTTGTCGAACAAGCAAATCTTAATTCACGATTTAACTTAGCTTCGTTTAAATACCTATTATACGGTACTTCACACATAATTATGTTGGTATGTTTAACACTATTAATAATTTTTTTTTACTTGAAATAATAATTCAATAGGGTTCGAGTCATTTATACCTCCCATGACTATCACAAAATCGTTTACATTAAGTTTGCTTATTTCTAATTTTTCTGACATTAGGACTTCACACATCGTTGCGCCAGGCTTCCAAAAACAGCTAACTATGAAGTCTTGGCCTACAACATTTTGTAAAGTTTTTTGTAAATGCCTCCCTTGTTGATCAGCAATCACTACTATTTTCTTTTTATTTGTTACCTGTTTTGGAATTAGATCCTCATATTTCATTACAACAGCATTGTCACTATCATCCGTCATCCTGATTTGTGTGGTATCTGTTTGATCCAGTGCAATATTTAAAATTCCATTTGCTTCATTATGACATTTTGTATTCAAAGTAGGCGTATTATCAGTGGTGCATATAGGTGGTGAGAGCATATAGGTTTTATTGCCAACAAAACAAAAGTTTGCAACTTTTGTTTTGTTGGCAATAAAAGTTTGTTCGGTGTTGGTTTATTTTTTTTTTGTTTACGCACTGAACGAGGTGACATAATATTATAATGAAGCGTGTCAGTAGCACTTATTTTTCGAAAGCTTTATATGTTCTTCTGACACTTTAGGAGCTCCGTTTTGAATGCCATGTTTTCATTTTTAAGATGTTCAATTTCTAGGTGTGCACTTTTTAATTCAGTTGACAGATTCATTAATTTTTCATTTAAATCAGCTAACGATTGGGTATTTCGAAACGAATTTGGCGGATTCATCACAGTTTCCTCAAATAGGCTTGAATCATCAGAACTATGGCTACATGATGGACTAGGTGGACGTGGTCGACGAAATGTTATATTTTCCGATTCCATTTTAACCAAGCAACTATTTATTAGGTAGTGTGGTCTGAACTCTCAGTGTTTTAACCACAAATGTCCTTAAAATTGCACACTGCAAAAAGTTCAGTATAGGTGGGACTCGATCGCTAGACCCAAATAGTGTCAACTATGTTCCCTAAGCGATGCGCTATAATAACTTAACAAGGTTGAGTAGAAATTAAAACTGTTTTGTTGTGAGGCTGACACTGTTTCGGATATGTACGGTTCGGGTATGTTCGGCTAACAATTCAAATCACACAGCCGATGGTTTTTTTTTCACTTTACCGACATTTTAGTCACTCATTATTATTTGTTATACTGGATATTATTCTCAATTCACTGATTGTATGGCACGCTAACATAAATACATTGGTTGAGTTGTAAGTGTTTTGCAGTTTATTGAGGTTTACTCATGAATACAGCACTTCAGTGCGTACTCTTAGCTCACTGGTTATTGTTGTTCACTGCAACTCACACTTTTACTAACGTTGGACGATGGTTATCGGACAATTCGTGGTCGACGTGTGATTGAATTAATCTTTTATATCCACTATAAGTATTTAAAATATTAAATTTTATATGGAGCAGACAAAAATACGTTGTCATGGGAAAACGGTGAAAAAAAAAAATTCTACGCCCGGCATAAGCCGAAAAAACTATCGCAAACATTGTCGTTCGTTATTTATTTATAATTAACCGTAAGGTTATTTTTAATATCCATTTTTAGGGCCATATACGCCGTCTATGCATTTTTAAAAATCTATAGATTGTATTCAAAACATGAGTGTAAAATAATGACAGTGAATATTATAAGGTATTGAAATAAAAAAAAATAAAAACAAAAATTTATAATGTCGGCCTATGCGCGACAAAAAGCCAAATTCAAATACAGAGATCGTATACGGTTGGAAAGGGCTTCTCAAGAGCAGTCGAATGGTACTAATAAAACACCATTTGACCGAGTCAAGCAGTGCTGGGAACGTAAAAGAATGAATGTGGCCGTGTGGATCAACGACGGTGCTAGTACATCGGCAGCTGGGGCGGTTGAAATTATGCAATTGGATGAAGAAAAGGACATAGTTGCCATCATAAACAAAACATGGAAACCCGGAGGACTACTTAGTGTTCACACTTGATTATGATATACTTAAATAATAATACTTTATATAGAAAATATTACCCGTTACGTTAACGTATTCACGTAAAACACACGGCCGTGTCCATGACACAGCCACACTCCGTTTTTTTTTTTTAAATTATTGAACGGAGAATGCGCGTGAAGTCCGATGGAATGTTGTGCGAGGCACAAGGGGGTTTCAGGTCTGAAAGAGGATGTTCGGATCAAGTCTTCTCACTCCGCAACATCGTAGAGAAGCATCTGGCAGTGGGGCGGAAGGTTTTCTGCGGTTTTGTAGATCTGGAGAAGGCATTTGACAGAGTTGTGCGAAAGAGACTTTGGGTCATTTTGCCAGAGTATGGTATAGATGGCACTCTGTTGGGAGCCGTCCAGTCCACTTATGTGGACTGCAAGTCATGCGTACGGGTAGGTGGTAACAGGTCACCCTGGTTTGACGTTAAAATCGGCGTCAAGCAGGGTTGCGTGTTGTCCGCTAGACTGTTTATAATATATCTGGACAAAAGTCTTCAAAGACTGAAAGCGATGAATGAAGGTGTACAAATGGGTGACTTAGTGGTAAACCATCTACTTTATGCAGATGACGCGGTTTTAATAGCGCCAACAGCCACTGATCTGCAAACACTAGTCACAGTTATGAAAGACGACTGCATGATCAATGGCTTACACTTAAATGAGAAGAAAACCAAGATTATGGTTTTTGAAAGGGAAGAAACCAGAACGAATGTAAGGATTGTGGTTGGTAACGATGTGCTGGAGCAAGTGAATGAGTTTGTATATCTTGGATGCGCCTTCAGTAAGGATGGGAAATACACCGCTGACATAGAGAGAAGAGTGAGTGGAGGGAACAGAGTGAATGGTGCGATGGGAAAGCTACTCGGGAGCCGGCACTTAAGCCATAAGGCGCAGCTGGCCATACATAACGGAGTTCTTGTCCCAACGCTGTTATATGGTAGCGAGAGCTGGGTATGTAAGAAGGAGAATGAAAGTAGGATAAATACGGTAGAAATGCGAGCTCTGCGGAAGATGTGCGGAGTGAAGCCGACCGACCGCATTAGCAACAGCATAGTAAGATAGCGAGTAGGTATGAAAGATAGTATCGGTGTAAAGATGAGAAAGGGCATGCTCCGTTGGTTCGGGCATATAGAAAGAATGCCAGAGGAAAGAATGACAAAACAGATATACAATGTGAAAGTGGAAGGATGCAGGTACCGGGGAAGACCTAGACTATCTTACCACGACCAAATAAACCGAGTCTTATCTGATGGAAAAGTCAAGAGTCTCCGTAACCGGCGAGCGTGTATGAGACGAACTATGAGAGTCGAGGAAGCCAGAGAGGTATGTAAGGAAAGAACCTGTTGGAACTCTGTACTCTCTGCCTACCCCGCAAGGGATCTGGCGTGAGGTTATAGATAGATAGATAACTTAATAAACGCAAGACCTGAAAGTAGTTTGTTCTAAATCGGTAACTAAATTGATTCCAACAATTTATAATGTATCTTACATTTTTTTAAATTTTGCAAAAAATGCCTTTACTCCTTCAGTGCGCTATAAAAAAATAAACTTATTCTTGATTCAGAGCAATAAGGAGATTTTAAATGCATTCCTAAAACGTATTTCTCAAACCGGACACATACACGTGAAAGTTTCATTGATAATTGGGGTATAAAAGTATTTAAAAAAAGGGTAAAACCTTTAATTTTGGAAATGTGGTTATTGTTTTGAATTGATGAAGCAATTCTCTAATCGGAGTGTCTGAGGTCTTGCGTTTATTATCTTACAGCTTGTATAAGGGCGAAAATTTTGCTAAAATTGCTCGACTGTAGTAACTGTATGAAGAAAAAAAAGAATTTTGCATGAAGTAAATATTTTTTAATCATAAATTGTGTTTTGTTATCGATAAATCCTGTACTAGTCATCACTTGCCTACTCACGCAACTACGGCATATTCACAAACTCACACCGACATAAAATTGACACGCTACCACGGCCATATACGCCGTCTATGCATTCTTTGTCTAAGTGGGTATCACTAGGAGTTTTAAGGAATGCCATGGATATAATACAATGGACTGAGCACTCTGCGAAAAGAACGTGATGACCGAGATACTCATTTTGAGCCCTACGTCTCTTTCTAAGTAGGGTGACCAAACATTGGTACGATTATGGACTTGTTATTGCCGTAATTCTTTCTTTTTACGCATAAGCCACATCTTAAATGAGTAGTAGTGAAAGTTTTTGATTAAATTGCCCATATTCTGACTGACTGTTCATTTTTTCAGAATCTGTAAATTCAGCTCCAAATATTGCAATAATTAAGGATAGACTCCTAAAGCCGTTTTCTTGTATCTACAACAGTTGAGATAGCTGCCTTACAGCCCCATCTTAATCCACCTGTATATAAAGACGAATTGAGAACCTTATTCGTTTCGAAATCGGTAATAAATGGTTTACAGCGTATTTAAACCATATCATAAATAGGTATAGTCCGTATTAGTTTGACCTTACGGTCACCGTACTGCATCGTAATGAGTGCGAGCGTGACACCGGACTCAAGGTTATTGCTCTCACTCATGGTGTTTCTCGAGTTGTTTAAATCATAGAAAATTCAATGTTGTGTCTGTAAGAGTTTAATTTTCTTTAGCAATATTTTCACAGTACTCAATCCATTGTATTATTATATTACATCCATACTATTATATCCATGAGAGATGCTCATTAAGAATAGAGGGTATTATTCTGAAATCCAAGATGGCGGACGCGACTTTTTGTGTAAACTCAATATGAGTATGGTTTTAGGGGATACTCATAAAGAATATAGGGTTAATTTCGAAATCCAAATGGCGAACGCGACTTTTTGTGTAAAATCAATATGGGTATCATTTCAAGGGTTTTAGAGGATGCTGATTAAGAATATTGAATTTTGAAATCCAAGATGCTGGGCGCGATATTCTTAATCAGCATCCCCTAAAACCCTAAAAATTATACCCATTTTTATTTGTACACAAAAAGTCGCGCCCACCATCTTGGGGTTTAAAATTAAGCCCGTATTATTTATGAGCATCCCCTAAAACCCTTAGAACGATACTCATGTTGATTTTACACAAAAAGTCGCGTCCGCCATCTTGCATTTTAACATAAACCAAATACATAGAAAGAAACTATAAAAGACAACATTTATACGGGAGCGAGCAGTGGACTGTAAGGGCTGCTGTGCTGGCTCGTTGCTGTAATCCCGTGTCTGTTTTGGAGGTTCAATAACAAGGCTGGTAGGCTTGAACTGGTCTTTATTGGCGAGACAATTCACTTACAATTTAGATCGCGACTGAATATCGACTGAATACAATACTGAACTGAAACTGAACTGGAACTGGCACTGGCATACAATACTGAATCTGCGCGGACTTATATACGATTTTGTCTTTAGAAAATGTAGACCCTCTGATTGGCCGATCAATCAGAGGAGCTACGTTTCTACTTATACGAAAGGCGCCGCTCGAACGGATGCGACGCGGCGCGGCGGTCGACCAATCATAGGAGCTTCTTTTCTCTCAACCCCAGCGCACCACGTCGCCCGGCCTGCTCGCTCGAACGAGTGCGTTGATAGGTACATGGTGGTCCGTCGTTCTGCACATCTCTCCCACCGTGCGACGCAGTCGCATCTTCGTCCGGTGCTGGAACGACGGGTGGCTCGGCGTCTGGTTCAGCTGCTGCGATTTCGATAACTGTTCTGATGTCAGGTTCTATTGCAGGCGTGACCGTGGGCTTGATGCTTGACGTGGTGTTTCCAGAGACGGGTAGGACGATTAGTTTCCTCACCGGTCTTCTCAAGACTCCGCCCTTAGTTTTTATGTTGACGGTCCTGACGATGCCATCTGGTCCTGTGTATGTTGCTAATACCCTGCCGCGGATCCACGTGTTCCTGGGTAGGTTGCCATCTACTATTTGAACTAAGTTTCCTTGCTTTAGGTTCGTTCCTCTTCCATGCGGCTCCCGCCGGTTTTGAAGCTCGGGAAGATATTCGCGGAGCCATCAGCCTTAGAAAATGTCAGCTAGCTTCTGGGAGGCTCGCCAGCTGTTTCTATGGACGAGGTCGGTTTGGCTGAACTCGCCCGGCATGGGCACACGCCCAGGCCCTCCAAGTAAAAAATGGTTTGGCGTTAGTGCTTCCGGTTCGTCGTCTTCTACTGATACGTGGTTAAAGGTCGACTGTTTACTGTGTATTCCACTTCCGCTAAAAGCGTGGTAAGGACCTCTTCTGTCGGATGTATCTCGTGGAGTGTTGCTGACAATGCGGTCTTTACTGATCTTACCATCCTTTCCCGGGCTCCTCCCATGAACGGAGCTCCTGGTGGGATGAAACGCCATTCTATGTTGCGTTTGGCGGCTTCTGTTGCTGTCGCGGTGTCGATCGCTTGTCGAAGTTCCTTGTCGGTCGCTTTCAGGTTGGTACCGTTGTCCGACCAATCTGCGTGGGGCAGCCCTGACGAGCTATCATCCTTCTGAGTGCCATGACTGCTGAATCTGCGCTTAGCGAACTTGCCACTTCTAGATGTACTGCTCTCGTGGTCAGACACGTGAACATTGCTACGTAGCGTTTCTGTCGCGTTCGTCCGACCGTAATGGATAGCGGTCCGAAATAATCCACCCCGGTGAATGTAAATGCTCGCTTGTGATGTGCGAGGCGACACTCTGGTAGGTCTCCTGTTCGAGGATACGGCGGCACTTGGGTGCGCATCCTGCAGCGCAGACATCTCTTTATTATCATTCTTGTCACCGGATGTAGTCGCAGTACCCGGTACTGCTGTCTGCACTCGTTCACCGTAGTTTCTGTGACTGCATGATGTTATTAATGGTGAATATGCTGAATCCATAACTTCACCGTCGGAAAATCTCCATCGATTACCATCGGTCGTTTAAATTTTTCCGATATATCTTGGGCGGCATCTTACCTACTCCTTAGACTTACAGCGTTGTTTATGTATTCAACGCTGAGTTGACGGAGTCTGCTGTCCTTGTTCATGGGCTTTTGCTTCTGTAAGCTATCTATCTCGGCCATGAAGCTGTCTTCTTGCGATGCACGCATTAGGTGCTCTTCCGCTCTCTTTAGTAGTTCTGCTGTCACAGGATTATGAGAAGTCTGTTCTTTACTTTCGATTTCTTTCATTTTCGGCGTTAGTAGTTTCTTTGGTTTCTTTCTCCAGTCTGGGTCCTGTTTTTGGTTTTTTAGAGTTCTTTTGTAGTGTATCTGCTGTATTCGCGTTTACATAACTCCACGAACTGTAGAACCGTCGCCGCAGTGTATCGGAGCCTGTTCCAACTTGAGAATCTCTCTACGTCGGGTAGTCCCTCTCTGAGTCTGATTGCTTTGAGGTTCGCTGTGATGTGTTAGACTTTCTCCTCGCCCCTCGGCGTCGTTACTGCTGTTGGTATCTCTTTGGGCCACTCTTCCTTGTTCTGATACAGGAAGTCAGGGCCTCTATACCACCTGTGGCTAGCCTGTGGGTCTAGCCGCGGTATCGATGTTAGCTTCAGTGGCGCTACTTTCGCCTTTGCCATTATTAGCGATACTCGTACGGTTCCGGCCCCTGTCATAGCTCTCCAGTAGGCCACATCTGGGTAGGCCATTTCGCTTGCATCGGTGAACACGTGGAGTTCTAATGATGTGGCGTCACTGTACTCCAGGTATCGCCTTGGAAGCTCGATCTCGCTCAACCTCCTCAAATGGATCAACCAAGTTCGCCAGTAAACGGCAAGGTCTTCGTCTATTTCCTTGTCCCATGGTGTACCTCGATGCCATATTTCTTATAATATCTGTTTCGCTCTAATGGTTACCGACGCTGCTAATCCGAGCGGGTCAAAAAGTAACATTACTGTCCGTAATGCCTCTCGTTTGGATGGCGTTTTTCCGTCCCGTATCGCCGACGGCACTTTCCTCAGGTTCAAATCAAAGGTCAGGTCGTCCGTATCAGGTCTCTACACCAAACCCAACACTCTTTCTTCTGATTTGAGTATTTCTGGATTGATTTTCTCTCTCTTTTCACCGAGAGCATCTAGCAGCTGAGGTGAGTTACTTATCCATTGCTTTAGAGTAAAGCCCGCTGCCTGGTGTACTTCGCGGACTCTTTTCGTTATTCTCTCTGCTTCTTCCATAGTTTCAAAGCTGTCGAGATAGTCATCTACATAATGTTTCTTTACTATGGCCTCGGCGGCTTCAGGATGAGTAGTCTTATGTCTTTCGGCGTTTAGGTTCTTTACGTAAATCGCTGTTGTCGGTGAGCTCGATGCGCCGAATATGAGGGACGTCATCCTGTATTCTTCCGGGGCTTTGCCATCTCTGCGGTCTCCTCGCCACAGATATCTGAGAGCGTCTCTGTCCTGTGCTCTGAGTTTTACTTGCATAAACATCTCCTTTATATCTGCCGTTACTGCGATCCTATGTTGTCGGAAGCGCATTATCACCCCTGGTAGTGACTGAAGTAGATCTGGACCCAGTGGGATATTTGGGTAATTTTGAGAGGAGCGATCAATTAAACACGGAGTTTGCGATACAACTGTTTTATTATACGTCTACCTACATACGTATTTATTTCTAGTATACCTCACACTTCCCAAACAACACAGGAAAATGTTAGAATAAATTACTTATTTTCTAAGAGAAAAATGTATGTAGAATAATATCGATAGGCTATACACGCTTTACCTAAACTACAGCAAATATATTTTATGCGATAAAAATATATTGGGTACCAATGTAAGTTTATTGCAAACAATCGTTTTACATGTGTAAGAAGATTATCCTCCTAGTCTCAAAACAATAATATTTTGGAGGAATACTATCAAATTCTTTTATATATACATTTCATTAAACGACTTCCATAACACCATCATATAGTAAAAGAAAGGAATATTACACTACTATAATATAAGTACTATATAAATATAATCTATTTATTCGACATATTTCCCTTTAAATACACAAGTGCGTTTCGGTCTACTCGGGTTTGTTTTGGAAAACAAGGCAGGTTGCGAGTCAATATTTTCTAAATTCCCGGTCAAACTACCACTCGACTCTTCAGTTTTGATCCATATCGCCGACTGCGATCGAATTAGCATCTTCTGCTGGGTTAGCTCGCTGAGTGGTCGTGACACTAGTGTCAGTTGGGGAGCTACTATTATTATCATCGGCAATTGAATGTCTCACACTGGATGTACGCTTGGTAAGAGGTACTAACTGGTCAATGTGGCGCTTCCACTCGAGGCCGTTGGAGACACGCACTTTATAGGTGAGCGGAGCCTCCCTCGTGACGACAGTGGCGGGTGCCCACTTGTCCGCGCTGGGCCGATAGTCCCGCGCCAATACTTGGTCCCCGGGCTCGACGTGGCGCTCAGCACCGGGACGCGCGCGGCCAGCGCGCTGCGCCGCTGCTGCAGCGCTTTCGGTGCAAGGTTTAAGAATGTCCAGTCTGCCGCGTAACCGCCTACCGAACATAGCGACAGCTGGCGCCACCCCGGTGGTGGCATGTTCGCAATTCCTATATTGAAATAAGAATTTAGCAACCGCGGTATCGATGTCCGTCCCCTCGTGTACTGCCTTTTTCATTGCTCGCTTAACTAATTTAACCGCGTTTTCTGCCGCCCCGTTACCGGCTGGCCTATATGGGCTAGTTAATGTATGACTTAATAAATTTTTGTTCATGTAACTAGCAAATTCCGATGATGCGAAAGGTGGGCCCCCGTCGCTAATTATCTGAGAGGGAATACCGAATCTTGCAAACAATTCTCGTAACTTAAGTATAGTGTTGCTGGCATTAGTACCAGTCATTTTTTGCACTTCAATCCACTTGCTATGGGCATCGACAGTAATCAAATAATGTTTACCGCGAAATTCAGCAAAGTCTATATTTAATCTTTGCCATGGCCGAGTTGGAAAAGCCCAAGGATGTAATTGAGCCCTAGGTGGCGCGTCGCGTTGCTGCTGACATGAGCTGCACTCGCGACAAAGATTTTCAATTTCAACGTCAAGTTAAGGCCAGTACACGTAATTGCGAGACAAATTTTTCATTTTCACTACTCCTAAGTGACCCTCATGCAACTCCCGAAGGACCCTATTTCTTAACACGCTAGGAATAACCACCCTATGATTATATAATAAGCAACCCCTGTCAATCGATAAACAATCTTTACGGTAGAAGTAAGGTCTTTCGTCATCAACAGTAATTGCTGATGGCCAGCCATTAATTAAATAAGTATAAATTTTCTTTAAGATTTCGTCTTCTTGTGTTTTCTTTGCCACGTCTTTGGCACTAATAGGAAAAGATTCTTCAACGTAATTTATATATGACACCACATCCGGCCTTGCTCCGCCCTCGCGTTCGTACGGCAGCGGTAAGGGCGATAACGCATCCTCGTTACAATTATCTTTAGATTTAACAAATTCAACTTCAAAATCATAAGCAGCTAGCCTGGTTGCATACCTTTGCAGCCGGCTCGCTGCGGTTTGTGGTAATCCGTATTTCGGTCCAAATATAAAAGTCAAAGGTTTGTGGTCGGTTATAATAATAAAATGTCGACCGTAAAGGTACTGATGATGTTTAATAACTCCACTGATAATGGCGAGTGCCTCCTTGTCTAATTGACTGTAGGCTCGTTCAGCGCTCATCGCCGTCAGGATATTGATGTGACAACACACTACCGATGCCGTAGGAACTACTATCAACAGATAACACTAATGGAAGCTCCGGACTATAATGCACCAAAATTTTACTATCGATTATAGCCTTTTTAACTTCCCTAAAACTTCTTTCACATTCCTTAGACCACACCCAAACGGTATTTTTGCGCAGCAGCCGGTGCAAAGGAGAAAGTATAGTACTTAAATTGGATATGAACTTTGCATAATAATTAATAATACCTAAAAATGATTTAAGCTGGGTAACATCGTTTGGCTGGGGCGCATCAACTATTGCTTTTACCTTGTTTGGGTCAGGGTGTAAGCCATGTTTATCAATCACAAAGCCGACATAAGTAATGCTATCTTGCATAAATACACATTTGTCCAATTTAATTCTCAAACCAACCTCACGTAAGCGATTAAACAAAGCGCGCAAATTATCAATGTGTTCCTCACGGGAGCCGCCAGTGCAGGCGATGTCATCTAAGAACACCGCGACTCCTTTGAGTCCCTTGAGAGTTTCTTCCATAAACTTTTGGAATTTTTCAGGTATACACGTCAACCCAAAGGGTGTACGACTATAAACAAATGTTCCAACATGCGTAGTTATTGCGGTACATGGCTGAGACTCTTTTTCCAAAAATAATTGTTGGTAGGCATTCGTGAGATCAATTTTTGAAAATTGTTCCCCTCCACTTAAAGCAGCAAAGAGTTCCTCGATCCGAGGCAGCGGATAAGGTTCGCGTATGAGTTTTGGATTAATGGTCACTTTATAGTCACCGCATATTCGAATTTCACCATTTTTTTTTATTACGGGTACAATGGGTGTTCCATAGTCCGAGTAATCGACTCTCCGTATCGTACCCTCTGCCTCGAGTCGCTCTAATTCGCGTTCGACAGGTTTACGTAACGCCAATGGTAATGATCTAGCCTTAACAAAAACAGGATTTTTGTCCGTTAAATTCAAAGAAATTTTCTTACTACACGTTCCTAGTCCCGGTGAAAATACAGTCGGAAACTCCCGTCGGAACTCATCTATTAAATTGCTATCATTAATTTTAAACAATAATTCCTTTATTTTTATCTCACTTATTTTTAATTTAGTCAGCCATGATCTGCCTAAAAGTGGTGGCCCGCCGTTTCTAATAACAAATAATTTAAGATTTTTGGTTGTTTGTTCCCCAATACTAACGTTAACGTAAATAAACCCAACAGGTTCGATCGGTGTGCCGACATACGAATATAATGAAACATCATTACGCGTGATTGGCAGGTCGTAAAAATATTTATCGTAATAAAATAAACTTATAGCAGATAACTTACTTCCAATGTCCAATTCGAAATTTACTTGTCTATCATTGACCATCGCCACCACCATATATGGCTTGCTGTTTACTCCCCGTACACTTAGATTATAAAATTCACCCTCCGAGTCCTTATCACTATCACCTATATAATTATTAACGCGCCGTTGCGTTGTAGACACTCGCTTAGCCCCGGAGCTTCTTTTACACATCACTTTAATATGACCCTTAAGGCCGCACACATCACAAGAATAGTTTTTACATCTGCACCAATCCGGCCGGTGATCTCTTCCACACCGCCAGCACGAACGCGCCGCGCGCTCGGATGCTACCTCGGCAGACAAGCTGCCGCCGCTAGTCGGCGCCCGCGCTGGCGGTCGGGCCGCCCGCGCCGCCGTGGTTACTTGATGCAGCGGTTCGAACGCCCGCGTCGAGCTCGCGGCCGCCGATCCCGTTGCGGTGGGAGCGTTCGCGCCGCTCGTCTGCGCGTGCCGTTCGGCCGCTTCCAACGCCAGAGCCAATTCTACCGCCCTTTTGTATGTTATCGCCGGTTCCGCAAAAAGGCGAGATCTCATGTCATCACTACCCAGACCCGACACGAATTGGTCACGTAGGTTCTCTTCAAGCGACGTATTAAAATTACACGTACTGGCTAAGTGTTTCAGTGCTTGTAAGTATTCACTGAGAGGTTCGTCCATTTTTTGACGTCTTTGCCTGAACACATGACGTTCAGCGATTTCGGAGCGTTTTGGTTCGAGATGATCGCCGACTATTTTCACCAACTCCTTAAAACTTTTTTTCTCCGGATCAATCGGTGCACATAAATCGCACATTAAATCGTATGTCGCTCCTCCCACTAGAGTAACTAACGTAGCTACGTGCAATTCCGGTTTGATTTCATTTAACGCCATGAACTGTTCTACGCGTCGAATATACGCCGTCCACTTTTTACTTGATAAATCAAATTGTTCCACTTTTCCGATTGGCATTTTGTCGTATTGAACTGAATACACTAATTATCAATCTATTATGGCACTAATACTCGTCGCCAGTGGGATATTTGGGTAATTTTGAGAGGAGCGATCAATTAAACACGGAGTTTGCGATACAACTGTTTTATTATACGTCTACCTACATACGTATTTATTTCTAGTATACCTCACAGACCCTTGTACAGTAGATCGTTCAGGGAAATTCCTCTAGTCTTTGCTGCTGCATCGTGTACCACTCTCAACTTGTCGGGCTTCATGGGGTTGATGACGGCAAAGTGTGGTAGGTACCACGTTCTTCCAGGAGTCTTCTTTCCTGGTGCTGGCTCTGCGTATCCCTTGGTTATAAGGGCTTTCATCTGTTCATTGTACTTGACTTTGAAGGCAGGATTTTTGTCAATTCTTGTCTACACGCTGTGGAGTATCTTCAAAGCGTTCTCATAGTTTTCGGGTAGAGTAAAGTTTTCTTGCTTCCAAAGCAACGAGGTTTCGTATCTTCCGTTGACCCGCATTGTGTTCGTCTCTAACATCCTCAGAGCTCTCTCCTCTGGATCTGATGCAGGCCTCTTTGGGTACACGCAAAGTGAGTCTATCTTAAAGTAATGCTTCATCATTTCTTCTATGTTGTCCTGAGCTGGAGCTTCAATCATGTGCGTTACTAGGTTTATAGTGTGTCCCAATGCACGGCTTTGGCTTCCGTGCAGGACCCATCCCAGTGGTGTGAGTGATGCTACTGGTTGGCTCCTGTCTCCCTTTCTTGTCTCTGATGACAGCAGAGCCAATTATCTTGCCCGATGAGCACTGTCGGTCTAGCTTGTTCATACACTAGGAGATCACGAATATCGTCGAGATGCTTGCACTCGTTCAACTTGTCTTTCGCGACTTCTTGCGTAGATACCCTGAGGTTTGGTATCGTGCGCGCCTGTACAGTCTCTTTTCTATTGTTCGGTCCCTGTAGAGTGAGGTTGATTCTTCTGGAGTTTCCTTCAGTAGTTTTCATCTCGTTTATACCTTCTATCCGTAGAGGATCAACGGGGCCCGTTGCGCCAATGGTTTTCGCCACGGCGTCGTCTATGAGGGTTATCGTGGACCCATCGTCGAGGAGCGCAAATGTATTCACTGCCCCTCTAGGACCGGACACTAGAACCGGAAGTATTTTGTGATATGACTGCTTTCTGGCAGTCCACGCAGACTTGATCATCTCCGTTGAATCTGTATCTCTGTTTCTTTTCCCGTTGGTGATTCTTCTGTTTTCTTTTCAAAATGTAGCATTCTATTATGATAATACTTGCAGCCGTATACGCCGCAAATTCTGGGACGGCAGGTGTACGTCTTACTCTTGTAGCGGAGGCACCTGAAGCACAGACGGCGATTCTTCGCTATGTTCCACCTCTCGGAGTTATTACTTTTCTTGAATTGTTCGCAGTCTGATATGTGGTGCCCCCCTCGTCACACGCCGGGCATCGGTTGATGCGCTTCTCTGTTACCGTGTTGACTTTGTGTGGGCGTCTCTGTGTAGTCACGTTATGCTGTTCAGGTTGCGCGTAAAGGCCACAAAGCCCTGCTTTCTTTCTCATGAAAGCCCCTATTCTCGTAAGCTCTGGCTCTTCTTTATCTCTTTTCGCTGCGAAGTCGTAGTAGCGATAACGCAGCGTTAGAGTTAGTTTTTCAACAACTGTCCTCGCCACTTCGGGGTTGCAGAGATAATGCTTACACTTTAGCGCTTTCAATGTCGAGACGGTGTTGGTGATTCGGCTGGTCACGATGCACATGTCTCTGGGCGCTTCTGTCAGCCTTGGTAATATTCTCAGCTGATCTATTCGCTATTGCCTCTGGTCTGCCGAACCTGGACTCCAGCGTTGTCATGATGTCCGCTGGGTGGGTATTAGTGATGAGTAGTCCGTCGACGGCTTGCTTCGCTTTTCCACGGAGGTTCCTCCTCAGGCGGTTGATGTTTTCTATATCACTGAAGCTTCCTTCCGTTTCTTTATAAGCTGTGCTGAATGATAACCAGTCTTGGTAGTTACCGTAAAATATAGGCAGTTCCACATATTTCGGCCGCTGGGCGGCTTTCACGGCTAAGGCGATTGCTGACGCTAGTTGCGTTAAGTCTGTTAACGCGCCTCCCACCGGTGTCTGTGGTGGCTGGGGCGCTGCTGCTGTTAAGACTTCTTTCAGTGGCTTCCCGTCTTCCAAATCCATATGCAACTCTCCAGTTGCTTCGGCGGCTATCTCTGTAGTTGGCCGGTTCTGATTATTTAGCCACGTATCGACTCGCGTGCGTGCTTCTATCTTGGAGGCCTTGGAACAAACTGACTCTTCTTCTATTTTACTATCTGACACTTCTGCCTCAATGGTGGCTAGCTTGGCCGCGGCTAATTTCACTTGCAGACGGACTAATTCATCAATATTATGATATAATTATCACTTCAAACCAATAAACAACAATCATATTAACAGTAATAAAGACAGTCATAAGTAAAAACAAAAAATATAAACCCAGTGTTAGCGACGGACGATTTAGCGCAGTTGTTAAGAGCTTAAGCCGCTCTGCCCACTGCGTCTAATAGTCGCGGGTTCGAGTCCCGCACGGGACAAATCTTTGTGTGATCCACAATTATTTGTTCCGGTCTGGGTATTTGTGTATGTGAATTTTCATGTTTATAAACGCACCCACGACACAGGAATAAATCCTAGTGTGGGGCTACATTTTTAAAAAAAAAAAAACATACAAATAATAGTCATTTCAATTGGTAGAACATAGTTTAACATGATTTAAATTAAATCTAATTATAAAACAATATCTTTTAAAATTAAAATAATCAATGTTATATTACAAATAAATCTGTAAAACAAAAAAGTAAAAATGTATAACAAAAAAATAAACTCGTAAAAACAAAACAAACAATATAATGATTTTAAAATAATTTACAGTATCTACAATATGTTACCTAATAAGTTAATCATACATAGCCTACAAAGGAACCTTATCTATATCAGAAGTGCGCAAGATGTTAAATGGCATTAATGTTAAAAACGGTTTATTCCAAAAATACGCGGACGGACGGAAACTGGCATGTCAGTCAGGGAGATCCAATGCTAGATCTTTAATATCTGGTGGGCCCGCCATTAGCATCTAGCACTGCATCCAACCTGGCTTTCATGCCAGTTACCATGTTCCAGCACATATCATAAGGATCCCCCCTCATCATTTCCCACGTCTCGATGGCCGTTTGCCTCAAGTTTTCTATGTTGCGCACTTCTGACACATCCTAATTAAGAACCATCTGTCCCCAGAGGTTCTCAATTGGGGTTAGATCAGGGCTCTTCGCAGGCCATGGTATAACTTGAATGTCCGGCTGTGCTTGGAGCCATGCCTGAACAACTCCAGCACTATGTATGGAACTGTTGTCCTGGCAAAGATATATGTTGCCTGTCGGATGGTGCAATCGCACAGTCGGCACCATCACGTCTCTTAAAATGTCGACATATTGCTCTGCATTTAGGCGACCAGATATCTCTACCAGTTCACCAGGACCAACAGAACTCATCCAGCCCCAAAACCCTAAGCTCAGCCGACCACTTGACCTGTTAGGTAACGTATTTTGGACTAAATATCTTTCATTATCTTTGCGTTTCAGTATTTTACGTCCATATATTTTATTTAAATGTTTTTTCATCAACAAATATAACTACATTGTTTTGCCAGTCGAAGTTATAATATTCGAGGCAAAAACTAACTCTGGCTTGTGCGTGGGCTCTTGGAAACACAATTTTTTTGGCTGGGATTCTGGTTTTTATTCCAGCGGCAAGCAACCTGCGGCGTATTGTTTGGGTTGATACCTGAAACAATGGTAAATTACTTAATCACTATAATTATATTTTTGAAACAATGCACATCCATACTTTGGTATTGTTCCTGTGTCGTGGAAGCGTTTACTATAACACACAACAACGAGTGCTACCCATACTCATGTGATTTTTTTTGAGTCGAATGGCCTACGCCCAAGCACTAGACCAAGCGGGCGGTCATCTAAGGTCGGCCAAACTAAGCTACCTATTTAATGCTAGTCAATTAACTCATACGATATAATTACAATGTTATTAAACATTAGCTTCCTAGGGCATTATTCAATCTAATATCTGGGTAGAAATGCATATATTTATTATGACGTATCAATGTTTTTGTTCGAACTAAAAGACGGACTAGAGCTATATATAAAAGTATTTGGCTTAAAATCGTTAATATGAAACAATGCGTATTTTATTTTACACGCTAACAAAATATCATTTTAATTAAACGCAAATATTCATTTTCAGATTTTTTGACATTCTACTTAAATGCCTTTTTAACTTTTAATGAGTACAGACTATGTTTGGTTGCGTTAAAATTGTAACAACTTACAAGTCTTCAAGCACAAATAATCAATTTAGCTTTTAATTATTGGAAGGCTGTTATGGGCGTTGGCTCAATATTTTTAGTTACAGATTACTTTTTCAGTATTAATAGTAGTCAACTTACGCTATATTGTGTGGCAGTGACCTGCGTATTTAAAAATGGCTGAATACTATGCGCCGATACAATGGCGGCATCTTGCTCTGCGGTGGTGGCGCGCTCGTAAAGCTGCCGGTGATGAGCCGATAGGTCACCCCCAGTTTCCTCATTTCGGCGCAGCCAGAAGTTGATTGTTGTCCTCTAAAACAATTAAATTTAAATACATATCACTAGCCGTAAATTATAGTAATAGGCACTGGCCAATTGCTGAGCTACTATGTTCTTACTTCTCAAAATGATTTAATTTTTAATCTTTTACAATCTCTTTAGGGAACAATTTTTGATATGAATCTCATAAAAAAACAATAATAAAAGCCCACCGTTCAAATATAAAAAAAAAGTTATTACCATGTATTTTATTTAAACTTTTTTAATAAATTGACACACTTGCATCAATGAAATAAAACCCCTACGTTTACATTTGCATGACAATTTGAACTTTATTTAAATAGGACAAACTCGGTCGTTTTAAGTTACTAAGCGCCTCTTCGAGGCGCCCTCGAGTATGTCGCCTCTTGCCCTTCTGGCTGGCTGGAGCGTAGTGGTTGCACGCTCGCCGTTAAAATCCGGTGAAGCTGTAGAGGCCTCGAGGCTAACAGCAGAGATCATTCACACACACACACACACACACACACACACACTATACTTCAGTATTTTCGATTAATTGATTTATTTACTACAGTAAATTTGTATTTAATTGTTGCGGATCATTCTATAAATCAATTAATCAAAATACCTATAAAAAAAATCAATTAATTTATTTTCAATAAATTTAAATATAAATGTTTGTCACTCACCGTTATCCCCATCCGCCTTTCAATTTCTTTTATAGTGTAACCACTCTCTCGCAACGTCACTATTAACTGCCTCTGTTGTGGAGATAATTGTGGAGCCATTATAATTTACGCACACGCACTAAATAAAAAAAATCTTAAAACGGAAATGTGTGACGCAACAATCCCTTAAGCGCGATATTATAGCACTGATTGAAAATGACAACAGACGAGACGTTGCGTGCGAGCAACCCACACGCACACACCCGCACGGGCACGGGGTGCAAAGTTTTACAATACAGTGTGTTTGTGTGGGTAAGCTCGGGAGTCCTTTTCCCACGATTCTCTGGATTGTATGTAGCGTAGCTATGGGTATGTTGGATGTCTAACTTGATGTGTAGCCGTGTGTACACGGCTTTACGCTAAGCATCCGCAACCCGCATTGACCAATGTACTCTCTGCCGCGCTGATGGCCGCGCGCGCTTTTTCAACGCTCGTGCGTACACATCTACATAATTCCATTTGTTGCATCCTTTTGTCGCTCAAACGTCGAGCGTTGAAAGTAGAACAAGCGCGATTAAAAACAGTTCGATAAAAAAGCGTTCACGTGTGAACGCGTGTACTGTTTTCCATTCGTTTTATCTCGACGCTTTATTCCAACGTTGAAAAAAAGCGCTCGTGCGAACGCCCGCTTAGGCGTAATTCATTGATAGGTCCCGACTGCGCGATGAACATTTTTAAGCGCCTACGACGCTTAATTCCGGCGCTGAACAAAAGCGCTCGTGCGAACGCTAGCTAACAATACCATGATTAATTATGGAGAGTAGAGGTAAGGAAAATCATCTCTGAGTAAGAAAAAGTGTCCGTCGAGAAGCATTAAATTGTGGTGGCGCTCCGGTAGCAAGAGATGAATTTTAAAGATAGCGCCACTAGTGATTAGAGTAGGATAGCGAATTGATCAAGAAAAGAACGACTTCCGCTTTGTGAAAGTATTATAAAGTTTATAAAAAAGAAATCACTCTATATTTTCTCACAGCAGTTTCATAGGTTATATTTGCTAAATTAGTTTGGACTACGTAAATAGTTGAGGTTTTATATAATGCAGTTTCAGCAACTACACTAGTCACCAAAGATATTAAATTTTTCAATTCAGCTCACTTCACTCCGCTTATAACTGCTAAATTCATACCATTCACTCTTGCTACGCTAGCGCTATTGTGGTGGGTTTTTGAGTTGTAGTTTGCTGCTTACAGCTGGACACTTTTTCAGCTTGTCCTCTGTATAAGACAATTCTCCTTACCTCTACCCTCCATATGACTATTACAGAAGTCTCAGGACACGGTGAGATAGGACTTAAATCAAAAGTATATTGTACTCACGAGTAGTATCAAATAAAAAGTATCGGAACAAAACTATCGGTATTTTAAGGTATCGATACTTTTTACTTACTCCCACGTAATATTTCCTTTACTCAGACTGAATAAAATGGGTTAGTCATCGTTTTTTATTAATAATTGCCTCGTTGGTCTAGTGGTGAATAATGCGCGTAGCGATCACGAGTCCTGGGTTCAAATGTCGGACAAAATGAAATTTTTCTATAAAAAAATTCCAGTATTGATACATAGTCTGGCACTATGCGCGGTGATTTCACCGCGTTTGCCATTTGAAAATACGCTCCCCCCACCCCTATTGATGGTTATCCCTATTGACGATTAAACGGGATTTAACATGTGGTTAAGTGGTGGTGGTTCTGGGATTACATGAAATCAAGGAAAGGTTACTCGAGCAATCAAAAGTTAATAAAAAATGGTCGACTTTTGGTGGAAACGAAATGCACAAGTGAGTTTGCGCAGTTCTTTCACTCTGTTTATAACCGTGAGTCGGTTGTGCCGAGCGTGGTGGCGGCGAGCGCGGTGATAGCGCCGTGGCCAGGCGCGCGCGCTTGCCCGCCTGCCGCCTCAGCGCTCAGGGGACCCGACGATATACCGGCGGGATTGTTGCGAAATATTGGTCGATCCGTTACTACATTTATTCAACCTTCGTTTTGAGACCGCGACGTTTCCCGATAGCTGGAAACACACTTGAGTCGTGCTTGAACCTAAAGGCGGTGGTGGTTCGGAACCCAGTGATTACCAACCCGTAGCTGTCCTATGCACTCCGGCCAAAGTTTTCGAGGCGCCGATTAACAGCTGCCTTTATTTACAGATAATTAGCCAAGCAGTACGGATTTCAACCAGATAGGGGAACAATGGAAAACTTGATGCATCTCATGACACATCTAGTATCTGCAGTAGAAGCTGGTGTGCAAGGAGACGTGGTCTACTTTGATTTTAGGAAGGCGTTTGACACAGTAGGTAATGACGTCCTGCTGTCAAAGTTGGCCAGAGTAGGCTGCACGCCGCATACGCTGACATTCTTCGCTAACTTTGTGTGACAGATGTCAGTACGTTGATTGTGGTGGATACCTTTCTGAACCTTACTTTAGGAGATCTTGGGTGAGTCAAGGCAGCACATTAGGCACATTACTCTTCATTTTGATGATAAATGAATTACCTAAAGTCGTCACTGGGTCTACCCCCTTGTTATTTGCTGACGACCTGAATTTGTTCCGTGAAGTGGATCAGACCGCAGATCATGACACGCTGCAGCAGGATATAAATAGGGTTGTAAGTTGGAGCTTGGAAAACAAATTATATTTTAACGTGGCCAAATGTTCCGTGTTATCGTTTACTTGCGCTCGTACCCCGCGCCACCACCTGTACCACATGGAAGGGGCGCCGCTGCAACGTGTCTCTGAGATTTGAATTTCCGGAAACATATTATAGGTGTATGTAAGAAAGCTTATCGGAATCTGGGGTTTGTTTTGAGACAAGCAAGTCAATTTTCCAACATGGGAGCTTTGAAAGAATGGTATGAGGCTTTCGTAAAAAGTGACTTAGAATGTGATGCGGTAATTTGGTCTCCATATGAAGCCAAATACAAATTAATGATAGAGCGTATTCAGAATAAATTTATAAGGTATCCTATATTTAAAACAGTATGTTTATCCAACTTTATTAGTTCTGGGTATGGTAGGCTATATGAAACTGGAAGCAAAAAGGGAAGAAGCCCTAGCTATCTGCTTATTTAAAGTCCTTCGTGGTAGAGTACAAAACCCAGCAGTTTTACAGGAGGTTAGGCTTTATGTTCCTGATGCGTACATGGGTCGGCGGCGGCGACCACCACTACTGGTACCGTGGTAATATGTTTCGATAAAATACTGCCTAAAAAACACTAATACCAGAAAAGTATTGATTAAAATTTATCGAGCACAAAATTATCGGTTTCGAAAGGAAAAGTACTCGATACCAAAAAGTATCGATATTTTTTCCTTGTCCCTACAGAAGTCATCTGAAGTAAGTAGTAATTACAGAGATTACCGAAAATTATTTGATAACAGATAGGGTTATATTTATTCTAAGCAGATAGGCAAATAAAATCCGCGGAATAATTTGTTGTCTTGTAACTTTCAGAAGGTAATGGCCGCAAGTATCAAACATCTGTTAAATCGTTTCGTCAATATAAATTACATAACGAGCTGTCGCAGTTTTAATATGACTTCACCAATGTTAGAAAAAGCTTTAGAAAATTTACAAACTAACCCATATTACGAAAAGTATGCCGACCGCATAGCAGCTCTTCAAAAGACTTCCCCCAAAGAATTCATGGAGAGAGTCGAGGATCAGCTTAGAAATAAACAAGAAGAGAAGAAGAAAAAGTTTGCATCTGTCGACACCAGGTTAGTAGGCGTACGAGTGAGCCGGCGAGCGCGGCGCACCGCACACCGCACACCAACTGATCTCAGTGTGACACGGTTCCTTTCAGGCAATTCTCCTCAGTACTTAACCCAAAGGAGCATTTGAATGGTGACACCTGCATGCAGGAGAAGAGACTCGCAGACATATTAAAAATAGATTTGGTAAAAGACAAGGAGGCTTCTGAAATTCAAAGCATATGGGAAGAATATCACAAGAACAAGACAGTGATATCAGCAACTATACCTGAGGATGTTTACACAAGCTTGCAGCAGAACATGACCAAATCTCCTACATTCCTGTTCCCCCTGCCACGCTCCCAGGGCTACGAGTTCATCATGTGTCAAAGCTATGGACACACAGTGCACTTCACACCATTGCTTGCTTACCAGGTTTGTGTTACTCTGCCCTCTTATGTCTGGATAACTGAGGTAGTCTTGTTAATACAAGTGCTAATTTGCAGGTGCACAAGGAGAATGCCCCAGAGTGTCTCACCATGGTGCACTATACAGAACTTAGTGAGAAAGGCATTGTCTTAATGCGTGGAGAGTATGATAAGGTTGGTTTTTTTATATCGTCTACCTGTGGGTCCTCTTATGAACTTCAGTGTGTGGGTACTACTGTACCCAGCTTTAACTGTTTATCCAGGATTATGATATCCACCCAGAGAGGTATGTAAGGTCAGAGCATGTTGGAACTCTGTCCTCCTATTATGTATAAGATGTAGTGCTAAGTTTGACTAAAATCTAATTATTACGTACTGATATGGTTTGTAACAAAGTTAGTTGTCATTTTCAATATATATATATTGACATTATTTTCAGAATGTACTCAGTGGCAAGGAGGCTCAGTGTCTGGCTAACCAATTCCAAATGTACTATAGCGGTAAAGATTCCAACAAATTGCAACTTCTTCAGAATTTCACTCAAAGCCCTGACACATTTAAGCACATGGAACTCATATCGCAGCTGGAGAACATCACCTTGACATGAATTGTTAGAAGATTCATGTAGAAACAGAATATATTGTAAAAATATCCATCTTAATATTAATAGAGATACACAAGTATCTCCCTCATATATGTATATCCTAATAAATACTTACGTATATAATCATTTTAATTGTTGTTATTACCAAAGATTGGTTATTGAGAAAGAACATTGCTTTGAATATCTAGTCTCTAATTGGAATAAACATAATTAAGAGAATAAATTTAACTTAACTACCATTTCAAACATGGGATTCAGTTTAATTTATGGGGGTAAAATGTGTACTCTGGTGTATCATGCATGACAACACTTGATGGTGTGTCCGAGTCTGGCATAGTTGGGGAAGGCAGCTCTGTCGGCGAGTGTGGAGGCCCTGGGTGTCCACATAGGGAACTTATGTTGTGGAATAGACTCTGGTGCTGAACATAGCCTAGTCTGATGTAGTCCATGGGATTGTGCATTATCATATTTTTAGAAAGATGTGACATTTTTGATGAATTGCTTTGCACACATTTTAAAACATTATTCTCATATTCATGAGGATGTGACATTTTTGGTGAATTGCTTTGCACACATTTTAAAACATTATTCTCATATTCATGATTATAACTGTCTATAAAAAGATTTTGCAAAAATACTTTCGTTTTCTTCATAACATCATCTTCACAATGAGCTGATGTGTTCTGCATCAAATATTTTGGTAATTCAGTCATAAACTCTTGATACAAGTTATAACCATAATTACTGTTTAGACTTTGGGATGTTGAAGGTGTACTACTGGAGGCAGTTACTCTCTCGGGTGATTTGTCCACCACTTCCGCTGTGTTCAGAGGACTAAACAAAACAAAGCTCTCTGAAGACTTATCTTGATTGTATGAATCATGTTTGTTATGGTTTATACTCACTGGCTGTTCTAGCGTACTGTGATTCTCTATATCACTTATGCTGTCATTGCTGATGGGCTCAATCTCACTATTATAGTTTGAAAAATGTGTTCTGTCAGTATTAGTTCCTTTTACTAAATCTTCTAAATTAAGTGTTGGTTTTTGTTTTAATTCAGCTAGCGCTGGTCTGGTTATAGTCTCGGATCGAATAGACTTAGGAAACATGCAAAGCGTAAGTCTTTTACTCGTTATGAAATTATTCAAGCCATTCTGTTTTGTAATACTTCCATTATTGTAATTTTCAGAAAAGACTATTTGACTATTACGTCGAGATCGTTTTCTGATTTCATCAAGACACTTACGAGTTCTGCGTCGTTTACGTTTCACTGTATTTGAAAACGCCTCCATATTCTCAATAAGTGGTTATCAAGTAATTTTTTACGTTTCTTGCATCCCCCTGCCTAGATTTGCTGCTCATACCACATAAATCATCGTATTCCTAGCGTTTAAAGTTAGTTTCAACCTTAATCCACTCAAAACAGGAATTTTATAGTATATCTTCCGATATATGTTTATTACTTCTTATTTTAATTAATGGCTCACACTTTATCAGTGTATTTCGCCAATGTCAAGTAATAATAGAGTACAGTAAATTATAAAAATTGGCTTCTTGTCGCTTGAGATATGTTTATAGTGTTCATATCTCTTTTTATTTTTTAAATGTACCGCTTCACAACCGCTTCCAGCTCATCATAGTGATTATATACTTTTTGGCTCATCAGGTATAAAATAAAGATGGTACCTACATACTACACAAAGAAGTGTGAAACATGAATACGTCCATGCATGAATTTATAACAGTGTTAGCAACTTGAAGTGGACTGACTATCGTACCAGGGGCGTAAAATTATCGTACATGGATCGAAATTATCGTATTTTTTAGGATAATGTCTATTATAGATAAATAAATCATATAAATTGTAATATTGATATGCATGCAAGTACTCTATAGTTTATCTTTTTTAAACCACCGCTGTCAAATCAACAGAACACTGAAACCCAAATGTTTTACACGTGGTACAGACCTGAACTGATTCCCTTTCCACTTTAAGGTCAATAAACGCGCCAAGCTTAAAATTCACTCAGTCAAAATTTCACTGTTCCCTTGCAAGTTGGGTATGAAACACGCCAAAATTTTGTATTTATAAAGAGAAATGGATATGAATGGGTAGTGTTTATTGGACAAAATAAAATCATGCTACTGTGATTTAGACTATCAGCTCATGAGTGAAATAATATAAATTCTCAAATTTGCATCATGATAGAAATTATCGTACAATCTGCGTACGATAATAATATGCTATCGTACATCGTACGTAGGCACAAAATTATCGTATGTGTACGATAATTATCGTACGGTTCCGAACGCTGATTTATAACCCAAAACGGATTGAGTACTTCAATGGAGTACTCTCTAAATATGGGTATAGAAAATTAAACTCTTACTCACAGACACAACACTGAATTTTCTATGATTTAAACAACTTGAGAAACCATGATGAGTGAGAGCTATAGCCTTGAGCCCGGTGTCTCGCTCTTACCCATTACGATGCAGTGCGGTGACCAAACAGACTTGCAAGTTGGGTATGAAACACGCCAAAATTTTGTATTTATAAAGAGAAATGGATATGAATGGGTAGTGTTTATTGGACAAAATAAAATCATGCTACTGTGATTTAGACTATCAGCTCATGAGTGAAATAATATAAATTCTCAAATTTGCATCATGATAGAAATTATCGTACAATCTGCGTACGATAATAATATGCTATCGTACATCGTACGTAGGCACAAAATTATCGTATGTGTACGATAATTATCGTACGGTTCCGAACGCTGATTTATAACCCAAAACGGATTGAGTACTTCAATGGAGTACTCTCTAAATATGGGTATAGAAAATTAAACTCTTACTCACAGACACAACACTGAATTTTCTATGATTTAAACAACTTGAGAAACCATGATGAGTGAGAGCTATAGCCTTGAGCCCGGTGTCTCGCTCTTACCCATTACGATGCAGTGCGGTGACCATAAGGTAGAACTAATACGGACTATACCTATTTATGTTATAGTTTAAATATGCTGTTAACCAATTATAACAGAGTTCTAAACGAACACGGCTCTCAATTCGTCTGTATATACAGTATGGATTTTTAGATGGGACAGTAAGGGCAGCTACCTCAACTGTTGTAGCTACAGAAAAACGGTCTCAGAAGACTATCCTTAATTTTTACGACATTTGGAGCTGAATATATAGATTTAAACAAAAAAGTACAGACTACAAGAAATTGGGCAGTTTACTCAAAAACTTTTTTGTTGTCAATCGATCCTGTTTACAACAAGGATAAAAAACTTCTACTGGATCAACCGAAATAGAAGTACTGGAAAAATCAGAAATCACAGAAAACTTCCCATAGATAGGATAGTTTTCTAAGACCGATTTCCTATAGCTACAACGGTGAGGTGGGCCCTTACTGCCCCCTCTCAAAATTCTATCCACCAGACATAACTTCTTAATTTATGAACCGATTTTGATGTTGCTTTTTGCATTGAGATTCTATGGTATAATATTAGGACCATTCCACGTCAATACATACATAAAAATACTAGCCGTTACCCGCGGCTGCGTACGCGTTTATTTTGTAATTTGACATAGGTAGGTAGAACTCTAATGCGCGATCTTATACAACGCAAACGCAGTCTCATAAAAGAAAATCATATACAATACCTGGGTATAGCTTGGCAAAAAAAGAGTAAACAAAAATTGAGGACGCCTTTATCACGCATATGTCCAGCCCATATACTACGACTCAAAGCGTTAAGAGACTTGTTATTTTTAGACTTTGTGTTACTGTGAAGCGAAGTGGGTTATTTTTGACTCCGAAAGGTCAAGAATACTACTACTACACAAAATAATTAATCATAGGATATGTTAGTTACTTAACGAAATCAGACTCCACTACATTTACAATATCGTCATAATAAGAAGCCTAAAACATAACCCGTGACGAACTCGCCTCATTGTATTATTAATAATCCTATTATGAAATTATTTCCTTCCAATTTTCCTTCAAAATTAGATACACAAATTGGTCCAATCACAGACAGTAAAGAAATATGTAATTACTTTAACACCTACTATACAACTATAGGGTCTATCTTAGCAAATAAAATCACAATAGATAAGGAAAACACACACATGCAGCCAAATACTCAAACAGCTATGTCTAGTACATGCGAACTACTTCATCTAGCTCCAACTACGAAAGAGGAAGTTAGCAAAATCATAGACAATCTCAATCAGAATACTAGCACAGGCCTAGACGGAATTAGTTGTAAAACCATAACATGCATCAAAAACTTAATAGTAAACAAACTAACGATGAATATTAATTATTGCTTACAAACCGGCTTCTTTCCTGATTCTCTCAAAGTAGCGAAAGTGAGTCCAATGTTTAAGTCCGGAAAAAAGATCGACCCTAGCAATTATCGCCCTATCTCAGTTCTGCCAATAATTTCTAAAATCTTTGAGAAAATATTATATAATCGTTTAAATAATTATCTCAAAACTATTAACTTCTTCTCAAAAAATCAATACGGTTTCCGCACAAAATCCAACACGCTAACTGCAACAATTGACCTTGTGATAAATCAGAAAAACAAAATTGATGAAAAACGCGTTGCACTCGGTATATTTATTGATCTGAAAAAGGCATTTGATACTATAAGCCTAAGCCTCCTTCTTAAAAAAATGAATGACATTGGCATCAGAGAAACTGCTCACAACCTGTTCCGGTCATATCTCAGCAATAGACAGCAAATTGTACAGATTGGTGATAATCAAAGTAATCGCGAAGCTTTAACCTACGGCGTGCCACAAGGATCTATTCTTGGCCCCTTGCTATTTATAATATACGTAAACGGCGTACATAACCTTAACCTGACAGGCGACATAATATCATATGCTGACGACACCAGCTTATTTTTGTATGGCAATAATATCGACCAAATCATCAACCAAGCGCAGCAGGATCTGGATAGTCTCTCTGGATGGTTCCAAGACAATTTGTTGACTGTAAATACATCTAAAACTAATGACATTATTTTCAGTGCTAAGAATAAAATAAATCGAAAGTCACTCGAACCTATACAAGCTGTAACACAATAAACGCAAGACCTGAAAGTAGTTTGTTCTCAATTGATAACTGAATTGATTCCAACTATTTTTAATGTACGTTAAATTTTTTTTAAATTTGCAAAAAATGCTTTTACTCCTTCAGTGCGCTATAAAAAACTAAATTTATTCTTGGTTCCTAGCAATAAGGAGATTACAAATGCATTCCTAACCCATATTTCTCAAAATGCACACATACACATACAAGTTTCATCGTTAATTGGGGTATAAAAGTGCTTAAAAAAGGGGGTAGAAACCTTTAAATTTGGAAATTTGGTTTTCGTTTTGAATTTTTGAAGCAATTCTCTAATCGGGGTGTCCCAACCGAGGGCGCCTCTAGGCGCCCTCGAGTATGAAGCCTCTTGCCCTTCTGGCTGGCTAGAGCGTAGTGGTTGCACGCTCGCCTTTAAGTCCGGTGAAGCTGTAAAGGCCTCGCGGCCAACAACGTACATCATTCACACACACACACACACACAACCTTTTTTTGCCAAACAATACTTTATTTTTGAGAAGAATTCAGTTCACCAGTTTATCTATTTAGAAGATCGCAGTATGACGTATTAATATTTAAAAAGGTTGTAGAGTCTTCTACCGTACACCTTGGGCTGATGTTTGATTGATACACTTATAGATTGATGATAAGTGTTTATAATAAATAATAATATTAGCCCTGTTAAGAAACTGTCCCACTGCTGGGCATGGGCCTCCTCTCCAACTGAGAAGGTTTTAGGCCATAGTCCACCACGCTGGCCCAGTGCGGGTTGGCGAACTTCACACACCTTCGAGAAACTCTTAGGCATGCAGGTTTCCTCACGATGTTTTCCTTCACCGTTAAAGCAAGTGATAATTAATTTTAAATACGCACATGCTTTCGAAAAGACAGAGGTGCGTGCCTGGGTTTGAACCCGAGACCTCTGACTTTGCAATCCAACGGTCTAACCACTAGGCTATCATAAGTGTTTATTGATCTATCTATCTATATCATCACGCCAGCTCCCTCGCGGGGTAGGCAGAGAGTACAGAGTTCCAACAGGTTCTTTCCTTACATACCTCTCTGGCTTCCTCCACTCTCATAGTTCGTCTCATACACACTCGCCGGTTACGGAGGCTCTTGACTTGCCCTTCAGCTAAGACACGGTCTATTTGGTCATGGTAAGATAGTCTAGGTCTTCCCCGGCACCTACATCCTTCGCATTGTATATCTGTTTTGTCATTCTTTCTTCTGGCATTCTTTCTATATGCCCGAAACAACGGAGCATACCCTTTCTCATCTTTACACCGATACTATCTTTCATACCTACTCGCTTTCTTACTAAGCTGTTGCGAATACGGTCGGTCAGCGTGACTCCGCACATCTGCCGCAGAGATCGCATTTCGACCGCATTTATCCTGCTTTCGTTCTCCTTCTTACATACCCAACTCTCACTGCCATATAACAGCGTTGGGACAAGCACTCCGTTATGTGTTTATTGATAATAATTGTTATGACAAATGACGTATGAGTTCACGCTATGAATGATAATTGCAAACTGATTGTGTATGATGAAATGCCGCGCGTCGCAGGTAAAGTGCTGACGCATCAAAATGTACTTGCTTGCACTGTACAAAGGTGCATTGCGAGCTACGTATGTAAAAAAAAGTATGTAACAAAGTTTTGTCTTTATATTTCGTGCCAGTCTTCTCGTAAGAATATACAATATGAAATGGATTTCACGAGGCTTAAAAAACTGCAGTAAAAAACAAAGACAGTTACTATGGTTATACAGGCTAAATCGTAATACAAACACAAAATCATACCTCAAAAAATATAGTAATATCTACAAAAAAGTTATACGACTAACTCAGAGAGCTCAAAATAACTACTACATACAAACTTCAAGAATTAAATCCAAAGCTACGTGGCAAGTCATAAATAGATATAAATATAATTTACCAAAGGAAAATATTATGAAAATTAAAACAGATACAAAGACAATGACGCGTCCATATGACATAGCAAATGCGTTTAATGATTATTTTATTGACGAGACGACTAAAAATGAACTATATAATAGTAATTTTAATAATGACTTTCATAATGACATTCCTAATAATAATGGTAACTTACATAAACAGAAGCCTGATAGGTATTGTAAATCAATGTTCATGTCGCCCGTTATAAATAGTGATATAAGTTTTGTAATTACGAACTTACGGAACACAAATAGTGTAGGATATGACGGTATAACAACACAAGTCATAAAATATGTTGGGGATCTAATAACTCCTGTATTAACATATATAATAAATAGAAGTATATCAGAAGGAATATATCCTGAGGCATTGAAAATCTCGATTGTTAAACCCCTACACAAGAGGGAAAATAAAGAGTTTATGAAAAACTATAGACCAGTGGCCCTAACTTCTGTACTTTCTGTAATATATGTGGGTAGTTCGTAAGTTTAGATATTAGAACATGAAAAATGTCTACCCTCTCTTGCCAATTAGACGTTGTAACGTACTACTGTGTTTTCATTGTGCTCCGAGAATATATTAAGATTCCCCTGAGATCGACATACATATCAACTGGCGACGAGATATAAACGAAATCTACGTGTGTATCGTTAATAATCGGCGATACTTTTAATAATATACTGTGTATAATGGCCGTGGGAAAGATCGAACAATTCGACATACACAAGGACAAATGGGACTTGTATATTGACCGTTTAGAACAATACTTTGTGGTTAATGATGTAAAGCAATCAGTGAAAGTGGCAACGTTAGTAACGGTGGTCGGTGCCGAAGCATACGAACTTATGGTGAATTTGTGTACACCAGATAAACCGGCAACAAAAACTTTCGAATGCTTAGTGACGCTGATGCGAGGACATTTACAACCACAGCCGAGTCTTCTAGCGGAACGATTTAAGTTTCGGCAGAGGATCCAACGGGACGGGGAAAGTATAGCTGAGTTTGTATCAGAATTAAAAAAGCTATCGAAACATTGTAGATTCTCAGCGGAAAACCTAACCGAGAATTTGAGAGACCAATTCGTGTGCGGGTTGGTTAACGAGCACATCAGGGAGCGCCTGTTCACCGAGGACGACATACAATTCGATGCGGGATATAAAATAGCCGTGTCGATGGAAGCAGCCGAGGCCAATGCGGCGTCGGTGGAGAACTGTACTCGCGGGAGGGGTAGCAGTACTCCGGCGCAGGAGGTGCATCAGCTGGCGGCGAGAGCGCTGGTGGCGAGGAAGGAGCGCGTCGGGAGTGAGCGAGCGTATCGTCGAGCAGCGGTATCGAGCCACCGTAGCCGGGAGGAGGCCGCGTCGCAGAGAATGTCCGGTGGTACAAGTGGTAAGAGCGGAGCGAGTAGCGAAGCGAAATTTGACATCGACAAGATGAGTTATGGCCCGGAGAGGTGTTCCGTATGTGGGGGCAAGCATCAAAGGCATGATTGCAAATTTAGGAAATACGTGTGCCGGGTTTGCAACAAAGAAGGGCATTTAAAGAGGATGTGTCCTAATATTAAAAGAAATGCCCCACTTTTTAACGTGCTAGACGGCGAACGAAATTACCTAAAAGAGAACAATAGTGACAGTGACGAGGTAAATAACTATGCACTCACATCTAATTATTTAAAAAAGTTTGGACCATACACCATAAATGTAAACATTGAACAAGTTAACTTAGATATGGAGGTAGATACGGGCAGCGCGATATCGTGCATTAGTCATGATTGTTATTTAAAAAAATTTAAGCGATGTGAACTTAAGAAAACAAATTTAATTTTAAGGTATTACACAGGTGAAATAGTCGTACCTGTGGGTAAAATAACGCCTACAGTTAAGTTCGGTAGTCAATGTCGGAATTTAGATTTATACATAATAGATCGAGGGAAAACAAGTTTGATCGGTAGGCAATGGTTACACGAGTTAGGTATCAAGTTTTCGTTAGCTAATTGTCATAATGTAGGTAAGGTAGATATTATATTTGACTTAAAAAAATTTAGTTCCAGATACTGTGAAGTATTCTCCGATGGTTTGGGTAGATACACCGGTGGCAAGGTGGGGTTCCAATTGCGAGAGGGAGCCCGGCCCGTGTTCATGCGAGCGAGACCGCTGGCGTACGCGATGCGTGAGCCGGTGGAGTGCGCGTTGGACCAGCTGGTGCGGGATGGCATCATCACACCTGTTTCTACATCGGACTGGGCGACTCCTATCGTGCCAGTAATGAAGAAAGATGGGTCTATTAGGATATGCGGCGATTTTAAATTGACACTTAACAAATGTCTGGAGGTGGATCGTTTTCCCTTGCCTCGAGTAGAAGATTTACTAGTTAAATTAGAAGGGGGGCAACGTTTTACAAAATTAGATTTATCGCAGGCCTATGCACAACTAGAGTTGGACGACTCTAAGAAATATACAGTCATTAATACGCATAAAGGTTTATTTCGATATAATAGACTAATATATGGACTAGCTTCGAGTCCTGGGATATTTCAACGAAAATTAGAACAACTTTTTTCCGATATGCCTCGGGTAGGTGTATTTCTTGACGATTTAATCATAACGGGGGTGGATGATGAAGATCACATGAGGACACTGCACGAAGTCTTTGGTAGGTTACAGAGGTATGGCCTGAAAATTAGAAAGGATAAATGTACATTTTTCGCCAATGCTGTGACTTATCTAGGGTTTGTGATTAGTTCACAAGGCGTGCATACGGCCCCAGAAAAAGTACAGGCCATCAGAGAAGCACCGGTACCCAAGAATGTCACAGAACTGCGGTCATTTATCGGGTTAGTTATGTACTATGCCAAATTTATTCCACGGATGAGTACGTTGATGTCACCATTATATGACCTTCTTAAAAAAGATGTAAGGTTTGAGTGGAAGACGAGACACGAGGAAGCATTTAATGAGGTGAAGCAACTTTTGGTTTCCAGTGAGGTGTTAGCTCACTACTCGAGTGAGATGCCGTTGGTGTTGACCACGGACGCGAGCAGCGTAGGGGTCGGAGCGGTCATCTCACACCTGACGCCGCACGGCGAGCGGCCCATAGCGTATGCCTCAAGAATATTAAATTCAGCGGAGAAGGCCTACTCACAGATCGAGAGGGAAGCTTTAGCCATCATTTATGGAGTAAGAAAATTCCATCAGTACTTATATGGTAGGAAATTTATATTGAGAACCGATCACAAACCATTGGTATCGATTTTTGGTCACAAAATGGGTATACCAATAATGGCGGCGAGCAGAATGCAGCGCTGGGCGGTTATATTGTCGGGGTATAACTATGACATAGAATACGTAAGGAGTGATAAAAACGCAGCGGACGCCTTGTCACGTTTACCCGTGGAAGTGGAAAAGAAACCGGCCCTGGAAACTACATATGTAAATTTTATACAGAAGTTCTTACCCGTGACTAGGAAACTGGTACAGGAGCACACGGGTAAGGACGAAGTATTACGACAAGTTTATATGTACGTACAATCGGGGTGGCCACGGCATGTTAGTGATGAGGCGCTGAAGCCATATTTTCACAGACGACATGAACTATATGCCGATGACGGTTGTGTCGTTTGGGGATATAGGTTGGTGATGCCTAAGTTTCTTAGGAGAGATGTACTCCAGGAATTGCATACGGGACACCTAGGCATCGTGAAAATGAAAAGCATGGCCAGGAGTTTCGTATGGTGGCCTGGTATTGATGCAGATATCGAAAGCACATGCCATGGATGTTACACGTGCGCAACAGAGAACCCAGATCCACCGCGCGCACCACCGCATCCGTGGCCGTATATATCGGAACCGTGGTCGAGGATACACGTAGACTTTTTGGGGCCATTTCATGGTAAAACCTTCCTGGTAATTATAGATTCTACTACTAAATGGATCGAAATCTTCCAAATGTCACGGACGACGGCTGGAAGTGTCATAAAAGTATTACGGGAAACATTTGCAAGATTTGGATTACCTAAACAGGTTGTATCGGATAACGGGCCACCATTTTCGAGTAAAGAGTATGCTGATTTTATGGCTAATAATGGCATAACATTGACGTTCACCGCGGTGTATCATCCTTCATCAAATGGTGCAGCGGAAGGAGCCGTCAAATTATGCAAGCGTGCCATTAGGAAGTCAATGAGAGATGGGGTGGATCTGGATGCAGCACTACAGACATATTTGATGGCGTACAGGAACGTAACTCATAACACGACGGGTTCATCACCAGCTATGTTGTTGCAGCACAGGTCACTTAGATCAAGATTGGATCTGTTAAAGGCGGACAGAACGAGAGAAGACAAAGTACATAACGCCCAACAGAAACAAGGTTTTTATAAAAGGGGGAAGGAAAGAACGGTTAGCGTAGGAGAAGAGGTTTTGCTGAGAGACTATGGGGGAAGAAACACGTGGTTACCCGGCCGCGTACAAAATAAAGTAGGGTCCCGTCATTTTGTGGTAGGTAGGGAAAATGGCCCACCGGTTAAAAGACATTTAGACCAAATAAAAAAAAGAAATATCATACCCATTAAGGTACCCATTATGACACAGACTAAACCAGAGGAGAACGACCCACCGAGTGGTAATGCAGAGGCGGAAGAGGAAGCAGGGGTTGACGGTAGTGATAATGATAGTGTAGATACAAACTCCACCGAGCCACCAGTGGTACCTCTCAAGCGAATTAGGAGACCGGTAGTAAGATATGGTCAGGAGGTTAATTAATTATTGTATGTACTAAATTAAGGGTGAAGGTGTAATATATGTGGGTAGTTCGTAAGTTTAGATATTAGAACATGAAAAATGTCTACCCTCTCTTGCCAATTAGACGTTGTAACGTACTACTGTGTTTTCATTGTGCTCCGAGAATATATTAAGATTCCCCTGAGATCGACATACATATCACTTTCTAAAATTTTTGAAAAAATACTTTGTAAATCTATATACGGATATCTAAACAAATTTAATATATTATGTGACGAACAAAAGGGATTCCGACAAAATACGACAATTAATATGGCTATTTTTGACTTAGTGAACAAGGTAATGACCAATATGGATAAAAGAAATTCTATATGTGCAATATATACCGACATGACGAAAGCTTTTGACTTTGTAGACCACAACATATTATTAAATAAATTATATGATTATGGTATTAGAGGTAATATATATAAATTATTAAAATCATACCTAACAAACCGTAAACAACAAACTGAAATTACTCGAACATGCTGGAAAACTAGAAAAGAAGTAAAATATTATTCGAAACTGAGATACGTACGCAAGGGTGTCCCCCAAGGAACAGTATTAGGACCATTATTGTTTTTGATATATATTAACGACTTACCAAAATCTGTGCGCCACTCAATGATTTTATTCGCTGATGATAGTACTGCTCTTGTACATCGCACTAATAAAAATGACTACGAGAAAGATATAAATGATACTCTTATAGATATTGTGACATGGCTAAACAAAAACGGTCTAAAAATTAATATGACGAAAACAAAAATAATGCAATTTTATCAAAGGACGCCGTCAAAAAAAGTAAATGTAAGTTATGAGGGAATAAATTTAGAAGAAGTAGAAACAACAAAATTCTTGGGTATCACTTTAGATAAAAAACTTACTTGGAGACCTCAGATAGATGAAATTTCCAGAAGACTAAGCCAATCATCCTATGCACTATACAAATTATCTAAAGTAGCAAATCGTGAAACGGTTCTAACAGCTTACCATGGTCTAGTAGCATCAGTCCTACGGTATGGTATCATTTTCTGGGGCTATTCGACGCATAAGGATTTAGTATTTAAAGCACAAAAGAGATGTATCAGAGCAATGTGTAACCTGAAAATAACAGATAGCTGTGTTCCGTTATTCAAATCGTTAAAAATACTAACAGTACCATCATTATATATATTAGAGGTTGCGATATTTGTCAAAAAAAATCCGAAATTGTTCACACAAATATCAGAAATACGTAGAGGTCCATTAAGAGCGCAATACCAAAGTGTTTTATGCAATAAAATATGTAAGACTGCTCTAGTAACAAAAAGTGTTTTGGGAATGGCGCCCAAAATATACAATAAACTACCAAAATATATAAAAGATATGCAAATTCACAAATTTAGAAAAACTCTGGGCTCAATATTGATTGAAAAATGTTATTATTCTGTCGAGACATTTCTTAATGACAATTTTGTGAAAATTAATAGGACATAATTTATTATCAATTATAGTTATAATTTAATATTCAAATTTATAATGTTATTTTATATTTAATTTTATTGCATGATATTTTGATTTAATAATGTAAATCATGACCATTGAATTTGTACGTGTATACAGAGTGCGATAAATAGTGCCCGAGAATTATACGTTAGTTAGATGACAACAAGTCCATAATCGTACTAATGTTTGATCACCCTACTTAGAAAGAGACGTAGGGCTGTATCCATTTTGGGTAATATATCCATGACTATCACCATAGATATATTACAATGGATTGAGCACTCTTTCAAAAACACATGATGACAATGATACTTACTTAGAGCCCTACGTCTCTTTCTAAGTCTGGTGACCAAACATTGGTACGATTATGGGTTTGTTGACATGTAATTAACGTATAATTCTCGGGCACAGAAGCTATGGAGCCCAGCGAGTACTGGTCTTCGGTAGAAGCAGGTGGTTGTAAGGGCGAGTTTGAAATTGAAGCACTTCTAGAAACGCATGGAGGTGTATTGGTGCTGCCAGCTGCCGGTACACCTGACGCTTGTACTGGGGTTCTATTTTTCTTAGTTTGGCTGCTTAAGCAGGGAGAACAGATCCAGTTCAGCTTTAGTTCTTCATTTAGTTTACCTGAATCTAAATTTACATATAATTTAAACAAGCAGGTGCACTGGATGCATTTTACCTGATATGATGTTGTTCGAATGGTTTTAATACAAGCTGCACATTTAATAACATGCACATCTCAAATATGCCGGGTTTCATCTGCCATGCGTGCTCTCCATGTTTTTCAACTTGTGTTTGTGTCATGGCTATTTACCGGTCAAAATGACTAAAACGATCGTAGTACCAATCATCAAGTGTAAAACTGGAGATGCATCGAATAAAATTAATTAAACGAATCGCCCGAATTTTCGGATAGAAATTTCGGGCGATTCGTACCACGAAGTAATTTCGTTCCGAAATCGGTCCCGAAGACGACTTGTGACGTTTCGTCCGTCTTAAAACGCTACCATGAAGTGATCCGAACAAACGAAGTTTCGGAATTTTGACAGCACTTCTTCGCGATTTTAACCTCAATAATTCGAAAACTAAAGAGGTAACTTTTTACTTTCGTAAGTGTGTATTTTACAGACACGGATGCGGAAGGCGGATGACCGAGTGCAATGGCTCGTGTTAGAAGAGGCCTATGTCCAGCAGTGGACTGCGATAGGCTGATTGATTGAAGTGAGAATTTTATAATAGGCTGTTTGACTAATTTTGGAAACCCCTTTTAAATTATTCTATATTACTTTATAAGCACACTACATTAATATTTTCGAGATATCTACTTTAATATCAATAAAAATCAATGATAAAGTTTAAATATTTGAATACGCGCCAAAAACGCTGTTGCTGTAATGGCGCCGGTTCCATGACATGTGTGACGTCAAACGCTCGTAAACAAGTTAATTAGGTACTACCTTAAAACAGTAAAGCTGAAGTGAATTTCATAATTTTTTTTCGTATTCATTGGATATAATGGTGTTTAATGCCACAATGTACAAATACGTCTATTAATAATATATACAAACTGTTTCTGTTCCAACGAATCCCAAAAAGTGAAAAATGACATTATAATTAGCTCGAAGCGACCAAAAACAGCATTTTATCGCATTTAAATGTTTTTATGTGTAAGCATCACTAGTTAACTTTACATATACTTGATAATAGCTGAAAATGTCGGTTTCTATAAAACGAAATAACATCTTTAATACCTAACCTCATAATATACCTTAATTGGAAAGGCAGAATCCTTACACTGCTGTTTTTACATTTTTAAGTTCCGCAGTATAGTAGTCAGCGTTATTCTTAACCATAAATGCGTCAAACTTTGGTAGTTGTTGTTATCAGCTCACATAAAATTTGTCTCCATTTATAATTTCAAAACGAATATTTATGCCACTAGTCGATTTATCCAAAATTATCAGAAAACTGTTTCAGAAATAACTCTAAAGATCGAATATAACACCCAGAAAACATAAAACGCGAACTATAATCAGTCGATGAAGCCACGTTTAATATCGCGTGACGTCACCAAAGTTACAACCAATCACAGCGCGTTCCCGTCACAGAGAAAATTTCTTAAATTATTATGTTTTTATTTCGTGATTTGAATAAAATACACATAATTTTATTTTAAATGAAGTAAAATATGTTGTTTACCCTATTATCAATTAGGATGACCACAATTTATACTTTATTTGCAATGTTGTCAAATAGCCTATTCTGGGTGTTTTAATTTAAACATATGTGGTTTAGGGGTGATTTTGTTGATATCTAAAAGCTATAAATGCGTTCAAACTGGAATTATTTGGTGTTTTATAATATTATTATTGCTATTTCTAATATAGAGTACAAGCTTACGAAATAGCACGCACTTAAATAACCAAATAGCCTTTGTTGCCGTTCCCATACGTAAAATAACAAAATATAAAAAATGTAAAGATAAAAAAATAATTACATTATTCATGGGCTCGACCGCACATCGATTTCTTATCGTTTGTCAGTTTATTAATATTAAATATGCTATTTCAGTTTATTCAATGTTCGCGAAATTTTGAAACATTATATTCATAGTTCGCGCCTTTATGTCATTATGACATAAAAACATTTAACAATTTTACACGACTAACTTGGAATGTTCCTAAGTTACAATGTGTCTGATAAGAAACGAATGCCGTTTTTACTAGGTTGGTTTATACCATGAAGGTAAAATTACCTGGAGGGAGTCATACGACGTTGCCGCTCCGCCGGTCATCGTTCAACACATTGTCTTTTTTCTCTCTCAATTACACGGATCACCATTTTGAGTGAATGAGAAAGCTATTGTAAGGTTGGCAACGTCGCACTGTACGTGTGCTTCGTAGCCTGTTGTGTCCGATGTTTGGGCCATAACAAATGCGCCCCGTCCGTGTCAGCGGTTATAATATGAATGAAAATTATTGTGTTAAGTAAATATACTTTAATACAGTCAAAATATGTCGTGTTTTGCTGTATTTTGTAAATCAAGGACAACGAAAGGAGGAGTAAAAAATCCTGAATTATCATTTCACACGTATGTATTTATTGCCTCTTATTATATTATAGGGAAGTTTCACAGCAAAATTATGGATTTTACATGAAATATATACGTTATTGACGTCATATAATTAATATACGGTGATAATTAACTGTGAGTTTAAAGCTTTAATTTGTATTTTAAATATGCATAATTTTACGCTTCTCCAATAGTGATGTCCTACAGCGCCTATCGCTTACTGTCGATATTAATAAATTAATACTGAAACATTAACAATTCCTATTCACGTCATAATTACTAAACGAATTTGGATAAAATTTAGTAAGGATAGAATATCTAGATAAACACTGTCACGTCTATATTCCCCAATCGGGGGTGGGATATTCCCCAATCGGGGGTAGGACCTATTTATGATTATTTCATCTTTATAGCGTTTTCCCTGAAATAAAACACTTATTAAACTACTTACCTCACTGGAAGCTTTATATTGAGATAGCATATAGACCCTCGGTTGCGAAATAAAGTTTTGCCTTTTGGGTAGTACTGCTTATACTGAAGATTAGAGGTTTGAACTCTATATGAGTTGGCATTGTGCCCTCCACCCCGTGAGGGTGCGTTGTATGCCATGCCCATATGTAGATAAATCTGAACCCTGAAAAGCATGTTGATATCCGTGTGATGGAACTATTGATTATCGTGATTTAGAATCCGCGTGTGAGTGCTAAAACGTTTAAAAGGTACCTCCCCTTTCATTCGCCGGCACGCGGTTGCGGTTAGCAAGTAGAAAATTCAAAACCAAGCACAGCACTGCGAGACCTCAAGACACCGTGAGCTCATTCTGCGTATATCGGTACAAAAAAAAATAATTAAATAGTTTGAGGTTACCCCGGAACAACTATACCTTTTGGACATCTAACACCTCAGTCCTTCCCGTGACCATGGGTGCTGCAAAGCATTCGAAACGTCGGTTAAAATAAAAAAATAAACCGCGATAAAATCCGAAAAATAGTTTTATTTCATGTGTAATATTCGCTTGAATCTAAGAACTCAGTATTAAAAAATCTTATTTAAGTACCTTATTGGTCTAGTAGCAAATCTGTACCTCCAGGTGCTACAACTCGAGTTATTTTTAACCGACTTCAAAAAGGAGAAGGCTTTTTTTTATGTATGTTCAGCGATATTTCCGTCAATTGTGGACCGATTTTGATGATTTTTTTTGCATTGGGTTCAGTATAGTTCCGCGGTGGTCTCATTTTAATTTCATTGGTATTAGACCTTGGACTTAGAAGATACACCAGGGAACTCCTTAACGACAAACAATAGGCATGTATAAATTGAGATATTATGGGTATTACGTCTATCCTATAGGTATCCTATAGGAGCCGCGTGGTTTCCGGCTTAGAATAGGACCAACCCATCTCATCCCATCGGGTGTCGTACAAGGCGACTAAGGGAAAACTAGGGAATGGGCAGCAGCGTTCCCTTAACACTTCTACCATCAAAAACTGCGCTCGCCAACCCGCCTGCCAAGCGTGGCGAGTATGGCAAACCCCCCCAATTTATATTAAAATGGAAGAAAAAGATAAAACCAGGCCCCTAGTCCCCGGCGGTCCTGTTCGTCCTGGCCACGGTAGCAGCTATGGTAACGACAGGACAAGGGGTGCTAAGAATCTCCGGCAGAGATTCGGCTACCACCAACTACGAAAATTGGCCCTGGTGACATACAACGCACGCACGTTAAGGACAGATGAGAAGCTTGTTGAGCTGGAAGAAGAGATAAACAAGTTGCGGTGGAATATTGTTGGTTTATCGGAGGTCCGAAGAAAGGGCGAGGACACGATAACCTTAAAATCCGGAAACTTGTTTTACTACCGGGAGGGCGAACAGCAGTCCCAAGGTGGTGTCGGATTTATCGTCCACAAGTCACTCATAGACAACGTTGTGTCCATCACTAGTGTGTCGAGCAGGGTAGCGTACCTGATACTCAGAATATCCAAAAGATATTCGCTGAAGGTCATACAGGTCTACGCACCGACCTCGGCATACTCAGATGATGACGTCGAAGTAATGTATGAGGACATTAGTAGAGCCATACATACTTCCAAAGCACACTTTACAGTGGTTATGGGTGACTTCAATGCGCGGCTGGGCAAACGGGGCGATGATGAATTGAGAGTGGGGCAATTTGGATATGGGCAGCGCAACCCCAGGGGTCAGAGGCTGGCTGAATATCTGGAGAAGGAGGGACTCTTTATGATGAACTCTTTCTTCCGGAAGCCGCCTCATAGGAAATGGACCTGGATGAGCCCTGATGGTTCCACAAAAAATGAGATAGACTTCATCATGAGCACCAAGCGACAAATATTTAATGATGTCTCCGTGATTCACAGGGTAAAAACCGGCAGTGATCACCGAATGGTCAGAGGCACATTAAATATTAATGTCAAAATGGAAAGATCGCGTCTGATGAAGTCTACGCTCCGACCTTCTTATGCACATATCCAAAACCCCGAGAACTTTCAACTCGAATTGGCAAACCGCTTCGAATTGCTAGACAGCAGCGCATCAATGGACGAAATCAACAACAGGCTGGTAGAGACTGTCCATACGGTCGGGTCTAAGTATTTTAAGCCCCACCGTAAAAATAGACCTCAAAAACTATCCAACTACACCCGAAACCTCATGGCTGAGCGACGTTCCATGACGCACCAAACCTCCGATGATGCTAAGTCCTATAGGCAGCTCAATGGACAGATACTGAAGTCCTTGCGACACGATTTACGGTCCTTCAATACAAAGCGTATTGAGGAGACCATAGCACAGAACAAGGGCTCCAAAGTGTTCGCAAGAGACGCGTCTATTGGGCAAAGCCAGTTGACGAAGCTGAAGACGGAGGACGGAAACGTAACGTCAAATAGGTCAGAGGTGCTCAGGGAGATAGAGAGGTTCTATGGGCAGTTGTACACCTCAGTAGCTGAACCTGTTGTTGACTTGGAAAAAGACCCAAGAGCCAAGCTAACCCGACACTACACTGAAGATATCCCGGACATCAACCTGTACGAGATTAGGATGGCTCTCAAACAACTCAGAAATAACAAAGCGCCAGGCGAAGACGGAATTACCGCAGAGCTTCTGAAAGCGGGCGGAACGCCGGTACTTAAAGTCCTTCAGAGGCCGTTTAATTCCGTCTTGCTCGAAGAGAAAACGCCGGAAGCATGGAACAGGGGTGTGGTGGTACTGTTTTTCAAGAAAGGTGATAACACTTTACTGAAGAATTATAGGCCCATCACACTGCTGAGCCATGTTTATAAGTTGTTTTCGAGAGTCATCACGAATCGTCTCGAACGCAGGCATGATGACTTCCAGCCTCCCGAACAAGCCGGTTTCCGGAAAGGCTTTAGTACCATAGACCACATACATACGCTGCGGCAGATTATACAGAAGACCGAGGAGTATAATCGGCCACTATGCTTGGCGTTTGTGGACTATGAGAAAGCCTTCGATTCGATCGAGACTTGGGCGGTTCTTAGATCTCTCCAGCGATGCCGCATTGACTATCGGTACATTGAAGTGTTGAAGTGCTTGTATAATAACGCCACCATGTCAGTCCGAGTACAGGGGCAGTGCACGAAGGCGATCCCCATAAAAAGAGGAGTAAGGCAGGGAGACGTCATTTCTCCGAAACTGTTTACGGCCACCTTAGAGGACGCCTTCAAGCTCTTGAAATGGCAAGGACTTGGCATCAACATCAATGGCGAATACATCACTCACCTTCGATTTGCCGACGACATTGTGGTCGTGGCGGAGTCGCTGAAAGATCTAGGACGAATGCTCGGTGACCTCAACAAAGTATCTCAACAAGTGGGTCTTAAAATGAACATGGACAAAACGAAAATAATGTCTAACGTCCATGTCGTACCCACCGCACTCACCGTTGGGAACTCTACTCTTGAAGTTGTCGACGAATACATTTACCTGGGACAGGTAGTCCGGTTAGGTAGGTCCAACTTTGAGAGAGAGGTCAATCGACGAATCCAACTCGGCTGGGCAGCGTTCGGGAAACTGCGCAACATCTTCTCATCCAAAATACCTCAGTGCCTAAAGACTAAAGTTTTTAGTCAATGTGTGTTACCAGTGATGATATATGGATCAGAGACGTGGTCTCTTACAATAGGTCTCATAAAAAAGCTCAGAGTTGCTCAGCGAGCTATGGAGAGAGCTATGCTCGGCGTTTCTCTACGCGATCGAATCAGGAATGAGGAGATTCGTAGAAGAACCAAGGTCACCGACATAGCCGTTAAGATTAGCAAGCTGAAGTGGCAATGGGCGGGCCACATAGCGCGTAGATCGGACGGGCGTTGGGGCAGAAAGATTCTAGAGTGGAGACCACGTATTGGCAAGCGCAGCGTGGGACGACCGCCTGCCAGATGGACCGACGATCTTGTGAAAATCGCAGGAAGTCGTTGGATGCAGGTGGCATCGGACCGGTTACGCTGGAAAGTGATTGGGGAGGCCTATGTTCAGCAGTGGACAAGTATAGGCTGAGATGATGATAGGTACCCTACTATAGAACTAAGCAGTATATTAGCCAACTTAAAAAAGGAGGTTCATAATTCATCCTTTTTTTAAAACTCTCTCGGTTCATAAGCACCGATTTTGATGATTATTTTTGCATTTGGTTTAGTAAAGTTTTGAGGTGGTCGTATTTTATTGTTAGTGGTATTGGACCTTGGACTTTCAAGATACAAGAGGGAACTCCTTAACAGCGAACAGCATGAATGTATGTATGTAATGTAATTCCGTTATTATAGTTATTATATTAATCCTGTAGGTACCTTACTTTGCAACTTAGCAAAATAATATAATATCGGTATATAAATATTACTAAATAATTCACTCGTCACTTAAAATTGTAAAATAAAAATCTTTTTAAAAAAAACTTTAATTAGCCCCTTATACACAAACAGCAGGGGTAGATTAAAAATGGTGTGAATTGATATAATTCCACGTGTGTCAGTGTACACTAATGTTATTTAATAAATGGACATATTTAGTATAGATTCTCAGATAACTTAAGATTTTCTGTTCGGTGAAATAAATATGCTTTTTAATCATCTATTGTCTTTTACGTTGATAAGGCCTGTCCTAGTAATCACTTCCCTATTAAAGTACACTAATGCAGATCCACAAACTCCCACATGAAATTGACACGTTACCTCAGCGATATGCGCTGACCATACATCCTAGTTTCATGATTAACGTGCACTGAAAAAGCGCACGTACAAACGTAGGATAAATGTGATGTAAAAAATTTTACCACCACTACGCCTATATTCCCCAAGCGGGAGTGGGAGTGGTGTACTGTGTACACTCACTTGTCGTTCAACAGTGTAAGGTCTCATGTAGTAGAGGATGAGTCTATTGATATTATACCGAGCACAGTGCCAGACTCCGGACTAGATTTTTTTTATCGAATAATTCGTATTTTCCGACATAGGATTCGAACCGATGACCTTGTGATCGTTATGCGCATTACCAATGAGGCTTTACTATTGTATTAAATTGTACATACTAATATCGATGTTTACAGATTCGTCTTTAAGATTTGTAGTATGATACGTATGTGTGAACTTATATAAATTACTCGTAGTAATAATTAAGATGAGTCAATTAGGATTTTGCATGAAGTAAATATTTGTTAATCATAAATTATGGATAAATTTTCTTATCGATAAATCCTGTACTAGTAATCACTTGCCTAATCACGCACACTAACGCAGATTCACAAACTCACACCGACATAAAATTGACACGCTACCGCGGCGATATGCGGTGTCTAGGTATATTCTTCGTCTATGGTTTATACTACTTCATTTATTACCAACTTTTTTAGTAAACGAAAACATACTTCTCATCTTCTTCTTCTTCTTTAAGTTATGGCTTCACACTAATTTTAAGTGTATTTTGCCAGTGTCCAGTGAGATATGTAATCGTGTTTGTTTAAATTAATTCGATTCCCCGATGAACTTGATGATAACGATGATAATGAAATTGATGAAGTATCCCACCCTGAATAGTAAAGCGGTGGATACTTTACATACCAATTGCGACGGCCGTTTTGAGGAAAGTCAAAAAGGCACGTTTTATCACTTTGTTACAATTACCTTCACTCATGCACATATAAGTACACATAATGGTTAATATTCCACCAACATTACACATTATTTGTCGAAATAACACAAGTTATGGAAATTAAAACAAATTGACAACATCACTCTTCCACTTCCCGCCAAAAAAAACTACTTCTCATCTTCTTCTTCTTCTTCTTCTTCAAGTTATGGCTTCACACTAATTATAAGTGTATTTTGCCAGTGTCCAGTGAGATAAATAATCGTGTTAGTTTAAATTAATTCGACTCCCCGATGAATTTGATGACAACGATGATAATGAAGTTAATGAAGTACCCCACCCTGGATAGTAATGCGTTGGATACTTTACATACCAATTGCAACGGCCGTTTTGAGGGAAGTCAAAAAGGCACGTTTTATCACTTTGTTACAATTACCTTCACTCATGCACATATAAGAACACATAATGGTTAATATTCCACCAACATTACACATTAATAGTCGAAATAACACAAGTTTTGGAAATTGAAACAAATTGACAACATTACTCTTCGACTTCCCGCCAAAAACTCCCTTCTCATTTTCTTCTTCTTCTTCTTCAAGGTTTGGCTTCACACTAATTTTAAGTGTATTTTGCCAGTGTCCAGTGAGATATATAATTATGTTTGTTTAAATTAATTCAATTCCCCGATGAATTTGATGACAACGATGATAATGAAATAAATGAAGTACCCCACCCTGGCTAGTAAAGCGGTGGATACTTTACATACCAATTGGGACGGCCGTTTTGAGGAAAGTTGAAAAGGCACGTTTTATCACTTTGTTACAAATACCTTTACTCATGCATATATAAGAACACATAATGGTTAATATTCCACCAACATTACACATTATTAGTCGAAATACCACAAGTTTTGGGAATTAAAACAAAATTGACAACATCACTCTTCGACTTCCCGTCAAAAAAAAGTACTTCTCATGTATCATTCATTCACGAACAAAGACTATGGTGCCCGACCGAAAGAAATAAATCCGATACAACTTCGTGGTAGGTACAATTCTTCGTGCATGACGAAAAAAGTAAGTAGTATAAACCAACCAAATAAAAAGTGCATTTATTTCTAATTAGGCACATGGTAACTTATGAACATTTCAAGTTAGTCGTGTAAAATTATTAAATGTCAGCTGTCATAATGACATAAAGGTACGAACTATGCATATAATATTTCAAAATTTCGCAAGTTTTTATTAAGTTAAAACGGTGCATTAAATAATGTCACATTTCCTATAGAATTCGATGCGAGTTCGTACCCACTACTTGTGGTGTTTTCTTTTTGTGTTTTTACAATTGTTATTTTGTCTTTTCTGTTTTTACAATTTTTATATTTTGTTAATAACGGCAACAAAGGCTATTTGGTATTTCAGAGCAACTCGACAAGAATTATTATGAGAGTCATCGCAACCTAGGCGGATGCCCTTCTGCTTTCGATCTTTGAAAGGATTTATAGAAAATCGTGTTTTTCCGTATGTTTGTACTCTATGTTAAAATAGAAATAATCATATTATAAAAACACTACATAATTCCAGTTTGAACACATTTATTGCTTTAAGTTATCAACAAAATCTCCATTAAACCATTCGTGTTTATATTTAAATAGCCAAAGAATTAAAATTCATACTTACGAAAGTAAAAGGTTACCTCTTTAGTTTTCGTATAATTGAGGTTAAAATCACGAAAGAAGTGCTGTCATAATGCCGAAACTTCGTTTGTTCGAATCACTTCATGGTAGCATTTTACGACGGATGAAACGTCACAAGCCGTCTTCGGGACCGATTTCGGAACGAAAGTACTTCGCGGTAGGAATCGCCCGCGAAATTTCGATCCGAAACTTCGGAATTACGTTTCATGGTAGACCTACAGCACTCAAAGTACACCATCTCTTAGATTCAATTACTTAACATTTAAATTCATACTGAAACTTCACTCCTACAACAACCATTCCATTTTGATTAAACTAAATGATCCTAGAAACTTATCATCTTCTCCTGTGTCTCCTAAATACCCATATATTCTTCGCGACTTTTTTTTGATACATCAGCATACATTCAAAAAGCAAAAAATAAATATTTGAAGTCGGTGCTGATTGGTGCAGTCGGTTACTTGGCACCGACTTCAAATAATTATTTTTTGCTTTTTGAAGTCGGTTTTCCTTTTCTTAAATTTCTTTTTATTTTACAATTTTTAGTGATGAGTGAAATAATTATTATTATTTATATACCTCCTTTATATTATCCTACTTATTTATACAGTGAGGTACCTACAAGATTGATATAAAACTCATAATAACAGAATTTTCACATTCATGCTGTTTGCTGTATAGGAAACCCCTGGTATATCTTCGAAGCCCATTGTCCAATATCAATAAAATTTTAATTCGACCATCACGGAGCTATGCTGAACCTAATGCAAAAATAATCATCAAAATCAGTTTATAAGCAAAGAAATTACAAAAAAATACAGACGAATTATAAACCTCCTCCTTTTTTGAATTCGGTTAACATTCTTCTTAGTTCTATGGTAGGGTACCTATAGGATTGACGTAATACCCATAATATCTCAATCTAGGCATTCGTATTGTTTAGCGTTAAGGAGTTCCGTGGTGTATCTTCAAAGTCCAAGGTCCAATACTGATGAAGTTAAAATGGGACCACCTTGAAACTATATTGAATCCAGCGGAAAAAGAATCATCCAAATCGGTTCACAAGCAAATAAGCTACAAAAAAACACAGACGAATTACGAACCTCCTCCTTTTTTGAAATCGGTTAACATTCTGCTTAGTTCTACAGTAGGGTACCTCTAGGATTGACGTAACACCCATATTATGTCAATTTGCTCATTCCTATTGTTTGTCGTTAAGGAGTTCCCTGGTGTATCTTCAAAGTCCAAGGTCCAATACCAATGAAATTAAAATGGGACCACCTTGGATCTATACGGAACCCAATGCAAAAAGAATCATCAAAATCGGTCCACAACTGACGTAAATATCGGTGAACATACATAAAAAAAGCATACATACAACCGAACATAGAACCTCCTCCTTTTTGAAGTCGGTTAACAAAACAATATTTATTACAATGTCAATTGGGCTTGCTACAATGGCACTTGCAACACTAGATTTCTTGACGTAGATCTAATTGAAATAGATCATAACCTGAAAACAAAACAAGATGTGTATGGGCTTTTGTTTTTTGCCGTAATGGCGACAAGAAGCCAATTTTTATCATTTACTGTTATACTCTATTACTACTTGACATTGGCGAAATACACTGTTATAGTGTGCGGCCATTAATTAAAATAAGAAGAAGAAGAAGATGTGTATGAAAAAGTCTCATATTGGCCATTACATCACGTAATATATCTTCTTCTTCTTCTTATTTTAATTAATGGCCGCACACTTTAACAGTGTATTTCGGCAATGTCAAGTAGTAATAGAGTATAAACAGTAAATTATAAAAATTGGCTTCTTGTCGCCATTACGGCAAAAAACAAAAGCCCACGTAATATATACAGATGGTTCTAAAGCTGACACATGTGTATCTGCTGCATATTATTACAACAACAAAAAATATTTTGGAAGAGGATTTCGTTTACCTGGTAATTTAACAGCATCTTTTCGGCGTAAGCATCCGTGATTTATTCGGCTTTATTGAGTGAGACTGATATATTGTGCTCTACTAAAAATAATTGTATTATTGTTTCTGATAGTATTTCAGTTCTAAAGGCTTTAAGAACTTTTGGCTTTGGTAACACTCATTATCTTCTATATGATATCAAAGAATTGATTTTAAAATTAAAGCAGATTGGAAAAGAAATCAAATTAATTAATCTGGTCACCAGCACGTGTGAGTGACATGACAGGTAATGAAAATGCAGATTACATTGCCAAACTAACAAATAGCTTGGGTGGCAATATTCAACATATACCGATTTGGTGATTCAACATATACCGACAGTGGTTAAGAGCTTGAGCTGTTCCGCCCACTGTGTCGAATAGTCGCGGGTTCGATTCCCGCACGGGACAAATCTTTGTGTGATCCACAATTATTTGTTCCGGTCTGGGTATTTGTTTGTGAATTTTCATGTTTGTAAACGCACCCACGACACAGGAATAAATCCTAGTGTGGGGCTACGTTTTTTTAAAGAAAAAAAAAAAAAAAAAAAAAAAAAAAAAAAAAAAAAAAAAATTTCTTGGCAAGATTTGCTACCAGACTATCGCACTAAAATTTAGAAGATCTGGCTTGAAGAAAGAAAAACCATTGTTCAAACAAAAGGCGCATGGTATGCCAGTATCAAGGAAGTGGGCAAAAAACCGTGGTTCATCAACTTTAGCAGCAACATTACGAGAAAGTTTTACACACAAATTATGAGATTCAGATTTGGACACTGTAAATTTAAGGCTCATTTACACCGCGTGAACATAATATCATCTCCTTTATGCACTGATTGCCAGTAACTGGAAGATCAAACCCTGTAACACATTTTTTTAAATGTCCTGCTTTTAATATTCATGCCTGATACTTATAAACAATCTCCCTGAGAAATATCAGAGTGTCCCGCCTTTACTGCAAGTTTTGTTGGCATACCCCGAAAATTTCATACCAATTTTTGATTATATCAACTCCACTCTTGGAGATTTATGATCTTATAATTATAAGATATGATAAAACTAAAATGTGACCTTATACTGGATTGGACCACTAGATTTTAACTAATTCTGGATATTGAACAAAGACTGGATTTTACTAATTTTATTTATGAAAGACTTGGCAGTATTGCTTAATAAAAACACGAATTAACGGAAAAACTATATAAGACTTGGTAGTATTGCCTAATAAAAATACGAATCGATGGAAAAAGCGATGTAAGACTTGGCAGTATTGCCTAATAAAATCGTAAATGAATGAAAAACCGATATAAGACTTGGCAGTATGGCTTTGTACCTCCGCCCATCCGAAAAGGACGAATATTACTACTACTCATCTACTACTACTGTCAATGATTGTCAATTTATTGTCAGTGATTGTCAAGTTATGTCAAATCCAAAGATTATAATAATACGTCAAATCTATTGGTGAATTCAGGGAATGGTGATAGATCCAAATTCTTATTTGCAAAATAAGTTTGCTGTTTGAATAAGATGATAATAATATATTAAAGTGATAAAACTACATTGATGTGACATATGTGAGGTATTGTATGTAGTTAGGTACTTGCCAATTTTTGCACCTGGTTTTGTCATCGTAAAACTGAATTTGTATATTATTATCGTAACTATAAAATTTATGTAAAAACTAATTTATATAATTGAGTGTTATTACGATAACCTCATTTACCTCAGCATAATCCTACTAATTATAATAAATGTAAAAGTTTGAATGTTTAGATGTTTGGTTGTTTGTTACTCAATCACGCAAAAACGACTGAATTTATTTGGATTTAATTTTGGACATAGTTTATAACCTGGATTAATATATAAGATACTTTTTATACCGGAAAAAATGTAAGGATTAGGTTTTTTTTTTGTAGAGTCTGCAACATTTTTTGAGATAAGTTATTTACGCCCTTACAGCTGCAATTCAGTTATTAAAAGGCACTTGATGTACAGACATAATATTATTTCCACATTTTATACAAATATTTGTGATTTTAAAGCCCAATGCAAAAAGAGGGGCATTATAAGTTCAACATGTGTATCTGTGTATCAGTGTGTCTATGGCATGGTAGCTTCGAAACGAACTGATTTTGATTTAGTGTTTTTTGTTTGAAAGGTGACTTGATCAAGAGTTTTCTTAGCTATGATTTAAAAAATCTGAAAATTATCAGCTCTTTTCTAGTTGGTGAAGGGATGTGAACAACTTCTTGTTGTGGGGGGCAACAGCAGTCCGTGGATTGTATTGTTTAATAGAATCAGTTTTTCTGCTCACTCTAATGTGCAGTAAGAGCTTACTTGTAAGAGAAATCTACGATCTATCTTGAGACGAGCTATGAGAGTCGAGAAAGCCAGAGAGGTATGTAAGGAAAGAACCTGTTGGAACTCTGTACTCTCTGCATACCCCGCAAGGGATCTGGCGTGAGGTTATAGATAGATAGATATATAGAAATCCTTTTTACAGGAAGCTGGAATAAAAGACTGGAACACTTCACGGTATATACATTATTACAAAAGCTTATACAGTATAAGTATATAAGTTATTACAAAACATTTATGATGGTATTAATGTACAAATTATTATTATACTGTTCGCTTCGACTGACACCACAGCTCTCTCAGTTCTGACAACATTTTTGGCAATCAAAAATTTTCTCAACATTCTGTGAGAGAATATATTTAATTCACAACATCTGTCATGTGTGCTAGTAGTGAGATTATAAAAAAAACTAAAACCTTATTGCAAAGCTCTTAGCTTCAACACTTCTCATAGTCTGATCAATTCGAAATTGAGTATCCTGTGACTTCAATGATATTACAATAGCCTGGTCACCTTGACCTGATGCTGCAGCGTCATGTGGATTCAGCAGAATACCAAACCATCCACCTTACAGCGTAGATATTGTGTTTGGGCTCATTGGAATGGTCTCAATGAATAGGTTGTAGATAAATTATGATCAGGTTCTTATGATGAGTTGCAAATTTTTGAAAGATTTAAATGTAATATTTTTCAAGATGATCATTGTTCTGTTAGCTATGATATCCTGCCATTGGCTTTTTTGTGATTGTACATATTATACTTTTAAGCTTTCTATTATCAAATGCTGTTAGATAAAATAATAATAACCTAATAAAAAAATAAATTAATCCCTCAACATCCTGGGCTGAATTGTTAAACAGATTGTAATAAAATTCAGTAAGGAAACAGATTTTATCCAGAAGGACATAAGTTACCTTTTGTCTCAAAAAAAAAGGTTAAGGTTGTGAAATACACGCCTGGAAATAACGCTAACGAAGTTGTAGGTACCACTAGTTTTATAGGACTGCTGCTGATATAAGACTGCTAATTTTTTAAGATGTATTAAGATCATTTGTTTGCATTAATGTGATACATGTGATGGTTCTTACAAATTGTTAAACATTGTAATTTGCTTTCATTAGAGGCATTTCATAACTCTTGGGAATAATTACATGAACAATCATGAAAAACTATGCCATGTTTGCCAAGTGCTGCAAAAACTATCAGTACGATGTTCATATCATGCTTGTAAAATACTTATATATCTATTTTGTCACTGTTTAAGAGTAGTGTGAGAGCAGAATGAAGATGACATGGCACAGCGAGCAGACTCGGTGACGGGTGCTGGGACGACATGGCCGAGGTGGACAATGTGGGTCAGGCTGATGCGGTGCTGCTGGCACCGCTCACCGAGGACACTTTTCTTCACAACCTTCATGTTCGCTATAAAAGAGACATAATATATGTGAGTATATACATTAGATGTGGATTATTTGTTTACATTCTTTTATAAAATCTGTAGATATATCTTTAATATACGGAATATTAAAATATGGACTCTCAATTGAAAATAAACAGTGACATTCATAATTCTAAAGTCCAATAACTGTGGATTATTTCACTAACTCAACCCACGCAACCACCATAAATCTCGACCCACGCAAGTCATATGTTAAACTTCATCTTATTAAATGAATTCTTTCTTAAACTCAGCCTGAACACGTTTTTTGTAAAAATATATATGGGTAAGATGGCGAAATCTTCTATACATATAGTATACATATACATATAATGAAACTGTAACCGAGCCGAATCTGTATATTGACTATTTTTTGAAAATTTTAATTGAGGCGCACTATAGGTACCGAAACAATTATTTTTGGAATTATTGTCTGTCTGTCTCTCTGTCTCTTTGTGTTTCAATCACGCAAAAACTATCAAACGGATTTCAATGAAACTTGGTATGGTAATAACTTATACCCTAACTTAAAATCTAGGATACTTTTCATCCGGGAAAAATCTAGAAATCCCGGATTATCGCGGGATAAACCATAAACTTATTATTTGAATTACGATTAGTCACGAGCTAAAATGTAACGTTACAATGTGTGATTTCGCCTACAGATATTGCACTCGGGTTCGTCTCCTTACGAATAAACCCTTCAATGGTGAAAAGCACGCGCCCGAAATTATTTAAACACATTTGATTTAGATACTCATATACGATTTGTTGCACGAACTGATAATGTCAGGATTGTCTCTTCGGGAGTGAACTCTGCAATGATGACCCGGGCACGAAATTTTGCGTATTAGTTCGTCTAAGATACCGAAACATGACTGATCATGATCATGAACGGTGTATTCTTACGAGAAAACTGACATGAAATGTACTGAAAAAACTTTGTTGCATACTTAGCTCTCATACAATAAAAAAGAACTCATCGGTGCGCGATATTCACCCTTCCTGTAACTTTTTTAAATGTTATTACTCCAGATGTTAACAGGGTAGGCAGAGAAGGTTTCCATCAGAGCCATTTTACCAATAATTATGATATAATGATAATATGTGCTGGAGCAAGTGAATGAGTTTGTATATCTTGGATGCGCCTTCAGTAAGGATGGGAAATACACCGCTGATATAGAGAGAAGAGTGAATGCAGGTAATAGAGTGAATGGTGCGATGGGAAGGCTACTTGGGAGCCGGCACTTAAGCCAAAAGGCGCAGCTGGCCATGCATAACGGAGTGCTTGTCCCAACGCTGTTATATGGCAGTGAGAATTGGGTATGTAAGAAGGAGAACGAAAGCAGGATAAATGCGGTCGGAATGCGATCTCTGCGGAAGATGTGCGGAGTCACGCTGACCGACCGTATTCGCAACAGCGTAGTAAGAAAGCGAGTAGGTATGAAAGATAGTATCGGTGTAAAGATGAGAAAGGGTATGCTCCGTTGGTTCGGGCATATAGAAAGGATGCCAGAAGAAAGAATGACAAAACAGATATACAATGCGAAAGTGGAAGGATGTAGGTGCCGGGGAAGACCTAGACTATCTTACCATGACCAAATAGACCGTGTCTTAGCTGAAGGGCAAGTCAAGAGTCTCCGTAACCGGCGAGTGTGTATGAGACGAACTATGAGAGTGGAGGAAGCCAGAGAGGTATGTAAGGAAAGAACCTGTTGAAACTCTGTACTCTCTGCCTACCCCGCGAGGGAGCTGGCGTGATGATATAGATAGATAGATTGATAGATAATGATAATAAATAGATAAAGTGGTAGTCCTTCTCAGAAAGAAGGTACTGTGTATAAAGTATGTGTTTTTCTATGAGATGGTGTTAGCGTTGAATAAGATCGTGCTATAGTTTACTTCATATTTTACAAAGACGTTCTGTACGAGCTAAGACGTGACCTGTTGATAGAGAAATGATCGACTACATTGTTTTATATCGAAAATTACTAATTTTGAAGTTGCCTTTCTAAAATTTTTCGCAAAACGATTGTGGCTTGATTTATGCGTCAAAACCATAAAGGTAAAATTACCTGGAGGGAGTCAGACGACGTTGCCGCTCCGTCGGTCATCGTTCAACCCATTGTCTTTTTTCTCTCTCAATTACACGGATCACCATTTTGAGTGAATGAGAAAGCTATTGTAAGGTTGGCAACGTCGCACTGTACGTGTGCTTCGTAGCCTGTTGTGTCCGATGTTTGGGCCATAACAAATGCGCCCCGTCCGTGTCAGCGGTTAAAATATGAATGAAAATGATTGTGTTAAGTAAATATACTTTAATACAATGAAAAAATGTCGTGTTTTGCTGTATTTTGTAAATCAAGGACAACCAAAGGAGGAGTTAAAAATCCTGAATTATCATTTCACACGTATGTATTTATTGCCTCTTATTATATTATAGGGAAGTTTCACAGCAAAATTATAGATTTTAGATGAAATATATACGTTATTGACGTCATATAATTAATATACGGTGATAATTAACTGTGAGTTTAAAGCTTTAATTTGTATTTTAAATATGCATTATTTTACGCTTCTCCAATAGAGATGTCCTACAGCGCCTATCGCTTACTGTCGATATTAATAAATTAATACTGAAACATTAACAATTCCTATTCACGTCATAATGACTAAACGAATTTGGATAAAATTTAGTAAGGATAGAATATCTAGATAAACACTGTCACGTCTATATTCCCCAATCGGGGGTGGGATATTCCCCAATCGGGGGTAGGACCTATTTATGATTATTTCATCTTTATAGCGTTTTCCCTGAAATAAAACACTTATTAAACTACTTACCTCACTGGAAGCTTTATATTGAGATAGCATATAGACCCTCGGTTGCGAAATAAAGTTTTGCCTTTTGGGTAGTACTGCTTATACTGAAGATTAGAGGTTTGAACTCTATATGAGTTGGCATTGTGCCCTCCACCCCGTGAGGGTGCGTTGTATGCCATGCCCATATGTAGATAAATCTGAACCCTGAAAAGCATGTTGATATCCGTGTGATGGAACTATTGATTATCGTGATTTAGAATCCGCGTGTGAGTGCTAAAACGTTTAAAAGGTACCTCCCCTTTCATTCGCCGGCACGCGGTTGCGGTTAGCAAGTAGAAAATTCAAAACCAAGCACAGCACTGCGAGACCTCAAGACACCGTGAGCTCATTCTGCGTATATCGGTACAAAAAAAAATAATTAAATAGTTTGAGGTTACCCCGGAACAACTATACCTTTTGGACATCTAACACCTCAGTCCTTCCCGTGACCATGGGTGCTGCAAAGCATTCGAAACGTCGGGAACTTAAAATAAAAAAATAAACCGCGATAAAATCCGAAAAATAGTTTTATTTCATGTGTAATATTCGCGTGAATCTAAGAACTCAGTATTAAAAAATCTTATTTAAGTACCTTATTGGTCTAGTAGCAAATCTGTACCTCCAGGTGATACAACTCGAGTTATTTTAGTTATTACTTTTGATATATTTACACATTATGCAACAGAAAAAATCTGCTATTTTTCAATCTGATGTCTCTTAAAATGAAGATTTTTTTTTGTGCATATTAATATAACTAAGGATTTTTCAGAATTAACAACTTTGTTAATTCTGAAAAATGTAAGATGATATATTTTCAATTATCACAAATTGAACTGAACCTAACCTAACCTGGAGCAATCATCCAATGTTTTTTTCTGTATTAATGATTCAACTTTAATTAACCCCTTATACACAAACAGCAGGGGTAGATTAAAAATGGTGTGAATTGATATAATTCCACGTGTGTCAGTGTACACTAATGTTATTATATATTAATAAATGAGTATAGATAGAGTATAGATTCTCAGATAATTTAAGATTTTCTGTTCAGTGAAATAAATATGTTTTTTAATCATCTATTGTCTTTTACGTTGATAAGGCCTGTCCTAGTAATCACTTCCCTATTAAAGTACACTAATGCAGATCCACAAACTCCCACATGAAATTGACACGCTACCTCAGCGATATGCGCTGACCATACATCCTAGTTTCATGACTAACGTGCATTGAAAAAGCGCACGTGCAAACGTAGGATAAATGTGATGTCTAAAATTGTTACCACCACTACGCCTATATTCCCCAAGCGGGAATGGGAGTGGTGTACTGTGTACACTCACTTGTCGTTCAACAATGTAAGGTCTCATGTAGTAGAGGATGAGTCTATTGATATTTATTTATTTATTTATTTATTTATTAAAAAAGACACACCAACAGTATACACATTACACAATTCATGATAAAAATTGCTAAAGTAGGTAGTCTGATGTGTACACCAATGACAGGTATGTACAACATTCGCATTTTATTCTAATTTGGTACATAAGTAAATTCAAAGTAATATTTAAAACTAAATGACTATAATGACATCAATTTAAAATTTTGAAATCTAACATTTTGAAATTTAACATAAAGAAGACGCAAATGCATTCTTAAATTTAAATTAAGTTTTAATCTAATATATATATATATATATATTTTCTTATTAACTATGGAAGAATTTCAGTAACTTATTTCTAAATGTCGGTAATGAATCGTGGAATATGTCGATATCAAGAGCGCCGTTTCCATTAAGCGTGTTGTAATGGCTGCACATCCTAACTATTGGCGAATTGAAACCAAGGTTGGTTTTAACCAACGGGGTATGAAAAATTTTAGTCATAGAATAACGAGGGATATTTCGAGGAACATTGATGGCTATTTTGTTTCGGATATCGTCACAATTGATGCTGTTATTCATTACTTTGTGGAGAAAGACAAGGTCGTGTAACTTTCGTCGATCGCGTAATGAGATCATTTTGAAGAATTTTAAACGTTGTTCATAGCTGCATCGATGGCTTATACCTTCAGAGATAAAAGCTAAATATCTTGTAAATACACGCTGAATACTCTCAATGCGTTGTGAGTGAGCACTATAAAACGGACTCCAAACTATAGAACCATATTCAAGACAACTTCGAACTAACGCATTGTATAAAATTATTCTCGTGTATGTTTGCGTGAATCCCTTAGAGTTGCGTTTTAAGAATCCGAACATCTGAGCGGCTTTAGTGACCATCAAATCGACGTGAGTTTTAAACCGAAGTTCACTATCCATAGTAATGCCGAGATCTCTCACAAAGTTAACCCTTAATACAGGTGCACCATTGATACTATATGCTGACTCAAGTGGTTTCTTTTTCCGTGTGAACCTCATATGGAAGCATTTGTTAACATTGAGCTCCATTTGGTTCCGATCGCACCACTCCTTGATATTAGACAGGTCGTCCTGGACATATTTGATATCATCGGTGGAGTTCATAGTTCTAAAAAGCTTCAGATCATCTGCAAATAACAATACTTTACAGTAGCGTACTGTGGATGTAATGTCATTGATGAATATAGAAAATAAAATAGGTCCAAGATGTGAGCCCTGCGGAACACCAGATGCAACAAAATACGGGTGCGAGTTATGTCCGCTTACAGATACAATTTGAAGTCTTTTTGATAGGTACGACTGAAACCAGTGAAGTAAAGAACCCATTATGCCGACGCTCTTTAACTTATGCATTAATATGGAATGATTAACCCTATCAAAGGCACTGGCAAAGTCTGTATAAATTGCGTCCACCTCGAACCCTTTGTCGAGCTCATCAGTCAGCTTAGAAACAAATGAGGTAAGATTCGTTACAGTTGAGCGACCAGATCGAAATCCATGTTGATTTGGTGATAGAACCGCGTCGACATGACTTGTTAGGATGGGGCATATCAAGGCCTCAAACAGCTTAGAGAAGCAAGACAAAATCGCAATGGGACGATAGTTCTTCGTATTGCTCTGAGGGCCTTTTTTGTACAACGGTATTATTTTGGCTTTCTTCCATTCGTCTGGAAAGCAGCCATCCTTTAAAGAACGATTATAAATAATAGCTAATGGTAAAGCCAACGCTACACAACAACGCTTAACAAAAACGGCGGGAATGCCATCAAGGCCGGAGCCCTTAGATACATCAAGATCCTTGATTTTATTGAGTACCTCGCGTTCGCTAAAGGAGACATTACTTAAGCAATTGTCAGGAAAAGGCTTGTCCAACTCGCTGAAGTGATTAATGTATGTTTGAAAGCTACCAAAAGTAGAAGAAAATTGGCTAGCAAAGAGATTAGCTATTTCAGGACCGGTATTAGCGTTTACATTCTGATCATTGTGCATTTTAGCTGGGATGGACGTTGTAGTGCATTTTTTACTTTTTATATAATGCCAAAAAGCTTTTGGGTTTTTCTTGATGTTTGCTTCAATGCCTTGTTTATAGTGAGAGTAACACGTTTGGTATAATTTGTGACAGTGCTCACGAAGAGCTTCGTATGATATCAAATCAAGAGGATTTTTGTATCTACGATACCTGCGTCTGATTTTTTCCTTTTCAGCTAGTCTCTTTATTAAAGCCATGTTAAACCATGGGGGAAATTTGGCTTTAACTGAATTACGCGTAGGCACATGTTTTTTTACCACCTCTTTTATTACACTATAAAGCACTGAAACCATTCCATTTACATCATTGAGCTCTGAAAATTCCGCCAACCAGTCTTTTGATTTTAATTCGCTATTAATTAACTCGTAATTGGCTTTGAAATAATTTAAGGTGGTATTATTTGAAGGAATAAGAATTTGATCAGCAATTACATTGGGTATGGTAACTAGTAAACCGGGATGTTTGGTATCCAACTTACAAATCAAATCCAAGGATTCCTCTACTATTACATTTGGTCGATTGCTAAGAACCAGATCCAGAGTTCGATTATCCGCATTCAAAACATGGTTAAACTGATATAGATTATTAATAGACATGAAGTCAACAAATGAATGGCCTAATGAATTGTCGTAGTTATCGGGTTTTAAGTGATAACCGTCATCATGCTTCGACCACTTCAAAAAAGGGAGATTAAAATCTCCTAGAATTATCACATCATCTACGACACTCAATATACCACTAACGCTATCGATATATTCGTTGAGGGTCTCTAAACGTAGAGGAGGGGGTAAGTACACAACGCCAATTGCAAGTTTTTTTATTTTATTACTCGAATTGAGTGTGACAGTGACCCACAGATCTTCACAAGCACTCTGCCAAGAATCCATTCGAGTGGACTTGACGTTGCGCGAAACGGCAATAAGTACTCCACCTCCATCTTTTTTAGAACCACCTGCGCATAACCGATCTCTACGGTACGTACAATATCTAGGATCAATAATTTCATTAGTATATACGTTAGAGTTCAGCCATGTTTCGGTAAGAACAATAATACCATAGTTCGATTGCAATATAGTCGAGTACATATTATTCGTCTTAGTTCGGATACCCCTAACATTCTGATAATATATGTCTATGGAATCGAATTTTAACATTTATACACCAAAACATTGACTACATTATTTATAAGATACACATAAAAATAATTTAAGAAATGAGTTTTATTATACCGAGCACAGTGCCAGACTCCGGACTAGATTTTTTTTATCGAATAATCGTATTTTTCGACATAGGATTCGAACCGATGACCTTGTGATCGTTATGCGCATTACCAATGAGGCTTTACTATTGTATTAAATTGTACATACTAATATCGATGTTTACAGATTCGTCTTTAAGATTTGTATTATGATACGTATGTGTGAACTTATATAAATTACTCGTAGTAATAATTAAGATGAGTCAATTAGGATTTTGCATGAAGTAAATATTTGTTAATCATAAATTATGGATAAATTTTCTTATCGATAAATCCTGTACTAGTAATCACTTGCCTAATCACGCACACTAACGCAGAATCACAAACTCACACCGACATAAAATTGACACGCTACCGCGGCGATATGCGGAGTCTAGGTATATTCTTCGTCTATGGTTAAAACGTAGACAACTCAACTTACTTTACGATTTCCACACAGGAATACTAATAGACAGAATTCATGTTTCGATATGATTTTTTCTTAAGCTCATATGGCCATTTGTACTATAATAAAACCCAAACAGGTGTATTTTTTTTTAAATTTTATTTGTCTGCTTGTTTGTCCATATTAATCTTCGGCGGAACCGATTTTGAATGGAATGTTACTGGAAGATGGAGGACTTTTCAGAGATTAGTTTAGGTTATTATGAGAGTGGGGGAAGCCAGAGAGGTATGTAAGGAAAGAACCTGTTGGAAATTGGTACTCTCTGCCTACCCCGCAAGGGATCTGGCGTGATGATATAGATAGATTTTAGGTTACTTTTTATCCCGGAAACATGCATGATTCTAGCAGGATAGTTTTTATTTCACCATACCAACACGGCTGAACGGTTTTTAAAGCAACTTAATATGATGGTGGTTTAGGTCTTGGAATAATATACAGATCAGCGCTATATAAAAAAAAAAAACGCGTGTGACTCAACTGTGCTCCGTGTTTTAAATTCTAAAACCTAATTAAAAGTGGACTTAATTGATCAAAACTTGCATACAGTGATTAGTAATGAAGTGAACTGTGTCTTACACTAGCGAGAACTTTAAAATCTGGCCTGATTGTAGTAAAGGAATCATCTTTTTTCTATACTTGCACTGGAAACGAACACAATACTTGGCATATGACAACCCGCTATTCCATCGCTACGTGACAGCAAACTCGCTTGCAGCGCTCGTACGATATTTACTTACTAGATCACCAAAGCAAAAGGAAAAGGGATAAGGCTAAAAGACGCTATAAAAAGTATCCTACAGATGAGAACTGGTCTAGGTACAAAAAGTTACGAAATCGCTGCAATCGTATGTGTAGGGATGCTAAGAGACGCCACATACACGATTCAGTCCAAAATTTCAATACGACTCAGGCGTGGCAATTCCTAAAGTCTCTTGGTAAAGCTTCCAACGAGAATACCCTAGATATTGATCTTAATGATATAAATACGCACTTTTCAAAGTCGCCTGTCACCTTAAACAGTGATATTAAAACTTGTACTCTTCATGAACTTTCTCGCCAAACCTTGCCTGTATGCCCAAAATTTTCTTTTCAGCGTGTTACAGAGGACGAAATCAGAAAGTCAATTCTATCTATTTCTACTAAGGCTGTAGGTGATGATGGCCTTCAAATTCAAATGCTTCGCCTCCTCATGGATGAATTGATTTCTGTTATTACTCACATTATTAACTGCTCACTTGAGTCTAGCTCCTTTCCCTCAGCCTGGAAGAAGGCCCACGTTCTACCGCTTCCTAAGGTTTTAAATCCTTCGACCGCCTCCCAATTCCGACCAATATCAATCCTGCCTATCCTATCCAAAGTTCTGGAAGGCGCTGTCCAGAAACAACTTTCGTCCTTTCTTTCTTCCAATTACCTGCTTAGTCCTTATCAGTCTGGATTTCGTACTGGCCATAGTACAGTAACTGCTCTGGTCAAGATTACTGATGATGTTCGACTGGCAATGGAAAATAAACTTCTTACTGCTCTAGTTTTGCTGGACTTTAGCAGTGCCTTTAATTCTGTCGATTTTGACATTCTCCTGGGAATCCTCTCTTCACTTAATGTATCTTCCTCTGTAACAGCCTGGTTTAACTCATACCTTCGCGGTCGCTCGCAGTCGGTCCGCTATAATGAGGCCTCCTCAGAATGGTGTGATCTTTCAGCGGGCGTACCGCAGGCTGGCGTGCTCTCTCCTCTTCTTTTCTCGATATTTATCGATGCGATCACTAAAGTTATAACGTCACATTATCATCTCTATGCAGACGACTTGCAGCTATATCGACATTTTAAGGTCGAAGAGTTTTCTGTGGCCATTGATGCCATCAATAGTGATCTTGAACGTATCAGCCAGTGGGCTAAGAGTTTTGGACTCTTAGTCAATCCTGTAAAATCGCAAGCTCTCATTATTGGTGGCAGGTATTTCTACAATCTCTTGGACCTTCAGTCTCTTCCTACAGTTATTTTTAACGCTGTTCCTATACCATATTCGACTAGTGCGAAGAATTTAGGTGTATACATAGACTGCAATCTTTCATGGTGCACTCACATCGCGGAAGTCAGCAGGAAGGTATATTATTCATTTCAATCTCTTAAACGGCTCCAGAATTTCCTGCCTTTTCAAACTAAAATAATTCTCGCTCAATCACTTCTTCTGTCACTTTTAGACTACGCTGATGTCTGTTTCCTTGACGCGACAGAGAAACTTCTTAACAAACTCGAACGTCTGCAGAATTTGTGTATCCGCTTCATTTTCGGTCTACGCAAATATGATCATGTCTCCGAGTATCGATCGAAACTGAAGTGGCTACCTATTCGCCGACGTCGAGATTTACATATTCTCTCTCTTCTCTTCTCCGTCCTTCATAACCCTAGCTCGCCTGTATATCTTCGTGAGCGTTTCGAATTCCTTATCCCCAGAGACAAAACTTGTCATACGGCTACCTCTCTTCTTCTCCGAACTCCTCGTCATTCTTCCACTCTCTATGATGGCTCCTTTACTGTACGTGCGGTGAAACTCTGGAATTCCCTTCCACACTCCATACGCGATGGCTGTTCTCTAGATGTTAAAGAGTATTTCCTTTCTAGTTAATATTTATTGTAAATATATATATATATATATATATATATATATATATATATATATATATATATATATATGTATGTATATATGTGTTGTGTATTTATTTTATTAATTCATATTCATTCATGTGTATATGTAAATAGGTATTGCATAGTTCATGTAAGTATATGAAAATATTTATTTTTAGTTTCGATATTATATATTATTAGTATAATTTATATATTTATGTACTTGTCATTATCAACTCTGAATTTTAATTCTGTTATTTTTTAGTTCCGTGATTGTACAATTGCCCTCACTTCCACATAGTTTCTCTTTCCTCAAAGGTTAACTGGAAGATAACTCAAATTGAGTTAAGTTCGCCTTTGTACATCTTCTGTGTAAATGTTGTTTCTGTGTTCTATTGTACAATAAAGAATAAATAAATAAAGCTTTACGGCAGCGGCTAATTTGTAAACCTACCTTTCGCTTGGAATTACAGCTGAACTATAGCAGTGCAGCGCTCTATTAGTATTTGCCTTTGTTCGCTTTTTTCACATTGAACCCGTTTTTCCTGCATTTATTTGTTTACCCACTTAGGAAAAGATGAATTGTTTGGTTTGTAATACGAATATTAGTCCTGACGAACAGCTTAAATGCACGGCTTGCAAATACTTTTATCATTATAAGTGCCTAAATATGACTTCATTGTTTTATAAAGAAAACATGCAGGATTTGAAAAGGCATTGGAAATGCCATCCTTGTAGCCAAGTTACCCGACGCAGGGATGATAATACGCCAGTACGCAAACAATTTTCGGTGCTGCCTAGTGACAATTCCTGTGATGTCATAGATAATGAGCCGGCGATATTTGTGAATAACCAACAATCACAAACATCAACAAAAAAAATTAATTCCCATCAGTCTAGTATGATTCCAACAGTATCCTCCAGCACCATCACGTATGACCAGTTTAGCTTGTTACTGGACTCAAAACTCTCCAGCATACTACCCTACTGGTGTGTCCGGCTTGGGGTGTGGAACGGCAGCAATTGGCCGCTGAGATCGGAGGGACGACGCTCTCACTCCCGGCTGTGGTATCGGCCATGGTCGAGAGGGGGAACGCCTGGGTGGCTATGGTCGCATTCTGCGGGACCGTAATGGCGGTAAAAGAGGCGGCAGAACGGGAGCGGGAGGAGACTAGCGTGAATCCCGCTCGTAGGAGGCGAGTTGGGCGGAGGCGTAGAGCGTATGCCGCTAATGACCTCCGCCCACCTTTAAAAGTGGCTTGCGGGCGCCGAGCGTGGGCAGCTTGTCGCCTGACCAGTAACAGGCCTGTGACGGAAGTGCGCTGCGTCCTGCGCACCCTCACAAAGAATGCACAAGGCACGAAGGAGAGGTCTGTGGAAATAGACCAGGCCCGCCCGTGCCGCAGATGTTCTACCACTTGGCAATTCCTGCGGTACGGCAATTGGGCAAGAGACGGACGCCGGGGGGGTTTTAGTGGGTGCGAGTCCCACATAACTGCCAAATCACCATGTCCAGGATGTGGCAGTATGCGGCAGGCATTTCCCGCCCGGGGAAAAAAAAAAAAAGTGTGATTTTGCCTACACATGAATTCTTCCATGAACTAATATTGCACTCGGGTTCGCCTTTTCACGAAGAAACTCTTCACTGGTTAATAGCACGCGCCTGAAAATGTTTATACACTTAGATACTCGGATTGGATTTCTTGCATGAACTGATGATGCAATCAGTATTGTCTCTTCGGGAGTGAACTCTTCAACGATGAATGACCCGGACCCGAAACTTTGCAGATTCGTTTGTTTAAGATACCGAAACATGATTTTGACCTTGACCATGAAGTGTGTTTTTTAATAGAAGACTGACATGAAGTGTACTGGCAAAACTTTTTACATACTTAGCTGTTACACAAATAAAAAAGAACTCATCGGTGCGCGATACTTACCCTTCTTGTACCTTTTTTTAAAATATTATTACGCCAGATCTTTAGCAGGGTAGGCAGAGAAGGTTACAATCAGAGTTATTTTATCAATATTTGTAATAATAAATAGATAAACTAGTAATCATTTACAGAAAGAAAATAGCTAAGTATTGTGATGGCGTTAGCGTTGAGTCGAAGAGATCTTCTTTAGGCGCTATAGTTTAGTTTATATTTTACAAAGACCATCTGTACGGGCTAAGACGTAACCCGATGATAGAGAAATGATAGTCTGATGGAAGTTGATAGAATAATATATTTGATGAATATAAAAGTTATCGCTACACGTATCGGGGTCTTGCGGGGGGATAGCTATTATATCTTCATACTAAAACGGCTGTACGCATTACATACTGTTAGGTGTAGTGGCGTAACTAGCATAGGTGGCACCCGGTGACGCCCGCCCCTAGCTACGCCACTGCTTAAGTCTCCTATCGCTCCGACAAGAAAGATCTAGAATCCGCGCGGATTCTAGACCGCCAAACGACGTATTGAGGACTCCTCCCCTTTTATTATTGCTGGCGCACGGTCGCGGTAAACCAGTAGGTACGTAATAATAATACCGCTATGTGAAACGAACCGGCTATTGTTCGATGTACCTGGACTTTTCTATCGATGTACTTGGATGGTTCGTCCGTTCTAGAACTTTCATACGAGTATATAAGGAATACTCAGCGCGGCGACAACACAGTCTTTCTTTGGAAGCGATAGCGATCAAATCGAGAACAAGCAACAATAAATAAATAAATAATAAACCAGCGATCTAAGTGGAATACCCCGGCGACCTTAGCAACCATATACTGATACTTTAAGTGACTCGGCGACTTGGAAGCAGTAATTGGGTACTAGCGAGAGTAGTACTAGTGTGTGTTTAGTAGTTGTCTGTTATTGCATTCGACGTACTGTTTTGTGCGTACAGCGCCTAATCTTCGAAAGTACTTTGCACGTTATTCGGCAATTAATTACCCCGCAACGTAACATTAATATGAAAGTATCTTAGGTCGTAAAATAATAGGACGAAAGAACATTCAGGTTCAAAAAATTGAATTTGCAAAATGTTGAGTTACCGATATGTTATGAATGAATATGGCGGAAATAATAAAATCTTGGACAGTGTACCAGGACATCATAATAGACTAGATGATCGTACCCTATGAACTATATAACTTAAAATATGGGTGGGTACATTTTAATGAGATCCTTTTTCACAATACCAGGATATCCAGTACAAGTGTTCAGCTACCTACGTGGCGGCGAATAGTAGGCGTTGCAGCGCTGTACAGCGCTTTTAAAAAACAGTATTGCTAGTCATCTATTTCCTTCCAGTGCTTTACTAGCGCGCGTTGAATAAGCGTCAGTGCGAACATAGGGTAACTAGATGCAGAATATCCTGTCTTCCGCCACGATCACAGTCACTGTAATGATATTTTGGTACTTTAAACTAGGAATAGACAGCCTGTTCCACTTAGCTGCAATTATAATAAAAAAATCAACATTTCGGGAATTCAACATTATGAGAATCCAAAATTTCAGGAATTCAATATTTTGAGATTCAACGTTCCTGAAATTCAACATAATGAGAATTCAACATTTTGGGAATTCACCATTTTGAGATTCATCATATCGGGAATTCAACACACACAGAATTCAACATTTTGCAAATTCAACTTCTGGACTTGAATGCGAAATACTTTATTTCTAAACTATAACATGTAAATATACTACCTGTATAAGTGATATATAAAATCATATCAATATGCATTTTATATTTTTATCGGCCCACGTGAAGGCTCTAAGATAGCAAGCTTATTTTTTAGATAAATAAAAGTCCTGTAATCCTCCGAATTCGGCTCCCAGTCATCGGTGCGGGATGCACTGGTGAGTGGGTCTCGCCGTGGTGCTCTGCACCGGCCGCCGGCAAGGCATTCTTCGTCCTCGCCGGCGTATGCTTTTGTGGGCTCATTCCTCTCTTAGTTTTTATACATAAAGTACAGTCAGGCGAAAATACTGTAAATAATTTAATAATAATATAATAAATAATAATAATAAATCATTTATTCATTCATCACAAAATCAGTACGCGTAACAATCTTATTGGAACTATTTAAGTAGGTATAATTAACGGCTTGCCTGAACTAGGTTGAGACCTGTGTTTCAGGCAGGATTAGTGCTGTAGCATTGTAAAATCCAATGGTTTATTTACAATAACATAACTTATTTGATTGATAAGTGACTTAACTAATCATCATCATCATTTCAGCCTATACTTGTCCACTGCTGAACATAGGCCTCCCCAATCGCTTTCCAGCGTAACCGGTCCGATGCCACCTGCATCCAACGATTTCCTGCGATTTTCACAAGATCGTCGGTCCATCTGGCAGGCGGTCGTCCTACGCTGCGCTTGCCAATACGTGGTCTCCACTCTAGAATCTTTCTGCCCCAACGCCCGTCCGATCTTCGCGCTATGTGGCCAGCCCATTGCCACTTCAGCATGCTAATCCTGAGGGCTATGTCGGTGACCTTGGTTCTTCTACGAATCTCCTCATTCCTGATTTGATCACGTAGAGAAACGCCGAGCATAGCTCTTTCCATAGCTCGCTGAGCAACTTTGAGCTTTTTTATGAGACCTATTGTAAGAGACCACGTCTCTGATCCATATGTCATCACTGGTAACACACATTGACTAAAAACTTTAGTCTTTAGGCACTGAGGTATTTTGGATGAGAAGATGTTGCGCAGTTTCCCGAACGCTGCCCAGCCGAGTTGGATTCGTCGATTGACCTCTCTCTCAACTAATAACATATGTTTTAATTTACTTTTATAATAAAATTAAAATGATGGTTTGCTATAACATAATACGTTATCTACAAATTGCAAGTAATTGTTTCGTCTGTTCTTAAGACATATTTTGTAAATAACTAAAAAGCGTTTGTTTACAGCTAAAATTATTTAATTTGTATATATTTAGTTCTCTATTTATTCTATTGTACAAAAAAGGACCTAAAAAAGTGAAAAATCTATTAGTATATATATGTTTTGAGGTTGAGTTTGAAAGGCAGACTCTATCTTTCCGTCTCTTATTAATGGTAATGTCAGCAGCATAAGCGAGTGTTTTGTGCTGTTTAAGTAATACGTACATAATGAAAAGTTGGCGGACTGTTAACACCTTGCAGGACTTGTATAACAGGGTAGTGGGAAAGCGAAAAGGATGGAAATTGGCAACTTTTAGAACGGCTCTTTGGGCACGTTCGAGGGGCAGTAAAACAGACTTTAGGGCTCCTCCCCATGAGGTGATACAATAGTGAATTATGGATTCAATCAATCAATCAATATTTTAATTGTTAAGTATAGGTACAATACATTTTGTTGTTATATATATATATACTATAAAGATCTCTATACTTTGCCTGTGAGGCGTACAAATGTCAGTGGTTAAGATAATTAACTGTAGTTACAATTATAATGTCACAAATATTCCTTGTTAATCGGTGTTATGTCATCATCAATAATATATATATTAATTACCTAATAGTTCACTTTATACATTTGTCATTTATAAAATCATCTACTGAGTAATAGCATTTATTGATTAATAGCAATGTCAAGGTCTTTTTAAAATTATTTATATCCATGATCTTAATCCGATTTAGTAATTTATTATAAATACCTGCTGCCATGCCTAGAATACTCTTCCGTACCAATGCGGTTTTACATTTACGGGTACAGATATCATTTTTGTACTGATTTCGAATTGGGACTGTGCGCAAAGTAGACACGGTTTCAAATTGTTTAATGTTTTCTTTTACAAACAACGCAACTTGTAGAATATATAAGGACGGCACAGTTAGAATTCTAAGTTCTTTGAAAGCTGATACACAACTCTCTCGCGTATTCAGACCACACATCGATCTTATACACCTTTTTTGGGATTTAAATATTAATTCTCGATCGGTCGAGTGACCCCAATACATTATACCGTATCTTAAAATTGATCCCACTAGACCATGGTATGCAATTAATAAAGAGTCTCTGTTAATTTTCTTTGAAAGTTGAAACAAGGCGTATGCCGATTTATTTAGTTTCTTGCATGTCTCTTCTATATGTGTTTTCCATGTTAACTTACTATCTATAAACAATCTTAAGAACTTTGTAGTATTTATCTGTTCTACATTAAAGCCTTTGTGGTTAATATTACGGTCCGGATGAGTTATACTTTGATAGAAATGCACAATTTTTGTTTTATTTAGATTAATTAGTAAATTATTATTATTAAGCCAGTTTATAATGTCTGAAAGCGTGTTATTAATGCCATTTACTTATTCATCTAAATTGTCGCATTTTACAATAGCAGTGCTGTCATTTGCGAAGAGAATCATTTGTTGTTGTACCATTTTTGGAAGATCATTTATGTAAATCAAAAATAACAATGGACTTAGCACACCCCCTTGTTCCGATAGATAGTAAGATTCCATTTTTGTATCTTTACAAAATCTAGATATTTCTGTGTATTGAATTCTGTTGGCCAAGTAAGATTTAAGGAGTTTCAGCATTTGTCCTCTAATACCATACCCATGTAATTTATTTAATAATATATCTTGATTCACGAAGTCAAATGCTTTGGTCATGTCAGTAAAATTGACATAAGGGATTGACATAAGGTTAAGTATACTTGTCTGACTAGTTTTGAGTCAGCGATTTTTCTGAGGATTTTGAATACATATATTAGTTTACGGACTCTTCTGACCAAACATTCAATGTGTAGGTTAAAGGAGAGTCTATCGTCGATTATAACTCCGAGGTATTTTATCTGGATGGTGTTGTGGATAGTGGGACAGTTACAGGTGTTCATTGTAGGGTTTTTACATTGGTGCGCATATAAATGAGGGTTAGTTACATTGTGGTGTGGCTTGCGCATGACGAAGTGAACATATTTTGTTTTGTCAGCATTTAATGTTAGTAAGTTGTGGTAAAGCCAATAATTTACTTAATTAAATCCAAGTTGTGCATATTCGTACAGTTTGTTGATGGTTTAGCGCTAAAAATCAATGCCGTGTCATCGGCGTAGGATATTATTTTGCCGTGTCCAATGTTTAGATTACGTAGGCCATTGGTGTAAATCAGGAACAAGGTAGTTTAGGAACAGGGTAGTAGTAGGTTAATATCAGTCGCTAAATTGTTTGATGATTTTTGACACAGCGTGTGACGGATGCAAATAAAAATACGAAAAACAAGGATAATAATATGCCGTAGTCGCGTCCTGTGTGTAGGTGTACGCGCAGCGATTAGAGTATAGATATAAAGTGTAAAATAATGTAAGCATGCAGGTTTGAGTGTGCGTACGCGCGTAATATCAGTTTAAAATTCAACACGTTACCTAATTATAATTCCAATGATCAATCTCAGGATGTTACTTAATTTTAAGATAACAATTTTAACACTTATTTTAATAATTTTACAATTAGAATATTTGTTCTATTGTTAATTATTACTAGTGTATATTTTGTTTTGATTTATATATATTTCTAAGGATCAGGTTACCCTACTGTATGTGAACTAGGGTCATAGTGAAATAAAAAATAAACATTTTTAGCTCACCAACGTGGTGCTCAATGTGAAATACCGCTTGGTGCTCCTTGATTGATGGACTCAATGGAGTGTCTCATCACGAGTGTGAAGTGTTTTCACCTGACTACTCTTTGGATAAAAACTAACAGAAAGATGTTTGATTTTATCATCTTGGTCCTCGTAGGTTTTTACCAAAAACCTTCGCGGGCTGAGTTAAACAGAATTCATTTAATAATACAGTTAAGTGCAATAATTTTAAATATCTGAACACCGTGGGACGAGATTTGTGGCTCGACTAAGCCATGACTGCCAGCTCTTAAGCTTGGTGTGCCGCACCCACTGGATATTAGTTTTGCAATTCTGTGTGCTACACCACATTCTGAAGGACATGGAGTAGGCGGGACACCAAACAAGATGGGGCAATTAGCTGGTGAACGTGAACGGGCAATACAGGAACGCGTACAGCACAAAGCCAGTCAGCATGGCTGATGATGATGATAATATCTTATCAATTTTCAATGCTTTGGTAACAAGTATGTTTTGAGTGATTTTTCCATAAGGTAAATGAAATCGATGGTGTAGCCTAGAGATGGGTCGTATTAGGTAAATCAGGTACTAAGTACACCTGTTCCTAGTCTGCATAAATACCTAATCCAAATACCTAATCCACCTAATCTCAATGATCTCATACACATACCGTTCCTTAGTGATCTTAATCCGCCTATTCTATATCAAATCCTGATATCGTATTATCGATATTTGAATTAACTGAATGTTAAATTGTTTTGTTAGTTAAGAACGGGTACAGTCATAATAATACTTTTAAGTTGGTCTACTAAAATTGAAGTTTCAAAATGGATTCAAAATTTTTTTTTGATTAGGTTAGATATTTCTGCACGAAATTGGTTGAATAAACTAATACTTGTTTTCTATTTTATCATTTAATGATATATTAGTGATGAATTGGTATCTTCCCTTCATACTTTTTACAGGCTTAAGACTGTTAACTTACGAATGTATGAAGTTTTGAGTCTTGCGATATTAAATATTTCGCAAAAGTTTAGCGTTCGCAAGATGGTGTATTTAAAAGATTTCCATTCATTATATTTACATTTGTTTTATATCAATACGCGTTGTATAGCGCTGTCTCGCTTCCTCCACCCTTACACGTAAGCGGGATAGCAAAGCGATAAGCATATGAGTGAGTGAGAGAGCGCGGGAACAGGTGTGAGTGAGCGTGCTAAACGGGCTAAATATTAGGTGGATTAGGTATTGTCAGGATTGGATTAGGTGCCGCCTATTCTCGTAAAATACCTGTTCTTTGGATCTGTTCTAATAAATACGACTCACCTCTAGTGTAGCCATTTTAATAAATATAATAAAGTACTTCGATAAATAGATTCGATGAATTGAATTGGACAATACCTAGTCCTAGATGGATCTGGCTCCAAGACTCCTTAGTCGAATATGAACGCGCAACTAGGCTAAAATAAAAATTCTTGTGGGATTTTCATTGTTTTGCATATTATTATTAAATGTTATAATCAACTGAACCGAAAATTGTTAACGGAAATGGCAGGATTGGCAGCTACTGCTGTTACAAAATAAATAGGTACAGAAGGCCGGCTCCATACGGCGAGGGCGAAAGCAGCGTACTCGATGCGTGCGCGTGCGCCGATCTCGATAGAGTCAGTCGAACGACTCGGAACGCGTCGTCTCGTCGTATGGCGCCGGCCTTCTGTACGTTTATATGTTGTGGTGGTGTTGTATGGTGGGAGTCGGCATGTATCGAAGTGTCGGTGGGCGCGTGATACAGGTGTAGTGTGGCGCGTTGTTGCAGACGTACGTGGGCAACGCGCTGGTGTCGCTGAACCCGTGCCGGCCGCTGCCGCTGTACTCGGCCGAGCTGGTGCGCGCCTACCTCGCGCGCCCGCCCTACCAGCTGCCGCCGCACCTGTCAGTGCCTCTCAGTACTCGCTCTCGTCGCGCCCCCGCGCATACATGTATCTGTAGCGTAATCTATTCACTTATTTCCGATTCCGACTGGGCACGAAGCCCGCGGGGTCCACCGATGGAATTCAAGAAATTACGTTTATATTGAATTCTTTCGAGACTTACGCAAGTATTATAGTGCGTTTCACGTAAGAGTTCCCTGCGGCGTAAGGTTGGTAGTACTGTTTGTCAGTGTAGAACGCTAGTGTCGCTGGTTTTATTTTCTATCTAAATAATAATTATTTTAACCTTTTGACTGAAACAGTTCTTAACTAATTATACCAGTGAGATCGTGAAGATAATTGCTGGGGGTAAGCTAATAATTTTTTTTGGAAACTTTGGCAGAAAATAATGCGAAAGTTTCCAAAAAAAATTATAATTAAAAAAATATAGCGAATTTTCCCTTGAAATAAAAAGTAAACGACTTTATGATGACGAAGTGTTCTTTTTGCGCACAACTTTATAAACTTTTTATCCTAATACTATTAACATTCCTACCCTAAACATAAACACCCGGATAATCTCATAATTTTTTACCTATTTTCACGTAAACAAATAATTTAGGAAAATTTTCATAAACCTTAGACAAATGATTTATTGTACTTTCTAATCGTAAATCACTAATAAATAAGAATGCATATCTAATTTTAGGTCAGCTAAACAAATAAATAGCTAAAAATACCTCGTAAGCTACCGAAAAAACTTGCCTGAATTTCTTGTCTAGATAAGCCGAAATCTAGGCAAATTTTTTACAATAATATAAAGGTTTACGACCTAATTGTTTGGCAAAATTAGAAAGAATACATCCTATTTTACCAAAATAGACACAAATAAACGTTTATTTTACGAAATATTGACCCTAATTGACACAAAGGTTCTTACCGAAGATAAGGTTACTCTTTCCGTTGAGAATCTCAAACGAACACTTTTATCACTCACACCTTTTATGGGCTTTAAAATTTTTATACACAAACGTATTACTCATAAATTCTGATAAGAATAGAATACAAGAATTCATCAATAACAATGATGAATAAATCTTATTCATCATTCTAATTGATGAATAAGATTTAATTATCAATTAGAATGACGAATTTGTTTATTTACATGCGCGACATTGAGACGCCACTTAACGGGAACGCGCGTCTGTCGGATGTTTACGTTATCCGTTCACGAAAGCACAAACACAGACTACCAACTTTAATACATCAACAGAACGAGAATATTATCCTCTACATTTTGTTAGAACATTGTCTATAGCTACGATTTAGTGTTTGCCCACAATAGATCGATAAAGAAAATCGACTCTGCTTGCGTATAAATTTATACGTTACCGATATTTAGGTAGGCCATTTGGCGATTTTGACACGTATAAATTTATACTTTACCGAGACAAGGAGGGGGGAGTTTATGAGTAAAATCATGTCCAAGACTGAGAGGTCTGAAAGAGAAATGGTGTTTATGATAGAAACAAATAGTGGCCGTGGAAAAGCTAAGAAAGAGCTTTTAATTCCCGTGCAACGAACACGATGACAGTTTCGTCCTGGCGTCATGTCGTTTGTTTCAATTACCCATTTTTATCGATATTATATTGTGGTATAAAATCATTGGAAATTATATGTCTTTAATTCCGTACTAACTTGTATAAACTGAAAAATACAAATTTACTTTCATTACCCAAAGATATAAAAAAGAGCTCTTTTATAAAATCCTGTTGAACTCTGTACTCTCTGCCTATTCCGCAAGGGATTTTGCGCGATGATATAGATTACTCTATTTCTGGAGCTACTTTGAATGGATCAGTGTGATAGATATATTAATTTAAACGTACTATTTTCCCTTAATTCTGGGTAATATGCTTTTATTTTTATTGGCACCACCAAATTCAGTCGTACCAACTTAACGTCGAAGGAAACTTACGTGAAACCAGTGTTGGAAAAACGCTGAAGTCGGCGCTTAAACGCTTGAGTCGACGCTAAAAATGTTGCTAAACGCTGGAGTCCAAAGTAGAGTCGGTTTCAGAGCGCTCGAGCAGTGACTTGGAGCGTTGCGCTCGACGCTCGACTCGCGCTTGAGCGTCAAGTTTTATGGATAATTTTAAGTCATGTTCATACATTAATATTTACTACGTGGAGTACCTATTCTTTCTCTGTCGTATTCTGTCTGTTTTTCCGGTTTAAAGTTATCGTTAGTTCAAAGGTAGTTTGTAATCTACTTTTCAAACACTTGCGGTTCTCCGATTGACCTAAAATTTGGCATACGTATATAAGTTCGGTGACAATACAATGTCTGAATCTTCAAAGACTGAATGCGATGACTGAAGGGGTAAAAATGGGTGATCTAGTGATAAACCACCTATTGTATGCAGATGACGCGGTTTTGATAGCGCCAACAGCCACTGATCTGCAAACACTAGTCACAGTTATGAGAGATGACTGCATGAACAATGGCTTACATTTGAATGTGAAGAAAACCAAAATTATGGTTTTTGAACGGGAAGAAACCAGAACGAATGCAAGGATTGTGGTTGGTAACGATGTGCTGGAGCAAGTGAATGAGTTTGTATATCTTGGATGCGCCTTCAGTAAGGATGGGAAATACACCGCTGATATAGAGAGAAGAGTGAATGCAGGTAATAGAGTGAATGGTGCGATAGGAAGGCTACTTGGGAGCCGGCACTTAAGCCAAAAGGCGCAGCTGGCCATGCATAACGGAGTGCTTGTCCCAACGCTGTTATATGGCAGTGAGAGTTGGGTATGTAAGAAGGAGAATGAAAGCAGGATAAATGCGGTCGAAATGCGATCTCTGCGGAAGATGTGCGGAGACACGCTGACCGACCGTATTCGCAACAGCGTAGTAAGAAAGCGAGTAGGTATGAAAGATAGTATCGGTGTAAAGATGAGAAAGAGTATGCTCCGTTGGTTCGGGCATATAGAAAGAATGCCAGAAGAAAGAATGACAAAACAGATATACAATGCGAAAGTGGAAGGATGTAGGTGCTGGGGAAGACCTAGACTATCTTACCATGACCAAATAGACCGTGTCTTAGAAGGGCAAGTCAAGAGTCTCCGTAACCGGCGAGTGTGTATGAGACGAACTATGAGAGTTGAGGAAGCCAGAGAGGTATGTAAGGAAAGAACCTGTTGGAACTCTGTACTCTCTGCCTACCCCGCGAGGGAGCTGGCGTGATGATATAGATAGATAGATAGACAATACAATAATATAGTACCATCGACCGGGTTTAATAGTGGTAAATGGGGAATGGAGCTACTTAATTACTTAACGTAACCCCACCGTGCTTGGACTCGTTAGGGTGGAGTCCAGGATCTGATGATGGAGACAGAAGATGGCCAACTGAACTACACAACTACTGAACATAGCCCCACCGTGTTTAGGCTCACTGGTTTAGTCTTGACAAGTACTGTCTACTTAAGTACTTACTCAATATAATATCAGCGTATACGGCCCACTGCTGGGCAAAGGCCTTCTCTCACAAATCGAAGTGAAAAAGATTAGGTCATACTCCACCACGCGGACCCAGTGTGGATTGGTGGAGGCAGGTTTGTGACCACCTGCTTTTGGAACTTATCAAGCTTATAAGGCTTCTAACTCGGCTTAACGACCACCACATTAAGTGGTAACCATCAGCTTAGCGTGCCTTAGACGCTCGAATATGAAAATGCCACAAACGGTCACCAATCTCAGGCCGACCGAGTCGAACGCTGCTTACCCTTGCTGATCGGTAAGAACACTGCGGTCGCACAGCGCTACGAGCGCGTTAACGGACCTCCGCGCCCATGGTCTGATGATGAAACCGGAACGATTTGCTTTGACAAGTGTAATAGGCCTAGATGATAAGCAGGATCTGATGATGAAGCCAGAAGGAGACCATATAAACCCCAAGAATCAAAATACTATCTATCCTTACGCCAGATCCCTTGCGAGGTACCGTGTTACCCCGCAATATAATAATTTAGTAAAAAACACTTTTTTCACAACACGAGCAGACACATACAAAAACCGATCCGTGAGACATGGAAACAGACTGGTTCAACCCGCTTCTCGGATAACACTGCACTCAAATAGCCCATACGTGATGTCTATAAAGATATACAATAAACTACCCGACCCAATAAAAATTGAACCTAACTTTAGTAAATTTATGAATAAAACAAAAGAATTACTAATCACAAAAGCATTTTACACAGTTGACGAATATATGAATGACAAAGAAATGCTCATCGCAAATAAATTCACTACCTATAACACCAGAATATTTTAAATTGCGTGTGACGTAGACTAAACTATATTATTATAATAATAAATATAATTTACGCTGGCATAAAAGATAACTTAATATATTAGACATTTTATAATAATAATAATAGACATTTATAATAATAATAATAGATATTTATGACAATAATAATATACATTATAATAATAATAATAGACATTAATAACAAAAGTAATAGATATTAATAATAATAGACAATAATAATAATAATAATAACCATGGCAACCGCTGTCAACGACACGTCGTTTTGTGTAAATAAAAATTTTTTTGGCGAAGAAATATTGAAAAGTATCCATTTAGACATCAACAAACATCAAAAAACAACACACTTTAGGAGCAAAATTTACAATGCGAACGTGGGTTCGCAAAATGTGGATTTCGAAGAAAAACATAACACATCTGTAAATGGCCGAGCCCAGCCGAAGAAACCCCGTGCGGCTGTGTCGGCAGCGGGATGCCCGATCACCTAGCGCACGCCCAACACCTTTGCCCGGCTCGCCCACCTCGCCCCAGCCTTCGGAGGATGAAGATTTTTTTACACCGCCGACATCTGGGGCCTCTAGTGACGATGCCGGGATATCGGCGTCTCCACCTACATTAACATCTGCGAGGAGAGGACGCCCACCGCTACCGGCACGCCTGGGACCAGCGGGACATTGTGCTCCGCCCACGGCCCCTGCTACCGGTGGTGTAGTGCGCCGCATGAGATGGACTCCAGAATTAAATTTGAGTGTCATGCGGGCCTACTATGGTGCTACAGAGGGAGGAACCATCCTCACCGCTTACCGTCCGAAATTGTTGTCTCTGTTTCGGGGGCTTCACCCGACTGTCGCCGTTACTGCGCAACGACTATCGGATCAAGTACGTGCCATCCAGCGGTGCAAGTTGTTGGATGACACAGTGCTTGAGCGACTGCACCGCGAAGCACTTCCTGCTCGTACTGAATCCAACGTGCGAAGTGTTGAAGATCCTATCTCTTTGAATAACTTCGCACGATCGGAGGAGGTAAATAGCGAGCAGGCAAGTGTTAGTGACCAGCTACAGGAGCAGGTGAGGAGAGCTCTGGAGGATGCCTTTGCGGAGTATCGGTCTGCACCGATTTCCCTAAGACCATGCCTACCCCGTTTGCCCATGCATAGACGTAACATTTCGCTTGTGAGTGCCCTAGACAATGTTTTAAAGCCACACTGGGAGACCAGTGTGGACTTATGTGATACCCATTCTATTTTGTACTGTGGAGCGGTGGCGGTGTGTCGGGTGGCAGGTGTAAGATTTCCTAATCTACATCGAGCCACCCAACCCACAAATGCTAAACCACTCTGGCAGTGCAGAATAGAGCGGCGTATAAATATGGCTAGGACACTCATAGCGAAATTGTTGTGCTTCCAGGCTGGAAACAACCGCCCGAGAGTTGTGCGTTTCGTGACCCAAGCCTTTGCAGGCACACGAGTGGCTCCTGTGGACTATGTGGCAGGAGTCGCGGAACGCATAGACTACTGGAAGCAAAAAGTTTATGCATGGGCGAAGAGGATTCGCAGGTATAAGGCGAGAGCAGACAGATACCACGTGAATCGCACCTTCCAGACGAATCAAAGGAGTGTATACCAGGCTTGGGAGCGCCCCCAAGAGAGAGTGACTGACGTGCACTTGCCAAATGCGGCCGTGATGGCCGAGTTTTGGCGTAAAATTTGGTCAGTGCCCGTCACTCACTCCGAGGGCGAATGGTTTGATGTTGTTGGACGATCCTGTGGGCCCATTCAGGAAATGGAGCCCGTAGTCATAAGCCGTGAAGATCTGGCTTGTGCGGTTCGTGCGGCGCCGAACTGGAAAAGTCCGGGGCCGGATGGACTGCACGCATTCTGGCTAAAGAGGCTCCAGGGCTCACATGCTCGTCTAGCGACTCAATTCCAAGAAGCTCTTCAATTGGGATCGCTTCCTAGTTTTATGACATCGGGTGTCACTCACTTGATTCACAAATCTGGCAGTACTTCGGAACCTAAAAATTATAGACCGATTACATGTCTACCTACGGTCTATAAACTCCTTACATCCATTCTGAGAATAAAAATCAATAATCACCTTAAGGCACAGCATATTCTATCGCCTACTCAGAATGGCTGTGGGGGGGGGTCCCGGGGTACAAAGGATTTGCTCCTCATTGATATTGCCATTTGCCAACAGGTACGACGATCCAGAAAGAATGTCTCCATGGCCTGGATTGACTATAAGAAGGCCTATGATTCGGTGCCTCATACATGGCTGGGGAGGGTGCTAGAGCTGTACAGAGTACACCCGGCGCTATGCTCTTTCCTCGGTTCGTGTATGGGGCAGTGGACCACAGTTCTTCGTCACCCAGGATGTGGTGGCCTTTCTGGTTCGTCGGACTTGATAAAGATAAGCAGGGGTATCTTTCAGGGCGACAGTTTGAGTCCGTTGTGGTTCTGCTTAGCTTTGAATCCATTAAGTGCTATACTTAAGGATTCAAAGCTAGGTTACCATTTGCGGAGGGAGAGTGAGCCTATATCTCATCTACTGTACATGGATGACCTCAAGTTGTACGCTTCGAAGAAAACAGACCTGATGGAGTTGCTCAAAATAACCGGCAATTTTAGCAACGACATCGGAATGGAGTTTGGAGTAGACAAGTGTGCGGTCATCCATGTACAAAGAGGGAGAGTTGAAGATTCTTTTAATCTACAGCTCTCTGAAGATATATCCCTCAGGTCTCTCTCTGAAATGGATTCCTACAAGTATCTTGGTATGTCACAAGCCTTAAGTATAGCGGAACAGGATATGAAACAATCATTGAGGGATCGGTTCTTTGCCCGCCTGATAAAAGTGTTAAAAAGCCTTCTATCAGGTGGAAATAGGGTCCGAGCTTTCAATGGTTGGGTCATGCCTGTTCTTACATACTCTTTTGGCATACTAAGGTGGACTCAGTCTGAACTGGATGCCCTGGATAGAAAGGTCCGTCGATTGCTGACAGCGTATCGTATGCATCACCCGCGGTCGTCTGTTATGAGGTTGTACATCCCGCGGAAGTGCGGTGGTCGTGGGTTTTTAAACGCTAAGACACTACACAACCGCGAGGTGTGCAATCTCAGACAGTACTTTTTGAGTGTATCCGTGGTGATGTATCGAGATGTTGCCGCAATCGATAGAGGCCTAACTCCGCTTTCCTTGGCAAACGGGAACTGGCGAAGGCCCCAGGTATTAAGTACTTCGGACCGCACAGCCATATGGAAGGGCAAGGAGCTACACGGACGGTTCTATCGGGCTCTTACAGGGCCTGATGTGGACCAGCTCGCTTCCGTGACCTGGCTACGCTTCAGCAACCTTTTTGGGGAAACTGAAGGCTTTGTCTTTGCAATTATGGACGAAGTTATCATGACGAACAACTACCGGAAGTACATCCTAAAGGACGGAACGGTTGACATTTGTCGGGCATGCCACCGTCCCGGTGAGTCTATTAGACATGTAGTTTCCGGTTGTTCTCGTCTTGCTAACGGAGAGTACTTGCACAGACACAACCAAGTGGCTAGGATTATCCATCAGCAACTTGCTCTTAAATATGGCCTTGTGGACTCTGAAGTACCGTACTACCAGTACCAGCCTCTTCCAGTTCTCGAAAGTGGTCATATCACGCTCTACTGGGATCGATCTGTTATCACGGATAGGACTATTGTAGCCAATAAACCTGATATCGTGATAATAGATCGATCGATGCGTCGTGTAATGCTAGTTGATGTCACCATTCCGCATGATGAGAACCTTGTAAAGGCCGAAAAAGAAAAATTATCAAAATATTTGGACCTGGCCCATGAGGTTACCGCCATGTGGAATGTTGATTCAACTATCATTATTCCGATGGTCGTTTCAGTCAACGGCCTTATAGCGAAGAGCTTCGATAAACACCTTGAGAAGCTCTCGCTAGGCAGTTGGGTGAAGGGCCTGATACAGAAGGCAGTAATGTTGGACACGGCACGCATTGTGAGGAGGTTCCTCTCTTTGGAGCCCTGACCGCCGGTAGCATGGGTCGTAGACCTTGCTGTCGGTGGAGCACATTTTTTTTTATACAATATATATAAGAATATTTGTATTTTATATTTTTATATATATTTTATAAGAAATTATACTGAATAAATATATACATAATAATAATAGGCATTTATAATAATAATAATAGATATTTATAATAACAGTAATAGACATTTATAATAATAATAATACACATTTATAATAATAATAATAGATATTTATAATCATAATAATAATATACATTTATAATAATAATAATATATTTATAAAAAAAACTAATATAAATGACATAATATATCTATTAAAAAATCTATCACTACTGACTTCCTACCAACAATAACAGTTCGTAGCTAAGTATTTCAATAAAAAAAAAAAAATAATATTTATTACTTTCAAACTAAAATTCCTACTAGTCTTCCTCTCTCCTAAACACTTTGCTGTGCCCGACAGGGTCCATGATTGTTACCTAGCTTTTAAGCTGATCAATATTACCATCCAATCAACATTGTGGAACGCAAAATAAAATATGAATATGAATATGAACAAAAGAAAGTATTCATTGACCATGACCATCAGATCGGTGCGTTTTGGTTGGCTATTCTTTCCCCAATGCCGTAATAGCAAGCACACCTGGAATCACAAAACATCGTCCAATGCACCGACAAATCCTTTCTCGGCGCGTTTGATGTTTGTGCCGCTAAATTAAGGATTCGTTTACACAAACGTTTCCGTAATAATAATCCACCTCCTCCTTGCGTCGATATCCTCAATGTTGAGGATCGTGACATCCAGAAACAATGATATCGCAGATTATTCCAGTCGTGTTCCGAGCACCTCTAATTGCGCACGTCTTTATTTTAGTAAATTCTTAAAAACCACTGTTTCTCAAAGGTTTATCTTGGTTTGTCTACCCTTTATCTCGAGTAGTTACGAGTTACAAATTCGCGAAATGGATACTTATACGTGCAATTCTTGCGGTAACTTGCTGTCGGAAGGTGTACATTGCACAGCTTGTAATCAGACACTGCACTTCCATTGTGCGGGCATTACCAAAGGAGGCTATCGGAAGCTGGGAAAGGAGAGGAAGAATACGTGGAGTTGCATTGAATGTTAACAAGTAGGCACCCATCCACCCAGTTCACCTAGACCAGAATCTGATTCATCCATTCTAAAGAAAATATCAGCACTGTCAGCGAAACTAGGCCCTTTAGAAGGTCTGAATAATGAGATATCAGCTTTGAGGAGTGAATTTGCAGAACTGAAGATTTCTCTAGGCACGCAGATCAATGAGGCCGTAAAAGAAATTGGTAATAAAATCTCTGACTTAGAACAGCGTATCGTGAATGTTGAAAACCTACAAAGCCAAGTGGATCTGCTTCAAGCCCGAGTAGAGAAAATAGAGGAAGAGTTTAACACCAGCGACCAATGGTCCAGATTGAATAACGTCGAGTTAAAGGGAGTGCCACAAACTAATAATGAAAATCTATTTAACATCGTGAGTAAGATTGGCACTAAGATTAATTATGCCATCTCTAAAACCCAAATAAACTTTATTACTAGAGTTCCCACAAGTAGAAAGGAACAAGCCAAACCAATAATAGTTAGTTTCACCAGCCGCTACATGAAGGAAGATTTTGTGGCCGCTGCCAAATATGAACTTAAGACTTCTCCGCTCGTAGCTAATCATATCGGACTGTCTGGAAATAATAGGATATACATAAATGACCACCTGACCAGAAACAACAAAATTCTCCTGTCGAAGGCCAAAAAAGTGGCGCGCGATGCGGACTTTCGGTACATTTGGGTAATACGGATCCAAACGGAAAAAGATCTGACAAAAATTGTTTAACTTATGTAACATTGCAATTGAAAATACATTCTTTAAAGATTATTAATAAATATTTACTCGCAATCCATTATAATAAGCTATGCAGTTTGAGAACCACCAGTCGCAGCGTGCTACTCATGTTTTCCATAAGGTACCGTGCCACTGTGCACCCAAGTAAGTCGTTAAAATGTTATTTTTATTCTAATAATTCAAAGATCGCTAATCCTCACCCTATGTTAAATACTATAAAGTCTAAACTTCAATACACTACATTGTCGCTTATGGCTAATAGCAGCTGGCTGCGTTTATCGCACCGCTCCTTTGTTTCTATTCATAACTCTTTAAGCCCATACTATTCCATGTTCATGCACTGTGCGACACTGTGTTTACCCGATCGGTATAGATTCTTTACTTCTACCTGCCATCTTTTTCTAAATTTTTATCAATATCAATTATTTTGTTGTTTACATAGTCTGCTAGTTTTATCACCGTTGATTATATTTTTAAGGAATAGTATTATAGTTACGCTAAGAAATGGGTACTCTTAATATATACTACCAAAACTTCCGTGGTCTCCGATCAAAGACAAATAACGTATTTCGTAGTGTGTCATTGTCCGCTTATGACGTTATTGTATTCTCGGAAACATGGTTGATGGATGATATCTATAGTAGTGAATTGTTTGATAACCGGTACTTAGTATGGATGCGAGATCGAGATTACTCGCGTACTGCACACAAAAGAGGCGGTGGTGTCTTGATTGCGGTAAGAAATGGCATTACAGTGGTTGAAAAACGCGAGTGGCGTAGCTCCGCCAAAGACATTTGGGTGACCCTTATCATGAAGAGATCTAGGCCCCAAGAAAGTTACAATTTGCATATTTGTGGACTTTATCATTGTAGGGAAAGTTTAGGTAACTCTTATATTACTCAATTAAATAACTTTAAGAATGGTCTAAACAATATAATTCTTACTCAACAATTAGATAAATTTATAATTTTAAAGTGGCAATGGGCTGGTCACATCTGCAGAAAGACCGACGGCCGATGGAGCAAACGTGTCCTAGAGTGGAGACCGCGACTTGGTAAGCGTAAGGTAGGACGGCCCCCAGCTAGATGGACCGACGACCTCAAAAAGGTCGCTGGGACAGACTGGATGCGGAAGGCGGAGGACCGTGTGCAATGGCGCGTGTTAGGAGAGGCCTATGTCCAGCAGTGGACTACGATAGGCTGATTGATTGATTGATAACTTTAAGGTGATTTTAACTTTGGTAATGATGTTGATTGGTCTTTAGGGAACTCGGACAGTGCGGAGTTCTTTCCTCAAAATGTAACGCATCACCATGTAAATGAATTATTGGACATTATTTATACGTGTAACTTATCGGTTAATGTCCCTTCTGGCGTGCCCCAAGGCTCAATACTGGGGCCTCTCTTGTTTATATTATTTATTGCAGACATTAAAACCTGCTTTCAAAACTCTTATATTCTTTAATTTGCTGATGACAACTTGTCAATACTATATAAGTTACGAGCTGATTTTATTAGATTCGAAGAATACTGTACCTATAACAAACTTCAGTTAAACGTGTCTGAATGCTCATATTACATTCTCGCGTCAAAGATCGGTGATTGTTTTTGATTACATACTAAATAACCAGATAATAAGCAAAGTTAGCAATATAAAAGATCTAGGTGTCAAACAGGACAGTAAACTTCTCTATAACCAACACATAGACAACATAGTAAAAAGAGCATCAAAGGCGTTAGGGTTTATAATGAGGACTACGGGCGATTTCGGTTCTTTAAAACCAGTCAAAATCCTGTACTGTTCTTTAGTTAGAAGCCATTTGGAATATGCCTCACAGGTTTGGAATCCTCAATATGAGGTATATAAATCTCGAATCAAGGGTGTTCAAAAGAGATTTTTACGATATCTAGATTATAAATCGCAACAACTCTCCGAAAATTACACCCATAGATGCAAAAGATACCACTTTTTACCACTGGAACAAAGGCGACTCATTAACGATATTTCTTTCTTGCTTGGTGTTGCTAATGGTTCTATCGATAGCCCGGAAATAGTCGCGAAAACAGGATTAAACACAAATCCAACAGCTCTTAGACAGCGACCGTTGCCCCACACTCCCTTTGCGACATCCAATTATAGAAGAAATTAGTTTTTCTTACGTAGTACACGATCATTCAACAACCTTTCTCGTGACTTAAATGTAAATGGCACGGTAAAACGGCTCCTAACTGAACAATTTTTTAAGCAAGTGGCACTCAAACTGCAAGTTTTGTTAATTTTTTTGTACATTTTCTTTTTTTTTTTGTTGCGTTCTTTAAATTTCTGTTATTTTTATTTTTTGTGTTTATTTTTTCTCATTAAGTAATTATTAATCATTTGTTTTTCGGTGGATACCTATTTGTTAATCTTGTTTTTTTTTTATTTTATTTTCAAATTTATAATATGAAATTAGTGTATAACAACATCGTAACTAACTGTGGAAGCTTGTTATTAGCAACTTGTTTAGAGTTAATATTATAAGAAAATTTTGTTATTAGCCTGTAAGCTTTCTTAAAAATAAATAAATAAATAAATTATGTTCCACCAACCAGCTCGATTCTCAGCCGTGTGTATCGCATCAAAAATTGTGGTGCCCAGGGCGGGTCGGATCTGATCGAACCAGTGCATAAGGGCTACGACCTCTTGGTCTCTTTCCTTGTACTTTGCCAGTGACCAGTAGCTTTTCGAGGTCGTCGCCCTTTTTCCTGGCTATGTGGCCGACAAACTCGAAAATACTTCGAGTGCAGATGGTGGAGAGTTTCTTTGTCATCTTAAGCTAACCCAATACATTGGGTAACATGGATGCATTGGTCCGATGAGTGGTCGATGGTACTCGGAGCAGTCTTCTCCAGCACCACATTTCAAAAGCATCTATGCGCAAGCGGTCTGCTTTTCTCAAATAACCAGGTTGCTAACTCTTTAGGCAGAGTTAATATGATACATGGCGGCTCTTTAATAATCATAAATAAAAGTTAAAGTTAAAGAACGTAAGGACATAGTGAGCCTATCTGTTGCAAGAGTTATAGAAGTTGCATGTATTGAGTCTGAGCAGTTCATTGTTGTGTGCGTATACTTTCTTCACCTTATGATGATTTCGAACGATTTATGGAGGACATTTTATATTAAACTTTCACTTCAAATAAAACAGTAGCTATCTGTGGAGACTTTAATATCAACTTATTAGAAAACAATTTTCTTACTAGGAAGTTTATAAGCCTTATGCAATCGTATAATATGTATAATGTTTTCTTGGAACCTACAAGAAATACCTAATTATGACGATGAAAAACGCACTTTCTAAGGTTGTTCATTGGTTCAACATTAATAATCTTCTTCTTAATGAGAAGAAAACAAAATGCATTAAATTCACAACGCCTAATGTAAGACAGGTAGCAACCAATGTACAAATAAATGGCGTGGATTTAGACCTTGTAGAGTGTCAACTGTTTTTCTAGGGATCACTATTGATGCCAGAATACAATGAGGCCCCCATATTAAACAATTGTCTGGTAGGTTAAGCTCAGCGGCATATGCCGTAGAGAAAATTAGATTATTAACTGATATTGAGACAGCTAGACTTGTTTATTTCGCTTATTTTCATAGTATTATGTCATATAGCATATGCTTTGCAAAACTAAACACCATCTTCGTTCTGCAGAAAAGGACTGTTCGAGCAATTAACAATTTGGCCCCGAGAGCCTCCCTTAATGAAAAATTTAGAGAAATAAATATTCTAACTGTTACCTCACAATTTACCAGACGATTTAGCGCAGTTGTTAAGAGCTTGAGCTGCTCCGCCCACTGTGTCTAATAGTCGCGGGTTCGATTCCCGCACGGGACAAATCTTTGTGTGATCCACAATTATTTGTTCCGGTCTGGGTATTTGTGTTTGTGAATTTTCATGTTTGTAAACGCACCCACGACACAGGAATAAATCCTAATGTGGGGCTACGTTTTTAAAAAAAAAAAAAAATAAAAAAAAAAAATTATATATATAAATCTTTTATATGTTAAAAAAATATTAAACTTTGAAAAATATAGCGACATTCATCATGTTAATACACGGAACAAAGGTGATCTTATTGTACATTCAACTCGTCTCCACAGAATTAGTAATTCTTTCATGGGGCAATGTATACGCTTCTACAACAAATTATGCCATCATATTGCCATAACATTATTATGGGAGACTTCAATACTTGTCTCCTCAAAGGAGACTTTCGGTCACGGTCTCTGGAATCAATTGTCAGGTCTAGTAACATGCAAATACTACTACTCAATGCTACACATCATTTTCCCCACTCCACCCCTTCACTTTTGGATCTCATAATGATATTGTCTTTACAACATGTGGCGAAGCATGGCCAATGTTCTGCCGACATGTTTTCATACCATAATCTAATATTTCTCTTATAAAATTCGTCCTCCTAAACCTCAAATTATCCTGCAGCGCAACTTTAGTGGTATGGATCATGATGCGTTTCTTGATGATGCTAGGAAAATAGACTGGTCCCTGGTCATGAACGCGGAAACAGTGGATGATCAGGTTGGTCTTTTTAATTCTTTCTTTACGCAACTATATGATGTGCATGCACCTTTTCGAGCGATTAAAATTAGGTATCTTCCGGCACCTTGGCTCACAGATAATGTTAAATCTTTCATGCATAAAAAAGTCAGAGCTAAAAACAGATACATGCTGAAACCAACGGATACAAATAAAGCTAATTATGTTCAGGCTCGCAATCGCTGCAATAAGGTGTGTAGGAATGCGTTACGCCGTCATGTCCATACATTTGTGGAGGATGAGGACCCAGCTAGGGTCTGGAAGTTTCTTAGGTTGCTAGGAATTGGAAAACAACGCCATGACTCCATTCCAAAAAACATTGATATCAATTCTCTTAATGCACACTTCACCTCTTCTTCCGAAATGCTTGATTCGTTCGTTTCCCGATATCTCACTTATTCCTATCACCTATATGCAGACGATCTGCAGATTTACACTCGGGCCTCACTCTCAAATCTTAGTGAAGCCATTAAAAATACTAACAATGATCTCTGCCGAATAACCAAATGGAGCAAATCTTACGGATTGACAGAAAATCCCGTCAAAACGCAAGCTATCATTATAGGCAGCTCCCGAATGATCAATAAAATTAATTGGTTAACGCTCCCGAAAATATTTTTCGGTGGTACTTCAGTCGAGTATAGCCAACCTGCCAAAGATCTTGGTGTTCTAATAGATCGTTGTCTGACTTGGGGACCACAACTAGAAGCCATTAGTTGCAAAACGTTTGCAACAGCAGCCTCTCTAAGAAGACTTCGTAATTTCCTACCCACTGCCACTAGGGTTGCTCTAGCACAATCACTCCTGCATCCTATCTTAGATTATGCTGATGCGTGCTACTTAGATTTGTCTTAGGACCAGCTAGATAAACTTGAGCGGCTCCAAAACTTTGCAATTAGGTTTATATTTGGCTTACGCAAATATGACCCATGTCTCTGCATTTCGTACACAACTCAAGTGGCTGCCCATTCGACTTCGCCGGGATTCGCATATACTTTTTTCTTCTCTACAATATATTATTTAACCCTTCTTCCCCTTCTTATCTTAAGGAGCGTTTCGAATATCTAAAAAGCACTGGCACCCAATGTCTCAGGTCCTCGGAAAATCTTAGCCTAAGGATGCCCTCTCACAATAATAGATTTTATGATAAGTCCTTTGCTGTCCAGGCGGTACGACTGTGGAACACTACCTGATATAGCCCTATACTAGATAGCTTTAAAGATCAGGTAAGAAAGTACTATTTCTCTACTTATACATCGGATTCTGCTGTGAAACCTAAATAGGTAGGTAATTATGTGTTTGTTGTGTGTTTATTTATTTATTTTTATTTTTGTATCATTAATATGCCACGTATGTGTATTTTAGTGTGTATTTTCTAATATGTATATATATATATATATATATATATATATATATATATATATATATATATAAAGTATGATCTCTAGCAAGTGCACCCCCGTCAATACTACTTACAAATCTATTTCTCCATCCTAAGGTGGCCTGGAAGAGATTGCTTTTTAGCGATAAGGCCGCCCTTTGTGTAACTTTTAGTTCTTTTTGTTATTTTGAGATGTATCTTATTGGTGCACAATAAAGAGTTATCTATCTATCTACACATAGATATCTGAAACATGCCTATCAATAAGTTTAAAAAGGCAATCACGACTAGACTGTAAGAAAGGGTATTACAAAATTTCGGATTATCTTGACGATAAAACGGATTGGGTTTGAGCAGCTCCTCAATCAGCGAAATTAAACAATGCTATACAGCATATACAATTCTGAAAAAAAAATTGTTATTAGAAAGGCCTAACAAATTAAGTTAGACAAGCCCGCTAAGTATCTCGCCGGATCTTCTTTCGGAGGCCGCGTTTCGAACCGGTGGTAGATGTAAAAAATGTAATAATTTTGATGTTTGTAAGTGCTTATGTATTGGCCTAAACAAATAAATAATTTTTGAATTTAAGAGTCCAGGTCTCAGACCAATACAGAAATTTGGAGACCAGCCTTTTTTTGGTTTTCATGGAGATGTTTCTGTCCGTCCAGATTTTTACAAGTGGGGATATTACACTCATTGCCATTCCAATTCGCCTTCTTATGTCCGAGTCGCAGGAGCCATTATTGATTATCATAGAACCAAGGTAGATAATACTAGCAACCGCTTCCGGGTTAAGTGCACCTCTGAGGTTAAGTTGATCCAAACGGTCGATTACGATCACTTTGGTTTTGGTTCTGTTCACTAGTAAACCTAGTTCACAGCTTATGCGCTCCATTCTGTCCAGAAAAGTTATCATTTTTGCTTCGTTCGCGGCGATGAGGGTTGTATTATCGGCGTAGCGCAAGTTGGTAATTTTTGTGCCGCCAATGTTGATACCACCCACCCTTCCAGTTCTCTCCCCCCTCCTATTTAGCCTTTACACGAACGATATTCCTCATTCGAGTAAGGTGTATCTAGCCCTATTCGCAGGTGATACCGCTCTCTATGTCTCGCATAGGAATAAGGGGATTGGTTCAGGAAGTGGCGTATTGAGATGAATCCGGACAACAGCGCTGCGGTGTCCTTCTTCAGAGGTGCCACCCTGCGCCACCCCAGAAGTTATCTCGTCAAGTGACCATGTTCGATCTACCTATTCCCTGGGTCAAACAGGTCAAATATCTAGGGGTCACCCTAAACAATACCATGACCTTCGGACCGCACATCAAGCAAGTCCGTAACCGAGCAGCCTTTGTGCTCGGTCGTCTTTACCTGATGATCTGCAAGCGGAGTAAAATGTTAGGAATAAGGTGACATTTTACAAAAATTATATACGGCCCATCATGGCGTACGCTTGTGAGGTGTTCGGGCACGCCGCCCGCTCTCACATCGATAGACTCCAAACGGTTCAATCCCGTTTCCTCCACAATGCCGCCGGAGTCCCGTCATACGGAATGTCGATCTCCATTCCGATCTCGCGCCTTTATTATAAAGGCGTCAACCCGATATTTTGCGAACGCGACCAATCATAGTAATCCGCTAATCGTAGCCGCCGCCGACAACGAACCCAACTTTCCTCCTATCAGCCGCTACCGGTGTCCGCCGCATGTTCTCACCGATCCTCCCGATGCCCTTACATCCCTTCTTTCGGATACAGATACCGCACACAAGATCAGACACCGATCTCGCCGGCGAGGTCAAAGAATCCCTTGCCCGCCGGCCGGTGCAGAGCACTACGGCGAGGCATCTAGTATACGCGCTCCCCCATAGCGACTGCCCAAGCCGAGGCCGTTCCTCCTTAAGGCGCCCTTGAGCTAGTTGCCCCCATGCCCTTCTGGCTCGAGCGTAGTGGTTGCACGCTCGCCTTCTTGTCCGGTGAAGCTGTAAAGGCCCCGCGGCCAACAGCGTAGATCATTCACACACATTTCCTTCCATTTCTCGCATTTGCGCCTAATTATATATTCTCCATAGATATTAAAGAGAATAGGTACAGAATGCATCCCCGACGGGCATTCCTCGTCGTACACCTTTCTTTAAGACGAAGGGTATGAAAACTGTCTGGTTTCAATTCTTACAACGTAATTATGGCCTTGCTGTAAAGGATTAAGCATATTATGAATGGGGTGTTAAATTCATATGACTTCTCCACGAGCTGCTGGATATTGAAAATTTGTTCCCTGGTGTTTTTGCCTTTGTTCCTGTGGTATCTGCCAATCCAGGAAATGGTGGATTCGGTTATTTAGGATGTGCAGAAGGATTTTGCTGCTATGGGATATCAGACCAAGTGTGCGGCAGTTATCACATCTCCTTGTAGAACCTTTTTTGTGAAGCGGGATTATCACGGACTCTGTCCAGTCTTGTGACCATTCATCCTGTTCCAACACGTGGTTACAAATGCGGTGTAACATATCAATGGCCCCCTCGCCTAGACTTTTTTGGTCTTCTGCTTTGACAAGATCAGGACCTTGGCCTTTATTGTTCTTGATCAGAGTAATGGCGGAGGTGACTTCACTGCGGGTATGAGGGGTTCCATATCCAGACTTTTCTAATCGATTGGGGTCGTTGTAGATGTGTGTTGCTGGTCATACAATTTTTCGCAGTATCGATCGTGTAATGGAGTGCCTTCCGAATCTTCAACTATCCAGGATTCTGGTCTGAATTGCTTAGTTAGAGGGCGAACGGAATAAGTCTGCGGTCTGAAAGTTCAAAGAGTGCGATTCAATCTAAGCGCAAATGTTTCCAAGGAAGTTGTTTTTGTCCCTGCGGCACTTTTGTTGTGGAGTTCCAAAGACATGCACACCCCTTCCGTACTTCGAAATTTTGCAGGTCTTTTGCTTTAATTGCTTAAGTATTTTGTTCAGGTCCCAAGTGTCAAGGACACTGACTTATTTTAATAAAGAATGACAATAGGTTATGCTCCAATGTAATAACATTGGGACGGCGTCGTCAAAAAGTGGTGTATACTATACACCACTTTTTATCGCTCCACTCTCATAGCCTTAGCCGTTGGCAGAGGTATACCTCTGGCAACCCCGTAAGGAATATAGGCGTGAAGGTATGTGTAAGTAATTATTAAATTCAAAAAATATTAAATCGTTTGTTTCATAGTAGGTATCGCGCAGACCCAAACCTACGAGGTCTACGAAAATTCGTATTTTTTATCATCTATCACCGGGAAGACATTTTCTATTGATATTAGGCTTCCCCCAACAAGTTCTAAATACGCTTAAGGTTTTCTGGATGGCCGTTTCAATGCCGGTAGCGGTGAAAGGTGGATTTATCTTCGTTTTCATAGTCGTCCGCCTGGTGGCCAAACATAACGGAAATTTTGAAATAACACTGGCGTCTCGTCCGGCGATTAAGCCACATAGAATGCAGTGGGTTAGCTGCTCCGCGATACGTCCGAGCGCTTGCCTCGTTGCTAATAGACTAACAACGCAGATCCGTCCGCCACCTTACATCGACTATCTGTTATTGGTGATTATGATTATCTGTCATCGCTTCACAACTAAACACACTCGAGCAATCACAGAGTACGTCTATGACAAGATTACAAAGTTACTAAAATGAAAATAACTGCTCGCCATTTCATTAACTGATTTATTAAATAATAGGATACGATACATATATGAAATACGATCACTTACTTAATTACCTATGATACAATACAATGACTACAGTGTGTACGCACCTCATACACATAGTCTGCCGTTTCAAAGATTTATTTTATCTATTTTATTAAATAATTTCATTTTCGGCTACTCTTAAAATCTCTACTCTTGCGGCAAGTTATACCCCCCCGCGGCCGCTCAGCCCCGCGGTGTCTTTGGCGGGTGTACACAGACAAATATCTAATTCTTGCATAAGTACGAAGGACCGCGCCTACTTTTTTTGTTATATTTAGGTGTAATGCACACTCGGTCCAGAAGCTTGTCATTGACTTATTACTGCACTTGTACTTGCCACTGCGCTGAAACCTGTCCTTGAATAAATCAAGCATTCATGCAAATACGTGCTTCGTGTTAGAGTTTCAAAGTGCAGCATGCATTTTGGTGTTTATCATCATGACAACCTACTTTCGTTTATCGTTCGGAGTGATTGGTCATTTTAAAATTTCACCACAACATTTACACACCTCTTTACATTTATTAAAATTTAATTCAAAAGTCTTAGTTACTGGTGTTGGATACGCCTCTGTTGTATAACAGAAACAACTGTATAGTTGTTTCGGCAGTATACATTAATTACCATTTTCGACGATCGAAGCAAAAGAAATTATAACGCTTGAGCACGCAACTCGAGCGTTATAGTCAAAGTCCTCATCGCTCTGTAAGCCTTAAACGCTCGAGCGTTTAATGCTTGAATCTTAAACGCTCGCAAGCCTCGATTCAGCGCTGAACGCTCGACGATCGGTGCTCATTTTTACAAAACTACGTGAAACGCACTATACAAATGAAATAAAACTAATTTTCACATGATATCGCGGTTTATTTTTGTTTTTTGGACGTTTCGCTTTGCAACACCCATCATGTCATGGGAGGTCATAGGAGGGACTGAATTGTCTGACGTCGAAAAGTGATTCTGGGGTATCTTCAATCTACTTAATTATTTTTGTCGGCCCGATTTACGCAGAATGAGCTAACGGGGGTCGAGGTCTGACAGTGTTAAGTTTGGTTTTGGATTTAATTATTTTAAGTCTTGAGAAAAATAAATTGCATGTGTTGAGAAGACGTAAACCCTCATATTGGCAAACAGACCCAAAATTAACTTCCTGACTTACTAAATTTCTTTATATATAAAGGACTCCAATCTATACTCAAATGTTGAAAGTAGCCTAAATAGTAGCTCAGATCACACACCATTGAAAGCGACTATAAGTACCACACTAATAGCAAGAAAGTCTAAAGAAAAACGGTACAGCAACAAGACTGACCGGGTCGAATTTAGACAATGCATCGAGGATAACGTGAATCTTAAAATACCGTTAAAAACAAATACCAACATCGCCGAAGCCGCGCACATAACAAATGTTATTTAGACGGCAGCTTTGATGTGCACACCAATGACCAACAACAAGCCAGCTAGTACAAATATGCTCAAATAAATAAGAAACAAGGTCCTTGAAAAAATGAGGCTTAAGGAGAGTATGGCATAATAGTCGACATCCTTCTGATAAAAGGATATTAAATAAAGCGGCTGCAGAACTGACGAATCATTTAAAGACTGTTGAAGGTGATACTCTAAAGATTAAACTATAAAATCTTGATGCTAGAACAAGGAATGAGTATTCGCTTTGGAATACGGTAAAACATTATCAAGCATCGCCGCAAATCGCACAGTATATCCCATAGATGAATGAATGAATAAAATATTTATTTGTAAAAACGCGTAATAAAATAAATATTGTATATCAAAACTGAAGTGGTGTGCTATCTAAATCTGATTTACTGACTATAACACTTGAATCACTCAAGGAACAAAATAACCACATTGATATCGTATGTGTAACGGAACTTTACATGACAAATAAAGATACGAAGACCTTAACGATATAAGAAATACAGTGTTGAGGCGTCATAGAGACCTCTGGAATAGAAATCGGTGCACACAAATTATATATAATATGTGTTTATACACCTCCAAAATCGAATATAGAAGATTTAAATTTCTTCACAATTTTCGACAGTCTCTTAAATCAATTATGTTATTAAAAAAAATATATTGCACTGTGGGCTGTTGGGGCATCACTCAATAAAAGATAACGTCTTTATGTTATTGTGTATTTGGTTACCTGTGTTGTATTACATTCTGCGTAGCCCTTTATATATGGGCTACCGAGAGGTAGGGGAGTCATACACTACACCACACACATTAATTAAATTATTATTTTTTTTAGTACAAATTTCTCCGTAAAATATAATAAAACAAAAAAAAATGTCTTGAGTAATACAAATTTCAACATAGAATTACAGTAAAATACGAGTAATTTCGAGGCAGCGGGCAGGGATTAGAGAAGGAGAGCTGAAGATCGAGCTCAGTGGCGTGCCATGGGAGAGGCCTACGTCCAGCAGTGGACTGATGATGTATGTATGTATGTATGTATGTACGAGTAATTTAGTTATGTTGTTTTTTTGTTGAAATTTTAAATGAATTTGACTAATTTTATGGTTCAACATATAATAAAATATTAAAAATGATAAAGTCAAAAAAATACAGCAACGCTTATGTCAATCAATAATTAATACCTTACACAATAATCATAAGTAAGTAAATCATATTTTAAAGTAAAAAAATAATGATAAATAAAAAAAGAAAACATTAAAATGTAATGAATAAATGTAGCATACCATACGTTTCTAAACTTAAAGAAATATCAATTACCTTAAATGGTTAATAAAAAAAATTATAAACAGTTAATAAAAATGTCATAAAAAGTTAATAATATTAGCCCTGTTAAGAAACTGTCCCACTGTTGGGCACACGCCTTGTTACGTCGTAACAAAGTTTTAAAAATATAAAATAGAAATAAAAAATCTTTACACACAAACAAACAAAATAACTAGTTGTTACATCGAATGGAAACCGCGCGCCTTAACTAGTGATAGCATGATAATGACCATATAAGGTATTCGTTGGCACCGGAAATCAAATTCCTTCTAGAACACCTAATAAGAAACGCCCACAACATAGAAGGATCTAGAAATAATACAATAGTGAACAACGGGACAATGATCTCATAGACAATCCTATTTAACTAATAGAAAACAAGCAACGCAAATAACTAGACTATGTCCTGACCTAAAAAAAGAACTAAACTACTTGTCACAATATAGAGACGTTAATTTTGGAGTACCGCAAGGTAGTGTACTGGGACCTCTGCTATTTATTATTTATATTAACGATCTTCCTGGAATAACCAAGCATCACACAGTACTATTTGCAGATGACACTACTGTTATATTCTCAGGTAATGAGACAAATTTAAATTTAAAAAATGACATTAATACTACTTTACATGACATAGTACAATGGTTGACACTAAATAATTTAAAGATTAATCTTGTCAAGACAGTTCTAATGACATTTAAAAATAAAACTAATAAAATTGTTGAATTTAATTTAAACTACTTAGGACAAACTGTTCAATCAGTGCAGACGACAAAATTTTTAGGTTTGAATATAGACTGCAACTTAAATTGGAAGAACCATATAGAAATTCTTTGCTCAAAAATGAATAAATACGCATACGCTTTATATATGTTGTCTAAAACAGTCGATCAATCAGTGATATTAACGGCTTACCATGGTTATGTGTCATCCAGTTTGAGGTATGGTATACTATTTTGGGGCAACGCAACCAATAAAGATGCAGCATTCGCGGCTCAAAAAAGGTGCGTGAGGGCGATGTGCCGTATGAAACCGACTGAGAGCTGTAAGCCTCTCTTTAAACAGTTACGCATTCTGACACTTCCCTGCCTATATATCTTTGAAACGATATTATTCGTTAGAAATAACATAAATAATTATAAGAAACTTAACAGCAAACGTCATAATTATAAAATTTGTTTCCCACCAAATCAAACTGCTTTTTTAAATAAAAGTATTTTTTGCATGGCCCCTCGTATTTATAATAACCTACCGAAGTCAGTTTTATGTTTAAGTAATAACCATGTTTTTAAACATACCGTTAAAAAATTATTAGCTGAAAAGACCTACTATTCGGTGAATGACTACTTAAATGATAAGTTATAGTTGTATAATTAGTATTGACATATGACGTCATTGTTATTACCAATTTATCAAACAATATTATTTATGATTAATCGTATTCGTATTCGTATATTGACAATAATTAAAACAGTATTTACAAATAACTGTTTAAGAGAAGATTAAATAAATAACTAAATGATATGTAAAATAATACTATGATGAATGAATAAATAATAATATATGATATGCGAATATTATATTTAAAGAATTTTATATGCTTATCAATTTTAGCCTATAAGATACTAAATATTTGCATGCCATGAAGCTGGATATGGTGAAACACCTCAAACACTGAAGATCTTATGTAATACATACCCATATTCGCAAATAAAGATATGATTATGATTATGATCCTATCTCGCTCGGTTCGATTATTGCTATCTTAGTCCCACAAGAATTTTATAAAAAACAGACAATAGTTTAGGGCGTGCCTTGCTTCGGTTGAGCCGTTCTTTCCATATCTCTGTCCTCGTCTCAGACGAAGGATCAAGAGATCTGGGGAGTGCGCACTGTTGCCTCAGGCAGGAAGTAGGCCGTCCTGAGACAGTATATAAAAACGAATTCGCGCAGGAACAAAGCCTTTTTCGACGCCAGAGCTCGCACGACAACAATTCAGTTCAGTTCAAACAGTGCTTTATTAAAATAAAAAATAAAAGTTTAGATTAGCAACATTTTTCAACCCCCTTGAAAACTGGGGGTCCACCGTACGGGTTGCCAAAGTACAGTTTGGGAGACAGCAGGCCACACTTCTGCCCGTCGACTCCCGCTGACCTGGGCGGCTGAGGGCCTTCTATAGGGCACCTCCAAGTTCCCCACCTAGCCGGTGGAAGCTGATTACCGAAGACCCCCCACGCGTCACGGGATCGAACGGCCGAAAGTTAGGTCCTCAGCGCCCATAGGTTTTTTGTGTGACCCGAAAACTCCCCTGTGCCGAGAATTCACACCCCGGGTGAAAAAAAATTATTACTTATTTTAATTTTTCTTTGTTTCTTCTTATTACGATTTTTATTTGTTTTCGTTTATTTACATATATTTTTTTGTTTTCAATAAACAATTGTATTTTTTTATAATTGTGTTTTTTTATTTGTACACGCCGTCAGGCGGTCGTAACAGCCTCCTCTCAAACTGAGAGGGCTTACGCCATAGTCCAGCACGCTGGCCCAGTGCGGGTTGGCGAACTTCACACACCTTCGAGAAACTTAGGCATGTAGGTTTCCTCACGATGTTTTCCCTCACCGTTAAAGCAAGTGATAATTAATTTTTAATACGCACATGCTTTCGAAAAGACAGAGGTGCGTGCCTGGGTTTGAACCCGAGACCTTTGACTTTGCAGTCCAACGGTCTAACCACTAGGCTATCACTGCTTTTTGTTATAGTTTATATAAAAAGTTAATAAGAAAAATATCGTAAATTAAAGTTAAAAAAAAAAATATTTGAAAGACATATATTGCATTATGTTATTTAGCATATATTGCATTATGTTATTTATGCCATACCGTTTAAAAACAATGTCGTTATGTTATATTAAATGTATGTTAATATTAAAGATAAAAACCTTTTCCTAATCTGTTTTGTGTCATTATCATTGATTTATCCGTTAGTCTTTAGATAAGAACATGTTTTTTGTTTAATTAAACTATTACACAACAACATTAGTACACAAGTCATTAGTTTTTGGTTAAAAAGCTAACTTTTTTAGTTCTTAGCTTAGTACATTTATGTATTTCCCTTATTATAAAACATCATTATTCTTATTTAATCAGGCAGTTCATTTAACACTTCCAAAACTCACAAAACCACACCATGTGTCCAAATTATCTTCACAAGTGGTAGCTCGACCGAATTATGATCAGACTAATAAGGATTTCGTGCCTGCCTTGTATCCTGGTGTACCTTGTTATTATTGAGATAAGCCAGCTCGTCCAACAGTGCATCTCGGGCTACTGTTGGTAACGACTGCTATGGCTATATACCTCATATATTTATTCCTTTTTATCCATCAACACATTAAATTCTTTTCATAACCATACTAAAAACAATCCATATCGAATACTATGGCACTTATAAGAACATCACAAAACTAACTTAGGTGATCAGGCTAAGCTTTCGTTGATAACTTATATCCATAAATATTCCAATCACAATTTTATATACGGTTCTAAAACTACCTTATCCATTTCCAAAAAAAAACCTTTTCATTAGCCCACACGTCTTAAAGTCATTCATTTCCTAATCACTTTTCAATCCTGCCAATACATTCCTATCCAAACTTCCAACTGCTAACCAACATCTAAACCAAAAAATCCAACATTATACCAGTACATACCCTACCAACCCTTGCCGAAATCCTAGCTACTGTCAACATTTTATAAACAACATTCCTTTTCAAATGTTATTAGGACAAGGTCACCTCAACATTATTTTTAGTCCACTTTTTTAAGTTTAGTGTATTATTTCAAATATCTACACATTTAAACCGCGTTTTTTCTATCTTGAACTGAGTTTTGTAATATTTTTCATGAATAATATTAAATCTATACTTACTAGTACGAATACAATTCTGATATTTCATACAATAATTTTATATAATATGATCATTTTGTATTATTTATAAATAATAAAAATCAATCCGAAAATATTATTGAAGTCTAATATTCCTTTCAAATTAGTACATTTAAAAGATTACAAAATGAACTATCGATGTTTAGTCTTTTAAATATCAATTCTATAACTCCGCGTAATTAGATACATTTGCAGATCAAAGTTAACTATATTTTAAAACAAAAGTCATTCTCTTAAACAAAAAATCATGTTATTAATTACTAAAAAGCAGGAATATTTACTTTTAACTGGAAATAATTATTAAACAATGGGAAGGATGCTAACTTCTTCGAATCACATAACTGTAGTAGTTGTATAACGATAAAAAATATCAATGTTATTATCGTATATACAAAATTACAACAATTTTAATATACATTTAGTTATCTTTCTGCCTGCCCCACAAGGGATTCGGCGTCATATAGATTGATGGATAGTAATTTCAAAACGTTAACTAATCGTACCAAATAAAAAAAGGATACATATGTGTAATAAAATTAATAGAACGTGGAAAATTAAATCCATTAGTTATATGAGGTGTTAATTAAATTAAATTTTAAATAAAATCACTTATCTATCTATCTATCTATCTATAACCTCACGCCAGATCCCTTGCGGGGTAGGCAGAGAGTACAGAGTTCCAACAGGTTCTTTCCTTACATACCTCTCTGGCTTCCTCGACTCTCATAGTTCGTCTCATACACGCTCGCCGGTTACGGAGACTCTTGACTTTTCCATCAGATAAGACTCGGTTTATTTGGTCGTGGTAAGATAGTCTAGGTCTTCCCCGGTACCTGCATCCTTCCACTTTTACATTGTATATCTGTTTTGTCATTCTTTCCTCTGTCATTCTTTCCTCTGGCATTCTTTCCTCTGGCATTCTTTCTATATGCCCGAACCAACGGAGCATGCCCTTTCTCATCTTTACACCGATACTATCTTTCATACCTACTCGCTGTCTTACTATCACTTAAGTAAAATCACTTAAGTAGGTATAATTTCTTTAACAAAGTAGGTAAGCAAATACTGTAGACATTAAAATATAACCCACTTAAGTAAAATCACTTAAGTAGGTATAATTTCTTTAACAAAGTAGGTAAGCAAATACTTTAGACATTAAAATATAACCCACTTAAGTAAAATCACTTAAGTAGGTATAATTTCTTTAACAAAGTAGGTAAGCAAATACTTTAGACATTAAAATATAACCCATAACTATTTGTTCGATTATTTAATTTCAAACAACACTTAAATAATGTAATTCAATCTTATTCAGTATCAGAGGTAGATAGAAAAAATACTCTAGATAACATTGACATTTTTTTTTATAATACTATAATCGCAATTTTATACTTATAGGTGAAAATATTTCATTACAAATATAAGAGTAAAGTTATAAGTTTACTAATGATAACTTTCTAGGACATGTTTAGTTAGGTTAAATTTCATTATGCTAAATCGTAAAGATATATAAAACAAAGCGCGCTGCGACTGACACCACTGCGTCGCTACGCCGTAACACGAGCACGCTGCAGCTGCATTCCAGTATTTGTATTGTGAGACATACTGTTTCCTTATAAGTATGCCTGGGTACCTATGTTTTGAAACAAACATTAGTGATCTAATTTTTTACTTGTTGCTACGTCGAATTATAATAGAAAAATTCTGAAACTAATACCAATACTGAGTTATAGAAATTAACGTTTACCTTTACAAGTTGATGTTTACATATTATTTTACTAAATATGAGATAAACATTCTAAAACCCTTTTAAAAAGTTTTTTTTTTTCATAATGCCATTACCAATATTTTGTATACCGTAATAAATACTAGCTTATAAACAATATAAGATTAATTTGCTTCGTGGATTATACTTTTGAACTACGTTTACAGAATTATTAGTTTGCCTTATATTAATGTACATACTCATATACAACATTACATAGGTTGATTCCAGATTATCAAAATTATAAATATATAGTATATAAATTTATTTATTTTAATTATTCACCGAAATGTACCATTTTGTATTTGGTAATCGTTATTTATATTATGTATATATCGTATAATATAATGATAATTACACAGTAAGTGAAGGAATTAAGATTCTCCTTTATGATAACAGTAAGGTATCGTTTACGTTTTAAAAGATACAAAATACCAGGCGTTTTTAAATAAAAGCATCTTTTTTTAACTATTGACGTCATGAATGTTCTATAACAGGTGAAGAACGACTGCTGCAAAACAACATTCGTTTTAATATAACTGATTTATAATCGAATTACATTATTTTTAAGTTCTGATTCCAAAATATTACGTAATGCCACACAAAAAAAACTGGTGATAGTCGTCGTGGAAACAACAAGAAAAATATACGTAGGCTATTTACGAAATTGAATCATTAAAAAAAAATGATTTTATGATTAATATATTTTTATACCATGGTGTATATTCGACTCTTATTAAAGATTTTATTAAATTTAAAGGAAATCCCTAATGTAGAGATACAATGGAAAACAATTTTTTTATATAAAATAGGATATTTTTAAATAATAGAATAATTCCTGATAAAAAAAAAAACAAAGAAAAAAGAAACAAAAATTTAAAAAGAAAACATTTAATATTTGACCAAACATAGGACCAAATGGCTTGCTGATAAATATTTCTATATTTTGAATGTATGTTTTTAAAATAAATTCTGACGTTGTGTGTTTGGTCTAAAACGGTTATATCACGTATACCACACATGACTTTCTTTACATTTTTTTTAATGCCATTAAAAATATTTCTATTTTTTTTTAAATGAGATTTAATTTAATAATACTTATTGATAATATTAGATGAAATTTAATGACTAATTGATTATAAGCAACATGTTATTGATTACTTTCGTGTAAAAATACGCAAATGAAATACACTTCCAGAAATTAACTAAAATCTAAAACCCGAAAATTTCATAGCGTCATGATTGATGGCAAGACAGAAGGTCTTGCCATCAATCATTTAACTACTTCGTATATCCGGTAGCATCCTTCCACGTTCTTTACTGGGTCAAATCACTATTCCATATTTCATGGGAGTTACATCTTTTTCTTTATCGTTTTATCGTCATAATTCGTTATATGGAAGTTCTCCAATATGCAGCCACACCACGGTGTAGGGCTCACACCCATTGCGCTGCCATCGCAGCACTGGCAGGGTCGCCATGCACTGGGGGCTGTTGGGGTATCACTCAATAAAAGATAACGTCTTTATGTTATTGTGTATTTGGTCAACTGTGTTGTATTACATTCTGCGTAGCCCTTCATATATGGGCTACCGAGAGGTAGGGGAGTCATACACTACAATATTATTCGTGGAGACTTCAATACTAGAAAGTCTATGCAATTTATCTCTATTTTATCCAGCTATAACTTAAAGATGAACTCTCAAAATGACATTTATCTAATACAAGATGATTTAAACAGAGTCAAGCTATGGTGTGATCGCAATAGCATGCAGATTAATGCAAATAAATGCTACCACCTTAGATTTTCAAAGAAAAAATACCCGGTAGAATCAACATATTATATTGGCGGGGCTAAGTTAGAAAAGGTTAATCAGGTGAAAGATCTTGGCGTTATAATCGATGGTGAGTTACGTTTCACGACACATTGCAATGTGATCACTGCGAAAGCTTCCCAGATGCTTGGTTTTTTTGAAGCGGAATACTAAGTGTTTTAGAAACACACAAACCAAAGTAATACTATATAACGCTCTGGTTCGTAGCCACCTGGAATACGGGTGTTTTGTCTAGAGTCCTTTTTATGCTGTGTATCTCAACGTATCGAGGGTATTCAACGGGCGTTCACAGGACACCTAGCTTTCATCTCATAAGGTATTACACATAGATGTAGTTATGACCAACGGCTCAAATACTTCAATATGTCCTCTTTAAGCAATCGTCGCAGGCTACATACCTTACTTTTTCTGCATAAGTTGCTTAACCATAATCTTGACTGCACCGATATCAGTAATGACTTACTGTTTACTGTTCCTCGCAAGCCGCCACGTTACCCCATTACCAGAATTTTCAGCATACCAGCTGTGAGAACTAATGTCGGATTAAATTCACCCATCGTGCGAGCTTGTAATGAATACAATCTGTTAAATGGTAAACTCAGTAATCTAGGAATAAAGTACTGAAATCATTCGCATAATTTACACTGCAAAATGTATATACATTTTAACTGTTCCTACCTGCTTAATTACTTGATTATATATAGTTCCTAACTTTACCAACTTTGTCTGTGTTTCTGTTGATTTGTACATGCCTGTTACAGGTATACATATAAGATCTATACTATTATGTTATATCTATATCATACAATGTTGTATATGTATACTGTTGGCTTGTCTCTGATAAATAAATAAATAAAGATAGCAAAGAACCTACTCGGCTTAAAAGTAAAATATGCATTGATAATTTTTATACAATATACGAGGTTGTAAAGGTAAAGTACTTGAATTTGTTCTTTCAGCCAGATCCTTACATGTCCAGTGAATCATAGTTGCCCTCTAAAATTTTGGTATATAGAGAAGCCTCACTATAGTAACGAGAATGTAAACTTAATTGGGTTATGTTTAATTAATAAACATGGTTTCAAACATAGAGTTAAAAAGCTAGTTACAATAAAGGCGTATTATTCGGTGGATGAATACTTAAATGATAAATTATAAGACGAGTTGTTATTGTGTAATTACTATTGAATTATGACATATTATTATCAATTTAATAAATATAATTTTATTTATGATTATATTTAAATCTATCTAATAATGTAATCTACCTATCCTGTGACCAAAATTGTAGTCAGATTAATGTTAATAATGTATCAATATATTATGACTATTTAATAGAAACAATATGAGTATCTTAATAATGTATACTGATCAATTTTAGCTTATGAGACATGAAATATTTGCATGCCATGAATGCCTGGATATGGTGAAACACTTCAAACACTCAAAGATCTTTATGTAATATGTACCCATATTTCACAAATAAAGATATGATTAGGAAACGACACACTGAGGTAGCCAAGTATTTGGGCATATATCTGGATAAAAAGCAAACATGGAGACATCATATTGAAACGCGATGAGTTCAATATACAGCTTAGAAAACGTAAAAGGCTCCATAGAAAACAAAATGCTTATTTAGAAAACAGTGCTAACCGTTAGGCTAAAACCCGGATGGGCTTACGGAATATAACTGTGGGGTTCAGCAAAGAACTAACATAGAAATCCCGCAAAGATTTTATTCATAAAGCTCTCAGGACCATATTGCAATGATGTACTAGCTTAGGGCAACTGGGTGTATCGAATGAAATGTCTAGTTCGTTGGTGGAATGTTTAATATACTATATCTCTAAACCTTATACGCTACCTTATATATATTAGGGCGATGCGTCACACACTACAATATCTAGTGCTCCGTGGTTTAACAACCGGTCTGAACTATATAAGCATCTACAGATCGGAACAATCAAAGAAGAAATCGAGCGAAGATGCACATGTTAACCTTCTAGCTACAGTTCTGAGTGAACCACCAAGAGTCAATAGGCTAAAACGTCGCCATATAATGGCAATATGATAAATGAAACGAACTGGGAATAAAAAGAGGCAGATCTTTAACTGGAAGGATGAACCTCACCCACCGACCACTGACATACAACCCATCTGCTAATGGTTAGTGAGCCGACTGCACGATATTGGAAAAGAAAATAAAAAAAGAGTATAGGAAGTATCTGATACTAAGTGTACCCGGCCATCTTCTCTATTGAAATTAGAAAGTTTTTAAATTTCAGTAGGCTCGCGATCCATCCTCGGTAGGTATCGGTGTTCTGTCACAAGGCTTCGAGATCTATCAAATCTGACGTTACGAAGCGATTAGTTTTATTTGATACGTTTAGATGGTTTTTTGCCGGAGAACTTCGCCAACGTGCATTTCGTGTTCCAGGTACGCCATAACTGCAACGGCGTATCGATGGGTGCGCGACAGGAACGAGAGCCAGTGCATCGTGATAACGGGTAAGTGAGCGGTCGCGGAAGGTGTCGGACGATATCGTCCGTGCGAGTAACGGCGGTGTCAGTGTGTCGGTGCGGTGCGCAGGCGAGAGCGGCGCCGGCAAGACGGAGGCGGCGCGCGTGTGCCTGCAGTGCGCCGTGGTGGCGGGCGGCGGCGCCGGCGGCGGCGCGCTGGCGGCCGCCGGCACGCTCCTCGAGGCCTTCGGCAACGCCGCCACCGCGCGCAACCACAACGCCAGCAGATTCGTGAGTAGCGACCGCCCGCCACCCCCCGGGCCCGACCCGCCGCACCCCGCTCACCCGCGCCCTCACGTTTCAGGGGAAGCTGCTCGAGATCGAGTTCGACTTTAAAGGAGAGCCGGTGGGGGGACACCTGACGCACTGTGAGTGTCAAACGGTTACTAAGCCGTACCCTTGATACGTTCGATACGTCCTTTCTTCGTATTTTTCATTAAAGTGTTTTTTTTTCAATCAGACCTCCTGGAGAAGGTAACTAATAAAATAGTTTTCTATGACGCTAACTAGGCGCCGCGATAACGTTGGCGTGCGATGTTGCAGGAGCGCGCGTGCGGCGTGCTGGAGGGCGAGCGCAACTTCCACGTGCTGTACCAGCTGCTGGCCGGCGCCGAGCCGCACCTGCTCAGTGAGTGGCCGCTCCCCCGAGCTCGCAATCTACCGCCCGCCGCGCTATCGCGTTGTACGCTCTTGTGGTATTGGATGATAGTGAGACAAACACGTCCGCTTACTTCAAGTATCGTTTAATGTCTCTTTAACATTACTCTTATACAATTAATGCTTACATAGCATAATACTACACGCTACATCATCCCCCTAAAATAATAAAAAAAAAATTACATACAATTATTTTTTTTTTTAACATCAAAAAAAAACAAATTACATTTTATATGAAATAAACCTATGATTGTTCATAAAAATAGGACTAAGAAGTCCTATTTTTATGAACAATCATAGGTTTATTTCATGTTCTATTTAATAGTGAATAGTAACATTAATAACAAAAATAATAATTATTAACTTAATACGCACTGTTGACAATATAATGAAAATCAAATATTATTGTTTTATTTTATAACAAAAAAACTGCATGTTACATACAAGGATACACGATACATTGTTACACTGGGAATTTTAATCATGTTTTAAATATTCTTAAAAAAAAATACTGGTTACTCCATAATACATTAATAGCTTATCGTAGTTACATTTATATTCAAAATTTTTCCTTCCTAATTTCCTTAAATTCTCACATAATGATCACGTATTGATACCTTCATTGCTCTAAAACATCTTATCTTTTTTTTCTCGTCTTAATTCAAACAATAAAATTCTTTGACATTATCATTCCTTTCGTTAACTACTTAGGTAGGTATACACTTACAACACAGGCCCTTTTTATCACATTTTCATTTACGTAAATTTCATTTATTTTGTCGACTTTTCATATTTGTTTTCACAAGGGTCATAATTTAAGACTTACCTAGTTTCCAACAATTTTCACAGAGAAATCTCGTTTACACCATGATCAAACTGAGGAACTGAACCCTTATTTGTACCTTAATTTACTCGTATACCGTACCTACCTATAAATAATACAGCTTTCAAGCTACTTTCTCACACAATACCACAACATTCTGCTTTACATTCCCAAAATTAATCCTTTGGTCTAGAAGAAATCTGCGTCGCTTTTGGGTGATCAATCCATTTGCTTGTCAGACCTTATTTACCGAATTATTCATATCTGCTGTTTAACATCACTTCAAACAATCAAAATTAATTTATAACACAACTTTATCCGATTCCAAACTAGTTTTACCATTACTTACAAACCATCATTTCTATATATCTTTTCATTTAATAATATAACAGTTACTTCTTGCGCACTAAAGTTCACAAAAGATGTTTAAAAGCACTAATATTTTATCATAATTGTTTTCACCTTGCATATTTACCCATATTTGAAATTTCCACATAACTTTTAAGTAATAATAAACCACAGTTCTAGTACATTATGCATTGTTATAAAAAATGCTACAAACGCATCTTTGTATTCTCACACGTTATTGCTGATATAGCTAAAACAAATTGCATGCACCATTCCTAAGCGTATGGTATCGGTTTCAGATTTTAAAACATTGCCTTTTCCGAGGAAGTCGTAACGCTCAACACTATTCAATTATGACACCAAGTACTCGTAACAGTAATATGAAACAGATAATGACATCATTGTAACAAGTTATTTAGTAGAATGCCCGTTATGAACCTATTTAAAATAATTCTTGTTACTTCTAGTTTAGATTAAGTAGAATAATATTTCAAGAAATTGTACAAGCAGAATATATTTTAAAATTGAAAAAATTGTATTTAAAAAAAATGTAAGTGCCTTCCTTAACAAATCTTACAAAATGCTTTCAAGTACATATGATTACATTTAACTCACACGAGATCTAGGACACATATTCCGTGATTTTTTATGTATTGTCAACAGGCGGTTTATGTATATTATCGATTTCACATATTCAATCCATGTTAAAAATAGAACTCTAATAGTACGATTAAACACAAAAACAAATAGAATTGTCCGGTTAAACATGAAAAAAATAAAAGAAAAAAAAACAATGTCACAAATCATCACCTCACTCCACTTCCTGGAGATTCTGACTCCATGGCTTCTCATCTCGTGCTCACCTCTACACCTACAGCTCCCAGCTGCACCAGCATTAGACGCCAACGATTCCCAGCGCCCAGAAAGTCCAAAAAGTTGCCATCCTTCTTCAACATATTCCTTCAGATTTTTCAATGTATAACGCCTTTTCATTAAAATCTTGATCTTCAAACGTCTCTTCACTTAATAAAACTCTAGCACAGAACTGCCCAAAAGCAGCCCTGGCAGGGTCGCCATATAGCGTTATACACTCTTGTGGTATTGGATGATAGTGAGACAAACACGTCCGCTTACTTCAAGTATCGTTTAATGTCTCTTTAACATTACTGTTATACAATTAATGCTTACATAGCATACTAATACTACACGCTACATCGCTCTCGACGCGGATTTTGCGAGTTGGTCGGTCGCTACCTTACCCCCGATAGACGGTCGGCCCGCTCGCACTCGCTTCGTTCGTTTTCATAGCTACTTTCCGGGCCCAATTTATCCAAAGGCTACGATCGGTTCCAAAACGACGCTTCCCACGAGCGAGTCAAATCGGCGGGGCGAGTCGAGAGTGCGGTCTGAGCGCGGTGTGCGGTCCACAGAACGGCTGCGGCTGCAGCGGTCGTGGGAGCACTACCGCGTGCTGCGCGGCGGCGGCCAGCCGGGCGCCGAGCCGCGCGCCGCGCCGCCCGCGTCGCCGCGCCGCGCGCCGCCCGCGCCGCAGGACCGGGACCACTTCGCCTTCACCACGGTGCGTGCCCGCGCGACCGCGCATGGAACGACCCACCGCAATAATGTCGGCGATGCCGTTCGTGAGGTGTTTCCCCTAAGTGCACGAACGCGGTCGGGGGAACGTTAAACTAGAAGCGGCTCACACGGGCGTCCGCGTGTCGCAGGCGGCGATGGGCATGCTGGGGTTCGGCGCCGAGGAGTGCGACGCGGTGTTACGGCTGCTCGCGTTCGTGCTGAAGCTGGGCAACGTGGAGTTCGAGCCGCAGCACAACATCGACGGCACCATCGGCACGCGGCTGCAGCACCAGTACGGTGAGTGCGGGGGCGGGGCGCGCCGCGCTCCACGCGGCGCACGTCTAGCTCACGTTGGCCCCTTCCGCAGAGTTGGCGGAGGCGTGCGCGCTGGTGGGCGTGGAGGCGGAGGCGCTGGCGGCCGCGCTGGGCGCCGCCGCGCCGGAGCCGGGCGCGCCGGACGCGGGTGAGTGCGCGCGTCGCGCCGCGGCCGGCCCGCGCCCCGCACCCGTTACAGTCCGCTCGCGTTGCAGACAGCTCGGAGGGCTCGGAGGAGGGCGCGGGCGCGTGCGGCGGCGCGGAGCCGGGCGGCGAGTGGGCGGCGGCGCTGCGCGACCGGCTGCTGTGCGCGCTGTACTCGCGCCTCTTCACGTGGCTCATCAACTCCGTGAACGCGGCCATCAAGGTAGGCGGCGCCCCGGGCCCGCGCGGGCACCGCTCGGTGTGATCGTGTAACGGTGCGTCGTGTCGCAGCCGGCGGAGGCGGGCAAGCGCTGCTCGCTGGGCATCCTGGACGTGTACGGGTTCGAGTGCCTGGCGCGCAACGGGCTGGAGCGGCTGCTCATCAACTACGCGGCGGAGCGCGTGCAGGCGGCGGTGACGGGCGCCACACTGCGGCGCGAGCAGGAGCTGTACGCCAGCGAGGGGCTGCCGTGGCGCCCGCTGCACTACGCCGACCACGAGCTGCACGCCGACCTGCTCGACGCGGTCAGACATATGACGATTTGATTCTCAGTTTTCAGCCCATTCGTATGTTATAAAGATTCGTATGTCCGGGTTTATAAAGAATCTGGAAATGATCGTTTCTCTTCTCTCTAAATCTCCTTTTTATCTATTTATTTATTTTATTTATTAATAGCAGTTTCCCGCGACTTTGTACCCGGTCGACATCGGGTCTATGTTATATTGCCTATTTTACTTCTAGATAAGGTAGATTTCTAATGGTGAAACAATGTTTGAAATCGGTCCAGTAGTTTTTGAGTTTATTTGTTACAAACATACAAAAATATTTCCTTTTTATTTTATTTTATTTATTTATTTATAAGAAAGCTTACAGGTAATAACAAAATTTTATTAACAGTAAACAAGTTTCTAATAACAAGCTTCCACAGTTAGTTTCGATGTTGTTACGCACTAATGTCATAATAAATTTGAAAATAAAATAAAAAGAAAACAATATAAACAAAAAGGTATCCACCGAAAAACAAATGATTAATAATTACTTAATGAGAAAAACCACTTAAAGAAAAAAGATAAACAGAAAAATAAATAATGCAACAAAAAAAAGGTACAAAAAAATGAACAAAAAAATGAACAAACCTTGCAGTTTGAGTGCCACTTGCTCAGAAAAATTGTTCAGTTAGGAGCCGTCTTACCGTGCCCAAGTTGGTACAAAATAAGTCAAGATTTAAGTCACGAGAAAGGTTGTTGAATGATCGCGTACTACGTAAGAAAAACTAATTTCTTCTATAATTGGATGTCGCAAAGGGAGTGTGGGGCAACGGTCGCTGTCTAAGAGCTGTTAGATTTGTGTTTAATCCTATTTTCGCGACTAGTTCCGGGCTATCGATAGAACCATTAGCAACACCAAGCAAGAAAGAAATATCGTTAATGAGTCGCCTTTGTTCCAGTGGTAAAAAGTGGTATTTTTTGTATCTATGGGTGTAATTTTCGGAGAGTTGTTGCGATTTATAATCTAGATGTCGTAAAAATCTCTTTTGAGCACCCTCGATTCGAGATTTATATACCTCATATTGAGGATTCCAAACCTGTGAGGCATATTCCAAATGGCTTCTAACGAAAGAACAGTACAGGATTTTGACTGGTTTTAGAGAACCGAAATCGGCCGTAGTCCTCATTATAAACCCTAACGCCTTTGATGCTCTTTTTACTATGTTGTCTATGTGTTGGTTATAGAGAAGTTTACTGTCCTGAATGACACCTAGATCTTTTATATTGCTAACTTTGCTTATTATCTGGTTATTTAGTAAGTAATCAAAAACAATCACCGATCTTTGACGCGAGAATGTAATATGAGCATTCAGACACGTTTAACTGAAGTTTGTTATAGGTACAGTATTCTTCGAATCTAAACTGATCAGCTTGTAACTTATAGGCATCTGATATACTATTGACAAGTTCATGAACCTTCATGTCATCAGCAAATAAAAGAATATAAGAGTTTTGGAAGCAGGTTTTAATGTCTGCAATAAATAATATAAACAAGAGAGGCCCCAGTATTGAGCCTTGGAGCACGCCAGAAGGGACATTGACCCATCTCGACGTAAAATGCTACCATGAAGTGATTCGAACAAACCGAAGTTTCGGCATTATGACAGCACTTCTTTCGTGATTTTAACCTCAATTATACGAAAACTAAAGAGGTAACCTTTTACTTTCGTAAGTATGAATTTTAATTCTTTGGCTATTTAAATATAAACACGAATGGTTTAATGGAGATTTTGTTGATATCTTAAAGCAATAAATGTGTTCAAACTGGAATTATGTAGTGTTTTTATAATATGATTATTTCTATTTTAACATAGAGTACAAATATACGGAAAGACACGATTTTTCTATAAATCCTTTCAAAGATCGTAAGCAGAAGGGCATCCGCCTAGGTTGCGATGACTCATAATAATTCTTGTCGAGTTGCTCTTAAATACCAAATAGCCTTTGTTGCGTTATTAACAAAATATAAAAATTGTAAAAACAAAAAGAAAAGACAAAATAACAATTGTAAAAACACAAAAAGAAAACACCACAAGTAGTGGGTACGAACCCGCATCGAATTCTATAGCAAATGTAAAATTATTTATTGCGCCGTTTTGACTTAATAAAAACTTGCGAAATTTTGGAATATTATATGCATAGTTCGTACCTTTATGTCATTATGACAGCTGACATTTAATAATTTTACACGACTAACTTGAAATACCTATTCATAAGTTACCATGTGCCTAATTAGAAACAAATGCACTTTTTATTTGGTTGGTTTATACTACTTACTTTTTTCGTAAACGGTAACATACTTCGCATCGGTCATTCATTCACGAACACAGTCTATGGTGCCCGACCGAAAGAAATAAATCCGATGCAACTTCATGGTACGTACACGCATCGTATTTCGTTCGTGTATCGTTCGGCTCCGAAGTTTCGGATTGAAACTTTCATGGTAGACCTACTGGTTCTTGAAATGTAGAATGGCAGTAAGAGAGTCTCACCACGATATTGCATTAAACTAGGAAATATACTATTACTTTTCTTACTTTTTACATAAGACCAAAAAAGATTTGGGATTATTTATAATAGAGGATTCTATTTTATTCATATATGTGTAAAACAAGATTTTTCCAAGTCAATGGCCCAAGTTGACGAAGTATGGAAAACAGTGATAATCAGCTAAATTTCCATAAGTTTTATATTATATTGTTGAATACGTTATACCGAGTGCTATAGTCTAGCTAGGTGGTGTCCGGGGTCTGATGAGATTTTACGTAACTTATTTTACTTTCTAGTCATTAGATTATGAATAAAATCATGTTTTTAAAAAGATTTTTTACGTTTGTAATATTATTTGTGCATGACTCCCTTCAATGCAAGGGATCATAAATATATTTTGCACACATTAGCAGAATATTTTTGCTGTCTTTAGGTAGTTAAGTAGCTCTATCGATAGTGACGAGAGTCGGACGTACGGCCAGTAGCGCGCGATGCGCGGGGTCGCGCGAGTGACGTGTGTGTGCGCAGGGCCCCGACAGCGTGCTGGGCGCGCTGCGCGAGTGCTCGCTGCGCGGCGCCGGCGACGCCGCCTTCCTGCAGCGCCTGCAGCGGCGCCGCCACCCGCGCCTGCTGGTGCTGCCGCCCGACCGCTTCCAGTGAGTGCCGCCGCCGCGCCCGCGCGCCCGCGCGCCCGCGCGCCCGCCGCGCTCTCCTGACCGACACGGCCTTGCGCAGGATCGTGCACTTCGGCGGCGCCGTGGTGTACAACGCGCGCGGCTTCGTGCAGCACAACCGCGACGCCGTGTGCCGACGCTGCAGCGCCGTGCTGGGAGCCGCGCGCGAGCCGCTGCTCGCCGCGCTGTTCGCGCCGCAGCCGCCCGCCGCCGCCGGTACGTCGCCCCCACCTCGCTCGCCAGCCGCGCGCGCCGCCCGCGCGCCCGCTGCTGACCGCTCGTGCGTGCCCGCAGCGTGGAGCGGCTCGCCGCGGCGGCCGGCGGCGCTGGCGTGCCGGCAGCGCGCGCTGGTGGGCGCGCTGGTGCGGCGCCTGCCGGCCGCGCCGCGCCTCGTGCGCTGCCTGCGCGCCGCGCCCGCGCTGCGCCCGCTGCGGCTGGACCCCGCGCTGCTGCGCCGCCAGCTGCGCGACCAGGGCATCATGGACATGGCGATGCTGCGGCGCGCCGGCTGGTGCGAGTCCATGTGCGCGCGCGCCGCGCTGGCGCGCTACGCGCTCCTGGGAGCGCGCGGCGCGGCGCCCGCGGCCTCGCCCTGCCCGTCGCCGGGCGTGGTGCGCCGCGACGACCCCGTGCGAGCGGCGCGCGCCCTGCTGCGCTCGCTGCCCATCCCCAGCGCCGAGTTCGCATACGGGCGCACTCGCGTGTTCGTGCGCAGCCCGCGCACCGTGTGGGAGCTGGAGGCGCTGCGCGCGGCGCGCGTGGACGCGCTGGTGGCGGGCGCGCAGCGCGCGTGGCGGCGCCACCGCGCGCGCGTGCGCCGGCGGGCCGCCACCGTGATCGCGCGCGCGTGGCGCGCCTGGCGAGCCCGGCGGGTGGCGCCGGCGGGGGCGCCGCGCGCCGCCGCGGGCGCGCGGCTGTGGCGCTGGTGGTGCTGGGCCGCGCGCCGCCGCTACCTGCTGCGGCTGTGGCGCCGCCTGCCGCCGCGCCAGCTGTCCCCCGCGTGCGCCGCGTGGCCGGCGTGCCCCGCGCCGCGGCTGCTGGGCCGCGCGGACGCGCTGCTGCGGCGGCTGCACCACGCCTGGCGCTGCCGCCTCTACCGCGCCGCCTTCGACCAGACGGCGAGGAACCGCATGCGCGAGAAGGTCGGTCCGTCCCCGCGCCGCCCGCGGCCCGCTCCCCGCCCCCGGCGCCGTCTGACCGTGCGCGTGCCGCAGGTGACGGCGAGCGTGCTGTTCAAGGAGCGCAAGCTGAACTACGCGCGCAGCGTGGGCCACCCGTTCGTGGGCGACTACGTGCGGCTGCGCGCGTCGGCGGCGTGGCGGCGCGGGCCGGGCGCGGGCGGCGGCGACCGCTACGTGGTGTTCGCGGACATGGTGGGCAAGGTGGCGCGCTCCAGCGGGCGCGTGTCGCGCTGCCTGGCCGTGGTGTCCACGGGCGCGCTGCTGCTGCTGGAGGCGCGCTCGCTGCGGCTCAAGCGGCGCGTGCCGGCGCACACCGTGTACCGGCTGTCGCTGTCGCCGTACGCCGACGACCTGCTCGTGGTGCATGTGCGCGCGGTCAGTACACGCTCCGTTCTCCGGGTGGCCGGGTACGCCGGTCGCGTTAGCGTCGTGTACTAATGAGTCCGTGTGGTCGCCGGGCAGGGCGGCGCGGCGGAGGGCTCCGCGGAGGAGCTGTCGCAGTGCTCGTCGCGCGACGCGGCCGACGCGCCGGGCTGCCTGTTCGGGGTGAGTGCCGCGGCACCGGCCGGTCGTGTACAGACACGCACTACGTCGCTCGCGCTACAATATTCGACTGTGTGCCGAGAGACGTTTGGCCTCCGTTACATTTAATGTAAAATGTCAGTCTAATATTTGAGTTCGACATCGGCTAGGTTCTTTTCCACATCTAAATATTTATATTTACAATATTCGCTCAGGAATACTATTGAAAAGACTTTATCAATGTCGGTGCAGTATTTATATACGTCGGTGTCGGCCCGTGTGGTCTGTGAAGTGAATCGAGCGCACGGGCGGGCGGTCGCGCCCCCGCCGCCGGTGGCACGCGACACGGTGCCGGAGGCCTCACGTTAGGCGAGTGCGGTCTCCGCTCGCGTCCGACAAATGTAGGTAACGTTCGCGGCTACCTTCGGTTTTTTTTTTTTTTTTTTAAATTATTTTAGAGAAGCTTACAGACTAATAACAATCTATAGTAATGTAACATGTTATACAAGTTGCTAATTACAAGCTTCTACAAACAGATAATAAGATAATAACAAGCTGTGTTCTATTCTAGGAATTCGCAAAACATAGTTCGAGAAACTAGTGGTCAACAATCTACAGTCAAACACAAAACTACTTATTTACAAAAAAAACTTAGTAGGACAAACTAGTGGCAAAAACACATAAATATCTAAATTATAGTTAAGTGTAGATATTTTTAAGGCAAGGTTAAGTTATTAAGGCATACTACAGTTTGACAGCCGCGTGCCGCAGACAAAAATAAATAAATAGATAGATAGGTGCAACTATAAGTAACTTAGGTTAAAGATAACAGCGAGAAAAAAAAAGTATATATACTTACCTTATATTAAAACATATGTTTCGCTAATATCCTTCTTACCGTACTAATATTGGAGCAGAATAAATCTATGTTTAAGTCCCGGTGTATCTTATTGAAGTCACTTGCACTTCGTATGAAAAACGCGTTACGTCTGTAATTAGCCACAGCAAAAGGTACATGCAGTAATGGCCTTTGTCGAAAACCAATTTGAGTAGTATTGAATTCTAATTTGGATACAAGTTCTACAGAATCTACTGAGCCATTAGCAATTTTCATTAAAAAGCATATATCGCTAATTTGACGTCTACAGTAAAGTGGCAGGAAGTGATACCTTCTGCAACGATGTGTGTAGTCATCTGAGCACTGCTGAGCCCTAAAATCAAGGAACTTTAGAAACTTCTTCTGTATACCTTCAATACGAGACCTATAAATTTCATATTGAGGGTTCCAGATTTGAGATGCATACTCTAAGTGGCTGCGTACGAATGAACAATATAGGATCTTAATAGGCTTAAGCGAGCGGAAACATGCCGTAGCTCTCATAATGAATCCTAGAGCTTTTGATGCTTTATTGACAATGCCCTCGATATGTTGGTCAAAGAGGAGCTTACTGTCTTGTATAATTCCTAGATCCCTAATATTGTTGACTTTACTGACGTTTTGGTTGGAAAGAGTATAGACTGACTCAATTATAGACTTTTGCCGTGTGAAAGTAACATGGAAGCATTTAGAGACGCTTAGTTGGAGTTTATTAAGAAAACAGTAGTCTTGGAATCTATCAAGATCAGCTTGTAACAGATGTGTGTCAGAAATATTTCTCACTACTTTATGAATCTTCATGTCATCAGCATAAAGTAAGATATAGGAGTGTTCAAAACAATATCTGATATCAGCGATAAATAATGTGAATAAAAGAGGTCCCAGGATAGAGCCCTGAGGCACACCTGATGGAATAGGGCACCAGCCAGAAATATATCCAAGAAGTACCACGGCCTGAGTCCTTTTCTCTACATATGAAGAGAACCAACGATATAAGTCTCCGTGTATTCCAGCTAAAGTCAATTTTTTCAGGAGCATTCTGTGGTCAATACGATCGAAACATTTACTATAATCAGTGTAAATTACGTCTACTTGTGCATGTTGCGCCATTCCTTCAGAAATAAATTCATGCGATAAGATTAAATTAGATGTAGTAGAGCGCTTCCTGAGGAAACCATGCTGTTCATCACCCAGATAACTTTTTACTGCTGCGTACACATCAGTGTACACAATTCGCTCTAGGATTTTCGAGAACAGACATATCTTAGAGATTGGCCGATAATTCTCAATGTTCGATCTGTTTCCCTTTTTGAAAATCTATATAGGTTGTTTGATATTATAATTTATTTGTGAGCGATAAGTATCGGTAAGTGAGATGGTCGGGCGGGCTGAGACGTGTCGGTCGGTCGCAGGGCGAGGGCGCGTGGCGGCGGCGCGGCGACGTGGTGGTGCGCACGTGCCACGTGCTGGAGCTGGCCACCAAGCTGTTCCTGGTGGTGCAGAACGCCGTGGGCGCGCCGCCGCACGTCAACATCGCCACCGAGTATGCAGCAGCACTTCGCCGGCACGCCGCCCGGCGGTGCGGCCGGCGACAGTGACGCGTGTGTGCGCAGGTTCGAGGCGAACTTCGGGCAGCAGCTGGTCACCATCTCGTTCCACGCCGTGGGCGGCGACGCCGGCGCGCGCCTGCTGCGCCGCGGCAGCCGCATGGACGTGCTCGTGTGAGCGCCGCCGGCGCCACCTCGCCGCTAGCGTAGCACCCTTAGCTCGTGTCCTCGACGACGTACATTATAGTACCGTCGCGAGCGCTCCTAGACAGTGCCGTTAGATATAATATTTATTATTTATTCTTGAGTCGACAATATTTTGTATGTGTTCAAATTAGCGCATTTCATACGTATTGTGTTCGAATGATATGACGCGCGTGTAGTTAATTAAATATGGTCGATCGGTTCGGAAGTCGGCACGGCGAGGCCGCCCGGTCGGCGGGCGGCGGGCCTCGTCTCGAAATCATCGCCCGATCTCGGCCGAAGCTTCGAAGGAAACTTCCGAGATTCGCGGGATCGCAAATGATTTCGAACCGGCTAATTAGTAGGTCGCACTAGAGTTGTCATATCTACCTGTGAGTTAACTTCGTTCGATAAGGATAACTTATAATAGATGATTTAATAAATAAATATAAGTAAGGATGGCGAGCCGGGACGCGAGCGAGGAGCCTTATAAAACGCTCGCCATAGGTTTATTGATACGTATAGTAACGACGCTCCGCTGCCGGCTGCGTCCCGCCGGGCGCCTTCGGGCCTCGAACGCGTTAAGTAGGAACGAAATCGCTCAGCTCGTGACTCGTAATATTTACGAGGTTTTTTTTATTGTGTGTGTACTGTAGTGAGGCGGTGCTCGACGACGATGCGAAGCGATCCCTCAATTAAGTTAATGTAATATCTTTCGCTCTTGTCCGATAAAAATCGGGGCCCGCACAGACTAACCGACGGCATCGGGATGATATTTTGCTGTGTGCGACGTGAGTCGTCGGTACCTGAGACTAGCCGCTACTTTTATGCCATCGTCGAGCAATCGTAATTAAATCAAATTGTTTTTCCGAGTAAGCCACCTCTGCACATGGCAGCACCGCGGTTCGCGAGCGGCCCGCGTGAGTCGCGCAGGCGTAGCGAGCGCGAGGTGACTGCACGCTGCCCAATGCGTGGGTGTCGCGGCCTGAGTACTTGTGAGGAGGAAGTAATGTCGATGAAACATTAATAATGCAAACAGCAGTACAGTAACAGCAAATAAAAACCTATCTATCTATATCATCACTCCAGATCCCTTGCGGGGTAGCCAGAGAGTACAGAGTCCCAACATGTTCTTCCCTTGCAGCCCTCTTTGGCTTTCTCCACTCCCATAGTTCGTCTTACACACGCTCGCCGGTTACGGAGATTCTTGACTTGCCCTTAAGATAAGACTTAGTTTATTTGGTCATGGTAAGATAGTCTAGGTTTTCCCCGATACCTACATACTTCCACTTTCGCATTGTATATCTGTTTTGTCATTCTTTCTTCCGAAATACTTTCTATGTGCCCGAACCAAGCGAGCACACCCTTACTCATCTTTACACCGATACTATCTTTCATACCTACACGCGCAGGCTCCCTCCCGTGTTAACAATTCACATTTTATTGTAGTTTATTTTTGATTTTGACGTTCCCGACGTTTCGAGTGCTTCGCAGCACCCATGGTCACGGGTGGGTCCCTCCCGTGTTAACAATTCGGATTTTATCGCGGTTTATTTTTGGTTTTTTGAACGTATTTTCCCTTCATTCTGGGTGCACTGCTTTTATTGTCATTGGCACCATCAAATTCAGACGTACCAACCTAACGCTGAAGGAGCATTAGCGGGCATTCACACGGACGCTTTTGCAACGCGCAGTGCTGCAGCACTGTACAGCGCTGTGTTCTGTTAGCCGTTTATTTCATTCGAGCGCTTTACTAATGCGCGTAGGTAAAACGCCCGTGCGATCGTGGGGTTGCTTGAAACGCCCGTGCGATCGTGGGGTTGCTTGAAACGCCCGTGCGATCGTGGGGTTGCTCGATACATATAAAATAAAACTAATTTCAGTTTTACGGGAGGCCTCCCGTGACCATGGGTGCTGCAAAGCACTCGAAACGTTTGGAACTTAAAAATCATAAATAAATCGCGATAAAATCCGAAAAATACTTCTACTTAGGTGTTTAATTTTCTTACATAACATCAATGATTTATATGAGTCAATAACAGAAATGCCTTCCCGAGCGCGCACGAGGTGACAAGTGGCTCCACCACATTTGTTAATTGTTTATTTACAATAAAATTGTTACCATTCGTCGATGTAACCCAGTCAAAAGCTATGCCTATAATAGGTGCAATTTACGATAGATATTCTAGTTCTCCGAATATCCGCTAAGAGGCTGTTTAATTATCCTTCCAATATTAGAACCTCGTTATCGAATGTTGACGTTATACGTCGTGGTAAAGTGTGTGCGCGCGGGGGGGGGGGGGGGGGTCTCGCGGCCGCGCTCCACGCCACTACTGGTTCTTCTTCTTTAGGTTATGGCTTCACACTAATTTTAAGTGCATTTTGCCAGTGTCCAGTGAGATATGTAATCGTTTTTGTTTAAAGTAATTCGACTCCCCGATGAACTTGATGACAACGATAATAATGAAATTAATGACTTTACATACCAATGGCGACGGCCGTTTTGAGGGAAGTCAAAAAGGCACGTTTTAGCACTTTGTTACAATTACCTTCACTTATGCACATATAAATACATAATGGTTAATATTTCACCAACATTACACATTATTAGTGAAAATAACACAAGGTTTGGAAATTAAAGCAAATTGAAAACATCACTCTTCGACTTCCTGCCAAAACTCCTACTAGTGGTTTTATACTCTACTTCTTCTTTAAGTTATGGTTTCATACTAATTTTAAGTGTATTTTGCCAATGTCCAATGAGATGCAAAACACTACACATTCTTATTCGAAATAACAAGTATTGGAAATTAAAAATTAGATTATATACTCTTTGCTCGGCACAAGACTGCGCCACGCGCCGCCCGCCGGCACCCGCTCGTCTAAACATCCCACACCAACATTATACCCGATTTACATACTGCCCACGTCCGCGTGAAGTGAGGGAAGGTAAGTCATATTAACGGGCAACTTCTCTCTACTTCCCTTCCCACACTATCACTAGCCCGGCGCTTCCTTCGTTGGCAGGTTTTTGAGCGGAAGTTAAAGAACTGAAAGGCCACGCTCACTCGGAGTTGCCGGTTTAAGTGGAAGAAATATTTTTCATCAAAAAACTTAAGGATAAAATCTATAAAAATATATGAAAAGGAAAAAACTTGCGGGTGACGCAACAGAAAAAGCATGGGAGTTATTATAAAATTTGCCTTGGAAATATTTTTATAAAAGCAATATAATTTGGGGGAAAGAAAATCTGATTTGGGGAGTTTTCACAAACATAAGAGTAACACAGAGTTGTGCTTAATACCCAATTTACACAACGCCCATTTCAGCGCGAATTGAGGGATGGTAAGTCGTATAAACGCACCACTTACAGTGCGCCCCACAGTGATAGTGTAGGAAGGGAAGTAGAGCGTACTTCCCTTCCTACACTATCACTGTGGGGCGCTTCCTACATTGGCATTTTTTCAGCGGGAGTCAAAGGACTGACAGACTCAAACAGTGTGGCCGGAAAAAAAAATTTAAATACATAAGAATAAAAAATAAAGAAATATATAAAATACAAAAAAATAATGTGAGGTTGGTGCATTATTGCGCATGGTTGGTGATATGTTTATGAAAACAATCAGGGCAAAGAAAATTGATGTCGGGAGATTTTTTTGCAAACATAAGAGAAATACAGTGCGATGCTTAAAGTGCGAAGGGCCTATGTAAGCAGTCGACGCTGCCGCGATACTGCTCAGGGAAGTGGCGGCAGTGGCAGTGTATAAACCGGGTATGAAGTGCGAAGGGAGTAAGTGAATAGTGAACGCTACCGCGGTACTGCTCGTTGATTTATGCGGCAAGTGGCGGCAGTGGCAGTATATAAACCGGGTATTAGATACAAGCAATGAGTACTAATGTTAATCAATTATGAGTAGGTACTACTAGAACTCTGCATTTAGGTATAAGCAATTCAAATTCAAACATGGTTATTATTTTGTCTTCAATTTGGATATGGTATTTCAACGTAGGTAGCAGCGAATACACCATGAATCCAATAATTACTATCCTCTGCTACTCGTTAACCGTAGGAACTTCTTGTAGGTATTTATTTATGTACCTACCTATGCAAAGAGAGCTCTTCAGGCAGCACCGAAAAGGCGTAGCGCAGGCTACGCTGGCGCCGCTTTTTTTTGTCTACCTATGCGTAGCCTAAATATTTTTATGTATCTAGTGATTCGGTGAATGCTGCCCTCGGGAAGGTCGGCGCGGCGTCGTCGCGCGCACCGTGTCTTGTAATCTACATACTGTATTTACTGTAACTACAAAGTATATTGTTGTTAAATTTGTCTGTGGAGCACCGACGGCTGCGAGCGCGCGTCGCAGCCACGGCCCGCCCGCGGCCTCGGCCTCGCCGCGGTGTCGCGAGCCGCGGGCGGCACGGGTCGTCCGCGAGCCGAGATTGTACAGACGACTGATTTTTGTTATTAAGTGTAATGTTACGTTTATCAACGAGAAACTTATTATGCAAAGGGTTTATCGTTTATAATAAAATTTGACAAATTATGATTGTCTTTATTTGTTGGGTGGTAACCCTACAGTCATACAAGGATGTTTTGGCCCGCGGCCGAAATCGGAACCAGCGCTTCATGATAGTCGCAGAGTTTCCGTTTGCTATGAAATTTACCCAAGTTCTTTTTTTAATTAGTAACCTTGCGGACACACATGTTAAAATTTTTCCCTGAAAGTAAGATAATTTTATTATATGATAACCCTAATTTCACACTAACTTCCCCCTGTCAATGTCATCCACGGCTCAAAAGATCCTTGGCGCACTATACTCCTATTTATTCTCATGGATATTCAAACAAAACGAATTAGGTAATCTCAGAATATTGCTGAAAGAAATTAAACTCTTAACTCACAGAGATAACACTCTTTAATTTAAACCACTGTGACCAGCGAGAGCCGCAAACTGAAGGAAGTGAGTGCTAGGAAAATAGCTTCTTACTTCCGCTACGCACACATTAGGAAAAATAAATCGTTGAGACAATTTTTTTTTTTTTTAATTTATCCCCACTATGATTTATTCTTGTGTCGTGGGTGAGTTTACAAACATGAAAATTCACTTACACAAATACCCAGACCGGAACAAATAATTGTGGATCACACAAAGATTTGTCCTGTGCGGGAATCGAACCCGCGACTATTCGACACAGTGGGCGGAGCGGCTTAAGCTCTTAACCACTGCGCTAAATCGTCCGTCAAATTAACAGTTCAATTTTAGGCGGTAATTAACAGTTAAATTTCAATTAACAATTGAAACATTAATTGTTAATAGCAACTTTCATAATTAACAATTGATTAATTGTAATTGCAAAACATTGCTATTACAATTGATTAATTGGTAATTGTTTTTGCATATTATCGATTAACAATGAAACCCAAAATAGGAACTCATCGTCGGCGCAATGAGGATGTTCAAAGCATACCTATCATTGACCAAATTCTGGGTGCCAAATGTACACGTCTGTCTAGAGTTGTAAGCCTTGCATCGAGAGTTCGAAGCTTGAGTGGAAGCTCGCCTTAACGAGTCGAGACAAAAAAAAATCATTGGGGTTTTAGGGGATGCCGACAACTAATATGATGTTATTTTAAAATCCAGGATAGCGGACGCGACTTATTATGTAAAATCAACATGGACATCGTTTATGGGGCCTTAAGGGATGCTGATTACGAATATGGCGTTATATTTTAGATCAAAGATGGCGGACGCGAATTTTTGTGTAAAATCCATATGGGCATCATTTTTCAGGCTTTATGAGATGGTGCTTACGAATATGATGTTAATTTTGAAATCCAAGATGGCGGACGCGACTTTTGATGTAAAATCGATATCTGGTTATCTGTTAGGACAAATGAATTTTTGTCACGAACAAAAGTTTTATATAATTTAATGGTTTACAACAGAGATTCCCAAAGTGGTCGATATCGGTTTCCCAGGGGTCGACATAAACTAAAACGATTTCGGGGACCGACGAGGTCTAAAACTCGACCGCTATTAATGTGATACTGCAAGAAGAGTTGATTACCATCAACGCAGACGAGGGGCTTAAGCAGAAGTTCAACCAAGGCTATCAGAAGTTCTGGTTGTAACGCAACATTGAAACACCGTATCCTGCATTGTGCAACATTGCTGAAAAATAACTTATCGCTTTTCCATCATCATACCTAGTCGAAAAAGGCTTCAGTGTGGTCACAAACATTTTGACAAAACAAAGAAACCGTTTGAAAATCATCGAACGCGGAGATTTAAGGCTGCAACTCACCAATATTGAACCGGATTTAGCTAGATTGGTAGAAATTCATCCATCTTCACTTTGTAATTTTAATATTTTTTTTTTAATAATTGCCTCCTTATATATAGTATAAACATAATCTATGGGCCAGTAAGAAGTATAAAAATATTTTTGTCAATTTCTGTTGCCTGAATTAAATAAATAATAATTATATTATTATTATTAATTACACTTCATATCTACTGAATTTTATGTCTATTGATTTTGTTAAACATTAATGATAAAATAATGTTAATGTACTCACTTAACCAACTGCGAAGTTTTTAAATTCGTAAGTATTTTGTATCAATAGGAAAAAAACTAGAGATAAGATTTTAAAGTAATTTGGCTATGCGGGTCTGAGGTATCAGTTCATTTTGGAAAATGGGTCTCTTGCCCAACATAGTTTGGGAATCCCTGGTTTACAACATACCCTGATAGATAGCGCTGCACCGAAAATGAATAATTAATCTGTCTCTGGTAGGGCTGCCTTGGTAGGGCAGTAACGATGCCGCTGGACGGTTGGTTGACAGCTTCACGGCTGACACCTCCATTACAATCCTGCAGCTGGCTTCAGCCGCTAGGAAGGGGCGGGTGGCTAACGCCTTTATACACCAGGAGCTGGCCTCTGCCCGCTGCCTTGGTAGCGCGGTAACTACACCGCAAGACGGCAGGTCAACGGCCTCGCAGCCCGAGTTGCCGTTATTATACACCTGGAGCTGGACTCTCGCCGCTGCCTTAGTAGGTGGGGCATCTAACTACAGCGCAAGACGAAACATCATTAACCTATTGACCTTACCCGTAATTAGATCTTTCGTGGGGCCCACACCATTTGTTGCACCTTCATCGGGACACGTCTTCGAGTACATTCTGAGAAGGGAGCGCATCGCGAGCTCAACGTCGCTGTCGCGTGGTCAGCACTATGCGCGCTTCTACGCATAGATATACTATATACTGCTATATCTATACTACTACGTGCACTACTAGCAAGGAGTTCATGTGCAACGTAAAGTTTGATAGTGTGTGTGAAAGTTTAATAAGGAGTCATTAGAATCAAAACGTGACTTTGTAAAACGTAAAAGGTTCTGGCATAATTGTTTAGGTAATAACCATTCTGCTTAAAGTTGTAATGTTAATTAATACTGTTACGTTTGCGGGGTAATTAAGGATAGAAGTTCCAGCCCCGGCGTGCTGCGTGTCCTCTTGAAGGCTCTGTTAACGTGCGGCATCCATTTCCACTTGACGTCTGGTTCGTGGAGCTTCTGAGACCAATGTTACGTTTGCGGGGTAATTAAATGCCGAATAACGTGCAAAGTACTTTATTAAGCGCTGTACACACAAAACAGTACGTCGAATGCAAATACACACGCGAACTAATCACACACTAGTACTACTCTCGTTAGTACCCAAATACTGCTTCCAAGTCGCTGAGTTACTCGTAGTATCCGTATATCGTTGCTGAAGTCATTGGTGTATCCCACTTAGATCGCTTGTTCTCCGATTTGATCACTATCGCTTCCGAGAAGAGACAGTCCCCGTTCCCCTGACCGCGCTCTGTGTTCCTTTTATATTCGTATGAAAGTTCTAGAACGGACACGAACCATCTAAGTACATCGATAGATGTACATCGAACAATAGCCGGCGCGGCCCACAAAGCTGTATTATTATTACATACTTATTTGTAGGTGAACAAATAGGTACTTATATACCGCGACCGCGTGCCAGCGAGAATTAAAGGGAAGTGGAACCTTCCAGACGTTTCAGCACTTAAGCGCGGATTCTATATCTTTCTAGACAGATCGCTTGGGGACCTAAGTGTGTGTAATGCATTTTAAAACTAACAAATGTTAATTTTAAAATACATAACCCCGACATCGGGATTTACCGATAAGGGGTTTACGAGATATCGGGGTGTACTGAAGTCTTAACAATACGAATGTGCAAATAGTAAAATAATAAATTTCTTTAGATTTAAAATGAAGAAAGAGGTAGTTGATAGTGGCAGTGTTATAATATTGTTTAATTCCTTTGTTGTCCCACCGCTAAGCTGGAGACCTTCACGAGCGAGGAGTTCTGGCCGAAGGGTGTCGTATTCAGAAGATTTCATGGGAGCCTGCGAGACACCCTGTACAGCGCAACATGTCGCCGGCAACACATGGTACTTAGCTTATAAGTTTTTATCTATACATCTATACATACATATAATAAAACTGTAAGGAAATCGTCTCTGTACATGGAATATTTTTAGGAAATAACAACCCAGGGGTATCCTTTTATCGACGTAGAAACGAATTCTATAATTTTTGGCTTTCGTGTCTGTTTGTCTGTCTGTCTGTCGGAGGGTATGAACCGTCATCACGCAAAAACTACTAGGCGGATTTTGATAAAACTTTCCATACGGATATCTTAACATATTGTATAGTATTTATCTCGGAAAATCAAAAGGTTTTTCCAGAAAAGACGAAAATAAGCATAATATTGTATTTCTAAAAAGATACTTTACTCCAAACCTGTTTGATGGATTTCAATGAAATGTTGTGTAATTGTAACCTGTACAAAAAGTCACAACTGTATACTTATATTTTCGAAAAACTTAACAATTCTTGAGGAAAGAGAAAATAGTCGATTTTGATTTATCATTCAGTGTTCCAAAACTACTTTTCAGATGTCAGTGCAACTTAGCATAGAGATATTTCATATGACAGACAACATAGTTAATATTTACGTTTACAGGAAATCTAACAGTTTGTAGGGAAAATTAAAGCATCTATATCTCTACATACTACATATCGATACCTCCTAAGTATAATGAGTCAACTAACATTATAATAATTTTACAGGAGAGCGATTTAAAGGCAAATCGTTTATATTTTAATGAAATCAAACTATTTCGAAATAAATTAAATGTTTTTTTAATAAAGATTGGAAGCTCTTTCTTTGGTATAAAATGATTTTGCTGACTTTTGTTCTTAAATGACATTTTATGTACATGTCTGGGTATACGCCCGCGGGATTCAATAGTAAAATGGTTTAACTACCAGTTATATTCATGTACGTTGTCCATCAAAATCCATGGTTTACACCAAAATATTATTAAATATCATTGTCACTTTATTAATATCATCTTACTTTTGGTTGTTTTCGGGATTTTTTGTCTCACTTAATAATAAAATGTTGATATTACATCACTTGATTCATTATACTAGAAAAGTACTTAGCTAGGTTAGCATTTGAAACCTCAACGTATACTGGACTAATATAATTTACCGAGGCATTTCATTTACTCATTTTAATTCTAATATAATATATGTACATAATAATTATGGGATCATTTGACTCCATTATAATAATTATAATCAAAAACAAGGCGAGGTGACGGTAGCCTAGTGGTAGAACGTTTGACTGCCACGTCGTGAGTTCGATCCATCGATGTCTGTTCGGAGATAATTATGTGCGTACTCAAATTGAGTTATCGTTCACCTCTCTGCCTCGTAGAGCACGTAAAGCCGACGGTCCCGACTGTCATGAACATCTATGGTAGTCGTTATTGGGAAGTCAGTGCCTTCAATCTTATATCCTCACAACCGGTCTAACCATACGAATATCGGTATCCCTTTAGGTTACGGAGGTCAGATGGCAGTCGTTTCGTGGAAAACTGATATTCAGCGAATAACCGGTTAGACCAGCGGACAAACTTAAGAAATGTGGGATTAATAAAGGCTAGGAAGAAGAAGAAGAATCATAAACAAAAACAAAGCACTTTAAAGAATCGCAATGTATTTTTCGCCACAATTAAGTAGGAACATATTTTTAAACTTTATTTACCCTTACTAAAGCTACAAGTTTAACAAATCAACGAAAACAAATTATCAATTTTGTATCATTAAAGTTTCATAAAAAAACAACAAACAATCAATACAAATAAAAACTAAAACAGGTACTTGTCTAGTAGGTCGATCAAAATAATAAGAACTATAAATGGTAACTTACATATATAACATAAATATCTAAAATTCTAGGCAATTCTTATGCTCAAAAAATAGCTATAAGGTTTAACAAAATAAATAGTAATATTGAAGGTTTAACAAATTAAAAATCAGTCATTAGAGTTAGTTGAGATAAAATTATTAAAAATAAATGATACTTCTTAGGAATCACCAGCGTCTTACAAAGATCCATCAAGTCTTTGTGCTTATTTTGCCCAACAGGAATGGATGTCTGATAAGCTAAAGAAATATATCTATATCAGTATTCAACTCTCTACGATTTCGAGTAGCTTCAGGTTTCTTTACACAATCTATCCACTTGTACACACGGCGACACATCAAGTTAGACACCCAACACACCCATAGCTACGCTACATACAATCCAGAGAATCGTGGGAAAAGGACTCCCGAGCTTACCCACACAAACACACTGTATTGTAAAACTTTGCACCCCGTGCCCGTGCGGGTGTGTGCGTGTGGGTTGCTCGCACGCAACGTCTCGTCTGTTGTCATTTTCAATCAGTGCCATAATATCGCGCTTAAGGGATTGTTGCGTCACACATTTCCGTTTTAAGATTTTTTTTATTTAGTGCGTGTGCGTAAATTATAATGGCTCCACAATTATCTCCACAACAGAGGCAGTTAATAGTGACGTTGCGAGAGAGTGGTTACACTATAAAAGAAATTGAAAGGCGGATGGGGATAACGGTGAGTGATAAACATTTATATTTAAATTTATTGAAAATAAATTAATAGATTTTTTTTTTATTGGTATATTTTGATTAATTGATTGATAGAATGATCCGCAACAATTAAATACAAATTTACTGTAGTAAATAAATCAATTAATCGAAAATACAGAAGTATAGTTAGTAACTTAAAACGACCGAGTTTGTCCTATTTAAATAAAGTTCAAATTGTCATGCAAATGTAAACGTAGGGGTTTTATTTCGTTGATGCAAGTTTATTTAAAAAGTTTAAATAAAATACATGGTAATAACTTTTTTTTTATATTTGAACGGTGGGCTTTTATTATTGTTTTTTATGAGATTCATGTCAAAAATTGTTCCCTAAAGAGATTGTAAAAGATTAAAAATTATATATTTTTGAGAAGTAAGAACATAGTAGCTCAGTGCCTATTACTATAATTTTACGGCTAGTGATATGTATTTAAATTTAATTGTTTTAGAGGACAACAATCAACTTTTGGCTGCGCCGAAATGAGGAGACTGGGGGTGACCTATCGGCTCATCACCGGCAGCTTTACGAGCGCGCCACCACCGCAGAGCAAGATGCCGCCATTGTATCGGCGCATAGTAATCAGCTATTTTTAAATACGCAGGTCACTGCCACACAATATAGCGTAAGTTGACTACAATTAATACTGAAAAAGTAATCTGTAACTAAAAATATTGAGCCAACGCCCATAACAGCCTTCCAATAATTAACAGCTAAATTGATTATTTGTGCTTGAAGACTTGTAAGTTGTTACAATTTTAACGCAACCAAACATAGTCTTTACTTATTAAAAGTTAAAAAGGCATTTAAGTAGAATGTCAAAAGATCTGAAAATGAATATTTGCGTTTAATTAAAATCATAATGTTTGTTAGCGTGTAAAATAAAATACGCATTGTTTCATATTAACGATTTTAAGCCAAATATTTTTATCTGTTATGACTACTTTACATTCTATTCTTAATATAGCTCTAGTCCGTCTTTTAGTTCGAACAAAATCATTGATACGTCATAATAATTACATGCATTTCTACCCAGATATTAGATTGAATAATGCCCTAGGCAGCCAATGTCTAATAACATTGTAATTATATCGTATGAGTTAATTTACTAGCATTAAATAGGTAGCTTAGTTTGGCCGAGCTTAGATGACCGCCCGCTTGGTCTAGTGCTTGGGCGTAGGCCATTCGACTCAAATAAAATCACATGAGTATGGGTAGCACTTGTTGTTGTGTGTTATAGTAAACGCTTCCACGACACAGGAACAATACCAAAGTATGGGTGTGCATTCTTTCAAAAATATAATTATAGTGATTAAGTAATTTACCATTGTTTCAGGTATCAACCCAAACAATACGCCGCAGGTTGCTTGCTGCTGGATCTGGATTAAAAACCAGAATCCCAACAAAAAAAATTGTTTTTTCAAGAGCCCACGCACAAGCCAGAGTTAGTTTTTGCCTCGAGTATTATAACTTTGACTGGCAAAACAATGTAGTTATATTTTTTGATGAAAAAACATTTAAATCGAATAAAGATGGGCGTAAAATACTGAAACGCAAAGATAATGAAAGATATTTAGTCCAAAATACGTTACCTAACAGGTCAAGTGGTCGGCTGAGTTTAGAGTTTTGGGGCTGGATGAGTTCTGTTGGTCCTGGTGAACTGGTAGAGATATCTGGTCGCCTAAATGCAGAGCAATATGTCGACATTTTAAGAGACGTGATGGTGCCGACTGTGCGATTGCACCATCCGACAGGCACCATATATCTTTGCCAGTTCCATACATAGTGCTGGAGTTGTTCAGGCATGGCTCCAAGTACAGCCGGACATCCAAGTTATACCATGGCCTGCGAAGAGCCCTGATCTAAACCCAATTGAGAACCTCTGGGGATAGATGGTTCTTAATTAGGATGTGTCAGAAGTGCGCAACATAGAAAACTTGAGGCAAACGGCCATCGAGACGTGGGAAATGATGAGGGGGGATCCTCATGATATGTGCTGGAACATGGTAACTGGCATGAAAGCCAGGTTGGATGCAGTGCTAGATGCTAATGGCGGGCCCACCAGATATTAAAGATCTAGCATTGGATCTCCCTGACTTTTTCCATCCGTCCGCGTATTTTTGGAATAAACCGTTTTTAACATGAATGCCATTTAACATCTTGCGCATGGCTATGTATGATTAACTTATTTGGTAACATATTGTAGACACTGTAAATTATTTTAACATCATTATATTGTTTGTTTTGTTTTTACGAGTTTATTTTTTTGTTATACATTTTTTTTACTTTTTTGTTTTACACATTTATTTGTAATATAACATTGATTATTTTAATTTTAAAAGATATTGTTTTATAATTACATTTAATTTAAATCATGTTCTAAACTATGTTCTACCAATTGAAATGGCTATTATTTGATTGTTTTTTAAAAAAAAACCTAGCCCCACACTAGGATTTATTCCTGTGTCGTGGGTGCGTTTACAAACATGAAAATTCACATACACAAATACCCAGACCGGAACAAATAATTGTGGATCACACAAAGATTTGTCCCGTGCGGGACTCGAACCCGCGACTATTAGACGCAGTGGGCAGAGCGATTTAAGCTCTTAACAACTGCGCTAAATCGTCCGTCGCTAACACTGGGTTTATATTTTTTGTTTTTACTTATGACTGTTAATATGTTTGTTGTTTATTGGTTTGAAGTGATAATTATATCATAATATTGAATTAAAACGTTTTTTTATTTACACTTACGTTGTTTTTATTCATAAAATTATTAGTATTTACAAAATAAAGAAAGTAGGCAAACAATGGTTTCCCATTTTATACTATAAACTATTCAAAGTGGTTGAGCTACCCCAAATAGCTCTAGGTGTGTGAATCCTAAACAGATATACGACCACGTTCAACAAGATGTCATCACTCGATTTTGTATGATTGCAAGTGTAGATTGCTAATAATTAAGCGATTCTATAGACAAATTATAATAGAGCTTACTATTAAAAGTTTGGCACATATCAGTTTGCTGGATTAAATTGTGAGATTAAAAATGCTCTTTGGGCATATTTTTAATATTATAACTCTATCTCTCTATCTATATTATCCAGCCAGTGCCCTCGCGGGGTAGGCAGAGAGTAGACAATTCCAGCAGGTTCTTTCTTTATAGACCTCTAACATAAAAACTATTTTATCTTAAACAATACCTATCTACTTAATATATGAAATTTTGCAGTAGACAACCAGATTGTGGCCAGGTAACTTTTATCGTTTTATGATTAAATATTTGACTCAATCAATCAGAGTTTTTATATAGTAGTTGCCCGCGTTTAATCTTCTTAAAAAAAAAATCTTTGTGTGATTCGTAATTTTTGTCTCGGGTCTAGGTAACTAACTCTATAGATTATATGAAACTTAAATTGCAAACGCACACACAATACGGAAGGTAATAATAATTCTTAGTGTGCCTATATTTGTTTTATAAATCAGTATAATATTATTTTTTTGGTTCAATTTTATAGTTAAGTAGATATAATCTAAAACCTTAAGTCTTACTTTTACACTCTAATTGAGTCAGTTTCTCAATTATTGTTACTAAGATCGATAAAATACCGTCATAATAAAAATTAAATATGTAAAAATGCAACTTTGTAGTTACAGACGAATAAAATAGACAATAAGGGATTAGAAAGGGCGGGCCGCGCAATTCGAATATACTTATTTACGCGACGAGCTCAACTTGTTTCAAATATGCCTGCACAATATATCTGTAGCAACCTATAGGTAGATATGGACAGAGCGCCGCGGAACGAAATGACAACAACATATCGCACCCTCTCGCACAATTCGCAGCGTTCAACTTTAAATGGTTCAAAGTCCAAACAGTCTAGGTTGATGTGTCGCCGTGTGTACGCATAAGTCTTGGTAACTCGTTTTTATAAAAGACCCTAAATGGGTTTTCTGCTTTAACTACTACTTCCGTTACTTTATTCCAAGGCATTTTAGATCCATCATTAGTAGTTGTCCAGTTGTTTATAAGTTTTAGCTTTGAATTGAAATCGTTTATTAAATCCTGAGACACTTCAATAACTTTGTATGGCTTTTAATCGGATTTGACAAATCTAAAAGCTGTATACCATTGGTCAGGCGTATAAAGCATTTTATCTTTCGTCTGTCTTTCAATTAAAGCGTGCATACTGTCGCCTTCGTTTTGAGTGTGACCCACTATTAGAAAGCGATGGCTAATATCTATACTAAACTTCGAACTAGCTAACATATACATTAAGAAAACTGTTTCTATGTTGGCCTCCACAGTTGTCTGACCAGCATCTTTGACACCTCCACCCACCGTATCCTCTATAAACTTAAAAACACCGCTGGAAATTTCATTTGCACCTCTCTTTGCTGTCTGTTGATTCCTTTTGAATAACGTGAAATTATACGAAGAAAGTTACCGTTTATAATAAAAAGTACCACGTAGTAGTAAGTAGTAATAAGAAATAGTGTAAAGACGTTTAGAATTTTCTTTATCCACAAATCTTTTTTTTCAGCTCTTACAGCATACCTTGCCAATAGTCCCATTGTCTTTAGTGGTCTCCAATACTCCAAAACATATCAAAAATTCTTTGCCGAATATCTTCTGTTAATTTCTCACTGTATTTTTTCCGACAAGTTGCGGGGCAAGAAGTTTTCATAATTCTCTTACCATGTACTCTTCCGTTTCTACTGACATATTCCAAATCTCTTATTAACATTATATTTCCTCTCCTGATCCTTCCATTTTTTATAGAAACGTTCTCTTAGCCTTCCTTTATCTTTTATAGTATTATTAACGTTATTGGACGGTGAGTATGTGATATCATTAATGTAAAATGCAGGAGTGGCGACCGCAGGACTGTCAATTAACTCGAAATTAACAAGAGACTCTAAAACAAACAATAATTGAATTAAAAATGCAAGAATTTATATTTTTGTATAAAACATGCCAATAACAAGTAATAAAATATATAACACCTAAAAAAATATATTATAACACAATTAACACAAAAATATGAAAAAATGAATTAGTACCTTATTATAGCCAGATGATTCAAGTGTCTTTTTTATAAAGTTTGTTCGCCGTATACTGGTGGAACTGAAACTTATATCAATGCGTCTACCCTCACGCCCCGCGTACACTGGTACAATGTTATTTGGATCAGTATACAATGTACGATTTTCACTGATGTTGAAATTGATTTAGTATACGTGAAATTATCTCGGCAATTATTGTTATTTTTTATTTTTTTTTAACACTAGCATTAAGATCATGGTTTATTATGTACGTTTATATCAAAATACTAAAATACCTAAATTTGTTAGATGACTCATTATACTTAGGAGGTATCGATATAATAAAACTGTAAGGAACTCATGTCTGCGTGTATTTTTTGGAAATAATAACCTAGATTTACGCGAATATTACACATGAAATAAATTATTTCATTCATTACTGTTTGTCCCGAACTGCAATGTTACGACGAAAATTATGTGATTTTGCCTACACATGAATTCCTCCATGAATTAATATAGGACTCAGGTTCGTCACCTCACGTAAAACTGTGCAGTAGTTAAAATCACCCACTGGAAATTGTTCATACACGTTTGATTTAAACACTCAAACATGATTTCGTACACACGGCGACACATCAAGTTAGACACCCAACATACCCATAGCTACGCTACATACAATCCAGAGAATCGTGCGACAAGGACTCCCGAGCTTACCCACACAAACACACTGTATTGTAAAACTTTGCACCCCGTGCCCGTGCGGGTGTGTGCGTGTGGGTTGCTCGCACGCAACGTCTCGTCTGTTGTCATTTTCAATCAGTGCCATAATATCGCGCTTAAGGGATAGTTGCGTCACACATTTCCGTTTAAATATTTTTTTATTTAGTGCGTGTGCGTAAATTATAATGACTCCACAATTATCTCCACAACAGAGGCAGTTAATAGTGACGTTGCGAGAGAGTGGTTACACTATAAAAGAAATTGAAAGGCGGATGGGGATAACGGTGAGTGATAAACATTTATATTTAAATTTATTGAAAATAAATTAATTGATTTTTTTTTATTGGTATATTTTGATTAATTGATTGATAGAATGATCCGCAACAATTAAATACAAATTTACTGTAGTAAATAAATCAATTTATCGAAAATACAGAAGTAAAGTCCGTAACTTAAAACGACCGAGTTTGTCCTATTTAAATAAAGTTCAAATTGTCATGCAAATGTAAACGTAGGGGTTTTATTTCGTTGATGCAAGTGTGTCAATTTATTTTAAAGTTTAAATAAAATACATGGTAATAACTTTTTTTTATATTGGAACGGTGGGCTTTTATTATTGTTTTTTATGAGATTCATGTCAAAAATTGTTCCCTAAAGAGATTGTAAAAGATTAAAAATTAAATATTTTTGAGAAGTAAGAACATAGTAGCTCAGCAATTGCCATTCCCTGTTACTATAATTTTACGGCTAGTGATATGTATTTAAATTTAATTGTTTTAGAGGACAACAATCAACTTCTGGCTGCGCCGAAATGGGGAGACTGGGGGTGACCTATCGGCTCATCACCGGCAGCTTTACGAGCGCGCCACCACCGCAGAGCAAGATGCCGCCATTGTATCGGCGCTTAGTAAGCAGCCATTTTTAAATACGCAGGTCACTGCCACACAATATAGCGTAAGTTGACTACAATTAATACTGAAAAAGTAATCTGTAACTAAAAATATTGAGCCAACGCCCATAACAGCCTTCCAATAATTAACAGCTAAATTGATTATATGTGCTTGAAGACTTGTAAGTTGTTACAATTTTAACGCAACCAAACATAGTCTTATTAAAAGTTAAAAAGGCATTTAAGTAGAATGTCAAAAGATCTGAAAATGAATATTTGCGTTTAATTAAAATCATAATGTTTGTAAAATAAGCAATAAAAATAAAATAAGCATTGTTTCATATTAACGATTTTAAGCCAAATATTTTTATCTGTTATGACTATTTTACATTCTATTCTTAATATAGCTCTAGTCCGTCTTTTAGTTCGAACAAAATCATTGATACGTCATAATAATTATATGCATTTCTACCCAGATATTAGATTGAATAATGCCCTAGGCAGCTAATGTCTAATAACATTGTCCTATGAGTTAATTGACTAGCATTAAATAGGTAGCTTAGTTTGGCCGAGCTTAGATGACCGCCTGCTTGGTCTCTAGTGCTTGGGCGTAGGCCATTCGACTCAAAAAAAATCACATGAGTATGGGTAGCACTTGTTGTTGTGTGTTATAGTAAACGCTTCCACGACACAGGAACAATACCAAAGTATGGGCGTGCATTCTTTCAAAAATATAATTATAGTGATTAAGTAATTTACCATTGTTTCAGGTATCAACCCAAACAATACGCCGCAGGTTGCTTGCTGCTGGATTAAAAACCAGAATCCCAGCAAAAAAAATTGTTTTTCCAAGAGCCCACGCACAAGCCAGAGTTAGTTTTTGCCTCGAGTATTATAACTTTGACTGGTAAAACAATGTAGTTGTATTTGTTGATGAAAAAACATTTAAATCGAATAAAGATGGGCGTAAAATACTGAAACGCAAAGATAATGAAAGATATTTAGTCCAAAATACGTTACCTAACAGGTCAAGTGGTCGGCTGAGTTTAGGGTTTTGGGGCTGGATGAGTTCTGTTGGTCCTGGTGAACTGGTAGAGATATCTGGTCGCCTAAATGCAGAGCAATATGTCAACATTTTAAGAGACGTGATGGTGCCGACTGTGCGATTGCACCATCCGACAGGCACCATATATCTTTGCCAGGACAACAGTTCCATACATAGTGCTGGAGTTGTTCAGGCATGGCTCCAAGCACAGCCGGACATTCAAGTTATACCATGGCCTGCGAAGAGCCCTGATCTAAACCCAATTGAGAACCTCTGGGGACAGATGGTTCTTAATTAGGATGTGTCAGTAGTGCGCAACATAGAAAACTTGAGGCAAACGGCCATCGAGACGTGGGAAATGATGAGGGGGGAACCTCATGATATGTGCTGGAACATGGTAACTGGCATGAAAGCCAGGTTGGATGCAGTGCTAGATGCTAATGGCGGGCCACCAGATATTAAAGATCTAGCATTGGATCTCCCTGACTGACATGCCAGTTTCCATCCGTCCGCGTATTTTTGGAATAAACCGTTTTTAACATGAATGCCATTTAACATCTTGCGCATGGCTATGTATGATTAACTTATTTGGTAACATATTGTAGACACTGTAAATTATTTTAACATCATTATATTGTTTGTTTTGTTTTTACGAGTTTATTTTTTTGTTATACATTTTTTTTACTTTTTTGTTTTACACATTTATTTGTAATATAACATTGATTATTTTAATTTTAAAAGATATTGTTTTATAATTAGATTTAATTTAAATCATGTTAAACTATGTTCTACCAATTGAAATGGCTATTATTTGTTTGTATTTTTTTTTTTAAAAAAAACCTAGCCCCACACTAGGATTTATTTCTGTGTCGTGGGTGCGTTTACAAACATGAAAATTCACATACACAAATACCTAGACCGGAACAAATAATTGTGGATCACACAAATATTTGTCCCGTGCGGGACTCGAACCCGCGACTATTAGACGCAGTGGGCAGAGCGGTTTAAGCTCTTAACAACTGCGCTAAATCGTCCGTCGCTAACACTGGGTTTATATTTTTTGTTTTTACTTATGACTGTTAATATGTTTGTTGTTTATTGGTTTGAAGTGATAATTATATCATAATATTGAATTAAAACGTTTTTTTATTTACACTTACGTTGTTTTTATTCATAAAATTATTAGTATTTACAAAATAAAGAAAGTAGGCAAACAATGGTTTCCCATTTTATACTATAAACTATTCAATGTGGTTGAGCTACCCCAAATAGCTCTAGGTGTGTGAATCCCAAACAGATATACGACCACGTTCAACAAGATGTCATCACTCGATTTTGTATGATTGCAAGTGTAGATTGCTAATAATTAAGCGAATCTATAGACAAATTATAATAGAGCTTACTATTAAAAGTTTGGCACATATCAGTTTGCTGGACTAAATTGTGAGATTAAAAATGCTCTTTGGGCATATTTTTAATATTATAACTCTATTTCTCTATCTATATTATCCAGCCAGTGCCCTAGCGGGGTAGGCAGAGAGTAGACAATTCCAGCAGGTTCTTTCTTTATAGACCTCTAACATAAAAACTATTTTATCTTAAACAATACCTATCTACCTAATATATGAAATTTTGCAGTGGACAACCAGATTGTGGCCAGGTAACGTTTATCGTTTTATGATTAAATATTTGACTCAATCGATCAGAGTTTTTATATAGTAGTTGCCCGCGTTTAATCTTCGCAAAAAAAAATCTTTGTGTGATTCGTAATTTTTGTCTCGGGTCTAGGTAACTAAGTCTATAGATTATATGAAACTTAAATTGCAAACGCACACACAATACGGAAGGTAATAATAATTCTTAGTGTGCCTATATTTGTTTTATAAATCAGTATAATATTATTTTTTTGGTTCAATTTTATAGTTAAGTAGATATAATCTAAAACCTTAAGTCTTACTTTTACACTCTAATTGAGTCAGTTTCTCAATTATTGTTACTAAGATCGATAAAATACCGTCATAATAAAAATTAAATATGTAAAAATGCAACTTTGTAGTTACAGACGAATAAAATAGACAATAAGGGATTAGAAAGGGCGGGCCGCGCAATTCGAATATACTTATTTACGCGACGAGCTCAACTTGTTTCAAATATGCCTGCACAATATATCTGTAGCAACCTATAGGTAGATATGGACAGAGCGCCGCGGAACGAAATGACAACAACATATCGCACCCTCTCGCACAATTCGCAGCGTTCAACTTTAAATGGTTCAAAGTCCAAACAGTCTAGGTTGATGTGTCGCCGTGTGTACGCATAAGTCTTGGTAACTCGTTTTTATAAAAGACCCTAAATGGGTTTTCTGCTTTAACTACTACTTCCGTTACTTTATTCCAAGGCATTTTAGATCCATCATTAGTAGTTGTCCAGTTGTTTATAAGTTTTAGCTTTGAATTGAAATCGTTTATTAAATCCTGAGACACTTCAATAACTTTGTATGGCTTTTAATCGGATTTGACAAATCTAAAAGCTGTATACCATTGGTCAGGCGTATAAAGCATTTTATCTTTCGTCTGTCTTTCAATTAAAGCGTGCATACTGTCGCCTTCGTTTTGAGTGTGACCCACTATTAGAAAGCGATGGCTAATATCTATACTAAACTTCGAACTAGCTAACATATACATTAAGAAAACTGTTTCTATGTTGGCCTCCACAGTTGTCTGACCAGCATCTTTGACACCTCCACCCACCGTATCCTCTATAAACTTAAAAACACCGCTGGAAATTTCATTTGCACCTCTCTTTGCTGTCTGTTGATTCCTTTTGAATAACGTGAAATTATACGAAGAAAGTTACCGTTTATAATAAAAAGTACCACGTAGTAGTAAGTAGTAATAAGAAATAGTGTAAAGACGTTTAGAATTTTCTTTATCCACAAATCTTTTTTTTCAGCTCTTACAGCATACCTTGCCAATAGTCCCATTGTCTTTAGTGGTCTCCAATACTCCAAAACATATCAAAAATTCTTTGCCGAATATCTTCTGTTAATTTCTCACTGTATTTTTTCCGACAAGTTGCGGGGCAAGAAGTTTTCATAATTCTCTTACCATGTACTCTTCCGTTTCTACTGACATATTCCAAATCTCTTATTAACATTATATTTCCTCTCCTGATCCTTCCATTTTTTATAGAAACGTTCTCTTAGCCTTCCTTTATCTTTTATAGTATTATTAACGTTATTGGACGGTGAGTATGTGATATCATTAATGTAAAATGCAGGAGTGGCGACCGCAGGACTGTCAATTAACTCGAAATTAACAAGAGACTCTAAAACAAACAATAATTGAATTAAAAATGCAAGAATTTATATTTTTGTATAAAACATGCCAATAACAAGTAATAAAATATATAACACCTAAAAAAATATATTATAACACAATTAACACAAAAATATGAAAAAATGAATTAGTACCTTATTATAGCCAGATGATTCAAGTGTCTTTTTTATAAAGTTTGTTCGCCGTATACTGGTGGAACTGAAACTTATATCAATGCGTCTACCCTCACGCCCCGCGTACACTGGTACAATGTTATTTGGATCAGTATACAATGTACGATTTTCACTGATGTTGAAATTGATTTAGTATACGTGAAATTATCTCGGCAATTATTGTTATTTTTTATTTTTTTTTAACACTAGCATTAAGATCATGGTTTATTATGTACGTTTATATCAAAATACTAAAATACCTAAATTTGTTAGATGACTCATTATACTTAGGAGGTATCGATATAATAAAACTGTAAGGAACTCATGTCTGCGTGTATTTTTTGGAAATAATAACCTAGATTTACGCGAATATTACACATGAAATAAATTATTTCATTCATTACTGTTTGTCCCGAACTGCAATGTTACGACGAAAATTATGTGATTTTGCCTACACATGAATTCCTCCATGAATTAATATAACTAACTCTATAGACTATATGAAACTTAAATTGCAAACGCACACACAATACAGAAGGTAATAATAATTCTTAGTGTGCCTATATTTGTTTTTACACATAAATCAGTATAATATTATTTTTTGGTTCAATTTTATAGTTAAGTAGATATAATCTAAAACCTTAAGTATTACGTTTACACTCTTATTGAGTCAGTTTCTCAATTATTGTTACTAAGATCGATAAAATACAGTCATAATAAAAATTAAATATGTAAAAATGCAACTTTGTAGTTACAGACGAATAAAATATACAATAAGGGATTAGAAAGGGCGGGCCGCGCAATTCGAAAATACTTATTTACGCGACGAGCTCAACTTGTTTCAAATATGCCTGCACAATATATCTGTAGCAACCTATAGGTAGGAGTGATCGTTATATTACATAACTGAAAAAATAATCTATTATTAATAAATAATCAAATCACCTATTATTTATTACCTCAGGCAAGCGTTATTTTTTAAGCGTTACTTATATTACATATTGTCCGACCAAAACCGCCTACCAGCCTGCCACGCGACACAGCGACACTGACGGACTGGACTTAAGGTCAATTTCACTTAGACGTATAATATTTTTGTCAAAAGTCACGTGTTATATTATGCTCTAAGACAACTACATATGATCTATTTTTAAATGAGTGTCCAGTAATGAAAGTAATATATTATTAGGTTATTTATTATGTTCCGCGCCAATATATTTGTTCGTATTATACGTTATTTATAACGTGTTGCTTACTACGTTAGATTATTTTTTTAATAAAATCAGTACGGATCACTGGCGTGATCTTGGATGACGTACTTATGCATTTATCGTGGGTTTGTGAGGGATTGCGGCGTCGCGTGTCAAATTGTTTGCAAATAAATCGTTGGTTTGTATATTGTAATAACTGTAAATAAAAGTTAGTTTTAGTTACGTGTAAATAATTAATTTATTAAATATATATTTAATTTTGAACGCTTAACAGCTCACGGCGGCGGCGCGGCGTGTTTTGCGACAATAATCAAAAGGCGTCGTTCAACGAAGCGAAGAAATAACTATTATTAATAGCGTAAAAAATAATAGGCGTTTTAAAAGTAGCGTATCGTTATAACGCGTTTTTAATATATAGCCGTTGCGAACACTCCTACCTATAGGTAGATATGGACAGAGCGCCGCGGAACGAAATGACAACAACATTTCGCACCCTCTCGCACAATTCGCAGCGTTCAACTTTAAATGGTTCAAAGTCCAAACAGTCTAGGTTGATGTGTCGCCGTGTGTACATAAACCGACGATGCATTCAGGATTTTTTCTTTCGGAGAGAACTCTAACGATGAATGGGCCGGATACGAACCTTTAACGACGATTAATATTTTACGAGAAGACTAACACTTTTTTGAGTTGGCGTGTGTGTGTGCGTGTGTGAGTGATGTACGCTGTTGGCCGCGAGGCCTTTACAGCTTCACCGGACTTAAGGGCGAGCGTGCAACCACTACGCTCGAGCCAGAAGGGCAAGAGGCGATATACTCGAGGGTGCCTTGAAGAGGCGCCCTCGGTTGGGACAGTCGCTGTGGGGGGTCGGGGTGCACTACTAAGTGCACCGGTCAACCGCCGGCTATGGGAGGGGATCTACGACTATGTCGTCGTCGCCCGTATGCTGAGCGGAAAGAATGGATGACAAAGCATCGGGGGGGATCGGAGAGAACATGTCACGGCCGGCGGTGGCGGCAGGGGTCGGGAGGAGGGGGATCGTAGTCGGCGGCGGCGGCTACGATTAACGGATTCGCATGGGTAGATGCGTTCGCGAAGTGTCGTGTTGTCGCCTTTTTAATATAGGCGCGAATAGGTTCGAGACCTAGATCGGAGTGGAGATCGACATTCCGTACGAACCAGGGGGCTCCTACGGCTTTACGGAGGAAGCGGTTTTGAATCACTTGGAGTTTATCGATGTGAGAGGGGGCCGTTTGCCCGAACACAACACACGCATAAGTCATGATGGGTCGAACGCAAGTTTTGTAAAGCGTCACCTTATTTCTAAGGGACATTTTACTCCGCTTGCAGATTAACGAATGAAGACGACCGAGCACAAAGGATGCTCGGTGACGGACCTGCTTGATGTGCGGGCCGAAGGACATGCAGTACCATGGGTGGGGTACCAGTTTAGGGTGACCCCTAGATATTTGACCTCTTTGACCCAGGGAATGGGTCGGTCGAACATGGTCACTTGGCCGAGATTACTTCTAGGGCGGCGCAGGGAGTGGCGCGGGGTGGCACCTCTGGAAAAGAACACCGCAGCGCTCTTGTCCGGGTTCACCTCAATACGCCACTTCCTGAAGTGAACCTTCAGGCAACCACCAATTCCCTAGAGAATTGGTGGTTGCCTGAAGGTTTCTGGTAATGAAACCCTTATTCCTATGCGAGACGTAGAGAGCGGTATCATCCGCGAATAGGGCTAAATAATATTAGCCCTGTTAAGAAATTGTCCCACTGTTGGGCACGGGCCTTCTCTCAAACTGAGAGGGTTTAAGCCATAGTCCACCACACTGGCCCAGTGCGGGTTGGCGAACTTCACACACCTTCGAGAAACTCTTAGGCATGCAGGTTTCCTCACGATGTTTTCCTTCACCGTTAAAGCAAGTAATAATTATTTTTAAGACGCATATGCTTTTCGAAAAGACAGAGGTGCGTGCCTGGGTTTGAACCCGAGACCTTTGACTTTGCAGCCCAACGGTCTAACCACTAGGCTATCACTGCTAGCCGCGAATAGGGCCTTATTCGAACGAGGAATGTCGTTCGTGTAAAGGCTAAACAGGAGGGGCGAGAGAGCTGAGCCCTGCGGGACTCCAGCTCGGGTGGAGTGGGTCGCGTCGAAATGACGCGCTCCACGCGCGTTATTTCGACGCGATATCGGAAGGCGGGATTTGACAAGAAGTCTCGTATGATGACCACGAGTCTGTCCGGCACACCTATTTGGTAAAGCTTGTAGATCAAGCCGTTGTGCCAGACTTTGTCGAATGCCTTCGCAACGTCGAAGAAGAGGGCGCCCGTGTAGACGGGTTTGGGTCTGTTAAGACCGGAGAGGATGTGCTCCGTGATGCGGTGCACTTGGTGGACGCAGGAGTGTTTGGCTCGAAAGCCGAACTGCTCGTCGATAAGGATACCCCTGGACACTACAAAGTCTTTGAGCCGCGCCAGAAGTAGGCGCTCGTAGACCTTAGCCAGGGAGTTGAGAAGACTGATAGGGCGGTAGCTCGCGGGGAGGTTACGAGGTTTGCCGGGCTTGGGAATGCCTATGACGTCTGCTTCCTTCCACTTAGCGGGGAAGGTGCATCCGCCAAGGCCGTGCTTAGCGCATGCCAATCCACCACCGTCTTTTTGGATCGCTGAGGGGCGGAAGGGGGGAACCGAGTCTCATGACTACAGGTCGATGGTCAGAGTCGAGCTCCTGGACTACTTCTAAGGAGTGCAGCCGTAAGGTAACACCCTTCAGAAGCGCCATGTCCAGGACGTCGGGTCGGTGGTTGGGATTGCCGGGATAGTGGGTAGGGTGCATAGGTGCGATGACGTCAAAGTCGAGAAGTTCGACCAGGGCGTCAAGGCTCCTACCATTAGGGGAAGTAGTGAGACCATTCCAGGCCACGTGCTTACTGTTAAAGTCGCCCGCGCGAATGACGGCGCTTCCCAGATTGAGGAGTGCTTCAAAGTCACTCTTAAGGACGAGCTTAGTGAGGGAAATATATACGGAGGCGATCACGATGGGCTGGTGTCCAGTGAGAGAGATGCGACAGACCGAGGCTTCGATGTTGGTCAGCGTAGGGGGATCGAGAGGGATGCAGTGAAGGGACCTCCTGTAGTAAATGAGAGTACCGCCTCCACGGGAGCCGATCCTGTCATTACGCACGAGGTTGTAGTTTGCGATCCTAGGGTCGCGATGTGCGGCCTTGAGGAATGTTTCCTGCACTAGGAGGATATCAAGCTGGTGATCTCGGAGGAAATCAGCAGCCTGATCTCGCTGGGAGCGAAGCCCATCGGCGTTAAAAAACGCCAGGGATAGGTTGTGGGGCTTAAGACGGGAAGGTCGTAAATCTATTATTGGGTGCGGGGGGGTTGGGTTCTAAGGGACGCCAGGACGGCAGAGACGTCCCTGTATTCCGCGGACAGGAGAACCTGGTTCGCCAAGTTGGTGGCGGCGCGGAGTTTGAGGGCGAGTTCTTGGACTTTGGGGATCAACGCGGGGCTTATTGCTGCCGAAACATTCATAATCAGGCTGAAGCCCTGGCTGACGTTTGTGGACGGAGGGGGACAAGCCGCCGCCGGCGGGAACGCCGGCGAGCGCTTTGGGGGGCGGGCAGGGCCTACTGGCGGGTGGGAAGCCGCGGTGTAAGACAGCGGCTTCACCTATGCGTTGGTGCCGAGCGACGGCCTAAGAGGGGGGGAGGACTTCAGCGTCTGGGGCGCGAGAGTGCGGGGAGCTAAGGTCCCTGGGGGGAGGGGCGCTGAAGGCGCCGGATGGGGGTGCGCTGAGGGCGCGGGGGGTTGTTGCGCTGAGGGCGCAGGGGGGCGGGCATCCGCGCGAGGGCGGCGGCGGCCGCGCCTAGTGCGGCGTTTCCCCTTCGGGGCCTTGGGGTAACCGCGATAATTCGCGGTGTGCCCCTTGGCGCCGCAGAGGACGCAGCTGGGGGGCTCGACCGCCGTCTCTCTAGAGCGGGTGCATTGGGACGTCGCGTGGTCCCCGATGCATTTCACGCATCGAGGGCGCGCGTGACTATTGCGGGCAGAGTGCTCGTAGAGCTGGCAATTGTAGCACTGCCCGGGCGTGCCACGTTTGCGAGGGGCCTCTGTAAGGCCAGAAATATGACATACGGCCGTAAGGTTAAATACCTTACGACCGGACTCGGTGCGGTCGAGGACGACCAGCACGTCGTAGGGCTCCTTAGAGCGGCCATTGACCATCCTGTGCACCTGGCGCACAGGAAGGTCCTGGGACAGGAGGTCCCGCGAATGACCAACCGAATTTCGCGTTCCACCTCTAACGCGTAAGTATGATAAGCGATCTTGTTAGATCGCAGGAACGCAGATAGCCGTGGATGGTCGTCCGAGGACGCCACCTTGACGGCTATGCCTTGCGCGGTTAAACGCGCATGGGAGCTCAACCTCCATGTCAGAGTTCGAGTGAGGCTCGGACCCGCATGCAGAGACGGGGCGGGCAGCGGGGGGTGGGGGTGGCGTGGTGATCGGCGGCGAATGGGGTCGCGGGACGCGCAGAAGGCGCGGGGTGCGCGGGAGATGAGGGCGACGCGTGCGCGGGCAACGCGTCGGGCGAGGCGGGCGAGTACGTCGTGGAGAACTGCTGGACGATGTCCGGGCAGTTCGCCGCGACGTACCTCAGGAACTCCCTCACGAACTCGGGCGAGAACTCGTCCGCCATTTCCTGAGGTGAAATGGCAGGGCGGGTAGACTTAACGGGACCTATGACCCGGGCAATAGTGCCCAGATCCCCCCACCGGGTGGCGGGGGGAGGAGTACCACCGGGAAACCAGGTGTGTCGCCTTATGGGCGAAAGGGCAAGCACAAAACCCTAGCTGCTCCAGGACGATTAGAACCGCCGCACGGAGAATAGGATGGCAGGATGGGTGTAGGTAAGGTCCGGGAGCAATGAGGAGCCCTGGCTAGGGAAGCCCCCAAGGCCAGAGCTCAAGCCCTTTCGAGTTGGCCGCCCTCTGAAGGAGGGAGGCGAGCGCTCGGGTCCCGCTCAAGACTGGCTTAGTGACACCGTTAGGCGTCCACCAGTCTTACCACGAACGGACAAAAGTTGTGGTTTTAAAACCAAACACTATTACCTAACCGAAAACCGTTACAAAAAACGTGGGAAAGGTCGACCGCCGTCAGAACAGCGCGTCTACCTATTGACCCACGAGTGGGATATTTGGGTAATTTTGAGAGGAGCGATCAATTAAACACGGAGTTTGCGATACAACTGTTTTATTGTACGTCTACCTACATACGTATTTATTTCTAGTATACCTCACACTTCCCCTTCTTAATTTGGAGAAAGAAAAAATATGCTAACTCAAAAAAAGAACACAAACAAAGAAAAATGTTAGAGTAAATTACTTATATTCTAAGAGAAAAATGTATGTAGAATAATATCGATAGGCTATACACGCTTTACCTAAACTACAGCAAATATATTTATTGCGATAAAAATATATTGGGTACCAATGTAAGTTTATTGCAAGCAATCGTTTAACATGTGTAAGAAGATTATCCTCCTAGTCTCAAAACAATAATATTTTGGAGGAATACTATCAAATTCTTTAATATATATGTCGGCGTGGTTATTATCTGTGGCAAATAGTGCGCGGGTCGTCCGCTAGTCAGCGCTACGGCCGCGTGCTGACAGAACGCGAGACTCAACGGGATTTTGAATTAGGAAGATGAACAGAACATGGAGAACGATGCGATGACGACATGTCAAAATGGTCGTCCTGCCCTTTTGATAATTAAATGGTTGATATTGTGTTTCATGTGGATAAGTGATGTGATTAAATAACTGATGGGCAATTATTGTGTTTAGCTGTTTGGAAACCTAACCCCGCGCATGTCTGAGTCTAAAGATTGAGCTCTTGTGCTAGTTAGTTTGGCCATCTGACGACATATAAATTTCATTAAACGACTTCCACCATCATATAGTAAAAGAAAGGAATATTACACTACTATAATATAAGTACTAAATAAATATAATCTATTTATTGGACATATTTCCCTTTAAATACACAAGTGCGTTTCGGTCTACTCGGGTTTGTTTTGGAAAACAAGGCAGGTTGCGAGTCAATATTTTCTAAATTCCCGGTCAAACTACCACTCGACTCTTCAGCGTTTTGATCCATATCGCCGACTGCGATCGAATTGGCATCTTCTGTTGGGTTAGCTCGCTGAGTGGTCGTGACACTAGTGTCAGTTGGGGACTACTATTATTATCATCGGCAATTGAATGTCTCACACTGGATGTACGCTTGGTAAGAGGTACTAACTGGTCAATGTGGCGCTTCCACTCGAGGCCGTTGGAGACACGCACTCTATAGGTGAGCGGAGCCTCCCTCGTGACGACAGTGGCGGGTGCCCACTTGTCCGCGCTGGGCCGATAGTCTCGCGCCAATACTTGGCCCCCGGGCGCGACGTGGCGCTCAGCACCGGGACGCGCGCGGCCAGCGCGCTGCGCCGCTGCTTCTACAGCGCTTTCGGTGCAAGGTTTAAGAATGTCCAGTCTGCCGCGTAACCGCCTACCGAACATAGCGACAGCTGGCGCCACCCCGGTGGTGGCATGTTCGCAATTCCTATATTGAAATAAGAATTTGGCAACCGCGGTATCGATGTCCGTCCCCTCGTGTACTGCCTTTTTCATTGCTCGCTTAACTAATTTAACCGCGTTTTCTGCCGCCCCGTTACCGGCTGGCCTATATGGGCTAGTTAATGTATGACTTATTAAATTTTTGTTCATGTAACTAGCAAATTCCGATGATGCGAAAGGTGGGCCCCCGTCGCTAATTATCTGAGAGGAAATACCGAATCTTGCAAACAATTCTCGTAACTTAAGTATAGTGTTGCTGGCATTAGTACCAGTCATTTTTTGCACTTCAATCCACTTGCTATGGGCATCGACAGTAATCAAATAATGTTTACCGCGAAATTCAGCAAAGTCTATATTTAATCTTTGCCATGGCCGAGTTGGAAAAGCCCAAGGATGTAATTGAGCCCTAGGTGGCGCGTCGCGTTGCTGCTGACATGAGCTGCACTCGCGACAAAGATTTTCAATTTCAACGGCAAGTTGAGGCCAGTACACGTAATTGCGTGACAAATTTTTCATTTTCACTACTCCTAAGTGACCCTCATGCAACTCCCGAAGGACCCTTTTTCTTAACACGCTAGGAATAACCACCCTATGATTATATAATAAGCAACCCCTGTCAATCGATAAACAATCTTTACGGTAGAAGTAAGGTCTTTCGTCATCAACAGTAATTGCTGATGGCCAGCCATTAATTAAATAAGTATAAATTTTCTTTAAGATTTCGTCTTCTTGTGTTTTCTTTGCCACGTCTTTGGCACTAATAGGAAAAGATTCTTCAACGTAATTTATATATGACACCACATCCGGCCTTGCTTCGCCCTCGCGTTCGTACGGCAGCGGTAAGGGCGATAACGCATCCACGTTACAATTATCTTTAGATTTAACAAATTCAACTTCAAAATCATAAGCAGCTAGCCTGGTTGCATACCTTTGCAGCCAGCTCGCTGCGGTTTGTGGTAATCCGTATTTCGGTCCAAATATAAAAGTCAAAGGTTTGTGGTCGGTTATAATAATAAAATGTCGACCGTAAAGGTACTGATGATGTTTAATAACTCCACTGATAATGGCGAGTGCCTCCTTGTCTAATTGACTGTAGGCTCGTTCAGCGCTCATCGCCGTCAGGATATCGATGTGACAACACACTACCGATGCCGTAGGAACTACTATCAACCGATAACACTAATGGAAGCTCCGGACTATAATGCACCAAATTTTTACTATGGATTATAGCCTTTTTAACTTCCCTAAAACTTTATCCACATTCCTTAGATGAAATCTCACCACATTACATTTACCCTGAGACGCGATACCTGTCCTTCAGTACAACTAGGTCCCGATACACTGCCTCAATCAACCTGTGTTAAATACCTCGGATTCCACCTGGACCGAAGGTTGACATGGAAAGACCACATAAAAACTAAGCGAAATGAGATAAACCTCAGATTTAAAAGCCTACTTTGGCTCCTCGGTAGACAATCTGCTTTATCCCTGTCGAACAAGCTAAGGGTCTATTGCTCCATAATAAAACCGATCTGGACGTACGGTCTTCAACTGTGGTCTTCGGCCAGTAAATCTCACATCATGTACCTGCAGAGAACTCAAAACAATATTCTAAGGACTCTTTCATCGGCTCCTTGGTATGCTCGCAACTCGGAAATCCATGAGTACCTTGAGATTCCATTCATCCAGGATGAAATTAAAAGATACTCGGCCAACTACAGGAACCGCTTGACAACTCACCCGAACCCACTATCAAGCTTGCTCTTACAGCCTAACCGAAATAGACGACTCAAGAGAGCTGATGTGCTGACTTACTGAGGAGAGAAGGAGCGATGGCTCTAACTCTCTAAATACCTACTTCTTGTAACACACCTGATTATAGTCTAGGCGACTGATCGCAGGTCTTACGCAACAAAAAAAAAAAAAAAAAACCATTCCTTAGACCACACCCAAACGGTATTTTTGCGCAGCAGCCGGTGCAAAGGAGAAAGTATAGTACTTAAATTGGATATGAACTTTGCATAATAATTTATAATACCTAAAAATGATTTAAGCTGGGTAACATCGTTTGGCTGGGGCGCATCAACTATTGCTTTTACCTTGTTTGGGTCAGGGTGTAAGCCATGTTTATCAATCACAAAGCCGACATAAGTAATGCTATCTTGCATAAATACACATTTGTCCGATTTAATTCTCAAACCAACCTCACGTAAGCGATTAAACAAAGCGCGCAAGTTATCAATATGTTCCTCACGGGAGCCGCCCGTGCAAGCGACGTCATCTAAGAACACCGCGACCCCTTTGAGTCCTTTAAGAGTTTTTTTCCATGAACTCTTGGAATTTTTCAGGTAAACATGTCAACCCAAAGGGTGTACGACTATAGACAAATGTTCCAACATGCGTAGTTATTGCGGTACATGGCTGAGACTCTTTTTCCAAAAATAATTGTTGGTAGGCATTCGTGAGATCAATTTTTGAAAATTGTTCCGCTCCACTTAAAGCAGCAAAGAGTTCCTCGATCCGAGGCAGCGGATAAGGTTCGCATATGAGTTTTGGATTAATGGTCACTTTATAGTCACCACATATTCGAATTTCACCATTTTTTTTTATTACGTTTACAATGGGTGTTCCATAGTCCGAGTAATCGACTCTCCGTATCGTACCCTCTGCTTCGAGTCGCTCTAATTCGCGTTCGACAGGTTTACGTAACACCAATGGTAATGATCTAGCCTTAACAAAGACAGGATTTTTGTCCGTTAAATTCAAAGAAATTTTCTTACTACACGTTCCTAGTCCCGGTGAAAATACAGTCGGAAATTCCCGTCGGAACTCATCTATTAAATTGCTATCATTAATTTTAAACAATAATTCCTTTATCTCACTTATTTTTAATTTAGTCAGCCATGATCTGCCTAAAAGTGGTGGCCCGCCGTTTCTAATAACAAATAATTTAAGATTTTTGGTTGTTTGTTCCCCAATACTAACGTTAACGTAAATAAACCCAACAGGTTCGATCGGTGTGCCGACATACGAATATAATGAAACATCATTACGCGTGATTGGCAGGTCGTAAAAATATTTATCGTAATAAAATAAACTTATAGCAGATAACTTACTTCCAATGTCCAATTCGAAATTTACTTGTCTATCATTGACCATCGCCACCACCATATATGGCTTGCTGTTCACTCCTCGTACACTAAGATTATAAAATTCACCCTCTGAGTCCTTATCACTATCACCTATATAATTATTAACGCGCCGTTGCGTTGTAGACACTCGCTTAGTCCCCTGAGCGGAGCTTCTTTTACACATCACTTTAATATGACCCTTAAGGCCGCACACATCACAAGAATAGTTTTTACATCTGCACCAATTCGGCCGGTGATCTCTTCCACACCGCCAGCACGAACGCGCCGCGCGCTCGGATGCTACCTCGGCAGACGAGCTGCCGCCGCTAGTCGGCGCCCGCGCTGGCGGTCGGGCCGCCCGCGCCGCCGTGGTTACTTGATGCAGCGGTTCGAACGCCCGCGTCGAGCTCGCGGCCGCCGATCCCGTTGCGGTGGGAGCGTTCGCGCCGCTCGTCTGCGCGTGCCGTTCGGCCGCTTCCAACGCCAGAGCCAATTCTACCGCCCTTTTGTATGTTATCGCCGGTTCCGCAAAAAGGCGAGATCTCATGTCATCACTACCCAGACCCGACACGAATTGGTCACGTAGGTTCTCTTCAAGCGACGTATTAAAATTACACGTACTGGCTAAGTATTTCAGTGCTTGTAAGTATTCACTGAGAGGTTCGTCCATTTTTTGACGTCTTTGCCTAAACACATGACGTTCCGCGATTTCGGAGCGTTTTGGTTCGAGATGATCGCCGACTATTTTCACCAACTCCTTAAAACTTTTTTTCTCCGGATCAATCGGTGCACATAAATCACACATTAAATCGTATGTCCTCCTCCCACTAGAGTAACTAACGTCGCTACGTGCAATTCCGGTTTGATTTCATTTGACGCCATGAACTGTTCTACGCGTCGAATATACGCCGTCCACTTTTTACTTGATAAATCAAATTGTTCCACTTTTTCGATTGGCATTTTGTCGTATTGAACTGAATACACTAATTATTTATTTATTTATTTATTTATTTATTTATTTATTTATTTTAGGAAGGCTTACAGTCTAATTACACAACGACATAAAAAAATATAATAACTTAATTGCTAATGACAAGCCTCCACCAATTTGTAACAAATTAAATTAATTAACTAAGCACTTTTGATGAAAGCATCTTTTAAATAAGACAAATGTAATAAACCAGAGCACAAAAAAAGCAAAAAGGAAAAGTTAAACAAACTAAAAAAGGAAAAATAAGACAAACAATGAATAATAGCTATTATTAATTTTAACCAGCGATTAACTGGTGATTAATTAGAAAAAAAGAAATCCTTGGCTAATTCCTTTTTCATTAAGTTATCGCTAGTGCAAAACAAATCTATATCCAATCTCAACGATAATCTGTTAAAGCTGCCAGAACTTCGCAATAAAAATGCATTTTGCCTATAATTAGTACTCGCAAACGGCAAGTCTAACAAAGGTATCTGTCTAAAGCCTAGGTGATTTGTGCGCAGGGGTATTTTTGCTAATAAATTAGGACAGTCTATTAAGCCTTTAGCCAGTTTCATTAAAAAGCATACATCATTTATGTTTCGTCTGTTTTCTAATGGCAGAAAATGGTATTTTCGACACCGGTGATAATAGTCAATTGAGGGTTCCCGTGTTTTAAAATCAAGATATTTCAAAAATCTCCTTTGTACTTGTTCAATTCTTAAGATATATATTTTATACTGGGGGTTCCAGACCTGCGATGCATATTCAAGAAGACTACGTACGAATGAGCAATATAAAATTTTTATCGGTTTAAGGGATTGAAAGCTGGCACACGTTCTCATTATGAAACCTAATGCTTTGGATGCCCTTTTAACTATATAGTCTATATGTATGTCGAATATTAGTTTATTGTCGTGTATTATACCTAAATCTTTAATGTTAGAAACTTTTGTTATGATGTGATTGTAGAAACTATAATCAGCGTGAATAGTATTTTTTAGCCTAGAAAACGTTATGCTATGACACTTGGAGACGTTCAATTGGAGTCTGTTTGCCATACAATAATCAGAAAACCTATTTAGATCTTGTTGGAGTTTCAGAGTATCCGACACATCACGTATTGTTTTTAATATTTTCATATCGTCGGCATATAGCACAATAGTTGAATATTTGAAACACTTGGTGACGTCCGAAATGAAGATGGTAAATAAGAGCGGACCTAGCAACGAACCTTGCGGTACACCTGATGGTATAGACTTCCAAGTGGAGGTATAACCGTTCAACACGACTGCTTGACTCCGGTTCTCAATGTACGATGCAAACCATCGATAAAGATCGCCATGTATTCCAGCAGACATCAATTTCCGCAGTAACACTCGATGATCTATACGATCAAAGCACTTACTGTAATCAGTATAAATTACGTCTATCTGGGCACGTCGGTCCATGTGTTCCGTGATGTACTCATTAAATAATACTAGATTAGTCGTAGTGGAGCGGCTTTTGATAAAGCCATGTTGTTCATCACTGAATGTACCCGCCAGTGTAGAATAGACTGCTGTGTGAACCACTCTTTCCATAACTTTTGAGAATAGACATAGCTTTGAGATTGGGCGGTAATTGCTAACATCAGATTTATCACCTTTTTTAAATACTGGAGTTACATAGGCTGTCTTCCAGATTTTTGGGACCGTACCCTCTGAAAGAGAACGCCTAAACAAAATAGAGATGGGCACCACCAGATTCTCAGCACAGTTGACAATAAATAAAGGGGGGATAAGATCCGGACCACCAGACTTAGTAAGATCTAAAGTCTTGAGTAAGTGTAAGACCTTGTCAGGACAAATTTCGACAGAATTAATTGATGTGCTGGTGTCATAATTCACCTCGTAGTCAGGTTCATCTTCCAAATCGGACTGTTGGAATGTAGAATAGAAATATCTTGCGAACAGGTCACTGATCTCTTCCCCTGTTCCAGCCGATGTTTCCTGGTAGCGCATTATATTCGGAAAGTTATTGGCGCACTTCTTACTCTTTACGTATGACCAGAATAATTTAGGGTTATGCGTAATCGATGATTCGACTTCATCCATGTAACGTTTGAAGCAAGTACGCTCCATGTCAATGGCTCTTCTTCGGAGTATAGAGAAAGATTGGAAGTCCGATAAGTTACCGTAAATTTTATATTTGCGGTGATATTTCGTTTTTTCCCTTAGCACTTTTATCAAAGCCGAATTGTACCATTTTGGATAAGATTGACGCTTGATAGACTTTAAGGGAATGAATTTATCTCTAAGATCATATAATGTATCATAGAATATCTTGGTTGCTTCGTCTAATGAATCCGATTTTAGGCATTTTTCCCAGTTAATGAGGCTAAGTGTATCATTAATAGCTACATAATTACCTTTATTATAAATATATTTTTTATTAATAACCTCTCGTAACTTGAGAATTTCGAAGAAATTCGCCCGGACAAGTAAAGGTACATTGCTGTTCACTCCTCGTACACTAAGATTATAAAATTCACCCTCTGAGTCCTTATCACTATCACCTATATAATTATTAACGCGCCGTTGCGTTGTAGACACTCGCTTAGCCCCCTGAGCGGAGCTTCTTTTACACATCACTTTAATATGACCCTTAAGGCCGCACACATCACAAGAATAGTTTTTACATCTGCACCAATTCGGCCGGTGATCTCTTCCACACCGCCAGCACGAACGCGCCGCGCGCTCGGATGCTACCTCGGCAGACGAGCTGCCGCCGCTAGTCGGCGCCCGCGCTGGCGGTCGGGCCGCCCGCGCCGCCGTGGTTACTTGATGCAGCGGTTCGAACGCCCGCGTCGAGCTCGCGGCCGCCGATCCCGTTGCGGTGGGAGCGTTCGCGCCGCTCGTCTGCGCGTGCCGTTCGGCCGCTTCCAACGCCAGAGCCAATTCTACCGCCCTTTTGTATGTTATCGCCGGTTCCGCAAAAAGGCGAGATCTCATGTCATCACTACCCAGACCCGACACGAATTGGTCACGTAGGTTCTCTTCAAGCGACGTATTAAAATTACACGTACTGGCTAAGTATTTCAGTGCTTGTAAGTATTCACTGAGAGGTTCGTCCATTTTTTGACGTCTTTGCCTAAACACATGACGTTCCGCGATTTCGGAGCGTTTTGGTTCGAGATGATCGCCGACTATTTTCACCAACTCCTTAAAACTTTTTTTCTCCGGATCAATCGGTGCACATAAATCACACATTAAATCGTATGTCCTCCTCCCACTAGAGTAACTAACGTCGCTACGTGCAATTCCGGTTTGATTTCATTTGACGCCATGAACTGTTCTACGCGTCGAATATACGCCGTCCACTTTTTACTTGATAAATCAAATTGTTCCACTTTTTCGATTGGCATTTTGTCGTATTGAACTGAATACACTAATTATTTATTTATTTATTTATTTATTTATTTATTTATTTATTTTAGGAAGGCTTACAGTCTAATTACACAACGACATAAAAAAATATAATAACTTAATTGCTAATGACAAGCCTCCACCAATTTGTAACAAATTAAATTAATTAACTAAGCACTTTTGATGAAAGCATCTTTTAAATAAGACAAATGTAATAAACCAGAGCACAAAAAAAGCAAAAAGGAAAAGTTAAACAAACTAAAAAAGGAAAAATAAGACAAACAATGAATAATAGCTATTATTAATTTTAACCAGCGATTAACTGGTGATTAATTAGAAAAAAAGAAATCCTTGGCTAATTCCTTTTTCATTAAGTTATCGCTAGTGCAAAACAAATCTATATCCAATCTCAACGATAATCTGTTAAAGCTGCCAGAACTTCGCAATAAAAATGCATTTTGCCTATAATTAGTACTCGCAAACGGCAAGTCTAACAAAGGTATCTGTCTAAAGCCTAGGTGATTTGTGCGCAGGGGTATTTTTGCTAATAAATTAGGACAGTCTATTAAGCCTTTAGCCAGTTTCATTAAAAAGCATACATCATTTATGTTTCGTCTGTTTTCTAATGGCAGAAAATGGTATTTTCGACACCGGTGATAATAGTCAATTGAGGGTTCCCGTGTTTTAAAATCAAGATATTTCAAAAATCTCCTTTGTACTTGTTCAATTCTTAAGATATATATTTTATACTGGGGGTTCCAGACCTGCGATGCATATTCAAGAAGACTACGTACGAATGAGCAATATAAAATTTTTATCGGTTTAAGGGATTGAAAGCTGGCACACGTTCTCATTATGAAACCTAATGCTTTGGATGCCCTTTTAACTATATAGTCTATATGTATGTCGAATATTAGTTTATTGTCGTGTATTATACCTAAATCTTTAATGTTAGAAACTTTTGTTATGATGTGATTGTAGAAACTATAATCAGCGTGAATAGTATTTTTTAGCCTAGAAAACGTTATGCTATGACACTTGGAGACGTTCAATTGGAGTCTGTTTGCCATACAATAATCAGAAAACCTATTTAGATCTTGTTGGAGTTTCAGAGTATCCGACACATCACGTATTGTTTTTAATATTTTCATATCGTCGGCATATAGCACAATAGTTGAATATTTGAAACACTTGGTGACGTCCGAAATGAAGATGGTAAATAAGAGCGGACCTAGCAACGAACCTTGCGGTACACCTGATGGTATAGACTTCCAAGTGGAGGTATAACCGTTCAACACGACTGCTTGACTCCGGTTCTCAATGTACGATGCAAACCATCGATAAAGATCGCCATGTATTCCAGCAGACATCAATTTCCGCAGTAACACTCGATGATCTATACGATCAAAGCACTTACTGTAATCAGTATAAATTACGTCTATCTGGGCACGTCGGTCCATGTGTTCCGTGATGTACTCATTAAATAATACTAGATTAGTCGTAGTGGAGCGGCTTTTGATAAAGCCATGTTGTTCATCACTGAATGTACCCGCCAGTGTAGAATAGACTGCTGTGTGAACCACTCTTTCCATAACTTTTGAGAATAGACATAGCTTTGAGATTGGGCGGTAATTGCTAACATCAGATTTATCACCTTTTTTAAATACTGGAGTTACATAGGCTGTCTTCCAGATTTTTGGGACCGTACCCTCTGAAAGAGAACGCCTAAACAAAATAGAGATGGGCACCACCAGATTCTCAGCACAGTTGACAATAAATAAAGGGGGGATAAGATCCGGACCACCAGACTTAGTAAGATCTAAAGTCTTGAGTAAGTGTAAGACCTTGTCAGGACAAATTTCGACAGAATTAATTGATGTGCTGGTGTCATAATTCACCTCGTAGTCAGGTTCATCTTCCAAATCGGACTGTTGGAATGTAGAATAGAAATATCTTGCGAACAGGTCACTGATCTCTTCCCCTGTTCCAGCCGATGTTTCCTGGTAGCGCATTATATTCGGAAAGTTATTGGCGCACTTCTTACTCTTTACGTATGACCAGAATAATTTAGGGTTATGCGTAATCGATGATTCGACTTCATCCATGTAACGTTTGAAGCAAGTACGCTCCATGTCAATGGCTCTTCTTCGGAGTATAGAGAAAGATTGGAAGTCCGATAAGTTACCGTAAATTTTATATTTGCGGTGATATTTCGTTTTTTCCCTTAGCACTTTTATCAAAGCCGAATTGTACCATTTTGGATAAGATTGACGCTTGATAGACTTTAAGGGAATGAATTTATCTCTAAGATCATATAATGTATCATAGAATATCTTGGTTGCTTCGTCTAATGAATCCGATTTTAGGCATTTTTCCCAGTTAATGAGGCTAAGTGTATCATTAATAGCTACATAATTACCTTTATTATAAATATATTTTTTATTAATAACCTCTCGTAACTTGAGAATTTCGAAGAAATTCGCCCGGACAAGTAAAGGTACATGATGCGAGTCTATAGGCACGGCTAGTGAATCGGTACACTCCACAACGGCTAAGGAGTTGTTTGAAAATACCAAATCCAATAGCCTGCCATTTGCGTTCCGTTCGCCATTAAATTGGGACAAATTACAAGTATTTATGGAGTCGAAGAAATCAATAAGTACTTGATCTGACAGGTCACGGGGAAGAAGTTCAGAACTATCGCTGGACTCGTACCACTGCACTTCATTACTAAAGTTGAAATCACCCATAATAATATATTTATCTAATGGTTTGATAGATATTAAGTTGCTAACGTTACTTATAAAATTCTGAAGTTGAGTTTTATAAGAGTTACCCAAGTTTTCTTTGCACAAATAAACGGCACAGATGTGTATATTATAGGTACTTGATGGCCTACCTTGTGTTAGGGAAATAGTTATCCACATATCCTCTGCCGAACTACGCCAATCATAATTTTCTACCACACACAAGTCTTTATTCACCGCAATTAAAACTCCTCCGCCCAGTGACTGCGAAGTACGAACATAATCGCGGTCGCGTCTCCATACTAAATATCTATTATCAAACAATTCACAATTTTCTACACCATCCACTAACCAAGTTTCTGTAAGGACAATCACATCATATGAATTTAGACACACGTTCCTAAAAAAGTTATTTGTTTTCGTACGTAATCCTCTTACATTTTGATAATAAATGTTAAGTGAAGCCATTTTTATATGTTACTTTATCATTTTTATAAACATTTACGCGTATATTAAATCTTAATAATCGAAACTTATAATAAATTGTTATAAAATTTAATGTTATAAAGCAAAGGAAGCGGGTAGATATTATAAAAAATATTATAGCACACAGAACACAGCGAAACACAGAGACACATAATGCATAACTTTGAACAACCTTATTGAATAGTCGTTCAGTGCAAACAATAGGATCATTAGTGTTATCGTGCCAAAGGCTATACGGCTCAAGCAGCAACAAAGAACAGTTGAATTTGGATTTTATATACATATTGTTAAGGTTGTTTTCGGTGCGACAGATAGAATTTGAATAAGTAAAACATTTTATAAATAATTTAAAGGACTGTACGCAGCGACACAGAACATGTAGGAATACAGAGATAGCACACGTTAACTTGCGATTCTCAAACTTTAATATAGTTAACATCAAATAATGTAAGTTAAGTAAGTAGTAAGTGATTATATTATCTTTGATATATCTTTTTCGGAATTTATGAATATTACAGGGGAAGTGTCGGTTTTTCGAGCATGTATTTTGGCGTGCTTGACCCATATGTAGCGAAAATCCTTTTCAACTGCAATCTTTTTAGTTTTTGACAACAACAGCTTATTCCGGGTGGTTAAATGATCATTTATGAATACTCTATGATCGCCTGCAAGCCCAAGGTATTTTGTTGTGAGTGTAGCATTCTTAGAAATAGCTCTAGCGGCTGCAATGAAGTCCTCTTTTACGTATCTATTGTCAATCCATTATGGCACTAATACTCGTCGCCAGTGGGATATTTGGGTAATTTTGAGAGGAGCGATCAATTAAACACGGAGTTTGCGATACAACTGTTTTATTGTACGTCTACCTACATACGTATTTATTTCTAGTATACCTCACACCACATAATTAGTTACACGCGAGCGAAACGCACAGACGTGATCACACAAAGACGTAGTTGCATACGCTCGAGCGAATGAAAACACGCAATTGCGCAAGCACGCAAGCACGTAAGCGCGGCGAGACGAACTACGTAGGCACACGACACGAAAACCCGTTAGGAAAACGCGGGAAGGCCGACCGCCGTTAGAACGGCGCGTCTACCTGTCGACTCACGTAATTAATCACGCGCGAGCCAAATGCAAAGACGTTAATTACATATGCGCGAGTAAATGTAAAAAAACGTAATCACGCAAGCGCGGGCGAGACCAACTACGCAAATAAATCGAGACTAAATACGCGCGAGAGATAGCGAGCGGGCAGGCTGCGCAGCAACACGACCAAACACGCGGGCGGCACAGCCAGAACTTTTGAGATGGCGTTAGTGTTGTGTGTTGAATAAGATCGCGCTATAGTTTAGTTTATACTTTACAAAGACCACCTGTGCGTACTAAGTGGGGCTAAGACTGAACCCGGTGAAAGAGATAGTTGATAGAGAAATAAGTCTGGTGGAAGTTGACAAAACATACAATATATTCACACACGGTTCTACTGGGATAGCTGCTATTTATTTCTTCATACTAATGTGGCAGAATGGATCTTACTAACACTTTCTAGGTGTTTTAGGTCTCGATATAATATTAGAGATACTTTTTATCCCGGAAAGAATCACGGTTCTTGCGACATAGCTGGCTAAATGAATTTAATTGAAACTTTATATGAAGGTGTCTTTATATGAAGGTGACACTTACAGTGTCAACTTCATTAAAACAAAACACTTTTTATTACGATATAAATAAAATATATAACATAAAAAATAAAAAGAAAATATATAACATAGCAAAATACACAATAGCATGACTTCTGCGGAATACCTATTATTTCTTCATACTAAAATGGCTGAACCGATTATAAAGAAACTTAATATGAAATAAACCCAGAGATATAAAATGAGTAAGTGGAAGAACGTTGATATTGGGGAAGACCTAGACAATCTTACCATAACTAAATAGAACGTGTATTATGAAAAGGGCAAGTCAAGAGTCGCCGTAACCGGCGAGCGTATATAAGACAGACTATGAGAGTGGAGAAAGCCAGAAAGGTCTGTAAGAAAAGAACCTGTTGGAAATCTAAAATCTATGCCTACCATGCAAGGGATCTGACGTGATGATAAAGATTGATAGATAGTATTGAAGTATCTTAAGTGAAATAGCAATATGAAATAGGTCACTTTGTTCACACACTATATCATGCCGATACTATCCGTGTAAGTGGTATATAAATCACTCCAATATGCATTTGGTGGATTTTTACCGGCCTGCATGAAGGCTCAAAGATACTTATCATATTTAGGTTAAAAAATCCTGGCAATCCTTTGATTTCCCTCTTCTTCTTCACAGGTAACTAGAAGCCTGGGGACCTGTTGAAATTGTTGTGCAACAAAAATTTACTCATTTTTAAGTTGACTTTAAAATACTTTTGCAAAACAAAGATGACTTGGTTTAACCGATAAAACGTAGAATGCTTAACTTACTTTGTCGAATAGTTCCCCAGGTACGATCCCCGCACAGCTTACAAGAATATTGATTTGGGATTTGTGATTTTGAAATAAATAAGATATTTTAAGCGCATATGGGCACAATAAAAATAAAGGTTTGTTTGTCCGTGTTAGTATCTAGAACGGTGGAACCGATTTTAAAAAGACTATTACTGGAAAATGGAAGAGTTTTCAGAGATTATTCAAGACTCTTTAGCTCGGGAAATGCAATATTTCTGGGGGATAGTTGATTTTAGTTCTCCATATTATTACGGCTGAACGGATTTAAAAGAAACTGAATATGGAGGTGTCTCTTCAATCTTGGAATATATCAAGGTGAAATGCCCATAAAGGCGTCTTACATCGTAAAATAAAACAGAACACTTTTTATCTCGAAAAATAGCACGACTTCCGTGGAATAATTATTATTCTTTCATACCTAACGGATTATAAAGAAACTTAATATGAAAGAAACCACACAGATATACAAATTCAAAAGTGGAAGGACGTAAAACAACAACCAGTTTCACAACAGAACACAACAAAGAAAGAACAGCAAAGAAATATCAATAAAAACGGTAGTAAAAAAAGAAATATACGTATCTACAAAGGGTCAACGCCGCTGTCAGTTGGTAGTGTACCTAGAAGAGGACGCAGATATCAGGGAAGACCGAGACTATCTTACCATGACCAAATAGACCATGTCTTATCCGAAGAGCAAGTCAAGTGTCACCGTAACCGGCGAGCGTGTATAAGACGAACTATGAGAATGGAGAAAACCAGAAAGGTCTGTAAGGAAAGAACCTGTTGGAACTCTGTACACTCTGTCTACTCTGCAAGAGATTTTTTTTTATTTTTATTTATTTGGTTTACCAACAATTGTTTACACTAATACATTTTAAGAATACATACATGTGTCAAGAAAATTTTCTGTGCAACAATTACTTAAAGGTAAACACCGCATGCAATAATAGAAAAAGTACACTAATAGAAAAAGTGCAGACAAATAAATTTACGTCAGTGTAAGATTACAGATAACATAGGCTATTCGATTAAGGTTATTCAAGATTGTTGTTGAAAATAGACCTTTGTTTCGTTAATGAATCAAAGTGTACGTCAATTTTATCACTACACTTGTTCAAAATCTTGCACAACCTTGCACAGGGGGAATTGGCACCTAAAACAGTTTTCCTTAATGGTGGACAAAGTGGCGTGATAGAGTTGCGAGGTATTTTCCACGGGACCCGAAAGTTAAAAAGGGCCAGTAATCGTGGACAGTCAATTTCGTTATTGAAAACTTTACACGCGAACAGTCCATCATTCATATTCCTACGTTTGTCAAGCGTGTTCATATTAAACAATTTCAATCTTTTTTCGTATGAATGTAATTTTTTAGCCTTACCTATTGAGAAAACAAGGTGCCAAAGGAAACGTTTCTGTACTTGCTCCAAACGCAGTGTGTGTGTCGCATAATGTGGGCGCCAGATAATGCTACAGTATTCTAAAATACTCCGAACCAAGCTGTTATAAAGTAATATTTTCGTTGCACTATCACGAAATCCTTTACAATTCCTCAAGAGAAATCCTAACATTTTTGATGCTTTTTTTGTGATATTGTCTATGTGAGGGAGAAAGGTAAGTTTTCTGTCAAAAGTTACTCCAAGGTCACGAATATTGTCAACTTCTTTAATTTTGTGTTTGTTAATAAAATAGTCATGATGTATGCCGCTCTTTTTCCTTGAGTATTTGACATGGTAGCATTTTTTCGTGTTTAGGTGCATTCTATTATATTCACACCATTGGACTAGTCTATTCAAATCACTCTGCAGATTTGAGGCATCTTCGCTTGACTTAATAATTTTTACAAACTTGAGGTCATCAGCGTACATGAAGACATCAGAAAATTGAAAACAGTTTGGGATATCATTTATAAAGAAATTGAACAAGACGGGACCCAGGTGGATTGAACAGGAACTCCTGAAGATATATTTTGCACTGTTGATTGATAACCATTGACTACAACGAAAAATGTCCTACAAGATAAGTAAGAGTGGAACCATCGTAGCAAGGAGCCAGCGATACCATAGGCACGCAACTTCACAATTAATATTTCGTGGGACACTCTATCAAAAGCCTTGCTAAAATCTGTATATAAGACATCCGCTTGGTGGCCTGAGTCAATGGAATTAAATAATAACTCAGTGAAAGTTATTAGGTTCATTGCCGTGGACCATGACTTTACAAAACCATGCTGATGATCACTTAGATATAATTTCAGATGATTTTGAATATAGGGACAGATAAGGGACTCAAAAACTATTGCAAATGTTGACAGAATGGATATGGGCCTATAATTAGTAATATTAGCATTGCTATCCGATTTAAAAATAGGGACTACTTTTGCGTGTTTCCATTTCGAAGGAAATGTACCAGAAGAGAGTGATGCGTTAAAAATAACCATTAATGGTATGACTAACTCAGATGAACAAGATGTAATAAAAATTGGAGGTATGCCATCTGGCCCGGGCCCCTACAATTATCTAATCTTTTTAATTTTGCCAGCAAGGTATCACAATCTATAAGTGGATTAGTTAAACATAAACTATTATTATACAAGTCTTGCAAGTACGGGGAATTGTATTCAACACCACAATCATCTTTGGGACTGTAGACGGAAGAAAAGAACGTGGCAAATAACTCGCATATTTCAGTACCATCAGACGTAGAGGTAACTCCATCAGTCATTGTCATGGGATACGCACTAGATCCACCGCGCTTACTATAAATATATGTCCAAAACAGCTTGGGATTTACTATAAGTTTACATTCAAGTAGCTTTGTGTAATTATTATAGCATACAGTAGGTAAGTGATTACAACGCTTATTAAGAATTTTTAATTCAATTGCATCTAAAGGGTTTTTGTATTTATTGTGACGCTTTCTTATTCTATTTTTTCATTTAAAATTTTTATCAGGTTACGGTTAAACCACAACGGAAATTTATTACTTCTAGGTAATCGAAATGGTACAAATTTGTTTATAGCCACATTAAGAATCTCATAGAATACCTTTAGCATCTCCGTTGAATAACTTTTTCCAATCTTGTTCTTTCAAATAACTACGAATTTTCTGATAATCAGCCTTATAATAATTAGGTCTCGCCGCAGAAAAATTGTATGGTAGCTTCACTGGAGTGTCCAGAGAGAAAATAATGTCCAGAGGTGGATGATGCTGATCAATGTTACATAAAGTTGTAATACTCCTCACCACACTACACATTGAATTAGTTGAAAGTACAAGATCTAATATGCGACCAGCGTGATTAACTACATAGTTATTGTACAGGACGACGTCTGTATAATTTGTATATAATAGATTAAGTTACTGTAGTACATTATGTAATTTAAGTTAGAAATAAGATAGTGTCATAGAATCCTAGCGCATAAGCACTAGTATAAAGTTAGAAGAGTGTAACCCTGAAAGGGATAGGAATAATAGAAGAGTGTAACCCTGAAAGGGATAGGAATAATAGAAGAGTGTAACCCTGAAAGGGATAGGAATAGTAAGAAGAGTGTAACCCCGGAAAGGGACGGGAATAATTGTATCATGATTGGTTTATTGGATTAATAAACTCGGTACAAAGCCCACTAGTTGTGACACACCAAATAGTATTTAAGAGCGCGAAAAATCGCGCCAGACACGTTCGAGCGACTGGACATTAGAAGATAATAGGAAGAAACTCTGCGCGAAGAGGGTCACAACTGGTGGGTGGAGCACTGTTTCAAGACTATTCGGCTTTCATTGAATTCTCCTTCACGACGCATACCAGCCACAGCAGCAACAGGACGCACGACGTATTATTCGTCCTGTTCAGTTATATTGACTTAATTTGTTAACAATAAAAAAAATGATTTAAATACACGATTTAAAATACACTATCATTGGAAAATGTAGGATTTCTCAGAGACTGTTGACTACTTTTTACCTTGAGAAATGCAAGATTTCAGGGGATAGTTGTTTTTATTTCTCCATATTAACACGGCTGAACGGATTAAAAAGAAACTTAATACGGAGGTGTCTCTTAAGTCTTGGAATATTATTATTCCAAAAAGTCGTACGTATCTAAGTCAGATTACAAAATAAACGCGTGCGAAGCCGCGGGAAACAGCTAGTATATTATATGTGATCGCTTGATCGCTTTGTGATCACGAGGTCCTGGGTTCAAATCCTAGGTCGGACAAATGTAGTTTTTCTAACGAAAAATTCCCAGTACGAGTCCGGAGTCTGGAATTGTGCCCGGTATATGGCAATAGGCTCGCCCCCTATTACATGGGACCTAACATCGTCGGCGAAACGTGGGTGTACTCAGTACACCTCTGCCACCCCCTCTGGGGAACATAGGCGTGACGGTGTGTGTGTTGATTATATGTATGTTAGTCTGTAAAGTATATATATTCTATGGTCCTGTAAATTGCACATGTTATTAGTATGTTGGTTCAAGATTTCTCATTCTTTCTCTGTTGAGGATTGGTGCATCCATAGGCACGGGCCGGAGCCAAGTGCTTACGGAGTGGAAAATTCTTCATAACTATTCCATATATTACACAGGTTTACAACGATTTTGGTGCCGGGGATTTTAGACCTGATTTTAAGTATGTCTTACATGGTGAGATCAAAAACTGTTACCGGTTTTTTTCTATGAGCTCGAGTTCCCGAGATATAAGAAATACAGTTTTCAGAAAAAAAAAATATTTTTTTGGTATTAAACATCAAGAAATTGCCTTTTAAGTGATTTTCTTGAATGAGACTGACGTGGGCAATCTTCCCCAGCAATAGTCGGCCATCACATGGGTGTCCCACCTTCCTTGGTATCTATTCTCCACCGTTTTTATGTCTTGGTAGAAACGTTCTCCTTGTTCTTCATCCAAATCTACTAAATTTTGTTGAAATTGATCTAGATGACTATTGAGATAGTGTAATTTTATACTCATATTACAGCTTAAATTTTTGAAACGAACCAGCATTTCTTTTACTAATTCTACATACTTTCCAGCCTTATGATTTCCGAAGGAAATTTTGTGCAACTGCTACAAAAGATTTCCACGCAAGCCTTTCCAGATCTTTCATAGAAGTCTCAAAATTAGTGGTGTCTTTCATTAACTGACGTATTTGAGGTCCATCAAAGATACCTGCTTTTAGTTTTTCAGTACTTAAACCAGGAAATTTCGGTGAGATAAACTGAAAACATGGACCATTTCTGTCGAGAGCCTTAACAAACTGTTTTATCAGCCCTAATTTTATATGCAATGGCGGAAGAATGATTTTTTCTCTTAACTAAGGGTCATAGGCCAAGGTAACATCTCTCATAGGCCAATTTTTTTGAGTCCAATGGTGTGATTTGGCTCGACTGTTCCAGAGACAAATAAAGCATGGGTATTTAGTATAACCACTCCGTTGACCCAATAAAAAATTAACCATCGTCAAGGCGACGCAGATCAGTTATGTTCAAAATATTTTATTTTCTGTAAAAGAATTGAAATTACCCCATATTCTTCTTTCACACATGTTGAGTAAGCAATTGGAACGGGAGCATATTTATTTCCATTATGTAGAAGAACTACTTTGAGACTTCGTTTAGTACTGTCAATAAAGAGACCCCATTCATTTGATTATCTAGGCTGATAGATCGTCAAACCCATGAATATCGGCAAACCACTCACATTACAGCAATACACAAAAATTTTATTAGATGAAAAAAACTGTAATAAGCGTCATTCTCTCGTGCGATATGTAGACACTCGAACATCTGAGGAAAGGCAATATTTTTCTTTTAATCTGGACGCTAGTAGCTCAGCACGTTCCTTAGAAAGATCTAATTCTCTGATGAGGTCATTAAGCTCATTCTGCGAAAATGGCTTAGGATTTGATTTGTTTCCGCAGTATTCAAAGTTATCATCTACTTGAGAAGAAATAGGTGTTTCAGCTTTTTTCTTCTGAGATTGCTGCACTACCTGGTGAAAAGCTGGTATTGGAACATTTTCTGAATCTTTGTGCTGAAGAAATATTAGGGTATTTCCATTTACGGCGATTGTTTTTGTTGATGCCCACTATATTCGTCATACAAAAGTAAGAGTCTTCATAATGATTTTTTTGTTCTCGCCATATCATAGGCCCTCCAAACTTCAAAGACTTACGTGTCCCTTTCTCCCATTGTCGCAAATTTTCAACGCATAGTTTACATACACTATGAGGCGCCCACACTTTATCTTGGTGTCGAATTTCAATACCGAAGTAAGCAGAATACAGACGATTCACAGTGTCTGTTATCGATTTACGCTAATCTTTTAGTATGTATTCACCACGAACATAACAAAATGTATCAGGATTGATAACACAACATCTTGACGTACTAGCCATAATGATACAGTAACATAAACTTTATCGATGTTATTGTAATAATGACTATTTACGAAAAAAGATCGAGAAATAAATTAAATGAGGGTAGAAGGTAAACTAGAGCTGATGAGTAAAAATAACGTATGACAATATACTGTGCATTACCTACTTTATCGACATTGGGCACAAAGAGACAGGCACCAAAAAAAAAATTTTTTTTGTTGGCCTGTGTTATTATTAAAAGTATGGAAGTGAAATATACAAGCTCATTCATACCAGTTTGTCGCAATACCGCAGACGCTTAGACAAAATATCACTCCATGCATCCGCAAACAGATCGCAACCAGAACCACAAAGTACATTTTATCCAGGACTGGCGTCAAGGAGAGAGAGCATTCAGTGCGGCGAGCATAGATTATACAATATATGTAAAAATTAATATTTTAAATAACCCTCTTGCATTAGGATCCGTTATTCATAGATACGTTTTTCATCTCTTCAATTCGCCTGAAATGAAAAACGTATGTATTATAACTATTTAGAAAAAAAATGTTATTTTATTAGTTTATGTGTCATTTATATATCTCTATGCTATTAAAAATAAAAGTACTGTTAAAACTTTACCTGTTTCGCAATAAATCCAAAATCCTTTTTATTTAATCCTTTTATAATCTTCTAACGGTTGCACGGTTTTACATAAAAATTATCTTCCACAACACCTTTTACTAACTTTGACGGCGGCCATAATGACTTACTTTATTTTTGTTCTTTTCCTCTTTTTTATTATCGAACAAGTAGCCATCATCAATAGACTAATAATCAAAAATACCGACAATAATTATAATTAATATTTAATAAATTAAAATAATGAAGGACATTGTTTAAAATAAATGAAACAATATCCCGGAAGTTAACTGTACCACGACATCATAACAGAATAGGAGACCTTAGGTCGTGAACAATGTACTCGAAAAATATAGATGACGATGCACATTATTTCTTGTCCAGTGTGTGTCAATGCAAAACTTTACCGAACGCAAAAAAATATATTTTTCTTGTTTATATAGGCTTAAATTATTGGTAAATTCTCAGCTTTTTTGTTAGTGTCGCTAGAAATAAAATCTCGTTTTAATGTTATTATAATACAGTTACGACTTCAATACACCCCGATATCTCGTGAACCCCTTATCGGGGGATGTTAATTTTAAAACGCATGACACACCCATAGGTGAAAAAGATCAACATCAAAGATCTAGAATCCGCGCCTAAGTGCTAAAACGTCTAGAAGTTTCCTCCCTTTAATTTATCGCCGGCGCGCGGTCGCAGTAAACAAGTACCTACTTGTTCACGTACAAATAGGTTTGTTATAATAATACCGCATTGTGGACGCGCCGATTATTGTTTGATGTAGAGGGTTCGCGCCCGTTCTAGAACTTTCGTAAGAGTATAAAAGGAACACAGAGCGCGGAGACACTCAATCTCTTTTTGGAAGCGACAGCGATCAAATCGGGAACAAGCGATCTAAGTGGACTACGCCGGCGACCTTAGCAACGATATACGGATACTACGAGTGACTTAGCGACTTGGAAGCAGTATTTGGGCACTAACGAGAGTAGTACTAGTGTGTGTTTAGTGCTTGTGTGTACTCGTGTGGGACGTACTGTTTTGTGTATACAGCGCCTAATAAAGTTCTTCGCACGTTATTCGGCACTTAATTACCCCGCTACGTAACAATAGATTTGCTTCCTTGTTTATTAATATTTTAGGTAGCGTGTGCTCAACTGTACTTTTAATTTTTTTTTCGGAAAATTATCAAGTTTCTACTGACTGTAAGCAAATCTATCCTTGAGTTGAATATTGAAATCGGCCATTCAGCCGGGATTTGGAATGGGGATGTAGAGATTATTTTATACTTTTTAGTCCGTTTTAAAGACGTGATATATTAAAGTTTTTTATTTATAAATAATTATGAATTCCTGTTGGATTTCTACAGAATTCACTCTCTGTCTACCCTGCAAGGAATCTGGCGTGATGATACAGATTACCCTATTCGTGCAGTCATGATGACTGGATTGATCCATAGATATGTTATTTCTATCTTTAACGTATTCTCCCTTTTTTCAGGGTTTATGCTTATATAACGAAGATTAATACAACGAAGGGAATTCTTTCGTGGAACGCACCTTACGCTATACCATGCTCTGTGTACTCTACTTCCCTTCCTTCACTATCACTGGCCTGGCGCTCCCTTCGATGTCGGCATGGTTGGCGGTTTTTAAAGTCCTTACTCCGAGGCTCAATCTCCTGTGCGGGAATGGTGGCAGTGGTACAATTTTTTTTTTCTTTTCGTGGCAATTGCGTTTACATTGTGCCATTGTACAAAGTTTACGAATATTCATCTCTAAATTAATTCAACTACCCAATGAACTTGATGACGAATATGATATAATGAAATTGATGAAGTGCCCCACCCTGGGTAGTAAAGTGATGGATACTTTACATACCAATTGCAACGGCCGTTTTGAGGGAAATCGAAAAGGCACGTTTTATCACTTTGTTACAATTACCTTCACTCATGCACATATAGGAATACATAATGGTTAATATTCCACCAACATTACACATTATAATTCGAAATAACACAAGTTTTGGAAATTAAAACAAATTGACAACATCGCTCTTCGATTTCCCGCCAAAAAGTCCAGGGGTACAATTAACAACTTCTCCGTCCAATGAATCACATACGATTCACGGGCACGTTATGGAATAAGTTCATGAATCACATATGGTTCATTAACCGACTTCAAAAAGGAATAGGTTGAATGTTCGTCTATCTGCATGCTTTATTATGTATGGTCACCGATATTTCCGTCAATTGTGGACCGATTTTGATGATTCATTTTTCATTAGGTTCAGTATAGCTGCAAGGTGCTCCCATTTTAATTTCATCGGTATTGGACCTTAGCACATACATACACCAGGGGACTCCTTAACGATTATTAATATGGATGTGTAGATTGAGTTATTATAAGTATTTTGCTAATCCTATACGTACCCTACCGTAGAACTAAGCAGAATGTTTGCAGACTTCAAAAAAAATCTTTTAAAAATAAAGGTAAACCGACTTCAAAAAGCTTAAAATAAATATTTGAAGTCGGTGCTGGTTGATGCAGTCGGTTATTTGGCACCGACTTCAAATATTTATTTTTTGCTTTTTGAAGTTGGTTTACCTTTTCTTTTAAAAGATTTTTATTTTACAATTTTAAGTGACGAGTGAATTATTTAGTAATATTTATATACCGATATTATATTATTTTGCTGTGTTGTACAGTAAGGTACCTACAGGATTAATAACGGACTATAATAACGGAATCTATACATTCGTGCTGTTCGCCGTTAAGGAGTTCCCTCTTGTATCTTCAAAATCCAAGGTCCAATACCAATAACATTAAAATAGGACCACCTCAAAACTATACAATTCAAGGAAATATCGCTGAACATACATAAAAAAAGAAAAGCATATATACAACCGAACATAGAACCTCCTTCTTTTTGAAGTCGGTTAAAAAGGAGGAAGGTTACAGTTCGTGTGTGTTTTTTATAACGTTTTTATTTATGAACTGATTTTGATTATTCTTTTTGCGTTGGGCTTAGTATAGCTTCGAGGTGGTCCCATTTTAATGAAATCGGTATTGAACCTTGGACTTTGAAGATACACCAGGGGACTCCTTAACGGCAAACAGTACGAATGTATAGATTCCGTTATTATGGGTATTATATCAATCCTGTAGATTTACCTTGCTGTAGAACTAAGCAGAATAATATAATAAAGGCAGGTATGCAAATATTATAGTTAATTCAGTCATCATTTAAAATTGTAAAATATATAACTTCTTTAAAAAAGGGAAACCAAATTCAAAAAGCAAAAAATAAATATTTGATTTCGGCAAATATTTGAAATTCCAAAAATAGTAAAGCCGCGTGAACGTGTCGTCACACATGTGAAAAAATGATCACAAAATGCTTCAGGACGCGTGGACATGTATGTGACACAGTGGCTGAAGTTGGTATGAAAGTCTTTCAAAACAACTTGTAACTGTAGTTATAGGGTAAAACAATTCATCAGAAAATTTTTTTACAGCAATAATGGGAATGATCTGTGTCTATTATTTTAAAACGCTTTTTACAAGCTTCTATTTAACTTGCAATGTTCGTATGTCTGTCTTTCCGGTTGAAATCTAGTGATCCGTTTTTCAAGCACTTGCGGGTATCCTATTGAGCTAAAATTTGGCATACGTATGTAAAGTCAATGACAACACAATAATATGGTACCATGGCACTGGTCTGATGATAGAGTCGGAAGGTGGTCATTAGAATATGTGAACTGTACAACATAACCCCCTCGTGTTTAGGCTTGTTAGATTGGTATTGACATGTACCTACTATACAAACAGATGGTGTTCAGGGTCTGATGATGGAGCCGAAAGGTGGCCAATGGAACCACCCATCGACTCAATATAACCCTACCGTGTTTAGGCTCGTTAGATTTGTCTCAACGAATACTGTAGATCCAGACTGTGTCCAGGGTCTGATGATGAAGCCGGAACGAGGCCATAGGAACTTATCAACTAAGCAAGATCACTTCGTAGTGTTTTTGCTTTTGTTATATCATCTGTGCCGTCGTCTACGCCGAGTGGGATCAACACTACGCTCGGTCGCTTGTTTCCCGAACATAACTTTCTAACAGTCTCTTACGCCGATTTCCCTAACAGCATAATCGATCCCACTGACAAAAGTGATCCAGTCTCATTCATTTAACCCAAATCCGGCACTCTGTTGAGCGGAATTCTGACCCTCACAACGCTAAAAATTTGTCGTCACCTCGCAATTTTTTCTGATGATTATCTAATGTTCTGTTGACTTAACTAACGTAGTTTTTAGGGTTTCGGGAACCCTTACAGGATCACTTCGTTGTCCGTCTGTCGGACGGTTATCATGCCGCTGCCGCCGCCGCCGTCCGCAACGTTTGTTCAGACGTGCCAAGGGACGAAATACGACTTGTGGTGTGTATGCTTGCAATCTTGCATGACCTTGTTTGATTTTTCACCATTATAAATACGAACGGCCAGGATATACGTCCTCATTTGTTTCCGGAATTTCGAAAAGAAAACTAAAGTAAAGTGAATCGATGTTAGCGTTTGCCGCCGCGTGTTGGATAATATCACTTTGTTGATTGGCTAACTTTACTTTTTTGACATCCACTCACAGCACAATCAAATAATTATTTTCGAAAACTATTAATTCGTGCTTGGAACTCAGCCGCAACGCAAATTTCCTTCATCATCATCATCTCAGCCTATACTTGTCCACTGCTGAACATAGGCCTCCCCAATCGCTTTCCAGCGTAACCGGTCCGATGCCACCTGCATCCAACGACTTCCTGCGATTTTCACAAGATCGTCGGTCAATCTGGCAGGTGGTCGTCCCACGCTGCGCTTGCCAATACGTGGTCTCCACTCTAGAATCTTTCTGCCCCAACGCCCGTCCGATCTTGCCACTTCAGCTTGCTAATCTTAAGGGCTATGTCGGTGACCTTGGTTCTTCTACGAATCTCCTCATTCCTGATTCGATCACGTAGAGAAACGCCGAGCATAGCTCTCTCCATAGCTCGCTGAGCAACTCTGAGCTTTTTTATGAGACCTATAGTAAGAGACCACGTCTCTGATCCATATATCATCACTGGTAACACACATTGACTAAAAACTTTAGTCTTTAGGCACTGACGTATTTTGGATGAGAAGATGTTGCGCAGTTTCCCGAACGCTGCCCAGCCGAGTTGGATTCGTCGATTGACCTCTCTCTCAAAGTTGGGCCGACCTAACCGGACTACCTGTCCCAGGTAAATGTATTCGTCGACAACTTCAAGAGTAGAGTTCCCAACGGTGAGTGCGGTGGGTACGACATGGACGTTAAACATTATTTTCGTTTTGTCCATGTTCATTTTAAGACCCACTTGTTGAGATACTCTGTTAAGGTCGCCGAGCATTCGTCCTAGATCTTCCAGCGACTCCGCCATAACCACAATGTCGTCGGCAAATCGAAGGTGAGTGATGTATTCGCCATTGATGTTGATGCCAAGTCCTCGCCATTCCAAGAGCAAGAGCAAGAGCAAGAAGGCGTCCTCTATGGTGGTCGTAAACAGTTTCGGAGAAATGACGTCTCCCTGTCTTACTCCTCTTTTTATGGAGATCGCCTTCGTGCACTACCCTTGTACTCGGACTGACATGGTGGCGTTATTATACAAGCACTTCAACACTTCGATGTACCGATAGTCAATGCGGCATCGCTGGAGAGATCTAAGAACCGCCCAAGTCTCGATCGAATCGAATGCGTTCTCATAGTCCACAAACGCCAAGCATAGTGGCCGATTATTCTCCTCGGTCTTCTGTATAATCTGCCGCAGCGTATGTATGTGGTCTATGGTACTAAAGCCTTTCCGGAAACCGGCTTGTTCGGGAGGCTGAAAATCATCAAGCCTGCGTTCGAGACGATTAGCGATGTCTCTTGAAAACAACTTGTAAACATGGCTCAGCAGTGTGATGGGCCTATAGTTCTTTAATAAACTTTCTTCAAAAAGAGTACCACCACACCCCTGTTCCATGCTTCCGGCGTTTTCCCTTCGAGCAAAACGGAATTAAACAGCCTCTGAAGGACTTTAAGTACCGGCGATCCGCCCGCTTTCAGAAGCTCTGCGGTAATTCCGTCTTCACCCGGCGCTTTGTTGTTTTTAAGTTGTCTGAGAGCCATTCTAATCTCGTACAGGCTGATGTCCGGGATATCTTCAGTGTAGTGTCGGGTTACTTGGCTCTTGGGTCTTTTACCAGGTCAACAACAGGTTCAGCTACTGAGGTATACAACTGCCCATAGAACCTCTCTATCTCCCTGAGCACCTCTGACCTATTCGACGTTACGTTTCCGTCCTCCGTCTTCAGCTTCGTCAACTGCGAACACTTTGGAGCCCTTGTTCTGCTCTATGGTCTCCTCAATACGTCTTGTATTGAAGGACCGTAAATCGTGTCGCAAGGACATCAATATCTGTCCATTGAGCTGCCTATAGGACTTAGCATCATCGGCGGTTTGGAGTGTCATGGTACGTCGCTCAGCCATAAGGTTTCGGGTGTAGTCAGATAGCTTTTGAGGCCTTTTTTTACGGTGGGGCTTAAAATGCTTGGACCCGACCGTATGGACAGTCTCTACCAACCTATTGTTGATTTCGTCCACTGATGCGCTGCTGTCTAGCAATTCGAAGCGGTTTGACAATTCGAGTTGGAAGTTCTCGAGGTTTTGGATATGTGCATTAGAAGGTCGGAGCGTAGACTTCATCAGACGCGATCTTTCCATTTTGACATTAATATTTATTGTGCCTCTGACCATTCGGTGATCACTGCCGGTTTTTACCCTGTGAATCACGGAGACATCATTAAATATTTGTCGATTGGTGCTCATGATGAAGTCTATCTCATTTTTTGTGAAACCATCAGGGCTCATCCAGGTCCATTTCCTATGAGACGGCTTCTGGAAGAAAGAGTTCATCATAAAGAGTCCCTCCTTCTTCAGAAATTCGGCCAGCCTCTGACCCCTGTGGTTGCGCTGCCCATATCCAAATTGCCCCACTCTCAACTCATCATCGCCCCGTTTGCCCAGTCGCGCATTGAAGTGACCCATAACTACTGTAAAGTGTGCTTTGGAAGTATGTATGGCTCTACTAATTTCCTCATACATAACTTCGACCTCATCATCTGAGTATGCCGAGGTCGGTGCGTAGGCCTGTATGACCTTCAGCGAATATCTTTTGGATATTCTGAGTATCAGGTACGCTACCCGGCTCGACACACTAGTGATGGACACAACGTTGTTTATGAGTGACTTGTGGACGATAAATCCGACACCACCTTGGGACTGCTGTTCGCCCTCCCGGTAGTAAAACAAGTTGCCGGATTTTAAGGTTATCGTGTCCTCGCCCTCTCTTCGGACCTCCGATAAACCAACAATACTCCACCGCAACTTGTTTAACTCTTCTTCCAGCTAAACTAGCTTCTCATCTGTCCTCAATGTGCGTGCGTTGTATGTCACCAGGGCCAATTTTCGGTTTCCATAGTTAAATCTAATCTTCACATTTTTTGTCGAGTTTTGGGAATATGGTAGAAATGTAGCTGCAGGTCCACCGAAACCAGCTAAATTTTGAAAGTGGTCTATGAGAAAAAAGTCTGGGAACCTCTGATTTAAACTGTAAAATATATAAAAATAAACATCGTCACGTCTATATTTCCAAAGGACGGTTGTTAGGTATCATGCAATAGGGGGCTAGCCTAATGCCATTATATCGGGCAGAATCCCAGTTGATACCGGAAATAAAATTTGATATCGAAAAATTACATTTGGTCCGCCCTGGGATTCGAACTCAGGACCTCGTGATCGCTACGGACCTTATTCGACAATTGACTAACGAGGCATAGGTAATAGGCTTTTCAAACACTTACGGGTTGAGCTGAAATTTGGCATACATATGTAAGTTTGATGACAATGCAATATTATGGTGCCATGACTACGCAACATAACCACCTCGTGTTTAGGCTTGTTAGAATGGAATGGACAAGTACTATATAACCAGCGCCTATAGCCAAGTTGACAATCTACAGTCGTTAACGCTAATAGGAAGCGGAAAAATGTATGGGAATGACATTTTGCAACGAAAAGTCACGTGGTCAAAACAATGCGCTATCGATTGCGACAAAAGAATAGAAACAAAACGCTTGCAACTTGTCTAGGCCCTCAGAAGATGTTCAGGGTCGGATGACAAAGCGGGAAGGTGGCCAAAGGAACTACTCAACATAGCCCTACCGTGTTTGGGCTCGTTCGATATGTTTTGACGACTTCTATAGACCCGTATGTTGCCCAGGGTCAGATGATAGAGCCGGAGGGTGGCCATCAGAACTACCCAAATACTCAACATAGCCCCGCCGTATTTGGGCTCGTTGGATTTGTCTTGACAAGTGCCATGGTTTACGTATAATTAAATTATTTAAATTCAATGAAACCTCGCTACATGGCGCTCATTGCGGCGTATTAAGTTTTCTATATAGTTTATATAGTCGATAGTTTTTTTATATGGTTAGATCATAAGCACAGATCACAAGGACACCGTTTCCGGATCTAATATAGATCACGGTGACTTAATAGGTAGTGTTATTAGCGCATCCTTTAGGATCTACTTAGACTCTAGATTCTAGACCCCAGACCTTAAACCCGTGTTGCCATATCTACCAACTTTTTGGGAGATCTTCATATTTTGCCTCTAGTCTACCTATCTACCACTTTATTGCTCAAATCTACCAATTTTTTTAAAATATTACGAATTCATAGTAAAATCGTTTTTTACCAAGGAGTTTGAATATAGCAATAAGTGAAACAACGTTATTAAGTCTAATTGAGCGCTGACACGGATTGTATGATTTTAACACGCTTTTATTAATTAATAGGAATGTTACAAAACTTTTTAATTTGCTCTATAAATGAACTTGGTCCACTGTGTCCACATGGTCCAGCTCGATCGAGTACGTTGAGCAAGTGCATCAACTCTCTCGAGTTAGTTACTCCGTGCGCTCCCATCTGTTGAAATATTTCCCTAAAAGAAAATGTCACCAAATGGTAACCCTTATCGCACCTGCGCCCCCCTACAATGTCATCTAAGTGTCAAAAGATCCTTAACGCACTATAGCTAACAATTTGGTATCTTTCACGGTTTTCCTTAGTAAATAGCGTGAGTTGCATAATCGAGTACGGGTCAGAAGCTCCATCTCTAACGGCTTAAAAGGTAGTATGATCAAAATATTTGAAATCATGGAAAAAAGGATAAGAACATGCAGGTTGGCTTTAGGAAATTAAAACAGGTAAATGGAATTCTTATTACAAAGCGGGAAGACTGAACTTGAATGATACAAGTAGGTAGATCTCCCAATTTTTATATTATGGTCTACCAGTCTTTGAGACTTCCAATTTTCTAAAATGAGAGTTGGCAACACTGTCTTAAACCACCAAAGTACTTGTCGGTCTCCGTTGTGTATTTGCCATGGGGATTTTGCTATAATAGCTTGTTCTCAAAAAGATCTTTTTAAATTATGTATGGTATATTTTGATGATTCTTTTTGCTTTGGGCTTAGTGTAGCTCCAGGCTCTTTTATAATTTCATTGGTCTTGGATCTTAACATTTGAAAGTACACCAGGGAACCGCTTAGCGACAAACAATACGAATGTGTAGATTAAGTTATTATGAGTTTATGACCATGCTATACCTACCTTACTATAGAACTAAACAAGATATCAACGAACGCCAAAAAAGGAGGTTCACAATTAATCTGCGCTAATAACAAAAAAGGTTCTGGGAAAATATACAATAAATTACCAAATTATATAAAAGATATGAAAATTGACAAATTTATAAAAACACTGTGCTAGATATTAATAGAAAAATGTTATTATTCTGTCGAGATATATAAAATATATGACAATTTGGTAAAATAAATAGGACAAAATTTATTATCAATTATAATTTAATATTCAATTTTATAATGATATTTTATATTAATTTTATTACATGATATTTGATATAATAATGTAAATCATGACCATTTAATTTGTACGCCTTTGGCAAAACATGGTGAAACTTATTTTAATTTTATAATTAACTTTCTGACTACCCGTGTTTAACAAATAAAGGATTCTGATCTGTATGCATATTTTTTATGTTTTACCATAACTTCTTCGTTCATAATCCGATTTTAATGTTAATATATAATTATAATAAAAAATTTAAAAAAAAACATGCTTTTATTGCGAAAATACGACGGGGATATTATACTAACGGCCGTTCTCAATAACCTATCTAACGCTTACTGTCAGTGAAAATATCTATCCCTAATAGCTATCTGCTCATTAAACTGTTTCAATAAACAAAGATAGATAGAAATTTCTATCCATAACTTTTAGCTTTCTTTGGGAGGGTCGATATGTATAATAACCATAGATTATTCATATAAAAAATAAGAAAAGCGTTTCAATATTACTTTGAATGCCTCTGCAGATGGAACAAATTGTCGGTTGTTAGATTTTTGCTTATCTTTCAAAATCGGCGGACATTAAAGATCCCTTGCTAAGATTTAATAAAACAACAACACGTAGAATAAATTCCATATTCACTGATGAAAGCGATACTGAACTATTCGAAGACCTATTTGACAAATATGATTCGGAACCGTCGCTCAAAGAAGTCTGCAGTCTGTGAACATGTCCTTGACCACACCCGCAATAACATCAGATTTGATAGACCACAAATTCTCGTGAAAGAACACCGATTCCTACCAAGGATGGTTCGCGAGGCTATTGAAATTAAAAAACATCCTAATTTCAATAGAGAAGATGGCTGGGTGCTTCCATCGTATTGGGATCCGGTAATTAATATAATCAAATCCAAAACCAAGCATAACACTGCAAGACCTCAAGACACCGTGAGCTCATTCTGCGTAGATCGGACCAACAACAACAAAAATAATTAAGAAGTTTGAGGGTACCCCGGAACAACTATGCCTTTTGGACGTCTAACACCTCAGTCCCTCCCGTGACCATGGGTGCTGTGAAGCACTCGAAACGTCGGGAACTAAAAATAAAAAATAAACCGCGATAAAATCCGTAAAATACGGAGATCCCAAAGTTTATACCAGGATAAACTATGCAACGGGGCTATCAGAATCGGACTTCATTTATTAATTTAGGTTAAATAAATCTTCTGTAAATGATTTGTTTTGCTTTGGTCACGTCTTCTGGGTAAGTTTATATATTTTATATAATCAAATAAAACGTGTTATTTTTGGCCTAAGTATTCTTACAAAAAATGTTTTGTGTGATTTGATGTGATGTGTCTCGAGCTATAGCGGGGTTGTACCTCCAGTACGTAAAAATTTTCGAAAATACACAAATTGGATTTAATCACATCGCTAGATTTCCTAGAATTCTTCCTAGAATTGACTGCACACATGTTCCAATTCAGTCACCTAGTGAGTAGCCATTAATATTAATAATTTTGCAATGATAGTGTACGCCACCAAGCGCTCTATCTGTCTCTACAGCTCTCCAGGTATACACTACCACTTCATACATGTATATTTTATTTTCTCTGTACTGCCTGTTCTTTTGTATTGTGATTATGGTGGTGTACAATAAAGGGTTTCGTCATAATCTATATATATGTTTATTTTTTTAAAGATTCAAACGTAGGAGTAGAATACCGAAACAGGAAAGGCATATTTTCCATCAATGTTCAGGCAGTGATTCAAATTTATTATTTATGAATACCGTTTCTCGTTGGCCTAGATCTACGCATTACTTCACTATATTTAATAATTATTTATTAAAAAGTAAGTAGATAGTGTATTTTTATGAAAATTAGTAATATTTTTACTGATTGCCACGTTGGTCTAGTGGCAAACCGCATGGCTTTGTGATCACGAGGTCGTGGGTTCAAATCCTAGGTCGGACAAATGTAGTTTTTTAACGAAAACTCCCCGGTATGATTCCGGAATCTGGAATTCTGGCCGGTATATGGCAATAGGCTCGCCCCCTATTACATGGGATCTAACATCGTCGGCGAAAAGTGGGTGCACTCAGTACACCTCTGCCACCCCCGCTTAGGAAATATAGGCGTGACGGTAATATTTTTTTTATAAGAAATTGCCTATATTACATCTCTGACTGTCAGTTCAATGTAAAGATGGTGCTTTTGGTAACCGACTTATTGGGAATAGTGCATATCCTTGCACCTCATACCTTTTGACCCCGATACTGAACCCAGAGTCAGTAGGAGATAATCGCTATAACGAGGCGTATATAAAGACGAGAAACACTTTAGAAAGGTTAATAGCACCTAAGTTACTATTATTTATAATCATAGATGTGTTCTCTTTCAGACTTTAATTAACATATAGCTGGCCCGCCTGCGGCTTCAATGGTGTCACATGCTCACGCTGCACTCCACGCCATCAACCTACCAACAAATGTAAAATAGACCTGGCAATAATAATCACCTTCTATTAATCTACTATTTATGATTTCTATCAAGTAAATGAAAATCAATAAAGTCACAATATAGGCAGATTATAGATTTTTATTTAATCTTATAAAGGTTCGGAGGTTTTCGTTTGCTCCACTTACAGATGAAATTATACATAAAAATGTTACCAGCTTTATCTAAGGGCAACAGACGGGTAAAAGTTTTCGAACCTAACTTATATATATATTTTTATTTCAACTTATCAATTTCGAATTAGCGCAGTGTGTAAGAGCTTAAGCCGCTCTGCCCACTGCGTCAAATAGTCGCGGGTTCGAGTCCCGCACGGGACAAATCTTTGTGTGATCCACAATTATTTGTTCCGGTCTGGGTATTTGTGTATGTGAATTTTCATGTTTGTAAACGCACCCACGACACAGGAATAAATCCTAGTGTGGGGCTACGTTTTTAAAAAAGAAAAGAAAAAAAAATGTTTTGCAATTGAATTAATTTTATTTCCTCCGCAACCTTACTCGATTTTAGTTCTAGGTAATGAGCTAGGGCGAGCTCTTTATCCCTCCGAGCTCTCATAGTCTCTTCTGAGAGTTTGCGTCTTTTGTTCACTGAAAGTAGTAAAGTATAATGAATACGACACCTTTATCTATTACACGTAAAACACTACGAGTGTCGTTATCATGATCAATTATTATGTAGCACCTAACAAGGATGCTGCACGATCCAGAGCCTCATCCGGTGGAATTACCACCACCTGTCTGCAAACAATAATGATTATTACAAAGTTTGAATTAGTGAACGATTATAAGCACCTAATCAAAATTCAATAACAAACCTTAAGGTTATTTTGCCTTATGAGAGCATTCCGCTTCCTCGCCGATTTTTTTTAATTCTCCCACTTGAGGCGAAGATAGTCAGGACGCCGCATCACTCCTGTCATAGCACTAAACTCGTGCGCTATAGAGTTTCATGCTTCTTCTTTTAGTTTAATGATTTGCCGCATTTGTTGCTTTTGTAGTGAGCACCTTACGTTTAGAAACCAGGTCAAGTAGATACATCACTTTATCCTTACCAAGAGGTCTAGACTTCATATGTAGGTACAAAATATTTTAGGGCATATTTACAAAAAAACTGTTTGCATACTTTAATCAAATCATTATCATGTCAAATCAGTAGGACTTACAGTTAACTGTTTAGTCATATTACACCGACTTTCTTCTTAAAGCGTTGTAATTTTGCCAATGTTAATACCTTAATTAATTTTGCAAATCACGAATCATAAAAATACGTTGCTTGCTGTCACTTCTAAAAATATTACGTTTTATTGCTTGCGAGTAAAGGAGTTGTTGTTATCCAATTCATAAAAATGCTCTGTTAATTATTAATTTTTTAATTTAATTTTTAACAGTAGTCAATATTTAAGTCAATTGTAAATTTGAATAATGTAAATAACATATATTATCTTATCTTAAAACGTAATCGTTTTTAGGTACAAGGCAAAAATAAAACGCTTCGGAGGGCCTCTATAACCAAAGAGAGGAAACGTTATCTATCCTTAGACTGAAGTAAGCATAACGTAATGTCGATATTTAGACAGCAGTAAGAGATAGATTACTACCTTCCTCTTATCTTCGATATCTAACTGCGGCTAATGATAGATACGTTATTGAGAACGGCCGTAAGAGGAGTTACTTTGGCATCCTTCCGGCTCAGACCCTGCTCGCCTAGTTATCTATCTCGTTTAGATGAAAAGTTTTATGGGCCACCTAAAACAATAACCACCAATCAACATATCCCACACGCTCAAATCGATTCCAGTCCAATCGATTAGAATAAATTCAAAAATAGATTTTATTAAAATACATCAACATAACTAGACTGAACTATTTCAGTCATTTCGACAATCGCCTATAGCGCCCAAAGGCCACCCGAAATCTCACGAACGTAGTTTCGGTTTCGGCCCTAGTTTCGGCTGGATTTCTGCCGAAACTACAATTTTGCACTAAAACTGGTCGAAACCGGTACGGAACCCTTAGAGCGCGAGTCCTACTCGCACTTGTCCAGTTATTTATAGTCGTTTCTGTCAACAAAATTGTTACGTATCTTATATCGTTTTTGTTGATTATTTATACATTTCATAGTACCTAGTAGAAATTGTATACAATGCCAAGGAAATTTATTAACAAAAGAAAATTTTACAAATTATTTCATAGATTTCCTAAATCGGCCCGGCGGCATTGTATACATTACCTAGGAGTTGTTGTAGATTTCATTTCGAGTAACATATACATATTATACCAGTAAACTTTTATCTCTGTATAGCTGTGAAGCAGCCACATTGACAGTTATTTTCCTCTTTATCCTGCATTTGGCCGGACCTCGCATAGGTGCTGACGGCTGACACCAGGTAGGCACAGAGTAGGTACTTCCTTACAATGAAGTAGGTATCTTATTAAGGGTACATATAAAGATAAATAATAAATCAACTCGCACAAATAATTTATTTGGTATTTACATAACAAATCGGTTATTACGAAATATACCTATTATACGTACGATACATAGAAATTTAATGAAAAATAGAATATACATATAAAAGAATAGATATTATAAACGACATGTCAAAATACGTAAGTAGGTAGGTTCATAAGACTACCTTCTCCCAGTCGGGTGGCTCCTTGAACAATGCTAATACACAGGGCGTAGTTGCAACGGCGGTGCGCGGGGGCACGCGGGAATCAGCTCCTATCTTTATTTTAACAGAACCGAACAGTAGCCTCAAGAGAACCAAAGCTGCCGGCCTAAGATTAAATAATAAGGGGAATGTGAGTTGCAGCAACGTGCCAACGACGTGAGATGCGCGTTTTAAAGAATGTTGTGATACTTAGTCGCCGTTTAGGCATCTTAACTCAAAAAGCATTGAAACATAAGCTTTATATCGTGTCGGTACGGTAACATTTTTAAAATTTAAAAATATTATAATATATAAGTAGTCCTTTTCGTGACACGATGTTACTTTAATTTGACACGATGTTACGTCAATGCTTAGCCTTGAGACGAGTCGGTTCAGAGTCGTTAGGTGTTCGACGTCCCTTAAGATACGCGTACTCCAAACGACCGAACGAGTAGACCCGACATCACAAGCTAACATCAGAAGGTTAAGTACTATGGGCGTGTTAAGATCCGCGTGCCTAGAGGGTCAATATATAGGTATTTAACGGCATTATTATTTCGTACGGACATTAATACGTAACATTTACGCGGCGCCGCGCACTACAGAGCATGTGAAGTCACTGCGCACCGCGCGCCGCCGCCCGCGCCGCCGCCCGCGCCGGTCCACGCTATGCTGTAGTCGTACAGCGATACAGCCATTACCTACTCTTACTACACATTGTCGACACTTCATTCAGTCTTCTCGTTGCACTCAGCTCATACGGAACGATAGATAAACTACAAAAACTAATCCGATACCATCATAATGTATAATATTTGTATATCACTTAGGAAACCTATTTTATGGGGTGATCGTAGGCCGTAGTATCAGAGTTCTGCGTGACACGCACCGATCGGGCGCGGCGTGTGAACCATATCTACTGGAGGTTTCACGAAGGTCACGACACGACCGTGACGTTCGCGTGACTAACCCGGTCTGGCTCGTCGGCGTGATGTACTAGTGATAGTGGACTCTTCTTTCTAGCAGTAGCACAGTTACCTTATTTAATGAGCCTAGATTTTGTCACAATTCGTTACGAGGAGACACGATATTGCAATTACCGCATTGCGGCAGGAGTCGCCTACTGTTTATGTAAGCCCGTGAGTATAATAATAACAAATGCAGAACATCTCAGTTCTCGTAGAATCCTCTCAGTGAAGTGTTTCAATGTTTAGTCTCGGCTCGCGGAGTACGGTGCTACACCATCCACAGATACTATATAAAGGGGAACAACAACAATAACTAGGTACAAGAAGGATATGCTCTATGGTTGGTCCTACGTGGGTGTTGCGACGTGGGCTCGTCGGTGGAGCCCTCTCCGCCCCGCCGACACCGCGTCCTTGCGTCGTCCGTTGCGCACGAGGCGGGCGGCCCACGTCGCGGCGACGCGCCGGCGGCTCACTTGATGGAGCAGGTGAATTGCGCGCGAAGCCGCTGCAGCGACGAAGTCGACGACTCGTTCTGCAAAAATACGCCGTCGTGAGCCACACGCGCACACGCCTGTTTCCGTCTCGTTAGTCATATGTTCTATACTGTAATTAAGTAATGTGGATCATATGATCGACGAGAGTAAGTACATGGGTATATGGCAAAATTATCTCGAGTATTCATCTCAGGTATGCAATCCAAACTATAATATGTACATAGACAGAATTGAAAGGATTAAAAAATGATCGTAAGGTATATTTAATATCGATATAAAACATATTTACCGAATTATATTAGTCGATGTTAGAAATTTCATCTATTACCCTTACAAGAGCGAAGGCGTATTGCTGACTTAGCGTACTTATTTAATATAGCAAACGGTTCCGTAGATTGTCCAGAGCTGCTGGGCAAAATAGGGTTTCGGACTCACTCAAACTTTTTTAGAAAACCCTGCCTGTTAAATGTACCTAATGCGAAATCCACTTACCATCAAAATTCCTTTGTTATTCTAGCCTGCAGATATTTTAAAACAGTGGTGCATGATACTGATATAGGTAGATCTTTATTTCTGTTTTTCTGTGAGTAGTATTATAATAATAAAAATCGAAAGAGGCATAACTCCGCTTTCCTTGGCAAACGGGAATTGGCGAAGGCCCCAGGTATTAAGTATTTCGGACCGTACAGCTATATGGAAGGGCAACGAGCTACACGGACGGTTCTATCGGTGTGTGTGTGTGTGTGTGTGTGTGAATGATCTTCGCTGTTGGCCGCGGGGCCTTTACAGCTTCACCGGACAAGAGGGCGAGCGTGCAACCACTACGCTCGAGCCAGAAGGGCAAGGGGGTATCTAGCTCAAGGGCGCCTTAAGGAGGAACGGCCTCGGCTTGGGCAGTCGCTATGGGGGAGGGCGTATACAAGTTGTCTCGCCGTGGTGCTCTGCACCGTCCGGTGGGCAAGGGATTCTTCGACCTCACCGGCGAGGACGAAGAATTTCTTAAATCCATTAGGGATTGTAGGGGCGAACGTCTTAAATTCATTATGGATTGTAGGGGCGATGGGTTTTAAGGGTGGCCATGGCTTCGTGAACGTCAATGTATGTCATAAGCAGGTTGAATTGCTCCTCCCAGCTAGTAGCGGAGTGGAACCTTTGGGCCAGCTTGCGAATCCTGTTGTCGCATACCGCGCCATACATCTTGTCCAGCATAATAAAGTCCGCGACGGCGTCGGCTAGCAGAAGAGGCGCAACCACCGGCGTGGGTTTGGGGAGATGTACGGGGCCCACAGGTGGACGAGGTGCCGCGGTGTAAGGGAGCGGTTTCGCCCACGCGTTGGCGCCGAGTGCCGACCTAAGCGGACGCGAAGACGCCAGCGCCTGGGGCGCGGGAGGCTGAAGTCGCTGGGGGGAGGGGCACTGAGGGCGCCGGTTGAGAGTGTGCTGAGGGCGCGGGAGGGTGTTACACTAAAGGCGCGATAGTTTGCGGTGTGCCCCTTGGTCCCACAGAGGACGCAGCTGGGCGGCCTTGTCGCCGTCTCCCTCGAGCGGAAGCATTGCGAGGTCACCTGGTCCCTGACACATTTAACGCATCGAGCGCGCGCTTGGCAGTAACGGCCCGGGCGTGCCACGTTTGTGTGGGGCCTCCACGGAGAGGCCAGAGATGTGGCATAAGGTCTTTATGTCAAAAACTTTGTGACTGGCCACGGTGCGGTCGAGGACGACTAGCACCATGTCGTATGCCTGTTTGTTGTGGCCCTTAACCATCCTGTGCACCTGGTGCACTGGAAGGTCTTGAGCTAGGAGGTCCTCCTTGATGACGGAGGTGCCTAGCTCCTTGGGAAGGCCACGAATGACCACCCTGGGCTCTCTCGCCTCCTCAAGGGCATAGGTATGGTAGCCGATTTTCTCGGCGCGGAGGAAGTGGGACAGACGGCGGTGGTCGTCCGAGGACGCCACCTTTACAGTTATCCCTTGCGCGGTGTATTGGACACGGCGCGCATTGTAAGGAGGTTCCTCACTTTGGAGCCCCGACCACCGGTAGCTTGGGTCGGTCGGTAGCACTTTTTTATACAATATATATAAGAATATTTGTATTTTTATATATATTTTATAAGAATAAGTATTTAATAAATGCATACATAATAATAATATACTTTTGTGAGAGCTGGTGATGATAATCTCACACACGGTTGATAGGGTGATAAATGATTTGGGTTTGGGTCGATCAAAAATGATAATAAAACCGGCCGAATTGAATGCTTTAAGTGCACTGATTTATTAATGTTAAAAATGATTACCGATGCCTCGGTGACGCGCATACATACTTATTGCGTAAGCGCCGAGTAAGCAAACTGTGCAGTTCACTGTACATACTGCCCACTTGAATGAGATGATTTTATGATGTTTTTAAATTCAATAAAAATATAATGATGTCTTAATCTAAATGATATAAAAAATTGTTAGGTGATACAAAGGTGATAAACAATTTGAAACGTTAATAAATTTCCTATAGTTAAGAGAACAGAAACTGATTAATAATTATCGCTATTCACTGTTTAAACGCGATCTAAGAAGTATGGGAGAGGATCCCACATTTACACTAAGCACTGATCTTTTACTTTCACTTGGCACATTTTGTACAGATTTGATTTCACTTATTGTTTCACTTCTAGCACTACCACTGACACCAGTATTCCTCGGCCTCGACCGAGGTGCTTCCGCCTCAAGCTCAGCAACCCGGCCTTGGCTCCTCCTCTTGATCCATATGCTAATGACAACAGCAGCTACCAAAAGGGCCACCACTATGATGATGTACAAGAGTGTATAGTGGTGAATATCGTGTATGGTTCATTGGTTTTCAGAGTCTTTCTTCAAATCTTCTATCTCCGTTTTCAATTGGTTCCATACATCTTCTCTATGATATCCTAGTGGAGGCAGAGTTTCCTCCACAGAGGTATTGAAAATGTCATTAGGAGTAGGCATCTTTGGGGCTTCAATTTCTCGTTGAATAGTAATTTGATAAAAAAATTGATTATGAGCGTATAAACTAAACAAGTTTCCTTTCAGCGTACATCCTTCACTAAGGATCATTATTACGGTACCTTTAATAACCTTAATAGTCATACCAGATGAGCAATAAATGCGGACGTGGCATTCTGCACAGCATGAAAATAGCCAGTCGTGTTTATTATGTAATTTGATCCACTGATCCTGACATGATATAATACTTGAAGTACACGCCATTGCACCTGTGTCGGCGTTCAGTAACTTAATATCACAGAATGATGGCTTATTATTCAGATTATACATGGGCTTATCTATTGTGCATATGATAACTTGTTAAGAAGTGTGGACACAAGCTTGCAAGTCATTCTCAGAAAGTAAAAAAGCAGTGTACTTATTTAACGGAACGGTTACAATTTTCTCCAATTCGAATCTGTCACTGCTCAAAAGTGGGATCTTGATTTCTATAATAAGATCTTCAGGAGTTTGTAAAGATCTTTAATATTATCAATCTCTACGGGCAATTTCAAATCTCTATTCAATTGTCCTGCGATGATGTTAACTTCGTTTTGTAATTGTTCAGGCATCAACAAGTGTGCATCAATGCGTCCATGCGAAATATCTGTGATAGTATCGATAACAGTTTGTTGCACACGTCGCAGATTTGATAATATTATGCTAGCTGCTAATGCAGACGATGTGATATTAATCTCGCTGTCTTCAATAAAATGCACACGGTTCACTTGAAATGATAAGTTTTGTAGGTGTTGCTGGATGAGTGTGAATTGTTTATGATATTTTCGTTTCTTCGAAGGATGTTGTATTCAGACTCGATAACAAATATTTGATTCCGAAATAAGTTTCGAAGATGATTCTCATTTTTAGCAATTTTCTCAAGATCTTCCTTACACTGCTCTGCAAACCTTTAATCCAATACTCCAAATAATCCATTGGCTAAATAACCTATTCCATTAATCTCACCTCTTTTCTTTATTCTTGCTCCATGAACTGCAAGTAAAGAATTATTGTTTGATTTCCATTAATTCATGCTGTAACTGCAACACTATACTTTGATACTGTGTTCTATTCTGTTTTTTTTAACACATCTTGCAGGTGTATAATGTAATCTTCGATATTAGATATACTATGCCAGTACATTGACATATTGTAATAAACAATAAGTTTCCAGTCATCCTTAATGCATGCATGTCAGCTATTTTGTCAAAGTACAGACTGCGATTGTCCTTGAATAGCGATATATAATGAGATGTCTGATCACTCCCTTGCTGCAAACTTGATGGGATCACGGTAACAAACATTAAAAGCATAGTAACGAGAAAGTTTTTAAGGTTCGGACGTTTAGTACGAGCCTCACGCCTACTGATATTAATTCCTGGATCTGGAGATTGCTTTGATCTTGATAATAATAAATCTTTTTTAGGTTTGTTTGTCACATTGCTGTCTTCAGTGTCTCTCACCGGTAAAGGTATTAACTTGCTGATAGGTCGCTTGATAACATTGGTACAGGTTTTCAGAGTTACAACCCGCACAAACCCATCATTACCAGGATGTAAATCTTGACCGCGACCGAGTACCCATTTTCCGGAGGAATATTATCTTCCTTGATAAGTACGACATCATCTATCTGTAAGTTCTTCTTACAGGTTCTCCACTTCGAGCGTGTCTGAAGTTGATGCAAGTATTCGGTAGACCATCTATTCCAAAAGTGCTTATTCATAGTCTGAACAAGGCCAACGCCAACGTTTCGATAAGCTGATAGATTGCGGTTCAGTCTGAGGTCGGGATAGTATTGGACCACCAGTTAAAAAGTGTCCTGGGGTAAGATAGTCATCGTCAGGGTCTTCTTTCAGCTGACAAAGAGGTCGTGAGTTTAAACATGCTTCAATTTGATGAAGCAACGTGGAGAATTCTTCATAAGTGAGCTTCTGGTCACCTAAGACGCGTCGTAAATGATATTTCATGCTTTTCACTGCACTCTCCCATAGCCCGCCAGCGCTGGGCCATGCTGGGGCATTAAAGTGCCACTCCATGTTAAAATCACTGATATTGTTAAAGAAATCTGCATTGATATTTTGAATAATTTCTTTATATTCCTTCTTTAAAAGACGATCTGCTCCAATAAAATTCGTCCCATTGTCACTGTACATGTGACGTGGGGATCCTCTTCGAGCACAAAAACGACGGAAGGCTGCTAAAAACGTCGGCGTACTCAAATCCGAAACCAACTCTAAATGAATCGCCTTGGTCGATAGACATATAAAGACAGCGATGTACCCCTTACAGGTTTTAACTCCACGTCCTTTGTTTATTTTGAGTTCTATGAATCCTGTAAAGTCAGTCCCTGTGTGTGTGAATAGTCGTGAAGGAGTGACTCGAGGTTGAGGTAAGTCACCCATAATATGTTGATATTTCTCATTGCTGTAACGGCGACAACGAACACACAGTCTCAACTGTCTCTTTACTGTGCGCATTCCACTGACGATCCAAAATTGATTCCGTAAAAACGAAAGTGTCAGGCGAGGTCCACCGTGAAGCGTTGTCATGTGCGCCTCGTGTATAACTAAGTCAGTGAACCTACCATGAGATGGTAAAATAATAGGATGTTTAGCCGTGTCACTGATGTCTGCATTCCTTAACCTTCCTCCGACTCTAAGCAATCCTTGATCATCGAGAAACGGATTTAAGAAAAGAATTTTGCTGTTGTGACTGACTTGTCCTGATATCTTGATACGCCTTAAATCCTCTTGAAATTCTTGTCCTTGAATTTCCTTGATAATCATGTTGTACGAGGCATGCCTTTTAAGTTCTGTCGTTTCCATATTTCCCGGCAATTTTGAATTTGGAACTGTTCTATATTCGAATGTGTTTAAATTTTGAATCTCAAAACATTTGAAAGTATTAGGATTAATGCTATTGTTTAGTCACAGCGTCGATTGGAATCTTTCTGAGGAAAATGTTCGTGCAATAATTTTCTACAACTTTAGAAGAGGCCTGACACGGTTTCAGTGTTTTGAAGAGCTAACATTTGTGTTCAGTGATGAAGCCCCATGTCTGCGGACTATCGAACGCTGGTATTTAGAATTCCAGCGTGGACATACTAATGTTAGTGACAAATCTCGCGATGGACGCCCAAAATCCGCCTTCACTGAAGATAACATCATTGCTGTGAGACAACTAATTCTCGAAGATCATCATGTGGCATGCCTGGTAAGAGTTGTCCAGTTCGGCTGGTGATAATGATTTGGATTAAAATGTAATTTGCTTGTCGTGTACACATTCAATGAAACGTAATATCCACCCAAGCACCTTAGCAACTCGGGTCAACGAACTGTGCTGATTAAGCAATTCGTTTATTATGGAAAAATGAGCTTGCTGTAAACTGGCATACACACACGTTCTTTTTAAATTAACGTTTGGGCTTTGATAAGAGATGTGATCTTCGTCTTCCGTAACATTGGTAGTGAGCCATTCTGGCCCTTCCACCACAAATTGGAATTTAATAGTTGTTCCTTTGATAATCCACGTGTGGCACAATCGGCAGGATTTTCCTCTGACCTTAAATGACGCCAGCACGATGCGGGAATAATTTTGATAATTTGCTGCACCCTATTAGCGACGAACTGCTTCCACCGTGATATGTCTCCATGGAGCCAGCCTAATACTATCATGGAGTCGGACCAAGCATGCAATCTGATATCTATCTCAGAAAATGCTTCTAAAGTCTTTGATAAGAGCTAGGATAGTAGGAGTGCTCCACATAGTTCGAGGCGAGGCAAGGTGACCTTTTTCGTCAACGGTGCTAACTTTGTCTTTGCTGCGACAAGTTGCGATGTGTAGTCGCCTTTACCGTCTGTTGTTACTAAGTAAACAACACATGCATACGACCGTTCCGATGCGTCACAGAATGTATGCAAGTGACATAATTGTTGGCTGTTGCCTAAATAACGAGGTATCTTAAAATCTGACACGTTGCCGAGTTCTTTACTAAGTTGGTTCCATTCCTTTTGTATATTGGCGGATACTTGGCTATCCCATTCCATCTTACTGTCCCAGGTCTTTTGAAACAATAGTGTTGCTCGGATTGATAAGGGTGATAACCAGCCTAATGGATCAAAGATTTTTGAAATATCTGATAACAGCTTACGCTTAGTTAACTGTTTGTTGTAACTCATAACTTGGTCTTGATATGTGAAACAATCTGTGATAGGACTCCATTTAAGGCCAAGTGCCTTTCTTGATTCGAGACCTTTAAACTCATAGTGACTATTTTGATGCTCTAGGTCTTTTAACAAATCAGGATGATTGCTAGACCATTTTCTTAGATTCATTTTTGATGTTTTAAAAATGTCAACTAGCTGTTGTTGTAAATGCTTGGTCTTTTCTAGACAATCCTCACCAGTTAAAAGGTCATCCATAAAGAATGATGTTTCTATAGCAGCTGCGGCTATAGGGTATTTATCTGCTTCATCCTTAGCCAGTTGTTTCAACGTGCGCATGGCTAAGAATGGGGCTGCCTTGTACCGTATGTAACGGTGGTTAGTTGGTAATTTTTAAGCGGATCATCGGGCGATTCCCTCCAAATGACCGTTTGAAGATGCTGGTCAGCTTCTCTGATAAGAATTTGGCGAAACATCTTCTCAATATCAGCTATGATCACATATTTATACCTCCGCCAATTCAAAATAAGACCTTGTAGATCGCGTTGAAGGTTTGGACCACTGTGCATCAGATCATTAAGGCTATAACTTGTTGATGTCTTCGCTGATGCGTTAAAGACAACACGAAGCTTAGTGGTATCCGATTCCAACTTCAACACACCATGATGTGGTAAATAATTTGCTTGATAGGAGTACTGACGCAGCGCATATGATTGAGTTCCTTATACTCTCTCATAAATTGTTTGTAACTATCAGATAATTCTTGATTCTTAGCTAACCTGTTTTCTAGTTGCCTAAACTGAGCTTCAGCTTTATTGGCTGATAATCCTAGTAGCTGCTTTTAATTCTGTTTCATAGGCAATGCAACCACATATCTTCCATCAGGAAGACGGTGTGTAGTTGCTTGATAGAAATCTTCACACGTCTGTTCATCTTCTGTCAGGTTAGAGATAAGAGTTATTTACATCCTCAATTTCCCAGAATTTAAATAGTTCATTCATGTTTGAAAGTTTATTTATTTACTATAGCATAACAACTGAGTGGCTTTACATTGCCAGATATAATCCAGCCTAATTTAGTTTGCTGTGCTATTGGTGTCCTGTGTGGACCCTTGATAAGTCCTTCCATGATAACTTGGGAATAAATATCACTATGTAAAATCAGATCGATTCTATGAGATACGTTAAAATTAGGATCTGCCAATTCTAAATCTTTAAGGTGTGATAACTTCTGATACCTAAGTGATACGCTAGGCAAGTCGAAAGCAACCTTTGATACAATGTAAGCATCGGTTTCAAATTGATGATCGCTGTAAATAGACACAAACTGAACGGAACCCTCTCCTTTGCTCTCCTTCAAAGTTTCAGTATTTCCTGATCCGATATGATATACATTTTTCTGATTGCTCTGTTGTGTCGTTAATGTCGACGTTGATGCTTGATTTGAACTAAACTGCTTAGCCTGATGTGATACGGGGATTGATGATACGATGTTTGACCTCGAGGGCGATGACCGAACACATGCTTCATGAATAATGGTGTTATGTTCGCTGTCGCACTCTTTACACCGCTTAGTCGACGTGCACGGCTTGTCATAATGCTTATACAAAGAGTTTTTGCAAATATGATGTTTCGAAATGGTCTTTAATTGATTTTCTGGAGACATGTTATGAAATATTTACATTTATATAAATCATGTTGTAAATTACACACTGGACAATGGGTTAAACGTGTCGCAAACACCTGATGATTTCTAACCATTAGTTCCCGCTTAAGATGTCAGGGAGTTGCAGTTGATAAAGTCCCCTTGTCCTTCTTATTCATAGGTTCAAGAGCCATAACCTTCCCCTCTAGAATGGTCATAAATTCATCCAATGAGGGCAAGGCTCTTGGCGATTTACGATACTCTTTGTAATCAGTGTATGTCTGCGCATCTAATTTGTTACACAAAAGATGCACTAAAAGCGGATCCCAAGTCGTCGTGTCTACACCCAGGTTGTGTATGGCGTGAAGACATTCTGTGGATGTGTCATATAACTTCTTAAGTTCGTATGAAGATTGACATTATGCTGATTTAAAAATATTTCCATGTGTTTAGAAAAGAGAACTTGCGGATTATTGTATCTATGAACCAAGAGATCCCATGCTGTGTCATAGTTTTCTGCGCTAATGTGCAGATGCTGTATGAGACGCTCAGCTTCACCTCTAAGTTTACCCTTCAAATGCTGTAACTTATGTGCCTTGGTGACAGCGTTATTATTGTGTATCGCTTCCTATAAATAGATCGTAAAATGATTGTATTTTTTGAGTCATTGAGTATATTTTCCTGTAAACAAATGTATTTCTAACTGAGGAATATTTTGCTAAATATGCAGATTGGATGACAATTTCTGATTAAGGCCCTTTTTCATATTCTTGTATGACCTTTCATAGCGCCTAAATTGCTCCTCATAAGACAAATCACCACCTCTTAAGATGTTATCAATTTTGTGGTCGTCAGTGGAATGCGTACAGTAAAGAGACAGTTGAGACTGTGTGTTCGTTGTCGCCGTTACAGCAATGAGAAATATCAACACATTATGGGTGACTTACCTCAACCTCCAGTCACTCCTTCACGACCATTCACACACACAGGGACTGACTACTAAGGACGTGGAGTTAAAACCTGTAATGGGTACATCGCTGTCTTTATATGTCTATCGACCCATATCCATAGGTCGCTGGTTCATATCCGGCTCGAAGGACCAAAAGAATGTGAGAGCTGGTGATGATAATCTCACACACGGTTGATAGGGTGATAAATGATAGGGTTTGGGTCAATCAAAAATGATAATAAAACCGGCCGAATTGAATGCTGTAAGTGCACTGATTTATTAATATTAAAAATGATTACCGATGCCTCGGTGACGCGCATACATACTTATTGCGTAAACGCCGAGTAAGAAAACTGTGCAGTTAACTGTACAACTTTATTGTACATAAAAATAGTACGACAAAAAAATAAACAAAATCGTTATGATGATACGGGCAAGGCGGCCTTATCGCTTATAGCTATTTCTTCCAGGCAACCTTTAGGTATAAGGACAGAGATATTTAACATAAAATAAGAAGGGGTAAGGTGCAACAATGAATAATCATCATCAGCGCTCGGTCCACTACAGGATATAGGCCTCTCCCAAGGCATGCCATTGAGCCCGGTCTTCGGCTCTTCTTCTCCAACCGCTGCCAGCCATCCTGCGTATATCGTCGCTCTACCTAGCTACAGGGCGGGATGCCCTACACGACAATACGTTTTCCGAGCCGCGGTCTCCATTCAAGAACACGTCTACCCCAACGGTTATCGGTCCTTCGGCAAATATGGCCAGCCCACTGCCACTTTAGCGAGCTGATCCTGTGAGCTATGTCGGTGACCTTGGTTCTCTGTCGTATCATCTCATTCCGGATTAGAATCTTCAGAGAAACTCCAAGCATAACTCTCCATAGCCCGCTGAGCAACTTTCATTTGGTAGACTAGTTTCACCGGCGGCAAGTGTCGCTCCGTATGTCATGACATGTAGAAGGCACTGATTGAAGACTTTTGTCTTCAAACTTTGCGGTATTGGCAACGAGAAGTCTTGACGAAGTTTCCCAAATGCTGCCCAGCCCAGCTGTATCCTTCTACGGATCTCTCTCTCAAAGTTGTTTCTACCTAATTGTAACACTTGTCCGAGATAAATGTATTCTTAAACAACTTCGAGAGAAGTTCCATTTAAGACTATTGCCTCCGGAAAGACAATATGTTCATTGAACATAATCTTAGTTTTATTGATGTTCATCCGGAGACCAATGCGTTGGGAAGAAACAGCTAGGCCGTCAAGCATCTGTTGTAGATCCTGAAACGTCTCCGCCATAATGATGATATCATCCGCGAATCTTAGGTGTGAGATGTACTCGCCGTTAATGTTAATGCCGCGTCCTTTCCAGTCCAGCGTCTTAAACATATCCTCCAGTGCAGTCGTAAACAATTTAGGTGAGATTACATCGCCCTGTCTCACTCCTCGATGGAGGAGGATATGCTGAGTCTGCCGGTTTTGTACTTGGACGGACATTGTTGCAGCGTCATACAGGCATCTCAGCACTTGGATGTATCACCAGTCGACCTGGCAATGTTGCAAGGATCCGAAAACAGATCAGGTTTCGATGGAGTCGAAGGCTTTCTCTTAATCCACGAATGCCATGCACAGGGGCTGATTATACTCCTGGGCCTTCTGCATAATCTACCGCACTGTGTGAATGTGGTCTATGGTGCCATATCCTCCCCTGAAACCAGCCTGTTCTGTTGGCTGAAACTCGTCAACTCTTCTCGCCAGGCGATTTGTGACACAACAAGAGACAGAAACTTGTAGAAAACAACTTGTAGACATGGCTCAGAAGGGAAATGGGTCGATAGTTTTTCAAAAGGGTCTTATCTCCCTTCTAGAAAAACAAAACGACTACACTCCTGTTCCATACCTTTGGAGTTCTCCCAGAGAAGATGACGGAATTAAGAGTACGCTGAAGCTGTTTAAACATAGGAGTGCCTCCAGCCTTTAGAAGCTCGGTAGTAATTCTATCAGCACCCGAGGGGGGGGGGGGGGGGGGTTCCATTTTTAACTTGTTTTATACCCATCTCGATTTCGTTAAAGCTAACTTCTGGTAGCTCGTCTGTGTAGTGTCGGGTTAAGGTGGCTCTTAAATCCTTTATGACGGGTTCTTGTTGGTTAACTTACGTGGTGTAAAGTTGGGAATAGAAATTTTCGACTTCCGCGAGAATGACCGACGCCGAGACGACGACTCTTCCGCTTAGAGTGGTCAGCTTCGTTAGATGACTTCAGCCAATCTGTTGTGCAGACTTTTGACCCCCGATTCCGCTCAATCGCTCTCTCTATTTGACATGTGTTAGAGCGTCGGACGTCTCGCCTCACCAGCTTCGTGATATTTTTATTCAATGCCCGTTGTCTGACGAAGTGGCTGCGGGATCGTCGCGTCTATTCTCCATGAGTTGTAGACGTACTTTACAAAGTCCCAATTTCTTTCCGCTACGCCGCATCTTGCAGAACCTTGTTCCCTCTTCCCTAAGGATGTCCACTACCTGGTCAGGTTCCTCATCGATATCGCCATCAATTGTGCTTCCCAATGCAGCGAATCGGTTCTTTAGTTTAAACTAAAACGTTTCGGACCCAACTACGTATTGGAGCAGGTTAGGTTGGAGTCTAGACTTCATCAGATGGACACGTTCGAGCTTATAATCTATATCCAGAGTGCCTCGCACAAGCCGGTGGTCGCTACCGATTTTAAACCTTGTGACCACCGAGACATCTCTAAATATGCGCTTTTTGTCCGCTATGATGAAGTCGATCTCGTTTTTAGTGTTACCGTCGGGGTTCTACCACGTCCACTTCCGTTGGAGCCGTTTCTCAAAGAAAGAGTTCAGCGTGAAGTCCGATGGAATGTTGTGCCAGGCACAAGGGGGTTTCAGGTCTGGAAGAGGATGTTCGGATCAAGTCTTCTCACTCCGCAACATCGTAGAGAAGCATCTGGCAGTGGGCCGGAAGGTTTTCTGCGGTTTTGTAGATCTGGAGAAGGCATTTGACAGAGTTGTGCGAAAGAGACTTTGGGACATTTTGCCAGAGTATGGTATAGATGGCACTCTGTTGCGAGCCGTCCAGTCCACTTATGTGGACTGCAAGGCATGCGTACGGGTGGGTGGTAACAGGTCACCCTGGTTTGACGTTAAAATCGGCGTCAAGCAGGGTTGCGTGTTGTCCGCTAGACTGTTTATAATATATCTGGACAAAAGTCTTCAAAGACTGAAAGCAATGAATGAAGGTGTACAAATGGGTGACTTAGTGGTAAACCATCTACTTTATGCAGATGACGCGGTTTTAATAGCGCCAACAGCCACTGATCTGCAAACACTAGTCACAGTTATGAAAGACGACTGCATGATCAATGGCTTACACTTGAATGTGAAGAAAACCAAGATTATGGTTTTTGAAAGGGAAGAAACCAGAACGAATGTAAGGATTGTGGTTGGTAACGATGTGCTGGAGCAAATGAATGAGTTTGTATATCTTGGATGCGCCTTCAGTAAGGATGGGAAATACACCGCTGACATAGAGAGAAGAGTGAGTGCAGGGAACAGAGTGAATGGTGCGATGGGAAAGCTACTCGGGAGCCGGCACTTAAGCCATAAGGCGCAGCTGGCCATACATAACGGAGTTCTTGTCCCAACGCTGTTATATGGTAGCGAGAGCTGGGTATGTAAGAAGGAGAATGAAAGTAGGATAAATGCGGTAGAAATGCGAGCTCTGCGGAAGATGTGCGGAGTGAAGCTGACCGACCGCATTAGCAACAGCATAGTAAGACAGCGAGTAGGTATGAAAGATAGTATCGGTGTAAAGATGAGAAAGGGCATGCTCCGTTGGTTCGGGCATATAGAAAGAATGCCAGAGGAAAGAATGACAAAACAGATATACAATGTGAAAGTGGAAGGATGCAGGTACCGGGGAAGACCTAGACTATCTTACCACGACCAAATAAACCGAGTCTTATCTGATGGAAAAGTCAAGAGTCTCCGTAACCGGCGAGCGTGTATGAGACGAACTATGAGAGTCGAGGAAGCCAGAGAGGTATGTAAGGAAAGAACCTGTTGGAACTCTGTACTCTCTGCCTACCCCGCAAGGGATCTGGCGTGAGGTTATAGATAGATAGATAGAAGAGTTCATTAAGAACAGCCCCACCTTTTCCAGGAATTTAACGAGCATTTGTCTCTTATGGTTCCTGCTACAGAATCCGTGTTGGCCTACTACCGATTCGCTACATGATTGTACTCCCACAATTGCATTGAAATCCCCCATGACAACGTTGAAGTGGGGCCTTGGAGGTGTTGTGTAAGGCTTTGGATATGTCCTCGTACATATTCTCTATTTCATCATCCGAGTGTGTTGATGTTGGTGCGTAAACCTGGATGACCTTGAGCTTATACCTCTCTGTTAATTTAATCACGAGGTATGCAACCTTTGTCCACACTCTGGATATTTCTTCGACGGTGTCTGAGAGGACTTCGTTGACAAGGAACCCGACGCCGCCTTGAGATTGTTGGTCCCCCTCTCTGAAATACATAAGATAGCCCGATTTTAAGGTTGCGGTATCCTCTCCCTTTCTTCGGATTTCGCATAATCCCACGGCATGCCATCTTATGTGTCTCAGTTCCTTTTCAAGTTGCGCCAGATGTTTGTCGAGCCGCAACATACGTCCGTTATACGTAGCTAAGGTCAGTCGGTTTTGGCGGCCTTGCATTACCCGGAGATTCTTAGCATCCCCTACCGTGCCATTACCGTGACCGCCGCCATGGTCAGGGATAGCAGGGTTTACGGGAACTGGGGGCCGTGGGTTGGAGATCGCAGAGCGCATCTCCTCGCACCAGTGGCGCTGCTGCCCGTCACCAGTCTGTCATTTAGCTGCGCAGTTTGGCAATGGATATACCGCTATTAATCGCCAGTCGCCAGAGCCTCGTTTGTTGTTTGGCAGGGTGCACCACGAGCAGGTGAGGTTGACTTGGAGCACTAGGACGATGATGTACCCCTTCCACTCCGATGATACAATGAATAAAATATCTTAAAATAATATATAAACTAAAGGAAAACAAAAAAGAATCAATTATACCTATTTTACATTACATAAATGAATGACGAAATAAATATAGAGGTAAGGGGAGACCCATGAGATAAGAGCGAAGGTAAAATTTAAAAGGGAATATGCTAGATGTGTTAAATTTGCAGGAAATGTGCTTTAAGATCACGTTTAAATAATTCCCGGGACTTAGCACGGCTTATAGACACAGGTAGGGAGTTCCAAAGATGAATACTTTGAACAATGAAGGAATAAGTAAAGAAGTTAGAAGAATGGGTAGGAATTGTAAGGCGAAGTGTCCCAGAGGAACGAAGGTTACGCGATTGAGTAGGGGCGAGAAAGGAGAAACGTTCCTTAAGATATATTGAAGTGCACGGGTTAAATAAGACAGTGCAGAGTAGTGATAGTACATGTATATTCCTACGATGATGGACATGGAGCCACTTAAGTTGAGAACGGAATTTGGATACGTGGTCATATTTACGTAAGCCGAAGATAAATCGAATGCAATAATTTTGAAGTCTTTCAAGTTTATTAAGAAGCTCCACTGACGATTCAAGGTAGCAAGAATCAGCGTAGTCAAGAATGGGCAAAAGAAGGGATTTGGGCAAGTGCAATTTTAGTACTGACAGGCAAGTAATTACGTAGACGTCTAAGTGAGGCTCCTGAAGCAAAAATCTTTCTGCTAACCTCATCAACCTGCGGTCTCCATGACAAAGCGTTGTCAAAGATAACACCATGATTATTCACCTTGTCGCAGTATGGAATATGGACTCTGTCGAAAGTAATTGCAGGAAGTTGATCATAGTTGGATATACCAAAGACTGCCTATAACAATAACCTGAGTTTTGCTCGGGTTAACTGCAAGACCATGTGACTTACTCCAAAGATTAATATGATTAAGATCGCAATTTATAGTCTGGATGGCAGTCGACAGATGAGCAAAATCAGCCTGTGAGTATATTTGTAAGTCATCAGCATAAAGATGATAGGATGACGGTAACTCATCGGTAAGTGAGTCGATAAAGACTGCAAAAAGCAGTGGGGATAGCACACCCCCTTGCGGTACGTTGCCGACGCCCAGACAAATAGCTACAAAACCAGTTATGTGTGAAATCTTTTACTCGTATTCTTTAGTCTGAGCTGTGCGTACCGGCATCCTGTCCACGTGATAATTTTCTTTTGTTAAACTAGGTACTCGTGAAAACTTGTAATTGACCTTCTGTCACTCATTACTATATTTTACTAACTCTGTTCTAACTGTAAGTTTTTGAAATAATAGAAGAAAATAAAAACGAACGGCTAGTAGTTACCGTTCGTTATAAATTTGGAATATTTAATCAAACTACAAGCAGCTATGTATAAAATTCACCCACGACATATTTAATAAAGCCGAGTGTGAGAGTGTGAGTGACGGGGGCTGAGGAGAAGTGCGTACCTTGAGGTGCGGCGCGGACGGCGGCTCGGCGGCGGGCGCGTTGTCGTTCTCGAGGTCGGCGCTCGCCGCGCGCGCTGCTGGCCAACGCATTGCTCGCGTGATGATACGTTCATTCGTTTATACTGACTAGTAGGTATTATAAAACTGCAAATGGACTGTGTTCGTACATTACAAATAATTTGGGGTAGACGAAAAAGTGTTCGTTGGGGCATGACGCAAAACCACCGAATCGATTATGACGGGAACTTTGCAATACTGTATGAGCTGAGACGGAACAGGTACCGGCGAAATGGTTAATACTCGATAGTGAAATCATAGTCAGGTGGAAATCGATGTAATGTATTTCCTTAAAACGGTACCCTAAATGATAGAAAAGGTAAAACTATACGATAGATGAGCACGCGCGGCCGACCGTTCGAGACGTGATTTGCGAACGTACCGTTTTAGACATGGTAAAATCGCCAAGCGTGGCGTAAATCGCTGACGCTACAAAATGCCATGCCAAATATCGTACTTTAACGCCCCGGATTTTATTCATTAGATATGCGAGGGAAGTGCACTGAAATCGTCGTCAATGAGTCCCCGTGATTTATTATAGTAACATAGGTACTTCGGTAACGGCCGTATCAAACTGGATACATTGCAAAATAATTCCATTCGATGTACCTCCGCAAGTGAACATCGCCCGCTACAGTAGCACAGAAAATGTTAGATACATTTCGGCATCAAATAAAGCTTGAGGGCACGCACCGGGCTGCGGCGCGGGCGCGGGCGGCGGCGCGTTGCCGTTGTCGTCGGGCTCGGAGCGCGACGCGCTGCCCGTGCTCTCCCAGCAGCCGGCCGACGCCGCGCCTGCGCACACACAACTCACCGCGCACCAGTACGTACTAGACTCACTTCCGGCCTAGTCATGGATCGCTCTGGACTGAAATGGCGCGCTGACCGACTGCCAAGGATATCGAATAACGTAGATACGTTGCCGTGCTCCAGCCGAGGGTCCACATACCGATTTGTTTATTATGTATGCAGTGCGATAGCTCGAGTGGCCGTACTTAGTACTCTAGGCGTGAACGTGCCGCAGACGGAGTCCGTCGGCCGCTCGAGCGCGAAAGAGCTCGCGAACGGTAGGACCCGGTCGGCTGCTTTTAATATTTCACACTGAAACCTTTCCCAAGTATTTTCTTATCCCAAAAGATAGGAAATCTAAAAATAAATTTTATTTCATGTCCCAGAACTCTAAATACAATCATCATTTACTTTGCTTTCCGAGGCTATATGAACGCACTATGCTTAGAATAAAAATAATCCAAAAGTCGCGGGCGCGCGTCATATTGAAGCAACAATGACTACCTACGAAGCAGGTAGTTCGCGCGAGTAATCACTCTGTAACCGTCGTGCGGCATAACGTACTCTGCGTGTGTCAAATTAAATTGAATTATGCCGTCTTGTGTCGTTCCTGCCAGCACAAATGCTGTTTGGATCAATAAGAAAAATGATGGGGACATTAAAATATCGAATTAATTCTTTCTTTCAGCCTTTTTTTTTTCTTCCTTTTTTTTTTTTTTTTTTTTTTTTTTTTTTTTTTTTTTTTTTTTTTTTTTTTTTTTTTTTTTTTTTTTTTTTTTTTACGTAGCCCCACACTAGGATTTATTCCTGTGTCGTGGGTGCGTTTACAAACATGAAAATTCACAAACAAATACCCAGACCGGAACAAATAATTGTGGATCACACAAAGATTTGTCCCGTGCGGGAATCGAACCCGCGACTATTAGACACAGTGGGCGGAGCAGCTCAAGCTCTTAACAACTGCGCTAAATCGTCGTCACTTTATATGTCATAGTAAAAGACGCGTCCAATTTGTTAGTGTTGCTAGTACAGTAATCATATTTTATTGGCTGAGGACTTTATTAGTTCTAGTATTAAATAGTATTAATATAATTAACTACATCATGTCATCATCAGTTTTAATATTTTGTTAAGATGATGAAAATATATTTTCCCAACATTCAATTACTACAAATCTTAATAGTTCAAGTATAATTATTTCTTGAGTTTAATATTCAATAAAACACGTTACCGTTACAATGATTTTATTATCATCTACTCTAACGTCCTCAACATTTACCTCAAAAAGTGGTAATCTTCCCGGACCGTTAACAAGTTAAGCGGGTGGGAAGTGCGGTAAGAGCGGGACGTTTTTTGAATTTTTGGCTTCACCGCGCGGCGTGCAATTACGACTGAACGCGGCTTCTGGATTTTTTTTTTCTATGTATCTATGCTATTACTTTTGCATTATTTAATGGCTTTTGAAGCTTTTTCTACCTAGTTTTTTTTTAATTTACTGGTTAAATAAAGGTAGAAGTGGGATTCAGAGCCATAGAGCGATGACTGACTGTCGCTGTGGTCTGTGCGGCGGCTGAAGCTGAGGCTGGGCGAGGAGTGCGCCGGCGCGTCGGAGGAGTCGAGCTCGAGCGACGACTGCGAGCCCACCGAGCCCGCCGAGCGCGCCGAGCGCGACGCCGGCCGCGACGCGGCGCAGCCCGCCTCCGAGCCCGGCGACGAGTCGCCGCCCTGCTGCATCACCTCCTGCCGACCGCGCGACAACACGACACTCAGTCCACCCACCATCTCACGAAGGTGAGAAACTCTACAGATCAGTAACATTTTAGGGATATACGATTGTGACCGGTAGAACAATGACGAACGAATTATAGTCAAATTCGTGTTGTCAAAATATGCAATCGAGATACCCCACCCCCGAAATAAATGAGAATAATATTAGGTCCTTTCCTATGAAATTGCCGTCTTATATAGAAAAAATCTTATGTTAGTGAATGTACATCATCTATTGGTACAGTTGAAATTTGTCCTTCTCGTACACTACCCTTGCTTAAGTCACTGGATCTTTCCAAATCTGGTGGCCCAGACTTTATACCACCCCCCCCCCCCCCCATATTGATTGTCAACTGTGCCGATAGTATTCTTGTACCGATATGCATTTTGTACCGGAGGTCGCTGGCGGAGGGCACAGTGCCACAAATATGGAAATCTGCATTCGTTACCCCTGTACTCAAAAAATGTAATAAGTCGGATGTCCAAAACTACCGCCCCATATCTAAGATATGTTTATTTGCTAAAATACTGGAGCGAGTTGTTTATACTGCTGTATATGCGGCTGTAAAATGTAATCTTGGCGCCGAACAACATGGTTTCATTAAAAATCGCTCAACAACATCCAACTTAATCCTTTCACATGAATTTATTACGGAAGGAATGGAGCAACGGGCGCAGGTCGATGTACTATACACAGATTATAGTAAATGTTTCGACCATATCGATCACAGACTACTTTTGCAAAAATTATTTAAGGCTGGAATCCATAATAATAATAATAATAAGCCCCCCAAAAACCCTACCTTACGTCCGAGCCGAACACCTGGCCACGTGGGGGGCGGACATGCGTAATATCAAAACATACGTAGCTAACAAGGTTCAGGTAACCCTTTATGGAGATGAGTCAAAGAAGGTATAATTTACGGCCGCTGCCCTGGGGTCGCCGGGGCGCATCTGGAGCCGATGCTGGATGCTGCAGCATGCGAACCATCGGCGGTGGAGAATTGAGCAGGCGGGTTCTTACCGATAAAAATGCCACAGCCGAAATCACTACATCACATACAATCCCTAAGTCATCAACAACGTCATCACCACTCAGTAGCCTTTTTCCATCACCTAATTCATCCCCCAACTCACTTAGTCATCACCTTCAATCATCCCAATCATCGTCTACGTCTTCAGTAGTGTCAGTGGATGTTGTCCAGGAGGCACATGCTAGTAACCCTGGACCCCACTACTGGCGAAAACCGTGCGAGAAAAAAATGGACTAATGACATGAACATTTTCATATGGCGCACATATCTCATCATCACTAATTTAGAACAAAACACTCGTGCATATTTAGACCAATTATATCAAGAGTTTTCAGAAAAATACCCAGAGATGGACGCATCTAAACAAAGATTAGGCGATCAACGGAGAGCTATAGTCAATAAGAAATTACTACCCCTTAGTACACTAAATAAAATTAAAGAAGAAGTAACTATTTACTTACAGCAAAATCAACAATCTTACTCAACAGTTACACAAACCACATGCCGAATGAGATGGTCCAATGAAGTTAACGAGATGATTTTAAGAATTTACTTTGAAGTTACAAACTTAGAGACCAACCTTACAGCGTACAGAAAAAAGTTATACGATAGATTCATTGAAAAGTACCCACATTTATCTCACCTCTCTGAACAGCGCGTATCTGATCAAAGAAGAGCAATAATTAATAACAAAATGATATCGCATGAACGCATACAACAAATAAAACTTGAAATAGAGATGCAACTACACTCAACTCAAGCTATTATCCTCACTAACTCTCAAATCGATTCACATAACACGCTCTCTCAAATATATTGTACAAACTCACACACAACCGATACTGAAATACAGTTAACAGATGTACAAACAAACACACCATCAACAAACACTCGTAATCTGATTAGTGAAGAACAACAAAATAATCATCAGCAATTATTATGTAGTTCGATTATACCATCAGAATTCGACAGTAAAATTAATGAAACATTCCAGACCGCATACAATAAATATAATAACACAGATCCTACACAAAGACCATACATACCTCGACAAAAGATTTCGAAAAAATTTACACATATAGTGAACCATATAAACTCTAAAACAATTCCTCAATATGTTTCATATGATCACAGCTTTAATGAAATACACACTATAATATATTGCGCAGCGTATACTGCAGCAATGGCTAACGGAGCTAAAATAAAAGAAAACTTACAATTTAATAACACTAATAAAGAAAGTATACCACATTGGCAACGAAGATTACAAAACTTACAACGAAGATTACAAAATACAGAACTTGAGGAAAAGTATAGGTAGAGTCACACAATTTATACAAGGTAATAGAAGCAGGAGGCTCATTACACTTGTAAAGGAAATTAAAGGAAAATACCGTATTCATTCACAACACGAAGGGCCCAATACAACCGATGAACAGTTACTAGACACACTTAAACAAAATCTCAATGCCACTGCCAGCCGATTGAGAAGATATTTAAATTGTACACTTAGGAAACAACAGAATACACAGTTTATGAACAGTGAAAAACAGTTTTATAGAAGACTCGGCATGGGACTGCAACAGGCTACAATTAATCAAAATAACAGAGCCCCTACAGCAGCAACACTCGAGCAGTTCTGGTCTAGTATATGGTCTAACACAACACACCACAACCAACACGCCGAATGGATCCAATCGTTGTCACAACATACAACAAATATAACGGAAATGCAGTTTAGCGAAATAACAGTAGACATTTTTAAACGAGTAATATCAAGAACACAAAATTGGAAAGCACCAGGAACTGACCAAATCCATAACTTTTGGTATAAAAAATTTACTTCAATTCATGATATTCTACTTCGACATATTAACGAATTTATTCACAGCCCGACTACAATGCCACCATTTATCTCGCAAGGAGTTACTCATATGATACCTAAAGACTTAAATGATCTCGCAAACCCATCCAAATACAGACCCATAACATGCCTACAAACCGTTTACAAAATAATTACATTATGTCTTAGTGAGCTCATTTACGACCACGTAGAAAAACACAAAATATTAGCCGAGGAACAGAAAGGATGTAGAAAACATAGCCAGGGGTGCAAAGAACAACTCCTAATAGATTCAGTTGCAATAAAGCAGGCGGTTCGTAATAAAAGAGACTTCAGCACCATGTACATTGACTACCGTAAAGCATATGATTCAGTACCTCATAGCTGGCTCATATACATGTGGGGTCGCGAGATTGATATAAAACAATTATCCAACTAAATCTTTATTTTGAACAAAGTCCTGCGTCTTTTCTCTTTTGACCACCTCTTGACAATCCCTTATTTTAACGTACGCCATTCTAAACTGACATTAACTGTTGCTATCATTAAAATATTAAGAAATACTAGACATAAAAATTTAAATTAAAACAACTTATTCCCACACGGCCATCCTGTTCATTCATCTGTCCCAGATGAACTACTACTGTTTACGGTTGATATCCAGGGTTTTATAAGATCAGCTGAGCTAGTAGTATTAATCGGACCTTCGCTGTTTCCAATTTTCTTTACGACGTATCTGTCATTTGCCTTCTTCTGTATAATTTCATATGGCCCCAGAAATTTGGGGTACAATTTACTTTGCTGGGAGAATTGCGTCTTCTTTATAGCAACTAAGTCTCCAACATTGTAGGCGTTTGCCTCCTTTCTTTTCCTGTTATAATTTTTCAAATTCTCTTGTTGTATTTTTTGTATAGATTCCTTTGCCTTCTCTCTAAGTTCTTGTCGTCTTTCAGTAAAAATACTAACATCTTCTTCATCTATTAACTTCTTGAGTTCGTCATCCTAGTCTCTAATTTTTACGCCAAAAAGTAATTCGAAAGGCGTCATTTGAATACTCCTTTGATATGTGCCGTTCAAACATCGTTGTACATTGGATACTCGGCGGTACCATTTGGTTGGATCATCTGCGCTCAGTTTGCTCAACACGGCGATTATAATCTGGTGTATCCTTTCAACTTGTCCGTTTCCTCTAGGTTGTCCGGTTGTAATTGTATAATGAACTATATTTTCATCTTTGCAGTAGTTTTGAAAGTCGTTTGAGGTGAATGCAGCATTACGATCAGTTATAATTCTTTCAGGCGATCCAAAGGTTTGTTGTTGCAATTCCAATTTGTCTAATGTCTCTCTAGTAGTTAAAGTCTTTACTGGGTAGATCCATGTAAATTTAGTATAAGCATCTACAACGGTAAGGATGTATTTGTAATTCTTGTGAGTTGATGTGAGTGGTCCTAGATGATCAATATGGTATGTTGATAATGGAATATTCCCTTTATCGATTGGGTTTAAAAATCCTTCTTTTTTACCTCTTTTGTGCGTTGTAAGAATACACTCAACACAATTATCTATAACTTTTCTTATCTTTCCTTGCAAATTATCTATAAAATAGTCTCTGCTTAAAAGTTCTTCTGTTTTTGTGATTCCGAAATGTCCTCGTTCATGGTTCTTTCTAATTATCTCAGCCTGCATTTTTCTAGGCACAACAACTAACTTCGTTCCGTTCTTTTCCTTGTACAGTATTCCGTTCTGTATAACGTAGTCTTGATAAGGTACAGACTCTAAAATTTTCTTCAATAGTTTAATATGGTCGTCGTTATCTTGTGCTCTTTTTATTCGTGAGGTCGTTTCAGTAAGTATTAAACAGATAGGGTATCTGCTTAAAGCATCAGCGTGTTTCATTCTCGTTCCTGGTCGGTGTTCTATTTCGTAATCATACTCTTCTAGGAGTAGAGCCCAACGTGCAACTCTAGGCGGTAAATCTTTCTTTTGGAGCGTCATTGTCAAAGCAGAGCAATCAGTTATAATCTTAAAGTGTATCCCCAACAGGTACACTCGGAACTTCTTAATAGCAGCAACAATAGCTAAAATCTCTAAATAATAACTATGATACTTTCTTTCAGAGGGTGTTGTCTTTTTGCTCATGTAGTGCACTGGATGTAGGTGATTGTCTGTAGGACTCCTTTGAAGTAACACTGCTCCGTATCCATCTGCACTAGCATCTGTATGCAACTCTGTCTCAAGCTCGGGGTTGTAAATTCGAAGAACAGGTGAGTCACACAATATTTGTTTCAATTCTGTGTAAGACTTCTCGCATCTTTCGTCAAAATAAAAATCAGTATCTTTCTTTAATAAATCTGTCATTGGTTTCGCAATCAATGAATAGTTCTTGATAAACTTTCGAAAATATCCAGTCAATCCAAGGAATGATTGTACAGCCTTCACATTATTCGGTTTCTTAAATTTTGCTACAGCATTAATCTTCTCTTTAGATGGGCGTACTTCATTATCACGTATAATGTAACCAAGATACTCAATTTCTCTTTTTAGAAAATGACATTTTTTCCAGTTTAACTGAAGGCCAAACTCTCCAGCTCTTTGTAGTACTTTCTCTAATTTTATTAGTCCTCCTTCTTCTGTTCTGGATGGAAGAATTAAATCATCAAGATAAATAAGTACAGTACCATCAGCTGTTAGGTCATGAAAAATGTCATTGATAAATCTTTGGAATACAGATGGGGCTGTGCACAAGCCGAATGGCATTTTTAAGAACTCATACTGGCCCTGCGGTGTTACAAACGAAATGTACTTCTGGCTGTCCCTGTGAACATCAACATGTAAAAAACCATTTTTCAAGTCAAGAGATGTAAATACTTTAGCTTCTTTCAGATTATCGATTTGATCTTCTATGACAGGTAGTGGAAATCGCTCTTTAATCACTTTCTTATTCAAGCGTCGGAAATCTATGCACAGTCTCCGAGAACCACCTTTCTTATCAGCAAGAACAACTGCAGATGCAAAATCTGACTTGCTGGGTTTTATTATACCTTGATCCATCCACTCTTGTACTTGCTTATTAACATCTTCCATTTCCAGCGGTGACAGGCGTCTTGGACTTTGGTAAACAGGATCTTCATCGGTAAGTAATATTTTTAGTTGTACATTGCTTTCTTTCTTCTTTTCCTTAGGCTTATACCCTTCAATCATTCTGTTTATCTTCTCAGCATATTTTGTTTCTATTATGCCATATTCATCTTTGGCACTCTTCTCTTCAACTAAAAGCGTAAGCTGTATGATCTTTTTCAGGAAAACACCATTAGGAGTGAAGGTGATTTCAAATTCTTTCAAGAGCGGGTTTCCTATAATCAGGTTTACAGGTATCTGATTATCCTTAATAACGTGGAATGTAACATCAATGTAGTAGTGGTCAATCTGTATTTTAGTAGTAAATTCTCCTTCAGTGTATACTTGATTTTCAGCTAGACCGGTAAGGTAAGTTTTCCCTTCTGTATTATAGTTCGAAATTTCATGTTTAATCTTCTTAAATTCTTTTTCTGTTATCAGGTTCACATCACTTCCTGTGTCTACAAGTGCCATCATCTCCATGCCGCCTATTTTTATTTTCTTAAAAGGAACTTCTGCATTTTTTTTCTGTATATTGAGACTCTTCTTAGATTTTATATTAGTGCATTCAGTAGATTTATGACCGAAATCGTTGCACTTGAAGCATTTTATTCCTTTTGTGCATGCTGGCGATTGATGATCAGTATCTCCGCAATTGTAGCATCTCTTTGTGGTGATAGGCTTTCGAGCTAATTGACTACCAGAGGTGTGCCCAGTGGTATGACTAGGTTTGATTGAAAATTTCTTTCTAAAGTCACTGTAAATATCTAACTTCTTACGAAAATCTTTGATATCTGTTGCTCCATATAAAATAATTTTATTAGACTCCACGTCACGGATACCGTCAATAACATATTCTATGAGTGCAGCATCCTCAATTTTGCCATGTAATGCTAATTCTTTCATAGTGAGAAAATATTGCTGATATGTTTCGTCATTCTTCATTTTACGTGATGCCAGTTTCTTGTGTATAACCGCGCTGTTGATCTTAGGACCGAATTCTTCTTTAAGAGCTTTCTTTAATGTAGCATAGTCTTTTACTCTTCCTACAGATCGTAAAAATAATTTGGCCGTCCCGTTTAGAAGTCGTTTGGCATAAACCAACTTTTCAACGTTAGTCCAATTCATAATATTCGCAGTATCTTCAAAATCATCAATAAATGAGGATCATCTCCAGTAAAACTATTCATAGATTTCTCCAGATCTCCAAATGAAATGTAGTACACATCAAGATCTTCTTCATCACCACTCTCCTGCGGCGTATCTTTCTTCGGAGGCATCTTGCTTATTGTTGTATTAAAGGTAAGTCTTTTAGTCTTGAAATTCTTTTTATTCTTCGTACAAAATGACAACCGTCTTGATGTCATTAAAATACAATTATTTTCTCTTAAAAATCATTAATAAAAATATTTTAAATGTGACGTCATATTCAGCGTCCCGTAGCATTCGTTTTCGGAATTATAAATTATCGTGATTAAATTTCCAACGTCCCGTCGCATTCGGTGGGTTTACGTGTCGGTAAAACAGTTCGCAACTTGTCTACGATTGAACGATCTTCACAATATCTTCACAGGATGTCGGTAAAGCAGTTCGTAATGTAGTGCCAACTTGCCTTCATATTTCGTCTTAAATGTCTTCAATCCTCTCCGTATTAATCGCGATCCCGATATCTATTCCTATCCCGGACGAGCCCCCAAAAAGATGTGGGGTCGCGAGATTGATATAAAACAATTATCCAACTAAATCTTTATTTTGAACAAAGTCCTGCGTCTTTTCTCTTTTGACCACCTCTTGACAATCCCTTATTTTAACGTACGTCATTCTAAACTGACATTAACTGTTGCTATCATTAAAATCTTAAGAAATACTAGACATAAAAATTTAAATTAAAACAACTTATTCCCACATACATATTAGCCCATTATAAAATAAACCCCCACAATAGTGACATTCCTTAAAAATACCATGAAAAATTGGAAAACTGAACTTAAAGTTACTACCAAATCCTCTTATATACACACAAAACACATCCCCATTAGAAGGGGTATTTTCCAAGGAGATGCGCTTAGTCCATTATGGTTTTGTCTGGCCCTTAATCCATTGTCTTACTTACTTAATACAAATGGTAATGGCTTAGAAATTGATACAGATGACGACCAACTTACACACACCACAATCACACACCTCATGTATATGGACGACATAAAACTTTATAGTAACGCAACACACTCACTACATGATTTAGCAGACATCACACAAACATTCTCAAACGACATCCAGATGGAATTTGGCATCGATAAATGTAAAACACTAACAATAACTGCAGGTAGAATAGAACAAAATGAATACATATTGAACACAGGAGAGAAGGTAGAACCAATGGACCAAAACAGTACTTACAAGTATCTAGGATTTCAACAATCACGCCACATACACCAAAAAGAAACAAAAACTGAAGTTACCAAGAAATTTAAACATAGACTGAACACAATTCTTAAATCACAACTCAATTCACGTAATATAGTTAAAGCTATCAATACATATGCAATCCCTATTCTAACATACTCATTCGGAGTTATAAATTGGTCACAAACTGAACTAAAGAATCTACAACGCACAATCAACACCACAATGACATCTCACCGAAAACACCACCCTAGATCTTGTATTCAAAGATTAACACTACCCCGGGAGGATGGCGGAAGAGGAATAATCGACATACTTAACCTACACAACAATCAAATTTCAACTTTAAGACAGTATTTCAACGAACGAGCACAGAATTCTAGCCTACATCTCACAATAAAGCATGCCGACAATCACATTACGCCGCTTAATCTACATGACGGAAATACACAATTGAATCAGAAAGTTAGTACTAGAGCAGACAAAATCTTAGCATGGACACAAAAATCATAACATGGGAGACACTACCAAGACTTACACAGACCACATATTGACACAAAAGCATCAAATAATTGGCTAACTCGGGGGGATTTGTTCCCGGAAACTGAAGCATTTATTATAGCTATACAAGACCAAATAATAGATACGAGAAATTTCGAAAAATATATTATCCATAGACCTAATCTCATAACAGACAAATGTAGACGCTGCCATACTGGCTCAGAAACTATACAGCATATAACTGGATCCTGTAAGGCCATAGCACAAACGGACTACAAACATCGACATGATCAAGTTGCTGCCATAATACACCAAGAGTTAGCTGTAAAACATTTACTCATCCCAAACAAAACGCCATACTACAAATACACACCACAAATAATCCTAGAGTCTACAGATATCAAATTATATTGGGACCGAACAATAATTACAGATAAGACTATACATTTTAATAGACCAGACATTTTACTGCATGATAAGATCAAGAAGATAGTTTACCTCATAGACATAGCCATACCCAATACACACAACCTTACATCAACCCACACAGAAAAAATAGCAAAATACACAGATCTAGCCATTGAAATAAAAACCCAATGGAGAGTCAACACTGTCAAAACAATCCCTATTATCCTGTCGTCTACAGGGGTAGTACCACATACACTACACACAAGCCTTAATATGCTAAACATTCACTCATCCATATATGCCCTTCTACAAAAAGCAGTCATACTCAACACATGCAGATTAGTACGAAAATTTTTATCTATGGAATACATGTAAAGATTTTTCCACTCCGTAAGCACTTGGCTCCAGCCCGTGCCTATGGATGCACCTCTCGTCAACGGAGAGAGAAAGAGAAATCTTGAACCAAATAATAATAATAATCATTTATGTCACTTCCACAAAGGTGACTTACAGTAATGCTTACATTGTGATTTAAATTTTAAACCTTTGTGAGAGTCTGGTATCCGCACTAGGAAACCCTGTCACACAGATTACCAGGCCCCCCATAAAACAATTTTATATTTTATTAACAAATTTTGAAACCTTTGTTGTGAACTTGCTAAAATTATTATTACAATGTTAAATCTGTTTGTATGCAAAAGTAAGAACAGTTTGTGCCCGAGTGAGTGGTGGTAGAAGAAAAAAAAATAAAATAAAAAGAAAAAAATTAAAATAAAATCATGTATGTGCGTGTGAATGTGTGTGTGCGTGTGTATGTGTGTTTATTCATCTTATTTTTGTACGATTAAAAGGTTTTCAGTACTATTGTAGTCTTGATTGAGTAGGTATGTGTTAAGTACTTGCTTGCACTTGGACTTCGTTAAGGGGTATATATTTAACATACAATTTATTTTATTATATAGATAGGAACGAAGAAAACAGTAGGTGCGATGTGAAATTGTACAAATGGTAATGGCAATTTGTACAGGTGGTTTTCGTCATATATAGAGAATCGTACGCAAGCTGTATTATTTATTTTATTTATTTATTTTATTTTATTTATACTTAATGCACTAATGTACATAGGCGGACTTAATGCCTACGGCATTTTCTGCCAGTCTACCTTCGGGTGGTGTGAGACAAGTGTGGTAGGTGCGAGATTATACAAGTGGAAAAAAAAGTTACATTAATAAATATAAATAACAACTAATTACCTATTTATAACACTTAGTAAATACATATTATATATAACGATACATATACATAATATATATTTATATATACCACAAATATATACATACATATATAGCCATACAATACATACATGAACTAGAACTGTGCGAGATAACGAGATGGAACAACTAACATTGAGGAGAATCCGGCCTTTTATGCAAATAGTCCTGCAGCCTTTTTTTAAAAGAGGGACGATTGGTTGCCATTCGGAGTTCCAAAGGCAAAGCATTCCAAAGAAGGATAGACTGGACGAAGAAGGAAGAGTGAATGAAATCAGTAGTATGAGGGGGGCACTGAAGAAGACGATTATCAGAAGAGCGAAGATGTTTATTGTGATTAGAGCATAAATACTGAAATTGAGAAGTAAGATAAGCGGGCGAGACTGGAGAATAAAGGATAGAAAATAAAGTTGTCAGTGCCCTCAGAGTTCTACGCTTCCGAATAGGCAACCACTTTAATAGTGATCGATGCTCCGACACATGATCATATTTACGCAAATTGAAGACGAATCGAATGCAGTTATTAAGTAGGCGGTCTCGGCGTATATCCCTGTATTACTACAGGGATATACGCCGAGATGGGTCAATGTCCCTTCTGGCGTGCCCCAAGGCTCAATACTGGGGCCTCTCTTGTTTATTTTATTTATTGCAGACATTAAAACCTGCTTCCAAAACTCTTATATTCTTTTATTTGCTGATGACATGAAGGTTCATAAACTTGTCAATCATTTGTGTAGGTTATCAGATGCCTATTAAGTTACAAGCTGATCTTATTAGATTCGAAGAATATTGTACCTATAACAAACTTCAGTTAAACGTGTCTAAATGCTCTCATATTACATTCTCGCGTCAAAGATCGGTGATTGTTTTTGATTACTGTACGGGCTGAGACGAAACCCGTACTGTCTTTGGTTGATAGCGATTTGGTTGATACTTGATAATGAAATGATAGTCAGGTGGAAATTGATATAATGTATTTCCTTAAATCGGTACACTAAATGATAGAAAAGTTAAAACTATATGATAGATGATACAATGATAGATGAGCACGCGGGACCGACTGCTCGAGACGTGATTTGCGAACGTACTGTTGTAGAAATGGTTAAATAGCCAAGCGTGGCGTAAATTGCTGACGATACAAAATGTACGTGGCTGGCCCGTACAATTACATACTAAATAACCAGATAATAAGCAAAGTTAGCAATTTAAAAGATCTAGGTGTCATACAAGACAGTAAACTTCTCTATAACCAACACATAGACAACATAGTAAAAAGAGCATCAAAGGCGTTAGGGTTTATAATGAGGACTACGGGCGATTTCGGTTCTCTAAAACCAATCAAAATCCTGTACTGTTCTTTCGTTAGAAGCCATTTGGAATATGCCTCACAGGTTTGGAATCCTCAATATGAGGTATATAAATCTCGAATCGAGGGTGTTCAAAAGAGATTTTTACGATATCTAGATTATAAATCGCAACAACTCTCCGAAAATTACACCCATAGATGCAAAAGATACCACTTTTTACCACTGGAACAAAGGCGACTCATTAACGATATTTCTTTCTTGCTTAGTGTTGCTAATGGTTCTATCGATAGCCCGGAACTAGTCGCGAAAATAGGATTAAACACAAATCCGACAGCTCTTAGACAGCGACGGTTGCCCCACACTCCCTTTGCGACATCCGATTATAGAAGAAATTAGTTTTTCTTACGTAGTACGCGATCATTCAACAACCTTTCTCGTGACTTAAATCTTGACTTATTTTGTACCAACTTGGGCACGGTAAGACGGCTCCTAACTGAACAATTTTTCTGAGCAAGTGGCACTCAAACTGCAAGTTTTGTTAATTTTTTTGTACATTTTCTTTCTTTTTTGTTGCGTTCTTTATTTTTCTGTTTTTTTTTTCTTTAAGTGCTTTTTTGTGTTTATTTTTTCTCATTAAGTAATTATTAATAATTTGTTTTTTGGTGGATACCTTTTTGTTTATCTTGTTTTCTTTTTATTTTATTTTCAAATTTATAACATGAAATTAGTGTGTAACAACATTGTAACTAACTGTGGAAGCTTGTTATTAGCAACTTGTTTACTGTTTATATTATAAGAAAATTTTGTTATTAGCCAGTTAAGTAAGGAACCCTAAAGACATATGCTGACCAGCTGATTGCAGCCGATTGCAACGTAGCATATTCGGCCCCCAGCAACTGCAGCGATGACGTCCGATGGCACGAGCCGCTGATGCAGCGTTATTCGAGGGACACCGGACGTACCGTTTCAAGTGTATTCTAGATTCATACCTCGAATAGGAATCACTAAAATTAATTAATTGTAATTTCTATAAATAAATTAGTTTGTAACTTTTCTTTGGTTTTTTTTCGACCTTCTGGCTGCATCATACGTAATTGGCGCAGTCGGTAGGATACTCGCAGGCCGGTTCACGAGCATCGGGAACATCTAATATCGATATCCGCGTTCGCGAGTCACCCGGGTGGCTATCAAGTCCCGAGACGAGTATCCTGAATCTACGGAGAAGCTGCGGCGCTGGGAGGAGAATCCAGACCTTGATTCGTCGAGAAGACCAGAGATGATATATATGTAAGTGCACCTGAATTGTTCTCGTGTTGCTTCCTCTCTCTTCCTTATAAGATTTATCCTCAAAATTTTTCGTCACGAAAAATCCTATCCCCGCGAACCTGTATCACGACAGGCTCGTCGGAATATTGTAGACTTAAATAGAGATATAGACAGTGAGTTAGATTTAAATTTAGATAGACTATTTGAACCCAAAATGCCTCACGATCCGGACACTATTTTCAAGGCCTTACGCCTAGCGCCCGATTTTGATGGAAATCCCAACATCTTAACTAGATTTATTAATATTTGTGACCGAATTGTTTCTCAATATGCTAGCGCAGATCCTGGTAGTGAATTAGGGAACTTATGCTTATTAAACGGCATACTTAATAAAATAACAGGGCCTGCTGCATCCACCATCAACTCATGGCATCGAATGGCATTCCCGAAACATGGACCGGTATTAGATCGTCTCTTATTAATAATTTTTCAGATCAGCGCGACGAAACGGCTTTATATAATGACCTCTCGTTAGCTACACAGGGTAATAAGACACCGCAAGAATTTCACGAACAGTGCCAGACCTTGTTTAGTACTATAATAACTTATGTGACATTACACGAATCCATTCAGACAACTATTGAGGCGAAACGGACCCTTTATAAAAAGGTTACCATGCAGGCGTTTGTGCGCGGTCTTAAAGAACCCCTGGGTTCACGTATACGTTGTATGCGCCCGGAGTCTATCGAAAAGGCTCTGGAATTTGTGCAGGAGGAATTAAATATCATTTACCTGCAACAACGTAACGATGTGCCGAAGCACCAGGCTATCCCGAAACCCCTCACAGTTCCCACTATGCCGATTAACGGTTTTAACGCCCCGAGACCCCCTGTGCCTAACTGGCCAACTCCATATGGCCAACGAGGTTTCCAACCGCCGCCTCAACCCTTCAAATTTAATATGACCAACCCACCACAGAACAGACCATCGCACGCAACAAGTGTTCCGTGCACCACCACCAAACTACCATCCCCAAAGCAACGTTTTCCGAATGCCGCCCAGAAACAATCCACCACAATATACTAATAATAATTACGGACCTAAACCTATGAGTAGAGTTCAGCATTATGTTCCGAAAATGTTAACTGTGATGGCAGGTCATGACTGGACTAAATACGGGAATCCACCTCCAAATAATTATTTTAAGTCACGAGAAGTAAACTTCAACGAATTCGCTTTAAATGACGACTTATATTACAATCCTAATTATTACTACGACCAGACTTACAACTATTACCCAGACTATGCAGACTATTATAATAATTATAACACTTGCGAGCCTTACAGCGATTTAGCTTGCGACAACCAGCTCAGCAGTGACGCAGAGACACAGCCAGGCACCAGTAACTCGAATCAGGATTTTCAGTCGGATCAGAAGTCAAAAGAGAAAAAATTGATGTTAATTTACAAACCCAGAGACAGTTAACATATATAGAAATTTCTTCGCCCCCTTTAAAATTTTTAATAGACACCGGTGCTAATCAATCTTTTGTCAGCCCTGAGGCTGTTCGCAAATACTTCTCACACTATCCCCTTAACTATGACCCGTTTGAAGTAACTAACGTGCATGGTGCCAGTAGAAATGAACATTCAGTAACGTTACCATGTTTTAACGAATTTAACGAGGGTGAGAACATAAAATTATTCGTTTATCGTTTTCACGACTACTTTGATGGGTTAATAGGATTAGATCTTTTATCTCGATGGGAGGCTAAAATAGACCTAAAAGATTTCAAATTGATAACTCGTGCCGCAACGAACTCAATCAAAGTGTATAATTCTCGTAATGTCAATCTTTATGAAGATATTATTCCAGGCAAAACATCAAAATTAGTCAGGATTCCCATAAATGCCCCGGATGGCGATGTTTTAATCAATGAACAAATGTTATGCAATTGTATTATTCATGAGTGTTTAACGACCGTAACCAATAGTCGCGGGTATGTAGAGTTAGAAAATCCAACACCTAATGACGTTATATTCTCCCTAGACCAGCCAGCGTGCGCAGAAATATGTAATATTGAGTGCACAGGCACTGAACATACAAATCGCGTAGATGACGTTCTATCTCGTTTGCGTACAAGTCATCTTAATGAAGAAGAAAAAGCAAATCTCTTACGTCTTTGCTCTCAATATACAGATGTGTTTTACATAGATGGTGAACCCTTGACTTTTACCAATAAGATTAAACACCGAATTAAAACTACAGACGACGTCCCCGTTTACACAAAAAGTTACCGATACCCTTTCGTTCACCGAGAGAAAGTTAGAAACCAGATAACCAAAATGTTGGAACAGGGTATAATTAGGCCTTCTGATTCCGCGTGGAGTTCACCCATTTGGGTAGTTCCCAAAAAGGCAGACGCGTCTGGAAAGCAGAAATGGCGCCTTGTTGTCGATTTTCGAAAACTAAATGACAAGACTATAGACGACAAGTACCCTATCCCAAATATCAGTGACGTTCTAGATAAATTGGGCAAATACCAATATTTTACCACTCTGGATTTCGCAAGTGGTTTTTATCAAGTCGAAATGGACCCCCAAGACATTTCTAAAACGGCTTTTAACGTAGAACATGGCCATTTCGAGTTCCTTAGAATGCCCATAGGACTTAAGAACTCCCCGTCCACTTTCCAAAGGGTAATGGACAATGTCCTTCGAGGCCTTCAAAATAACATATGCCTCGTATATCTTGATGATATAATTGTGTATTCTACATCCCTCCAGGAGCACTTGGAAAACCTGGAAGAAGTTTTCCTAAGACTTAGGGAGTCCAACTTCAAAATACAGATGGACAAGTCCGAGTTTTTAAAACTTGAGACCCCATATCTTGGACATATCATCACAAGAGATGGCGTAAAGCCTAACCCTGATAAAATCTCCGCTATAGTAAAATACCCCATTCCAAAGACCCCTAAAGAAATCAGACAATTTTTAGGCCTTCTCGATTATTACCGAAAATTCATTCCCGATCTGGCTCGTATCACAAAGCCCCTAACACAGTGCCTAAAAAAGGGCAGTAAAATTACTCTAACTCCCGATTACATAAATACGTTTGAAAAATGCAAGTCCCTTTTAACAAATGATCCAATCCTCCAATACCCAGATTTTAGCAAAGAATTTAATCTCACAACAGATGCCTCTAACGTCGCTATTAGAGCAGTGTTATCCCAAGGACCGATTGGTTCCGACAGACCCATCTGTTACGCTTCTCGCACATTAAATGAAAGCGAATTAAACTATAGCACTATTGAGAAGGAATTACTTGCCATAGACTATGCCACAAAGTATTTTAGACCCTATTTATTTGGTAGGAAATTCAAAATAATCACAGACCATAAACCATTGCAATAGATGATGAATATAAAGGAACCAAACTAACGTTTAACTCGATGGCGACTCAGACTAAGTGAATATAACTACACGGTCGTGTATAAGAAAGGAAAACTTAACACGAATGCGGATGCCCTCTCTCGTGTAGAAATCCATAATGAAGAGATTGATGAAATTAACGCATTGATTGAAAACTTCACTAACTAATGAACATCCTATTTTAGAGATTCCTATAACAGATGAACCCCTTAATAAATTTCACAGACAAATCCATTTTACAGTAGTAGGTGAGACGACGCGAAGACCAAAAGTTACGAAACCTTTTGAAAGCCACACTCGTATAGCCATTCAGTTAACAGAATCGAACCTAGAGACCGATGTTATTAAAGCGATTAAGGAATATGTTAACCCTAAAGTAAAGACCGCTCTTTTAATAAGCCCACCGTTAGCTATGTACTCAATAATTCCCATTATACAGGATAAATTTAAAAGTTCCTCTCTCAATTTAGTCCTGACTAAAACAGAACTCGAAAATATCAAAGAGTATCTCCGACAACAAGAGATAATCAAAAATTATCACGACGGTAAAACCGGTTGGTTTTATCGTGGTATTACTGAATGCTATCTAGCCTTGTCCCGAAAGTTCTATTCGCCTAAGATGAAAGAGCAAATCGCTAAGTTCATAAATGAGTGTACTATCTGTGGTCAAGGTAAATATGATAGGAATCCTGTAAGACCTCAATTTAATATAGTGCCCCCAGCCACAAAACCACTCGAAATTATTCACATGGACCTCTTTACAGTCCAAGGACAGAAGTACGTGACCTTCGTGAACGTCTTTACGAAATATGGTCAAGCATACCACTTGCGCGACGGTACCGCGATTAGCATGTTACAAGCACTATTATCGTTCTGTACACATCATGGAATACCCATGACTATAATCACCGATAACGGAACGGAATTTACTAACCAACTCTTCTCGGAATTCACACGACCCCATAAGATATTTCATCATAAGACCTTACCCCATAGTCCTAACGATAACGGTAACATCGAACGTTTTCACTCGACGTTACTCGAGTACATTAGACTTCTAAAACTACAACACAAAGATGAGCCAATAGTTAATCTCATGCCATATGCAGTTATCGCATATAATAGCTCGATCCATAGTTTTACGAAATGTAGACCCTTTGACCTATTAAATGGACACTTTGACCCTAGGGATCCGGTGGATATTGACCTTAAAGAACAGCTATTACAACAATACGCGCTAAATCGTGTGTGTGTGTGTGTGTGTGAATGATGTACGCTGTTGGCCGCGAGGCCTTTACAGCTTCACCGGACTTAAAGGCGAGCGTGCAACCACTACGCTCTAGCCAGCCAGAAGGGCAAGAGGCGACATACTCGAGGGCGCCTCGAAGAGGTGCCCTCGGTTGGGACAGTCGCTGTAGGGGGAAGGGTGCACTACTAAGTGCACCGGTCAACCGCCGGCTATGGGAGGGGATCTACTACTACGTCGTCGTCGTCGCCCGTATTCTGAGCGGAAAGAAGGGATGACAAAGCATCGGGGGGGTCGGTGAGAACATGTCGCGGCCGGCGGTGGCGGCAGGGGTCGGGGGGGAGATCGTAGTCGGCGGTGGCTACGATTAACGGATTCGCATGGGTAGATGCGTTCGCGAAGTGACGTGTTGACGCCTTTTTAATAAAGGCGCGAATAGGTTCGAGACCTAGATCGGAGTGGAGGTCGACGTTCCGTACGAACCAGGGGGCTCCTACGGCTTTACGGAGGAAGCGGTTTTGAACCACTTGGAGTTTATCGATGTGAGAGGGGGCCGAATGCCCGAACACAACACACGCATAAGTCATGATGGGTCGAACGCAAGTTTTGTAAAGTGTCACCTTATTTCTAAGGGACATTTTACTCCGCTTGCAGATTAACGAATGGAGACGACCGAGCACAAATGATGCTCGGTGACGGACCCGCTTGATGTGCGGGCCGAAGGACATGGTACTGTTTAGGGTGACCCCTAGATATTTGACCTCTTTGACCCAGGGAATGGGTCGGTCGAACATGGTCACTTGGCCGAGATTACTTCTAGGGCGGCGCAGGGAGTGGCGCGGGGTGGCACCTCTGGAGAAGAACACCGCAGCGCTCTTGTCCGGGTTCACCTCAATACGCCACTTCCTGAACCAATTCCCTAGGGAATTGGCGGATGCCTGAAGGTGTCTGGTAATGAAACCCTTATTCCTATGCGAGACGTAGAGAGCGGTATCATCCGCGAATAGGGCTAGATGCGCCTTACTCGAACGAGGAATGTCGTTCGTGTAAAGGCTAAACAGGAGCGGAGAGAGAACTGAGCCCTGTGGGGCTCCAGCACTGATGGAGTGGGAAGTGGACCGCGTCATTTCGACGCGATAACGGAAGGCGCGATTCGACAAGAAGTCTCGTAAGATGAGCACGAGTCTGTCCGGCACACCCAATTGGTAGAGCTTGTAGATCAAGCCGTTGTGCCAGACTTTGTCGAATGCCTTCGCGACATCTAGGAAGAGGGCGCCCGTGTAGATGGGTTTGGGTCTATTGAGACCGGAGAGGATGTGCTCCGTGATGCGGTGCACTTGGTGGACGCAAGAGTGTTTGGCTCGAAAGCCAAACTGCTCGTCGATAAGGATACCCCTGGACGTTACGAAGTCTTTGAGCCTCGCCAGAAGTAGGCGCTCGTATATCTTGGCCAGGGAGTTGAGGAGACTGATAGGGCGGTAGCTCGCGGGGAGATTGCGAGGTTTGCCGGGCTTGGGAATGCCTATGACGTCCGCCTCCTTCTACTTAGCGGGGAAGGTGCAGTTCGTCATGGCGGCGTTCAAAATGGCCACCAAGAGGCAGATGAGCTGGGCGGGCAGGCATTTCAGAACGCGATTCGAAATGCCGTCAGGGCCGGGGGCTTTTTTTAGTTTTAAGACCCATAATCAGATCTTCGACCTCCGTTTGCGTGATAGGAGGCAAGGAATCGACGGGGGGGAGGGATGCCCTGCGCTCGACTTCCCTGTCTACCGCGTCGACGTGGGACTGGTCGACGGACTGAGAGCTGGGGGCGCACTGGCTCTCGAGGGAGTCAGCGAGAAGCTCGGCCTTTTCGTCGTCGTCGAAGGTTGGGGGTGCTGCGCCTGAAGGGCGGGACAGCGGGGGCATGTCAGTCGTGGAGTCGGATTTGAGGCTACGCGCCAGCTGCCAGTAGGCTAGATGCGACGGCGCGATGCCCTCTAGGAGGACACCCCACCGTTCCTCCCGGACCTCCGCGACACGACGCTTTACCTCTCGTTGTAAAGCGCGCATCCGGGCCCGATTGGCTTCGGTGGGGTAGGAGTCGTACGCTCGGATGGAAGCATTCTTGGAACGAATGAGATCCCTAACATCGTCCGGCAGTCGAAAGCGGTTGAGGTAGAGATCTTCCGCCTCGACTTGCTTGGACGATCGACTGACAGCCGATCGGATGTGCTCGGTGAAGGCATCTACGGCCTGATCGGTGTCCTGAGGGGACGGGATGGAGTCCGGGCTGAGAGGCAGGGGGGGAGGGTCGGCATCCGCCAAGGCCGTGCTTAGCGCATGCCAATCCACCACCCTCTTTTTGGGTCGCTGAGGGGCGGAAGGGGGGGAACCGAGTCTCATGACTACAGGTCGATGGTCAGAGTCGAGTTCCTGGACTACTTCCAAGGAGTGCAGCCGTAGGGTGACACCCTTCAGAAGCGCCATGTCCAGGACTTCGGGTCGGTGATTGGGATTGTTAGGATAGTGGGTAGGGTGCATGGGTGCGATGACGTCAAAGTCGAGAACGTCGACCAGGGCGTCAAGGCTCCTACCGTTAGGGGAAGTGGTGAGACCGTTCCAGGCCACGTGCTTGCTGTTGAAGTCGCCCGCCAGAATGACGGCGCTTCCCAGATTGAGGAGTGCTTCAAAGTCACTCCTGAGAACGGATTTAGTACGCGCTAAATCATAAGCACCAGATGAAACAGGTTTACGATATCATTAACCAGTCATCCCTAGCTAATCGCACTGCATTAATAGAGAACAGGAACAAAACTCGTGAGCCCGAAATAGAGTATACCCCTCAACAGAAAATTTTTATTAAAAACCCCCTTGCCAGTCGTCAAAAGGTTGCACCCGTTACACTCAAGACACCGTTTTGGCAGACCTACCAATACACATATACACTTCGAAAAAACGCGGTCCTGTAGCCAAGTCTAGGATAAAACGTGTGCCTAAATTGTTACAGAATTCTGCTGCTACTGACTGTCCAAGCGACGCACGCCCAAGAGATAAGACTTGAAAGCTTAGCTGATGGACCAGGACTACTACCATACAAATTAGGACCGACACGACTCACGACCCATTACCACTCCTTTATACAGTACATACAACTGACAGACATTGAAGACAAGTTAGACTCTATACGAAACCAACTTCTGAAATTCAAGACTAGAGTTAACAATGAAACTCATATCCTATACGAACTCCAGATAGAATACCTTACTAACAAGATTGGCAAAGTTTATGATCAAATTAAAACTCTAGAGCCTGTCAGAGTTAAAAGAGGTCTTATAGATAGCCTAGGTTCTGTAATTAAAGGTATTACCGGTAATCTAGATTATCTTGATGCCCTTAGGTATAATGAAGCTATTAAAACCCTAGAAAATAATGAAGACAAAATAATATCAGAATTAAATAATCATATTAGTTTGAATAAGGATTGGATGACTCAACACAGTGATATTTTGGAGAAATTAGCAGATAACCAAATAAAAACTAATGAAACACTAGAGTTACTTTTAAGAGAAAACGCATATAAAGGATATAGTTTAATTAAGTTTGCAAAGTTTTCCCAAATGCTAGGAATTATAAGTGAGAACGTAGAGGACGTAATGTTAGAAATAATTAGGATAGAAAACATGCTAGATTTTAATCACTCTTCCAGCACACACCATTCTATGATCGACATAGAAGTGCTAAAATCTATGATAGATAAACTTAGATCTATATATAGTCGAGATGAAATCCTTAACCTAGAATTAAGAGAATACTATGATCTTATTAAACCAGGTTCATATTATACTGAAAAGAAAATAGTTATAGTATTCAGCTTCCCCATAGTCTCTAAAGATATTTATGACTTATACAAACTATCCATCGTACCCAAAAAAAACCAGGATGCCCTTGTTCCTCCCACTCCCTACATTGCAACAAACGAGAATTCATTCGTGTACATGGAGGCTGAATGCCCGAAGTACAGTAATACCTATCTCTGTGAAAAGAAGACCAGTCATCAAGTGAGGACAAAATCTGACTGCATCCAGAACCTTATCATCAAACAAGGCCTAGGAGACAGTTGTCACTTTACCAGAATCTCCTTATCAAGAGAAGCAGTAGAGAAGCTGGATGACAAGCATTACGTATTATCACTACCGCAACCAACGAAAGTCCAGTTAAACTGCGGCAGAGAAGATTTTAACATCCTGCAAGGAAGTTATCTCGTCACTATTCATATGAACTGCTACCTGCGGACTTCGGAGTTAACTATTATAAATGATAATAATGAGATAAAAGGCCAGCCTTTAAAGTTAGCGAAGATCCCCTACGACGAGTCAAACCAGACAGCTGTTTCTACTCACATCAGTTTCAACTCTGTAAATTTGGAAGGACTTCACAGCATCCAGAACAAAATCCTGCTTGAAGCTCCGCTCAAGATCGACAAGATCCAGCCAGATGTTATTTATCACACAACCATTCCGTTTTACATCGTTATTTTTATTTCTGTTTCTCTTGTCATATTTATAATCAGTCGTCGATACACATTTTGGAATCTTAAGACATCTGACAATCAGAAGCAGCCATCCTTGAAGATTTATACAGAGGAAGATGGATCACGGAATTCTAATTTAAAGGAGGATCCTCCAGCAACATTCGCCATTAACATGCTCAAATAGTTGCTGATCTGAGGATGGAGGAGTTAAGTAAGGAACCCTAAAGACATATGCTGACCAGCTGATTGCAGCCGATTGCAACGTAGCATATTCGGCCCCCAGCAACTGCAGCGATGACGTCCGATGGCACGAGCCGCTGATGCAGCGTTATTCGAGGGACACCGGACGTACCGTTTCAAGTGTATTCTAGATTCATACCTCGAATAGGAATCACTAAAATTAATTAATTGTAATTTCTATCATAAATTAGTTTGTAACTTTTCTTTGTTTTTTTTTCGACCTTCTGGCTGCAGCATACGTAATTAGCCTGTAAGCTTTCTTAAAAATAAATAAATAAAATCAACCATTCTTTTAAAGTAAAGTATATATTTAATTATTCGAAGTATTGGCCATTATTGTTGATGCACTTCTGGCTTTTTAATGGAGTTTGTTTATGCCTCTGCTACAGAAATCCTGGGAACGGGAATAGATGAACTCTTTAAAGGCGTTTTTCACCGCTTCGTTGAATTTTAATTTTTCCCCAGTAAAAAGTTATACAAATTCTGAACAAAATGGAAATCAGTTGGAGCAAGGTCTGGTGAGTATGGTGGGTGACGGACAGTTTCCAGACGTAACTCCTGTAATTTTAACACGGTACGTTGTACGGTGTGTGGATAAGCGTTGTCGTGAAGAAGGAATGGACTGAGCAACTGATAAGTCTTGGTTGTTTGACAGCGAGCTTTTCCATCATCATTTGCAATTCTTCGTAGCACACCTCTGCAGTAATTATCGGTTCAGGTCTCAAAAAGCTATATTAAAATATGCCGGCACAAGTTCACCATACACTCACAAGCAGTTTTTGTGACTCAATTGCGTTTAGGACATGGTTTGGTCCCCCGCCCCTGTGTGAAACAAGTGCGCCAGACGTTTGCGGTTATTATCCACTATTACAAGTAACAATCCGATTCATAATTCCCTTATTTGTGTACCTATTTAACCAAAAAAGACAAGCTTCGACGCGATTTTGTTATTGTTGTTCAGTGAGTTTATACAGTACCCACTTTCCGAGTTCTTTTATCTTTCCAATTTGATGTAAATGAAGCAGTATCGATTTATCACTTACATTGAAGGCTACTGCAAGTTCCGACGTGGTTTGAGATGAATCTCCTTCCAGTATGGATTTCAATTCATCGTTATCGACTTTCGTCTCCGGTCGGCCACAAGACCTATTGTTGAGATGAAATTTCCAGAACGGAAACGATTATTCCAAAAACGTACCTTGTCCATACACGTATATTGCGGTCTGTGCTATGTTAGTACAACGACGGAACCCGTAATCGAAAATAGCGCGAAATTTCAATTTTTCCATGGTCATCAAAAAAATTCGAACGGCGGGAAAACAAATGAAGAGCTGATGTTGAAAGAAAAATGTCTTCTTCTTCTTCTTCTTTAAGTTATGGCTTCACACTAATTATAAGTGTATTTTGCCAGTGTCCAGTGAGATATATAATCGTGTTTGTTTAAATTAATTCGACTCCCCGATGAATTTGATGATAATGAAATTAATGAAATAATATGGATAGTAAAGCGGTGGATACTTTACATACCAATTGCAACGGCCGTTTTGAGGGAAGTCGAAAAGGCACGTTTTATCACTTTGTTACAATTACGTTCACTCATGCACATATAAGAACACATAATGGTTAATATTCCACCAACAATACACATTATAAGTCGAACTAACACAAGTTTTGGAAAGTAAAACAAATTGTCAATATCACTCTTCGACTTCCCGCCAAAAAATCCCAAGAAAATTGTCTTGCTATAATATAAATTTAATTTTAATTTGGAATTCTAAACAGAATGTAAGATACCTTCAAACTAGACATTATCAAAAATCGGCAATTTCATAGGTAAGGACCTAATATATCAACTTATACTACTTGTCCCACTGCTGAGCGAACGCCTTCTGTCACGAATCGAGGTAAGAGTTTAGGTCATACTCCACCGATCAGATTGGTCGCAGTGCGTACCTGCGCGTGCGCGGGCGGGCGCGCGCGCTCGCCGGCGCCCGCGCTCGCCTCCTCGCTGGAGCTGCCGCGCCGCCACTCAGCGCCTTCTGTCATACACGATCCAATTACTGCATTATACACCCTCGACGCTTATATCTTATACCGCGGTAGTGAGCAGAGAAACAGGCATTAAACTGGGCGGCCCAGAAAATTAATAGTGTTTACGTGCTCGCGCTGTCCAGTTTCATATCAAACTTCCTGCTCACTGCCGTGCGACTGGCATAAACGTAAACCTCTTGGTATCCAATGAGTGAACATGTCGCGAGATTGGAGAATTCAATGCATTCAACAAGCGATATTACGTTGAAGATATGAAGACACATCACATTTAAACTAAAAGTATTATAATCTGATCTGTATGTCTGCACTTATCATCATGAATAATAATTTAAAATACCAAATACCAGCAATGTGGGCTATGATGATACAACAAGAGGGATGCAGCAATTTGCTTAAGTTTGGTTTAATACACCAACAAAACAAAATCCTTTTCTATTCTACGGGTAAAGCAACAGGATAATCACTGGAAGTACTGAGATGGGAATGAGGTAAGATTTCATTGAGCACGGCAGTGCGGCGGCGCGTGTCTCACCGGTCCGTTTGCCCTGCACTTTGTGCTGCAGCAGCGGGTAGAAGCCGCGAGCGGTCGCGTTGTGCGGCTCGTACTGTAGAATTAGTCGACAGTACTTCAGCGCCTCCGCGTATTGACGCCGCATTATGGCCGACAGGAACTGCAACGCGAAGGTGCTTTGTACACTCGTCGGAACGCAATTAAGTACATAATTCACGCGCATCTACGCTAATGGACGACTCGACTAGCGTTCGCGATCTATCGCCGTTACCCACCTCCGCCAGAAACTCGCTGGGCGCAGACAGCGTCTCGTTGCCATCGGAGCAGTCCTCCGGGCTAGTCGAGTGGCGGTTTCCCGGCTCCATAGCGGGCTCGGAGCGACGCGGGAGCCGCCCCGCCACCGGCGTGGACGCGCCTGACTCCGTATCCAGCGAGCGCAGCCGGAAGTGTTCGCTGGCCGGGCGGTAGCGGCGCGGAGACTCCCCGGTCGCCGACGTCGGTAGAGTCACCACCAGCCGACGCCCTGATGCGTCGAGCGGCGCGGGCTCGGGCGCGGGCGACCGCGGTGGCGGCGAGCACGGAGACCGGCGCGCCAGCGGCGGGGAATGCGCGACGGGCCGCGGGGACCGGAGCTCGCGCCGCGGGGACAAGGGCGCACGGCGCGGGGACGGTGGCGCACGGCGCCGGGACGGTAGCGCGCGGCGCGGAGAGGACGGCACGCGGCGCGTGGCAGGCGGCTCGCGCGGTGGCGATGGCGCGGAGGGCCGCGCGCGCCGCTGCTCGCTGAGGCGCAGCGCTGCGCGCGACGCAGTGTCGAGGCGCGCGGGTGGCGCGGGCGGCGGCCACGAGGCGCGCGGCGCGGTGGGCGGCGGGGGCGCGCGCCGCGGTGCGGGCCGGTACAACCGCGCGTTGGGAACGGGCCGCCGAAATACGCGCTTGTGCCGCCGCCCGCGAGCTGAGCCTCCGGCGCGCAAACTGCGCTTCGGCCTTGCTCGGAGACCCGGATACCTGCCGCCGTACATCTCGCGTCATGATACTTCCGAACGAGCGACTACGAAACCGTCTATACTATAGAGAGGGAGGTACTCACAGGCGCGGGTTGGGCGTGTAGACGGAGCGCGTGCGAGCGCGCGACGTGGGCGGCTGGCCCGCCAGGGGCGCGGACGGCGCGCGACGGAGCAGCCGCGGCGCGCCCAAATCTATCACGTCCTCCGCTTCCGCTCTGCGCAAGCACCTACACAAATGATTGCGGCCTCATACAACTAGTGACGTGCCATCGAGGGCGACAAGGAACCACACATGGAGACAGAATTTTGATAGGTATACCTACTTATGTCAGGATCATATCGGTCGCGATCTTCAAATCTCTTAAACGGACCTTGTACGGGTTAGACTGTACTCGAACAGCGTTTTTTGATGATGATAAATGATACACTTGATATTGTAATGATTCAAAGGTTTATTGATAGCCCGAATTATCACTATGCTATGAGTTAATGATAAATGAGAATTAATGTATGATATGTTGATCTATATATATGTATGTGAGCACGCGCGATTCTCTTGCTAACCGATTGCGAACTGATGATCGTAATTAATATAATGTGCATGTGGCGTAAAAATGCTGATGATGCAAAATGGACGGGCTGGCCCGTACATGCTCCCGGGCGAGAGATGAGAGAGATTGATGTTGGATGAATGAATGCAAATGATTACAAGATGATGAACAATATAGTCTTAAAACTAAACACATGCTTCTTGAATATTACAAACAGAATGAAATATAGGAGAAGTGCTCCTATTCTCTCTTAGAGGCACTCGCGAAGTAATCTCATTACGCTTGAGCTTACGAACACTAACACTCGGTACACTATACACACTATTGTTGGACGCTTTGATAACACCTTCACAAACTTGAGCGACTTGCTCAGCACCCTGTACACTTTCTGGTGGCTGGCTGCCGGTTGGCAACCGCCTGGCCCGCCGCTGAAGACGCGCGGGCACGACGCGCGCGCCGAACACCGTAAACCAATCCTACTGCTACCAGGATACCGATGATAGTATATATCACTGCATAATGATGGACATCATGATAGGAAACAATCTCTGCTAGGGGTGCACTTTGCTTCAGAATGTCTATTTGCTTCTGAATGCTTGTTAAGTCTGGGAGCGGGCTCTCAGAATCGGTACTGGCAGACTCAGGTAATTTAGGCAAGGAAATGTTAATCAGATGATTGATAGGCGCAATTTCCGGTGTACTTAGTTCAGTCCTAATGTTGTATTCACTCATATACTGTTTATGAGTGTGTATGGAAAAATCCTTTGTTTTGATTAAACAGCCTTCGCTGAGTGTCATTAAACCGGCACGAGACAATTGTATTGCGGTAATCTGATCATCGCAAAGTAGCTTCACTTGAGTTACGTCACAAATAAAATAAAAATAGGTGTTTAATTGGTTTGTCTTGATCCACTTTGTCTTGCAGGGTTCTACGTTTACCTTGCAACCTTTGTTAAAATGATTCTTCTCACATAAAACTTCATCATCTCGTATATGATAAACGGGTCTCATAAAATGACATAAGACTTCGTCAAAATTTTGTAAACATGCTGATAACTCGACTTCTGTGATCATAAGAAGTGCTTCTTTTTTCAAATTAACGGCGATATAGTTGCTAACTGGAACAATGCTTCTCATGCTAAGACCTGTTTGTTCAGGAATGGGTATGAGTTTAAAAATTTCATAAGAGTCCAAGTCTAGTTATCAAGGGAATCTTAACTTCGAAAATTAAGTATTGCTTCGATATTCTACCTTTGACTTGTAACAACTGATATAAATTAGATAGATCGCTAATATCTGTAGGTAGGGATAAGTCGTTCGGCATTTTTGCTGCTATTTTGTTCAATTCTTCCTGCAACTGGTCGGGGGTTATAAGATGTAAATTAAACTTCCCGTGATAAATGTTTGTAATAGTATCTAATACAGTGTCTTGAATAGTTTTGAGGTGAAATATTATATTATTCGCTATCATTGCTGATAAAGTAAAGTCAGACATAACGTTCACATTTTGCATGCTTGCTTTAACTTCTGTCATTGTGTTCTCTAAGTTTAGTAATTGCTTGCTAACAGTCTTATGTTGCTTTTGTATGACGTCCTCTATTCTCTCGATCACATTAAATTCAGCCTCAACAATTGTAGTATGATTTTTCAGTAATTTGCCTATATGTTGCTCATTTTCTCTAATTAAATTGATATCTTTTTCATACTTCTGTGCAAAGCTATCGTCCAACACTCCAAATAAAGTATTAGCGAGATAGCCTACATCATTGATAAGACCGCGCCGCTGTCGCGTGCGCGTATAAAATTGCTGATCTAATAACAATCCATTATAATACTTAAGTTCTGAGTAACCGTGTCTTATTTGTAACATGATGCTGTGACACGGTGAATGAACTTCCATTTTATCACACACTTTATCAAGGTATTGTATATACTTTGAACAGGCTGCAGTACCTTCCCAGAAGGGATTTAAGTCATAGTAGACTATCAGTCGCCATTCATCCCGTATAATTTGCATATTTACCACCTTGTCAAAGTAAAGGGACCTATTATTTTGCAGCGAAGTTATGTTATATGCAGCCTGGGATGACGATATAATTGTCATAAAAAATAATACAATAGATGTAACTACATGTGCGACGTTATAACGACTCAAATATCTTTTAGTTTTTCTATCGGATTTCTTATCAGAGTCGTTTTCGGAAACTTCTGGCTCGGCTTGTGAAAGTTCTCGATCTTCATCTTGATTAGCGGGCAAAATTGATAATTTAACTATAGGTCTCTTGATCAAACCATTCTTTGTCTGAAGTGTTACCACTCGAACATAACCGTCGCTGCCGGGGTGTAATTGTACTACTCGTCCAAGCATCCATTTTCCGGCAGGGAGATGTGCGTCATGTATGGTTACTATGTCATTAACTTTTATATTATTCTGTGGTCGTCTCCACTTACATCTTGATGATAAACTGATAAGATATTCGTGACGCCAACGTTTCCAAATATCTTGAAAGATCTTTTGGGTTAACATCCACCTTGTTCTGAGGTCTCTTTCGGTTTCATAGATAGTTAACGTAGGACCACTTGCCAAAAAATGTGAAGGGGTCAAATAATTTAAATCTTGTGGATCTTCTGTAAGTGGACACAGCGGCCTAGAGTTGAGGCACGCTTCAAGCTGAGCACACACTGTGCTGTACTCTTCGTATGTGAGCTTTTGCTCGCCGACAACCCTTTTAAGGTGGTATTTAAAGCTTTTGACGGCGGCTTCGCACAGCCCATTTGCAGAAGGCCATGACGGTGCATTAAAATGCCAGGTTATTTCCATTTCAATAAGTTCTTGATAAAACTCTTGATTAAATATCTGTTGCAATTGTTCGTACTCCTGCTGTAAAACTCGACTGGCTCCAACGAAATTTGTACCGTTGTCACTATATATGTGACGCGGAGTACCTCGTCGAGCCGACATTCTCTTCAGTGCTGCTAAAAATGATGACGTTGTGAGATCCGATACAACTTCGAGGTGCACGGCCTTTGTTGCCATACAAACGAATACCGCTATATAACCCTTGGTTGTACGGACTTCGCGACCCTTGTTAGTTTTTATAAAGACGTGACCCGTGAAATCTACAGTAATTGTTTCAAAGGGTCGGGAAGGGTTGCACCTTGCTGATGGTAGATCGCCCATAATCTGATGATGTTTGCTAGGATTATATCTCCTGCACTTGACGCATAGACGTAATCTGGCCTTGGTTGCTCGGTTGCCTCCAATGACCCAATATTTTTGTCTCATGATAGCTGATGTTAAACGCGCTCCACCATGATAGCTAAGCTCATGGGACTGATCAATGATAAGTTCTGCTAAGCGCGCCTTTGGAATAATAATAGGGTGTCTCATATCTGGGTCGATGTTGGCGTTTCTCAATCTACCACCGACTCGAATCAACCCATCTTGATCTATAAACGGATTTAATTGACACAACTTGCTTTTAGTGTGAACATTAGCTCCTGTGCGTAAACATTGAATTTCTTGATAAAACTCAAGTTGCTGAATATGCCGTATGATAATGATTCTTGCTGCTTTCAATTCTTCTAATGTTAGAAAAACCTGTCTTTGTTCCCGTTTCTTAAATCTTAAAATCCATGCCAACACTCTAACTGCCTTATTGAATGAACTGTGTTTTGATAATAGACTGCTGACAATGCTATTCTCGTAACGCGTGATAACGTTAACAAGCTGTGGTTTTTTAATTTCTTGATGCGTAGTGTATATAGCTTGCTCTTCCGGGGTATCCTTAAACGATTGAAGCCAATCTGGACCCTGCCACCACAAACAATGTCCTCTGAGTTGCGACGGCGTCAATCCTCTGCTGCTGCAGTCCGATGGATTTTGATTTGTATTTACATAACGCCAGCAATTAGCGGGCATGATCGATATGATAGCTCTTACTCGATTTGCGACGAAGGTTTTCCATTTGCCTGGATCACCATTAAGCCATCCTAATACTATCATGGAATCTGTCCAACCGTAATGTTTTAAATCATAATTCTTTAGACATTGTTTGATCTTGGTCATCAATTTTACCAATAGGACTGCCCCTAATAATTCAAGCCGGGGCAAGGATACTGATTTACTAGTAGGAACCAATCTTGATTTTCCCGCTAGTAATACAACGGTAGCCTGCTCACCTCTCTTGATTCGACAGTATATTACGCAAGCATACGCCCTTGTTGACGCATCACAAAACCCATGTAATTCGATACTGTCGCCTTCCATTGTTTTCAACCACCGCGGTATATGTATTTTCTCGATGTTACCTAAATCTTCCCTGATTTTGATCCATTCGGCATAAATATCTTCGGGTAATGGTTCGTCCCAATTGATATTTGACGACCACACACTTTGGAAAATTAATTTGAGTTTTGTCGAGAGAGGCGATAACCATCCTAAGGGATCAAAAATCTTGGATATGTCGGATAATACTGATCTTTTCGTAATATGCTTGTTTAATGTATCAATTTTTAGCTGGAACGTAAAATAATCTTGCTCGGGATTCCAGATAAGTCCTAGCGTTTTAGTGTGTTCGGTCTGTTTAAAATCAAAATTGTTTTGACTATTTTCCGAGGACTGTAGTAGATTAGAGTCCAGCAGATCGGGGACGTTTGACCGCCACTTTCTAAGATTAAAGCCACCTGACTTCAAAAGTTTAATAATATCTGTTGCTAATGATCTTGCAGACTCCGGCGTATGACAGCCATGAAGCAAGTCATCCATATACATAGACTGCTCTAGGGCTTCTATTGCTTTATTTGTGTAATTTCGCCGTTCATCTTCTGCTAATTGCTTCAAAGTTATCATGGCGAGAAACGGAGCGGCCTTGGTGCCGTAGGTAACTGTACAAAGTTGGTATTCTTGAAGTGCTTCTGAGGGTGAATTTCGCCATATAATCTTCTGTAACTGCTGGTCGTTTTTGTGTAACCATATCTGCCTAAACATTTTTTCTATGTCAGCAGTAAATGCGAATTGGTACTGCCTCCACTTGATAATTAGAGACTGCAAATCCTGCTGCAAGTTGGGTCCGGATTCCATGACGTCATTCAAGCTGTTTCCTGTTGATGTCTTTGCTGCTGCATTGAAGACGACTCGGAATTTAGGACTCATGGGATTTTGTATACAGTGATGTCCCAAATAACAATCTGGCTTCAAATTGTCCCTAACGGGTTTCATATGACTTAACTCTTGGTAGTCAGTCATAAATTTCTTGTATTGATCTTCAATATTAGGATGCTGCTGAAATTTTCGTTCTAACGACTTGAACTGAGCGACAGCTTTGGGCTTCGAAGAGCCCAGCGATTCTTGATAATTGCTTTTCAGAGGTAGCCTCACTTGATAACGCCCATCCTCCAATCGAAGCGTAGTAGATTTGTAATAATCAATACACTCCTGATCTCCTAAAGTTAGTGAAGATTCCTCCGCAATGTCCTCTATTTCCCAATACTTGTGTATCTCATCTAAGTTGTGTAAAATTACGTTGCATTGATAAGTACGTGTGACGTCACCGCTTAGTATCCATCCTAATCTTGTATTTTGCGCTGATGCCGCTGAACCTGAGACAGAGTCTTCCTCGACCCTACAGAGTCCTTCCAGCAAGAGTTTAGAAAAAATGCTTCCCCCAAATAATAAATCGACCGGCTTGCTGACATTAAAGTCAGGATCTGCCAATGTAATATTTTCTAAATAAGGCCAACTGGGTTTTGTAAAAGTGTGATTCGGTAAATTCTTGATTAATTTATTCATTATAAAAACATCCACATCAAATTCAAAATTATTATTGATTGCTTTGCAATTGATATTCATAACACCCTTATAACTGCTGTCCTTTTCTCCTATGCCCCATATAATGCCTGGGCAGCGTTTACGCGGTAAACCTAAAAGTTGAGCCGCGCTTTCGCTAATAAGCGATGTTTGTGACCCTTGGTCTAAGAGGGCTCGCATGATATGTGCTGACCCATCTGCTCCTTGTACCTTGATTATAGCAGTGGGCAAAAGTACTTCAGGCATGTTACCCTGCAGTGACACGTGCGAGTTGCCCCGCGCCAGCTGTGGTGGGTCCTGATTCTGGTGTCGTTTTGCCGGCTCATTTGTGTTCGATTGTTTTGTTGAGTCGGCACCGGGTGTGTTATTGACTTGCGCAAACGCTTCGTGTATGAGCAACGTTTGTTGGAAAAGCAACCGTTTCCATAATGATTATACAGACAATTTTGGCATATGTTCAATTTGTGTAAAGTATTAAGTTTTAATTGAGGCGCCATTCCTAAAAATTGTTGGCAATAATAAATTCCATGCTCGTTGTTTTTGCATATCGGGCACTTATATTTCATGGAATTGTTATTGTTTGATGCTTGCGAAACCATTTGTCCATGCGCCCTAAATGATTGCTTCATATTGTTGCAATGTTTGTTTGTCTGCTTAGACACATATTGCGACTGCTTGATGTTAGATGACGATTTGTATGAATGATTGTCATACTTCCTACGTGCCGATTCCATTGATGTAAATTTGCTTTCTAAAAACGAAAGAAAATCTTGTAGCTTCGGTAAGGCTCTTGGGTTCTTGATAGATGCGACGTAGTCATTGAATGTATCTGCGTCTAACTTTTGCTGCAAAAGATGAACAAGTAATGGATCCCAAGATGCTACGTCGACGCCCAGATTCTTGATGGCATTTAAGCTCTCTATAGTAGTATCATGAAGTCCTTTAATATGGTTTAGAGAGGAGTACTGAATAGCTGGAATGTTAAGCAACAAGTCGATGTGTGAGCTAAAAATAAGCTTGATATTATTATAACGGTGATTCAAAATGTCCCAAGAAATTGTGTAGTTGTCCGACGTAATTGCTAAATGTTGAATCAACCTTTCTGCTTCTCCTTTTACTTTAGATTTTAAAAACTGCATCTTCTGCGCTCCGGACAGCGCAGGGTTACTGTGAATCGTTTCTGTAAAGAGATCTTTAAAAGAGGACCACTGATAGTAGCTTCCACTAAATACTGGTATGTCCATCTGCGGTGTAGATTGCTCTTTATGCGAGACGGACCATAATTTCTTGTTGATAGAGGTGATAATATCGTTGTATGTTTTTTCATAATTATAGTAGGCTTGCTGATATTCTTGATTCCTATCCCCAAGCTCGCAGTCCAAATCCCAATGAAGACTATCTATGGCGGACCAACGAGACTGGACTAAACGTAATATATGCTCAAGTTCCCATTTTTCGGACTTCAGCTCCAAATGCAGGTTAGACACCGTATGTCCGAATGCTTTTAAATTGCTGCTTTGTTTTCTCAACATTTCGTCTGTCTTGCTACTTATTCCTGTCGATTTTGGCCAGGACGGTAGTTGCTGAGAAGTTCCAGGCCCTCCTAGTGGAATTGCTGGCTTCAGGATGGGTGTCGACGGCCTTTCATCCTTCGACTGATGGTTAATAATAACTGCTCTAATATTTTCGTACCTTGTGTGAAAGTGAAATATGTATGAGATTTAGCATACTCAATGCCTAAAAGCCTAGTATGATTAGACTGAAATTCCTGCCAGTACTTATCGAGAGTCTCCAACCTTCGCCTGATGTAATCAGACGTCTTTCGGTCAGAGGAATCTTTCTTGAAGTTGGTAAATATTCGTTCGATAGCATCTAGCAGCTGTTGTTGATTTTCAAGAATGTCTTCCATGTGCGACATTTTGTATTTAAATGTATGCCAAGAAAATATTTGATGATTGAAACGATCTTACTTGTCGATCTGATGGCGATGTCGAGTTGAGCCGCGTTGACCTTGTGGAGTCGGCTCAAATAACGGTGTTGATGATTGACAATCCAACTGCGCTGCAACCTTGCTAACAACACAGACACTGCTAGTTCCCTCACACGCGAAACCTAGTACCCTTGCTTGACTAGTGCACACGCGACGCGAGGTTCTCGAAGGACCATAAAAACGGATGTACGGGTTAGACTGTACTCGAACAGCGTTTTTTGATGATGATAAATGATACACTTGATATTGTAATGATTCAAAGGTTTATTGATAGCCCGAATTATCACTATGCTATGAGTTAATGATAAATGAGAATTAATGTATGATATGTTGATCTATATATATGTATGTGAGCACGCGCGATTCTCTTGCTAACCGATTGCGAACTGATGATCGTAATTAATATAATGTGCATGTGGCGTAAAAATGCTGATGATGCAAAATGGACGGGGTGGCCCGTACAGACCTATTGTACATCCCTCCACAACCGGTTGTTCAGATTCAGCAGCTGCAGTCACAGCAAGCCACTTATCATTCTTGTCAACGGCCCATTGGGTGCTTATTCATTCTCTGAAATTATTTTCCTAGGTACGAAAAATAGTAACTATCTGCAAGGGTACTGGTACGAACCTTAATTGTTTGGTAGAGGGTTGCGCGTGGAGTGCGTGGTGCGCGTGGAGTGCGTGGTGCGCATGGAGTGCGTGGTGCGCGTGGTGCGCGTGATGTGAGGGGGGCGCGTGGCGCGCGGGGAGCGCAGGGCGTGCTGGTGGCGCGAGGCTCACCACGATCACTTCGGCGGAGAGCGCGGGGCGCGCGACGGGCGCGGGCCTGCAACAATGCTCACTGTTACCTGCACACACACCTACTGACGAGTCACCATTTTTTCTACTACAGATTTTGTAATTCCTTCTTTAAAAACTTGCCGATAGTTCCGTCAGCGAAGGCTCGTCTCTCTCGCAGTAGGTGGATAAACACATGCATACGCGGATTAAATATTTTAGGTAGGTACACTTTGAGCTATTCAGAGCACGTCACAAGGCACCGGTGCATCATCACAGAGTTCATACTAAGCCCCACCGAAGTGTCAGTGCCAGCCACCGTGGTGATTTTATTCGATAAGAGTCCGACTCGCCTCGCAAACTTTTCTAGAGGTTCGTGGATATCTCATACAGGATTTTATATAAAACAGGGGTCAGTCTTGCTAATCAAAATAAACGACATTTTTGTCATACAGCGCTCTGTTGCCGACGTTGTTTCTTGGTTAAAAATGACTTTTGGAGCAGCTATCTACTAAATTTATTTCAAAATGCTCCTGCAAATATCTACATAGTTAATGTCGCGTATAGCTACATAATTTAGCAAAATAGTCAAACGTTACGTTCGCCTATTTGGCGGCAGTGGCGGTCTTAGGGGGTGCACAGCAGGGCAATCGCCTGAGGGTTCGCTCGTGCAGGGGCCTCGCGCAACGACCCAAGAAGAAAAAACTTGATATTTAAAACTATTTATTTTATCCTTAGCTATTAGTTAGAACACTAAATCGACCTATGTATCTATATCATCACCCTAGATTCCCTGCGAGGTAGTCATATAGTACAGAGTTCCAACAGGTTCTTCCTTTATGGACCTCTCTGGCTTCCTCCACTCACATAGCTCGTCTCATACACGTTTGCAAGTAACGGAGTCAGTTGAGTTGCGTTTCAAGTAACAAGGTTAAATAATGATTATTATGTCTGCATTTCGCTGAGATTCACGTGTGTCATTATTATTACGAGTCATTGTTGTCGCACTGTTGGACGAAGGCAACGTACAAGACAATTCTCATACATTGCACAGAGGACAAGGGCGTCACCTTAGAATAAAAATAATATTCTAAGGGACTCGCACATATCTGTCGCCTAGAAGCCTCGCAATAGATAAGGCCGCCACTGTTTGGCGGCACGTTTCGTCCCACTGCCACGACGCGGCAGCAGTGACTTAAGATACCTAGTTATGTATTCCCGACCCGTACTCAGTTCAGTACAAGTACATTAGATGCAATAAATAGTTTTGCTCATTCAAATATATTCTAGGAACTGTTTTGATGGTTCAGCCCAACTTGCGCTAACTGCGTATTTATATGAGTCATTGTAAACAGATATCAGATTACATGTTTAGTCTCTGTTCAGTTCCACTACTTGTTTTGTTTAATAAGCAATTATGAATTAAAACGGCGCACTCTGCGTAGGCGATGCCGTCGTAAACATATTTGTCTGGCGATGCCTCTAAATAGCCATCACCAGACGAAGCAACTCGATATCTTCCTAGCTCTCTTACCGTTCGCACGAACTGTAAGTAATATTATTGACTGCGTAATATTCTGCAAGCGGAGTAAAATGTCCCTTAGAAATAAGGTGACACTTTACAAAACTTGCGTTCGACCCATCATGACTTATGCGTGTGTTGTGTTCGGGCATTCGGCCCCCCTCTCACATCGATAAACTCCAAGTGGTTCAAAACCGCTTCCTCCGTAAAGCCGTAGGAGCCCCCTGGTTCGTACGGAACGTCGACCTCCACTCCGATCTAGGTCTCGAACCTATTCGCGCCTTTATTAAAAAGGCGTCAACACGTCACTTCGCGAACGCATCTACCCATGCGAATCCGTTAATCGTAGCCACCGCCGACTACGATCTCCCCCCCGACCCCTGCCGCCACCGCCGGCCGCGACATGTTCTCACCGACCCCCCCGATGCTTTGTCATCCCTTCTTTCCGCTCAGAATACGGGCGACGACGACGACGTAGTAGTAGATCCCCTCCCATAGCCGGCGGTTGGCCGGTGCACTTAGTAGTGCACCCGTCCCCCTACAGCGACTGTCCCAACCGAGGGCGCCCTCGAGTATGTCGCCTCTTGCCCTTCTGGCTGGCTAGAGCGTAGTGGTTGCACGCTCGTCTTTAAGTCCGGTGAAGCTGTAAAGGCCTCGCGGCCAACAGCGTACATCATTCACACACACACACACACACACACTGCGTAATATTTTGTATATCATTTGTAATATTATATATTTTTATATTGTGAACATAATATATTTTTATAAAGTCACGCCGGCCTTTATATTTGACTACCTATATATAAAAAAGCTACTAAATACAGACCGATTACACATAATGAGCTTACACAGCTCGGGGCTCGGGTTTGTGCTCAGTTGTCAGGCTTCACTCCGTCCGGTTGTCTACGAAAGCAATTTATTGGTATACCTATGATTCGTGTCTGCAGTCGGCTTATGCAATAATTAGATAGGGTAGCGCCGGAGCCGCAGACGGCGCGGCGCCGTCCTCGACTGAATAAGTATTATATATTATTATATTCTATGTGACTGTATCCCAAACAATAATGAATTATGTGTTATGTGTCATTGACATCAAACTTGGGACTCTCAAGCTTAGAATTGAATTCCCCTAAATTGTACAATGTTGGAAGTCAATTAAAACTCGCGCTCACTGTCGTAATTAGGATTTCAACAAGATGGGCGTATCGATGGCAACCGCACCCGTCACACCCCGTGCAACTCCCCGCAGTCGCGAGCATCATCCATTATTAGCCCCAATTCACATCACATACACACAATTCGCTATTTTTCAACGCGCGTTAATAAAACGCTGAAATTAAACAAATATCTATCAGTACATTTTTAAAAAGCGCATACTGTGCTTCGGAAGCGGGCGTTGAAAGAGCACTCGTGCGAGTAGGGTCTTACAAACGGACAGACGTCTGGACACATTGCTTGAATAGATTCCTACATTTTAAGATTGAGAAATTGCAGTATTTTCGGAGCCCTGAGTGAGATAACATGTGTTAGAGTTAAGAACGCTACCCATGCCAGCATAGATTGGTATTAAGATTTCCTTAGCCCGCTGTTCACTACTAGAAATATAAGTATGATCCAGATACGTAAACTTAATGCTCCACCTCCGGGGTTTCTCTCCCGGTAAAGCTATAAAGAAGGCGAGCGTGAAACAACTACGCTTCAGTCGGAATGACAACGGGGCAACTAGCTCCAGGAACGTCTTCGGCATGGGCTGTCGCTATGGGAGGGGGCATATGCTAGGTATCTCGCCGTAGTGCTCTGCACCGGCCGGCGCGCACGGGATTCTGTGCGCTTGGGTTGCCCGAGGTCGGTGTTTGATGCTATGTGCGGTATCTGTTTTCGAAAGGAGGAAGGACGTTCGTAGGATTGGAGGATAACGCTTGATAGGAGAAGTTAGACGAGTTCGCGAAAAAGCGGGTCGTCGCACACAGGCGGATTTTCTGAAATTTTTGTCATAACCCGTAGATTGATTCAAAATTTTGAAAATACATAGGAAACGAAAAAAAAATTAATTTAAACTAAACCTTTACTAAACTTCAATTCACAAGTTGTTACATATGTCATAAATACCTAAACTCTCACTGATGAATATATTTGTTGGGTAGCACTCTTCCTTGCAGAAGTAACAATTTCATAACATTTGCACTCTTCCTTATTAAATTGTATTGGATCTTGGTAAGCCTTGCTTCAACAACAAGTACTAAAGCTTCGTCTCGTGTGTGAGGTATGTACGATTGTTCAGAAGTGGTGTCTTTTTTTGTGATTAGAAGTGGTGTCTAGCTTTACATTGTTTAGCAGATTTCAGATGACCACCTCTTTTTAAATTCATTTTAGCAGCAAACAAAGTTCACTACTAGATCTTTCTATACGGAAGCCTTCAGTTTTTCTGCGTTTTGATCTATCAGTGCACTCAGAGAAATTTTTAGAAAGAGTTTCACCAACTCTGTTGAAACATTTTTTTTAAAACAAAACAGTTACCATCATAAAGTCAAACAGATACTTTCCTATTAAATTAAACATTGTTTCTTATAGCAGTAGCCCACTTCTGTTTATATTCGAATATAATCTTTGATATTAACTGTTTTGAGTCATCTGTTAAATCGTCGACAATACCAAAAATAAATAACTTTATGTACAAGATTTTCAACTTTTTTAATTTTTTTTTTTAAATTACACTATAATATTAAACTAACTGATGACGACACATGACGACATTGACTCACGAACTTAAAAATAAAGAAAAATAGCAAATATATATTATTTACGTTTTTAATTGAAATTGTTGATTATCTAATAAAAAGGAGAATAGCACATATTAGCAACAAAAATTTACACAGATATGAAGCTAAAATGTATAACTTTATTTGTACGGTGTGTGTTCACGACCTAAGATCTCCTATTCTGTTTTTTGTGAGTGTGTTTGAATGATCTACGCTGTTGGCCGCGGGGCCTTTACAGCTTCACCGGACAAGAGGGCGAGCGTGCAACTACTACGCTCGAGCCAGAAGGGCAAGGGGGCAACTAGTTCAAGGGCGCCTCAAGGAGGAACGGTCTGGGCTTGGGCAGTCGCTATGGCGGAAGGGCGTATACAAGGTGTCTCGCCGTGGTGCTCTGCACCGGCCGGCGGGCAAGGGATTCTTCAACCTCGCCGGCGAGGTATGTGCGGTATCTGTATCCGAAAGAAGGGATGTAAGGGCATCGGGAGGGTGGGTGAGAACATGCTGCGGACGGTGGTAGCGGCTGATAGGAGAGGAGTTAGGTTCGTAGTCGGCGGCGGCTACGAATAGCGGATTTCTATGATTGGACGCGTTCGCGAAATATCGGGTTGCCGCCTTTTTAATAAAGGCGCGATAGGTTCGAGACCGAGATCGGAATGGATATCGACATTCCGTTTGAACCACGGGGCTCCGACGGCTTTGCGGAAGAAACGGGATTGAACCGTTTGGAGTCTATCGATGTGAGAGCGGGCGGCGTGCCCGAACACCTCACAAGCGTACGTCATGATGGGCCGTATACAAGTTTTGTAAAGTGTCACCTTATTCCTAAGGGACATTTTACTCCGCTTGCAGATCATCGAGTAAAGGCGACCGAGCACAAAGGCTGCTCGGGTAGGGACTCGCTTGATGTGCGGTCCGAAGGTCATGGTATTGTTTAGGGTGACCCCTAGATATTTGACCTGTTTGACCCAGGGAATAGGTAGGTCGAACATGGTCACTTGACCGAGATTACTTGTGGAGTGGCGCAGGGAGGGGCGCGGGGTGGCACCTCTAGTTCTCTCTTCTTCTGAACACCGCAGCGCTCTTGTCCGGGTTCCCCTCAATACGCCACTTCCTGAACCAATCCCATAGAGTGTGGGCGGCTGCCTGAATGTTTCTGTTAATGAAACTCTTTTTCCTATGCGAGACATAGAGAGTGGTATCATCCGCGAATAGGGCTAGATGCACCTTACTCGAACGAGGAATATCGTTCGCGTAAAGGCTAAATAGGAGGGGAGAGAGAGGTGAGCCTTGTGGGCCAGCAGCTTGTATGGAGTGGGGGGTAGAGCGCGTCATTTCGGCGCGATACCGAATGGCGCGATTCGACAGGAAGTGTCGTAAGATGAGGACGAGTCTGTCCGGCACACCCATTTGGTAAAGCTTGTAGATCAAGCCGTTTACATCACGTTGTAAGGCGCGCATCCGGGCCCGGTTGGCTTCGGTGGGGTAGGTGTCGTACGCTCGGACTGAGGCATTTTTAGCCCGAATAAGTTCCCTAACATCGTCTGGCAGTCTAAAGTGGTTCAGATCCTCCGCCTCGACTTGCTCTGACGACCGACTGACAGCTGATTGGATATGGGCGGTGAAGGCATTTACAGCCTGATCAGTGTCCTGAGAGGACGGGGTAGAGTCCGAGCTGAAAGGAAGGGGGGTGGGTCGGCATCCGCTAAGGCTGTACTCAGCGCATGCCAATCCACCACCGTCTTCTTGAGCGGCTGAGGGGTGGACGGAGGACTGAGTCTCATGACTACAGATATGTAGTCAGAGTCCAGCTCATGGTCTATTTCTAAGCAGCGCAACCGTAATGTTACACCCTTCCGAAGCGCCATGTCCAGGACATCAGGACGGTGGTCGATGTTGTCCGGATAGTGAGTGGGGTGCATAGGCGCGATGACGTCAAAGTCGAGCTGGTCGACCAGGGCGTCAAGGCTTCTACCGTAAGGAGAAGTAGTGAGGCAATTCCAAGCCACGTGCTTGCAATTGAAGTCGCCCGCCAGAATGACGGCGCTTCCCAGATTAAAGAGTGCTTCGAAATCACTCCTGGGGACATGTTTAGTGGGAGGAAAATAGACAGAGGCAATCACAATGGGTTGATGCCTAGAGAGGGAAATACGACCGACCGAGGCTTCAGTGTTGGTGAGCGCAGTGGGGTCGAGAGGAATACAGTGCAGGGACCTCCTGTAGTAAATGAGAGTACCCCCTCCACGGGAGCCGATTCTGTCATTACGCACGAGGTTGTAGTTTGCGATCCTAGGATCGCGATGGGCGGGCTTGTGGAAGGGTTCCTGCACCAGAAGGATGTCTTGTTGATGATCCCGGAGGAAATCACCAACCTGGTCACATTGGGAGCGGAGGCCGTCGGCGTTAAAGAACGCCAGGGATAGGCTATGGGGCCTAAGGCGGGAACGTCTTAAATCCATTATGGATTGTAGGGGCGATGGGTTTTCAGGGAGGCCATAGCGTCGTGAACATCCATGTACGTCATAAGTAAGGTGAATTGCTCCTCCCAGCTAGTAGCGGCGCGGAGCTTTTGGGGCAGCTCGCGAATCCTGTTGACGCATACCGCGCCATACATCTTGTCCAGCATAATAAAGTCCGCGACGGCGTCGGCTGGCGGAGGAGGCGCGACCACCGGCGTGGGTTTGGGGAGATGTGCGGGGCCCACAGGTGGGCGAGGGGCCGCGGTGTAAAGGAGCGGCTTCGCCCACACGTTGGCGCCGAGTGCCGGCCTAAGCGGAGGCGAAGACGTCAGCGCCTGGGGCGCGGGAGCGCGGGGGGCTGAAGTCGCTGGGGGGAGGGGCGCTAAGGGCGCCGGTTGCGAGTGTGCTGAGGGCGCGGGAGGGTGTTTCGCTGAAGGCGCTGGGGTACGAGCGGCCGCACGAGGGCGACGTCGACTGCGCCTTGTCCGACGCTTCCCCTTTAGGGATTTGTGGCACCATGTCGTATGCCTGTTTGTTGTGGCCCTTAACCATCCAGTGCACCTGGTGCACCGGAAGGTCTTGGGCTAGGAGGTCCTCCTTGATTACGGAGGTGTCCAGCTCCTTGGGGAGGCCACAAATGATCACCCTGAGCTCAACTAGGATTTCAACAAGATGGGCGTATCGATGGCAACCGCACCCGTCACACCCCGTGTAACTCCCCGCAGTCGCGAGCATCATCCATTATTAGACCCAATTCACACGGGCTTTTTCACAACGCGCGTTAATAAAACGCTGAAATTAAACAAATGTCTATCAGGACATTTTTTAAAAAGCGCTTACAGTGCCTCGGAGGCTAGCGTTGATAGAGCACTCGTGCGAGTAGGGGCTTACAAACGGACAGACGTCTGGACTCATTGCTTGAATAGATTCCTACATTTTAAGATTGAGAAATTGCTGTATTTTCGAACCCTGAGTGAGATGACATGTGTTTGAGTTTATGAACGCTACCAATGCCAGCATAGATTGGTATTAAGATTTCCTTAGCCCGCTGTTCACTACTATAAATATAAGTATGATCCAGATACGTAAACTTAATGATCCACCTCCGGGGTTTCTCTCCCTGTAAAACTATAAAGAGGGCGAGCGTGAAACAACTACGCTTCAGACGGAATGACAACGGGGCAACTAGCTCCAGGTTGCCTCAAAGAGGAACGTCCTAGACATGGGGTGTCGCTATGGGAGAGGGCATATGCTACCCAGCAGCATCTCGCCGTAGTGCTCTGCACCGACCGGCGCGCATGGGATTCTTTGCGCTTGGGTCGCCCGAGGTCGGTGTTTAATGCTATGTGAGGTATCTGTATCCTCTCTCCGCCTCAAGGGCATAGGTATAGTAGCCGATTTTCTCGGCGTGGAGGAAGTGGGACAGACGGCGGTGATAGTCCGAGGAGGCCACCTTTACTATTATCCCTTGCGCGGTAGATCGCGCATGGGTATAATTGATGTGGCGTTTTTATATCGCCTTGGAGATACGCTTCCAGGCGCTCTTGTCTTGGATGACAAGGGGCGGGAGAGGCATGTTCGGACGCGCGGGGTGCGGAGAGGCGGTATTTCTCGGGGTCGCGTTGGGAGACGGCTGGGGCGCAAGGGTGCCAGAGCCGGGGGAAGCAACGTTGCTTGCGGCTCTCTGGATTTTCGGGGGTGGCGAGTCGCGCGGCAAAAAAAAAAAAAAAAAAAAAAAAAAAAAAAAAAAAAAAAAAAAAAAAAAAAAAAAAAAAAAAAAGAGGGAGAGGGGGCCGCAGTGTAGTCGGGTGTCTCGGGACACCCGACCGACGACGCGTCCGGCGGAGCGGGGAGGTACGTCGCCTCGAATTGCCGGATGAGCTCCTGGGACTTCGTGGCGATGAACTCGACCAGGTTCCGGTTCGAAGGAACTCTGGTGAGTAGTTAACTGCCATATCCAGAAGGGCTACTCACTCCATTCACGCGTCCGCTCAAGTTCGCATAGCCATAAAATATTATCTATTTTTACTAAAAATAAAACCTTTAAAATGAAGTTATGTATCTTAACATGCAAAAAAAAATACTTGGATCGACATTCTGATCACACAAATAATAGTATATTACACTTGTAACTATTTTTTTTTCTAATTTAAAAGAATTATCTATTTTATTATTTATACACCGCTGACAAAATGCGCAGCTGGCCATACATAACAGAGTTCTTGTCTCAACGCTGTTACATGGCACTGAAAGCTGGATATGTAAGAAGGAGAATAAAAGCAGGATAAATACGGTCGAAATGCGAGCTCTGCGGAAGATGTGCGGAGTTAAGCTGACCAACCATATTCGCAACAGCGTAGTAAGAAAGCTTTTAGGTTTGAAAGATAGTATCGGTGTGAAGATGAGAAAGGGTATGGCTCCGTTGGTTCGGGCAAGAAAGAAAGTCGGAAGAAAGAATGACAAAACATATACAATGCCAAAGTCGAGGGATGTAGGTACCAGAGAAGACCTAGACTATCTTTTTATAATCAAATAGACCGTGTCTTATCTAAAGGGCAAGTCAAGAGTCTCCGTAACCTGCGAGCGTGTAAGAGACGAACTATGAGAGTGGAGGAAGCCAGAGTGGTATGTAAGCCAAGAACCTGTTGGAACTCGGTACTCTCTGCCTACGCCGCAAGGGATCTGGCTCGATGATTATAGACTTCTATATTAAAAATGCCATCTACCATAATATAATTGAACTTACAAGTAACATTGACATAGACGAACCGTTTAGTTCGTACCAGTTTCCGCCAGATGGCAAATACAAATGTGGGTTGGGCGTAACGTCCCTCTCGCCCTGTGCAACCCCGCGCAACGACACATTTCATTCTATAGAAAAATTTGTTTAGGCCATCTCCTATTCGTATTTGCATATGTTCTGTGGTACTTGCTTCGTGGGCGGCACCGACGACGCCGTGTTCACGGGAAGCGCGGGGACTCAAACTCAAAAAAAAAAATTTGTTTAAACCCTTACAGTAAATGTTAATTTACATTTTTTTATCTAATCTAACTACTAAGCTACCACCGGATCGGAACGCGGCCTCTATTGAGAAGATCCGGCGAGGTTCTCGCCCCGAGAAACTCAGCGGGCTTGTCTTTTTTATGTGTTTCATTCAATGTTTAGGTTACAATTAAATAGTTAAGATCTAGCTCCAATGTAAGGCCTTACGATCGAGATAGGAGACTAATGATGTCTAAAGGATTCCGAATGGACCAGTATGAGGACAAGCAGCACCCTTTCACGAGTATGACCACTGAAACAGCCATCACTCCCCTCGACCATATTGGAGGGAAGGAAGTGATCCGCGCCAGATAGGCACCAGATAGGGGCGGCCCATAGGTATGAGGCAGACATCACAGAGGAATAAGATATACAAGTATCTAAACGATTTTAACATTCTGCTCAGTTTCATGTCAACATTTCTTCGAGCGAACTGAATGTATAGTGCGACCAAAAAGAATTGAAATAAAATCACTGAGCTCTGATCGCTCTTACATCTTAGACTATGAATATTAATAGATACCTAATACACATTTATTATTATGCAGTAAGCAGTAATTAAAAAGACAAAACCAGAAATTATTAGAGTAGGTATAAAGTTAAATTTCGCGAAAGAGGCATCCTGAGATATGGTCGTTTTGCAACTGAGCTCTCTGTGATTGTGGGCAGTTAATGCAATGCAACTCGCCACGCATCCTCGCCCGCGGTAGTGGCTCGACGCTCGGTGCATGCACTGCCTGTCCGCGTATAATTTATGCGCTACCACCCGTGGGACAGCGCGGGTGCACGTCGCGTGAAGTGCTGCTGCTATATGGCGTCGGAAAATAAATAATTGAGCTAACGACGCATTGCAACAACACGGTTCCATGCACGTCCGGCCGGCGCCGCCCCGCGGGCGCGCCTCCTACCCGGCAACCACGGCAACTACGCGGAAACAATCACTAAGGAACAGGGAAATGCCCTATACTCGGAAAATATGCAAAACAGCGCTAGGTACCGAAAACGCAAAATAGTGCGTATTATTTAGATACTGCCTTACCTTAGAATATGAAAAATATAGTTATTCTATGTTACCTATGTCCCTACTTCTACATAATAATATGCACTCGAATCGATGTTTTCACGGATCACAAGTTCGTGTGTGGGCGTTTTGACTTCCAGCCAATATTATAACATCATTTACTTATTTATATGTCGCTGTTCCTAGGTGACGACCGGAACTATGATGATATAATAATATTTAATTATGTGATAAATGTTAAGTACCTACCGTACCTAAGTAAATATAACTTAATTTGATAAACGTGTAACGGAACTTGTCATACGTACCGATATGCAACTATTTGCAGGTACGCCGTTTACTTAATGGATCACTTATGATGAGCAAGTTGCACTGAGTGTCGTCGCTGCGTGCGCGTACAATGCCACGAGTGCAGCCGCGATCAAAACAAAAGCACACCTCGATGTATTGATTGCAGGAGCAACAGTTAGACGGTGTCGGCGCGAGGGCGCGCGTCGCGGCGCCGGCCGCCGTCCGGCGTGCCTAGCGGCGCCAGGCGGCGCTTATCTATTCCGACCCCGACTTACTTGCGTCAAAGTAGGGATCCGTTTGTTCAGCGGCTGGTCGAGGGCTGTGGCACGAGGTGCCTCGTCGACCTCTCCCGGCGGACTCGCTCGCCGCCGACGACGACTGCGAAGACCGCGCATGCTCAACCCACGATTTTCCGATTGGACATTACGCTCCCTTGTTAAGTGCGGTTTGCCACAGCAAATGCAACAATTCGTTTACTGTCTAGGTATCAGCGACATTGTGCTATATCTACTGAACCCATTGCCACCACTTTTAGTTACCTACCGAACTACATCAACTCAAAAGTGGCAAGTACATAAACCCAAACATGCACCTATTTACTAAACAAGCAGACATCTAAAGCTTTCAAGCATCTTTAAGAGGTACTTACACATTCGCTGCTGCGATCTTAGTTTTTATAACCATATTTTTGAAGACAAACACGAGTAATTTAACATTATTTTTCGAATTTTGTATCAAAAGTCAAAGACGTTTTACTAAATTTAAATTGAGAAACAACAACAGTGAAATCATACCGCCATGCCCCATGGTCTATTTGTTGAAACTCTTTGAATTATTGGTTTATGGTTAACGTAAACACATGTAAACATAGAGTCATACAAGGATATTTTGGCCCGCGGCCGAAATCGGAACAAATCATGGATATAGAACAAAGGATTGATTACTGTAAAAAAATTGCCAAAGAAAATTAAACTCTTACACACAGACACAACATTCAATTTTCTATGATTTTAACATTTCGAGAAACCATGATGGGTGAGAGCAATAACCACAAGCCCGGTGTCACGCTCGCACCCATTACGATGCAGTACGATGACCATAAGGCAGAACTAATACGGACTATACCTATTTATGATGTGGTTTAAATACGCTGAAAGCATTTATTACCAAGTTCAAAACGAACAAGGTTTTCAATCCGTCTTTATATACAGAATGGGTAAGGATGGGGTAGTAAAGGCAGCTATCTCAACCCTTGTAAATACAGAAAAAGGGCTCTAGGGGACTTTTTTAAATTGTTGGTCACCCTACTTAGATAGAGACGTAGGGCTCTCAGTGAGTATCCTTGTCATGGTAAGATTACGGACTTGTTGACATATAATTAACGTATAATTCTCGGGCACTGTTCAATGCCGTAATTCTTTCTTTCTAGGCATATGCCACATCTTAAATGAGTAGTAGTGTAAGTTTTTGATTAAATTGTCTATTTTCTTGCTGACTGTACATTTTTTTCAGAATCTGTAAATTCAGCTCCAAATATTGCAAAAATTTAGGATAGTCCCCTAAAGCCGTTTTTATGTATCTACAAGGGTTGAGATAGCTGCCCTTACTGCCCCATCTGTATATATATATATATATATATATATATATATATATATATATATATATTCTGTATATAAAGACGAATTAAGAACCTTGTTTGTTTTGAACTCGGTAATAAATGGTTTACAGCGACTTTAAACCACATCATAAATAGGTATAGTACGTATTAGTTCTACCTTATGGTCACCGTACTGCATCGTAATGGGTGCGAGCGTGACACCGGGCTTCTGGTTATTGCTCTCACTCATCATGTTTTCTCGAGTTGTTTAAATCATATAAAATTCAATGTCGTGTCTGTGAGTAAGAGTTAAATTTTCTTTAGCAATTTTTTGACAGTACTCTATCCTTTCTTTTATATCCATGGCCTCGGGCCACAAGATCCTTGTATAGCTGTACCTAGTTGAATGAAAAAATACATACATATTGAACAAAGAACATATGTTACAGAAATCTGTCAGGGGTGGTTAAAGGGTTAAGTATATCTATGGGCACATTTGACATTTGTTTGATGTTTGACACTGCATGTGACATTGACAATGAATCACCTGGACTGTCACAATCACATAGCAATTTAGGCGCAGCAATGGCCGAGTTGTTGTTTGTCCCGTTTAAGAAATCTTCAGACGTAGATATAGTAAAACCGTTGAAGAATTTGCTGCAGGCGACATACAACAGCGGTGAGAGCAATGAGGACTACAGCGACGCGCTCAACGAGCTGAGCCGGCTGCGGGCTAACGCCGTGTGGAAAGTGTTTGATAAATCTTCGCTGGAGGTTATCTACAGGTAAACGCAGTATTTGCGTTGCGTGACTCATACGAGCCGATCAAATCATTAGGGATAGCTACGAAATGAACGCCCGCCTTGCTAGATACCATCCATTCTGATTACTAAATTTATTTAGGTCGTATTGCGTGTGTTTTTAAGCTGTAAGAATGATGTCATTGTATAGATGCACACAAAGAACCGCGAGCCGCCGCGGCTACTAGATAGTTAATGTACAGACGAGTGTTTGCGTCGCTAACGGCGACATCGTGTCCGCAGCTACTATGACCAGCTGGTGGCGCTGGAGAGCAAGATCCCGCCACAAGAGGTGCAGATCCCCTTCAAGTGGAAGGATGCCTTCGATAAGGGCTCCATATTCGGAGGGCGGATGAGCCTCAGTAAGTAAGACAATCTTTAAACTTGAGGGACAGCAGCTTCCAAGTAAAAAAGAGTCATGCTTTCCTTGGCACTGTGTGTGTGAGTGTGAGTGAGTGATGTACGCTGTTGGCCGCGAGACATTTACAGCCTCACCAGACTTAAGGGCGAGCGTGCAACCACTACGCTCAAGCCAGAAGGGCAAGGGGCGACATACTCGAGAGGCCTTGAAGAGGCCTCGCCTCGGTTGGGACAGTCGCTGTGGGGGGATGGGATGCACTACTAAGTGCACCGGTCAAACGCCGGCTATGGGAGGGCATCTACGACTACGTCGTCGTCGCCCGTATTCTGAGTGGAAAGAATGGATGACAAAGGATCGGTGAGAACATGTCGCGGCCTGCGCTGGCGGCAGGGGTCGGGGGATCGTAGTCGGCGGCGGCTACGATTAACTGATTCGCATGGGTAGATGCGTTCCCGAAGTGTCGTGTTGTCGCCTTTTTAATTTAGGCGCGAATAGGTTTGAGACCGGTCGGAGTGGAAGACCTACATCGGAGTGGAACCTTGGCACTGTTAGACATAATATGTATCGGCTTCAGTACATAATGTAGATAGTCTCCCAGAATCTCTTTTGTTGCACAAAATTCTGTTATTTAGTGAATAATACAAAAAAAATCACTGTCATGCCTATATTGGCAGAGGTGTACCGAGTACACCCATATGGGTGAATACATATTTAAAAGGATTAATTATTGTTGTATTAGCAAGAGACTGGGGGGCAACAGTTCTTTCCATCTTATTTTACCTAAAGCTATGAAAGTTAATGTCATGGTTGAAGAATTGTTTAGTAAGCACAACATACACAAGTTGTTACTAAAAACACCATGTGTCTAGATAATCAAATAGTTTCAAATAAAATAATGAATCAGTTTGACAAGCGTATATAATTGCTATAAATAATGCAATCTTGTGTCTAGTTTGAATGGTGGTGTCAACTATTATGTTAAAAAATAAAACTATCTTTCAATAATTTTCAGGCCTAATAAGAATGCATTATTTTTTGTATTAATTTAAATAGATTACTGTTTTAATTGTTTGTGAACCAGTCCACTTAATGAAAGAGTGTGGACAGTTGAGTGCTGTCAGAAGTGTTCTGTGAGGTGTGGGCAATATGTATTTGTGTTATCAGCAATCAGCTCGCTGGCGTACGAGCGCATGTGTATCCTGTTCAACATGGCCGCCATGCAGAGCGCAGTGGCAGCGCAGCAGCCGTTAGACACCGAGGATTCGCTCAAGCTCGCCGCCAAGCTCTTGCAGGTGACCACAACTATCACCCTTTTTTATTAATATTGACATCATTATTTTAATTTGTCCAATGAACCAAGTAGACTAATAATAAAACAGTGACTACATTGAAGAGAAATAAATAGTCCCTGGGACTTAATTATCTCATCCCACATCTTTAGTCTCCACTAATCTCAGCAGTGTCCTAACCTCATTAAACAACTGTGAAGTCTCATGTCTTGTTTGTATGTTGTCCATACACCTTACAGCTGTGCTGCTTTTTATCCTAGGAAACAGGGTATTTATTTAAATGCAATGTAAATTCCAAGGACTCTTTTTTTCTCTTTTTGCAAAATGAATGAACTACCAAAATTTCGATAGTTTTAGTGGTTAAGTAGGTAGGTGCTTTAACGATTCCTGTATTTAGGTAATTTATACATAGTGAAATTTGAATCTATATTTATCATCCTAATTTAAACGGACTTGACTTACGGGGCTGAGACGTGGCCACTCACAGTGGGACTAGTCCACAAATTCAAAGTCGCACAGCGGGCTATGGAGCGAGCTATGCTCGGCGTCTCTTTGAAGGATAAAATTCGTAACGAGGTAATCCGACAAAGAACCAAAGTTACCGACATAGCTCGCAGACTCAGTAAGCTAAAGTGGCAATGGGCTGGTCACATCTGCAGAAGGACCGACGGCCGATGGAGCAAGCGTGTCCTAGAGTGGAGCCCGCGACTTGGTAAGCGTAAGGTAGGACGGCCCCCAGCTAGATGGACCGACGACCTCAAAAAGGTCGCTGGGACAGACTAGATGCGGAAGGCGGAGGACCGTGCGCAATGGCGCGTGTTAGGAGAGGCCTATGTCCAGCAGTGGACTGCGATAGGCTGATTGATTGATTGAATTTAAACAGTTTAAAGCAATAATGGCAAAATAACATTGTTTCGGGAAAATCAGTTTATTAGAAACCAGTAACGCAGATTAAGGCAGTGTCGCTACAGAGGAATGTTATTATGGCAGAAATCTTAACGAGATGATCTGCTGGCGAGAGGGTGAACGCGCATACACACATTCCTAACAAATTTGGTACAATTCTGTGTAAGCATCATCACAATCGTTTTGATAACACTACATTTCCTGTTGTTTTTGCTGTGGGAAATTCTCTACTTTTGCAAAATAAACGTCACTGTATCACTATCAAACATGATTATATGCGTGCACACACATAACGTCAACTGGTACAAGCCACGAGAATACTCGTGTAGCAAAACGACGACATGTACAAAACGCAAGAATCGTGACGAGCGTGTGTTGTGTGTGCAGCAAGCGGCCGGCATCTTCACGTACCTGAAGGCGAACATTATGATGGCGGTGCACCAGGAGACCACGCCCGACCTCAACCCCGAGACGCTGGAGGCGCTCGCCAAGCTCATGCTGGCGCAGGCGCAGGAGGTGATCGCCTACAAGTGCATTAGAGGTACACATTTTTTTTTCCTGTGTCGTGGCCGCGTTTACAAACATTAAATTTACACACAAGTACCCAGATAGAAACAAATATTGTGGGGCAAACAATACTTGTCTCGTGCGGGAATCGCATTCGTGTTTCTTCGATTCAGTGAGGGGAGCGGCCTTAGATCTTACTTAACCACTTGACCATACTTGACTAGACACTTCGAATCAATATAAACCAGAAGCCGCGTCCAGTCGTAATTGCAAGCCGCACGGTGAAGCCAAAAATTCAACAAACGCCCTGCACTCGTGTCACTTCCCACCTGCGTAATGTTGGTAGCCCGGAAAGATTAACTACTTTTGGGGTAAATGTTGTTGGCGTTGCAGTTGCTCTTGGTATGGATTAAGCGTCGCCATTACTAGTCGAGAAGCATAGTTGTTGTAGTCGTCGTGATACTGATCAGACAGTAAGTTGTCTATAAACTCTTCTGTGTAACGTAGACGCTACATTGATAAAAACGTGTTTTTAATCAATCTAGAGTCATCTCTATTGCGTTACGTTTTCTAATTTCAACACAAAACGCTTAATAATCAATAGAATTTACTTTAAATAGAGAATAATTGTAGCAACGTTCTTGAAAGCAGTTCTTTATTTCATGACATACTTGTTTTGAAATTTGTTTTGGCATATACGTCGTTTATTTCCGAGCGCACGCTCAATATATATGTCCTTTATTATTAATTTCTAAAGTAATTGCATTACTCTCACTCTCCCGGTCGTTCAGTGCCCCGATCATTTATTAACTTCCCCCCTAAACGGTTCCGTCGAGTGTATCACTCGTGCACTCGATGTGGCCGTGCTCCGGCGAGCTGAATGTGCGCGCGTGTGTGCAGACGAGATGAAGGAGAGCATGGTGGCGAAGGTGTGCGCGCAGTGCGAGGAGCTGTACACGGACGCGCTGCGCTCGCTGCAGAAGGAGCAGCTTAAGCCGCTGTGGGACCGCGACTGGATCCCCACCGTGAGTGCCGCGCATGCTACCGTTATACCCCACTTATATTATGCCGACTCTCGCGGGATGTGACTGCAGCTCAGTCTTATAAAGACGTCACTTGCGCTGTCATCCCTTCCCGCACTATCACTACCCGGCGCCCCCTATATGGCGGTATTTTTTAGCGGGAGTCAAGGGACCTTTTTGCAATTATGGGGAAGAAAATTGTTTTGGGGAAAAATTGAGGATAAGAATTTAAAGAAACAAAACTATATAAAACAAAAAAAGTGAGAATCACGTTACAGAAGAAGCATGGGAAAGCTATTATAAAAATTTAGTTGGTGATATTTATATGAAAAAATATCATTTTAAGGAAAAGTAATCTGATGTGTTAACGAACAGAGAATCTTTTTTTTTTTTTTAATTTTCATGGAGCGATGCTTGAAAAAATACAAGTGAGTATATAAATAGTCGACGCCGTCACTATGCGGGAAGTGGCAGCAGTGACATCATCTAAATCCGGTATTGCCGACCTGTACCGGGCGAGCCTGCTCATCGGACGAACTTGCTGTTACCATCGTATACTGTATTACATGATAGCATCTCCCTCATAGAACACGTTACATTGCTAGTTCATACTCACAACAAAAACAAGCGGCTCCGTCGCTGTTCTTATACTTCCACACTGTATATTTTTTTCCTGTAGGTACTCATATGCGTTTACAGTGGACACTCACAGGAACAAAATGTTTCGATCCCAGTAGGACAGGAACTGAAATTCCTACAGTCCTTCGTTCTTTTTGTAAAAAACGTTTGTTCCACACTCGGACTGTACCTTAGTGTGTGGAACAACATTTTTGCATTTACCAACGTGAATTTCACAAACGCCCAGAAATAAAAAACGAAACATTCGTGGATCACACAAAGGTTTGTTCCGATTTTGGGGATCTCACAAGTGACTACTCTCTTCAGCGATCCGAGATGACTTCGCCCAATCCGCTGGACCGAGCCGTCATCCTTATCATCTTTATGTTATTAAGAAACGTACTACGGTATTCTCGTTCGCAATGGTCCATGTCATTGAACGTGCGTGTGCGCAGGCGTCGGCGAAGCAGATGGCGTTCCGCGGGCTGACGCACTTCTACCAGAGCTTGGTGTGCCGCGCCAACAAGGCCGTGGGCGAGGAGATCGCGCGCCTGCAGGTGACCGCTTCCCACCATTAAACTCTTTTACATTCAGTATTAGGTGGCTTACATTTTTAAATGGTTTTTTATTCTGTTAACCGGATTCTTCTTTTATAAGTGATACGAGTCGAATATTTATTTCGTTATCGCCTTATCCCTGTCGATAATGACACATATATTTATTATCCTGAAATTATTTTTTCCTGCTTTTCGGTCCTTTCAATCGGCCTTATTATAATATTCGCCGGTTCGAATGAACGACACCAATGAAAATAACGGTCGGTCCGGAGAGGACACCCGCGAGAGAGTAAACCCGCGCCGCGCAGGTGGCGGAGGAGCAGCTGAAGCGCGCGCAGTCGCGCTCGGGCGCGCAGGGCGGGCTGCTGGCCGAGCACGCCACGCGCGCCGCGCGCCAGCTGGCCAGCGCGCTCAAGGACAACGACTTCATCTACCACGAGCGCGTGCCCGAGCCCGCGCAGCTCGAGCCCGTGGCGCGCGCGCCCATCGCCAAGCCGCTGCCGCCGCAGGACAAGTGGGCGCCCGCCTCCCGGGGTGAGTCGCGCTCGCGGCCGCTTATACGTAGTCGGGTGTTCGATATGTGCAACCAGCTGATTGTCGGCGATCCCCGCAGATCTGTTCGGCGCGCTCGTGCCGCTGGCGGTGCACGCGGCGCTGGTGGCCAGCGCGGCGCGCCGCTCCGAGCTCGTCACCGCCGAGGTCAACAAGCTGCGCGACGCCACGCAGCTGCTCAACAGGTGCGAGTTGCGGTTTATATGTTCCTTTACAAAATATGCTATTCAGATTGCGATCTAACTGATACTCGGTTCGTGCAGCTATCTATAACTAGATTCGGTTTGGTGCGATGTTTTATCTAATTATTCAATTTATGCGGAGTAAACTAGCCGAAATACAGTCCGCACTTTCGTTTCCGTCACAAGAACCCTAACACGGATACTTAAGAAAATCGAGAACACCGAATCGTGAGTGCAGAGTAGTGCATTAACCGGAGCGGGTGCGTAGCATCCTGGCGTCGCTGAACCTGCCGGCGTGCATCGAGGCGCCGGGCGGCGAGGGCGAGCTGCCCGACTCCATCCGCGCCAAGGCGAGCGCCGTGCGCGCCGCCGGCGGCCTGGCCGAGCTGCGCCGGCTCATGGCCGAGCTGCCCGAGCTTCTGCAGCGCAACAAGGACATACTCGACGAGGTGGGCCGCCGCCGGAGCTTACGTCGTCTCGGCTCCGAACGAACTGTAATATTTATCATTGAACGTCGGGGGGCGCGCAGGCGGAGCGCATGCTGCGCGAGGAGGCCGAGGCGGACGGCAGCCTGCGCCAGCAGTTCGGCGCTCGCTGGGCGCGCACCGAGTCCGCCAAGCTGACCGAGTCGTTCCGCGCCAACGCCGACAAGTACCGCCAGATCATCGACAACGCGGTGCGCGCCGACACCATCGTGCAGCAGAAGTTCCAGCAGCACCAGGAGGTGGGGCTCGATCGGGAACACGGTAATCGTTATGATAACACACTACAAGTCGCATAGCCGCGTTACGCTGTCGCCACACGGGAAAAAAATATCACAAATACGGAATCACATTATGGGATTCGGTTTGGCTAAAATTGGTGTTTCGCAGTATATACAACTTCGGAGAGTCTTCCAGAAATCGTACCTTCGCTTATTAGGGTGTAATTTATCAGAAAATATTTTTACAGCAATAATGTAAGTATGTAGACCGCGTCTACTAGTTAGAAACCGCACGTACGAGGAAGCGGCGACAGCAGTGTCATTATTTGTAGTGTGTTATTATTACGATAATTGTGGGGAGGGCCGCGCGTGACGCGGGGTGAGGCGTTCCCGGCGCAGGGCATCGCGCTGCTGAGCGGGCCGGAGGGCGCGGTGCAGGCGGGCGTGCCGGCGGCGCCGGCGCCCGCGGGCGGCTCGGCGGCGGCGCTGGCGCGGCTGCGCGCGCTCATGGAGGACGTGGACACGCTGAAGGCGGAGCGCGACGCCATCGAGGCCGAGCTCAAGGACGCCACCGTGGACCTGCGCGAGCGCTTCCTCGCCGCGCTGGCCGCCGACGGCGCCGTCGACGAGCCCGCCATCTCCGCCGGAGCGCTCGGTGAGTACGCCGCGCTCGTTGCGATTGCCGCTTCTGCCGGTAGCGGGTCGAAGATATTTTTCGTTACTCACTTTCACTTTGATAAACCGATGTCTTTAATTTATCTGTTACCGACTGTTGCCCGTGTCTTCGCACTCGTTTATTTTGAATATGAGATAGGTCAGCATTTTTAACTGATGATTCCCCTGTAGGTTGGATACCTATTTCTATAGTAATACATGGTGATGTTACCCTGCAGGAATGGTGCACTTTTATGCGATAAAAAGTAACTTATATATCCTTATCTCTGGGTGAAAAATTTTGTTAGAATCAGTTGAGACGTTCTAGAAATCAACGTATTGTAGAACAACAGACAAACAGTTGATCAGTAATTTAAAAAACGTCTGTTTGGATTTTAGAACGTGCAATTAGCCATATAAGATGAGACAGACATCACAATTTGATTTATTTGTATTGATGTAAGTGTGTAAGCATGTGTGAATTAGATCATTTTAACGATAGACACATCCTGCACGAACAACAATGAGGCTTTACCAAAGGACGTTGTACAACCGACGCTTGCGCAACCCTATTAAAGTATATCTTTAAAGCCTGGGAGAACCCACAGGACGCCATTGGCGTCTTTTGTGACTTGTCGTCGGGATTTGAATTTATTGAACATGAAACACTATTGTTAAACTAGAGCACAATGGCATTCGTGGTAGAGCGCCTAATCTACTAAAATCTTACTTAGGAGACGGATACCAATGGAGCCTTTTTAAAATCGGCGTTCCTCAGGGATCGATATTCGGTCCGTTCCTATTATTGGTGTATATTAACGATCTACCTCAAATAATTAAAAAACAAGCGAACATAGTGGTATTTGCAAAAGACACCTCTTTTATTTTTAAAGTTGATAGACGAGTAAATCATTTTGAACAACGGCTGTTTGTCCCCCCCCCCCCCTCCCGGCAGGCGCGGCGCTGGCCCCGCTGCAGCGGCAGGCGGCGGCCACGCTGGCGCGCCAGGAGCAGCTGGTGCGCGACGTGCAGGGCGCGCACGCCGAGCTCATGCGCGAGCGCGGCGGCGCCAGCGGCCGCGACCACGCGCTCGGCCGCCTCTGCGCCGCCGCCGACGCCTTCCAGGAGCTCACCGCCAACCTCAACGAGGGCATCAAGTTCTACAATGACCTCACGCAGGTGACGCGACCCGCGCACTCACACATCCTAGTGACGAGACACTACATATTAAATAGCGCACGATTTCGTTCGAATCTATTGCCGCCGCTTCGTCCCGCGCGCACAGTTTGAAACGAAGGGACCCTGTTTCACACACACACATTCACATTGTTGCTGTAATTAATACTTAATACTTTCCGATGGATTGTGATACTTTTGTAAGACTCAATGAAAAAGAATTCATGCAGTAATCACTTTATTACGATTTCAGTGACCCCGCACGCACACCCACACACACACACACACATGCTGTAACATTTATGTATTTTGCTCTAAATCGATATCTGAATTAATTCCAACAATTTTTAATGTGGCCTATTTTTTTTTTTTTTATTTGATGAATATGCTGTTTCTTGTTCAGTGCGTTATAACGAACTTAATATATTCTTGATTCAACGCTATACGGACATTTCAAATGCATTTCCTACACATACAAGTTCCACTGGTAATTGGGTATAAAAGTGCTTAAAAAAGGGTAAAAACTTTAAATTTGGCAATTTGATTTTCGAACTGAATTTGTGAAGTAATTATCTAATCGGGGTGTCTGAGGTCTTGCGTCATTTACGATACATTACTTGTATATACAAACGCACACGCACACACACACAACATGTACACACACGCACTTGCGTCGCAATAACAACCGTGCACTGTGTGTCGCAGCTGCTGGTGGCGTTCCAGAACAAGGTGTCGGACTTCTGCTTCGCGCGTAAGACTGAGAAGGACGAGCTGATGAAGGACCTCACGCAGGAGGCGGCCCGCGGCGCCCCGCGCCCCGCGCCCGCGCCCCCCACCGCCCTCGAGGTACCCGCGCTGCCTTTACCTCTTCTCCACTTAGCTGCGCAGCGCGACGAGGCGCGCCCGTCACACCGCGGGCACGAGGCAGCCTCGGTACTTGCTTGTGCGCCAGACACCACTCGCGTCCCGCTCACACCCGTAATGGCGTCTCGTTGCCGCCGTACTACGTTTGTAATCCCTGGTGGCGTGGCGGAGCTGTATGGAGTCTCCCGTACGGTTCAGCACGTTACGCTCACGTCGCGCCTGCAAGGTGACCCAACCATTAACCTTAAAGCCGTGTCACTATTTTTAAAATACGGACCGATTTACCGATGGTCTATGCACATCGATTTCTCTGATCGACGTGGCGCCTCCGAGATCTCATTTTATCGTTTTATGTAATATGCTTGCAGCCGGAGGTTGTTGCGAAAAAAGACCCCCCTCCGCGGCCGCCGCCCCCGCAGACGGGCGCCCCCGCGGCCGGCCCGTCCGCGCAGCCCGCGGCGCTACCCTACCCCACGCAGCCGCAAGGTACCATAACCACATTTATATTTAATGAAAAGAGTTGTTACCGGTTCTCCCGGCCCTCATTACCGAGGCAAGAAGTAACTGCCAGTTTCATTACACCTAGTTAACCCAATTTCATGTTGGCGGTATAAAATGGTGTACGAGCATAAGTATAAAATGCCATAAGTAGCGAGGAATGCGGCGTGATGTTATAAATGATGATAATGATTGATCCAACCGATTTCGGCCATGGCGACCACTTTAACCCCTAGTCGGAGTAATGGCGCTGGTGCGCTCGACGATGGATTATGTAGCCTACCTTCACGGTGAAACTCCGTGCACACTGAGGGCACGTGAGTACGCCGCTCTCATAATAATATGTTATGGCAGCAGGTGGGCGAGCCTTTAACTGATCGCCTTTGGTATCAAGGTCAGCTTTACGCTGAGCCTCGAACTCGCGTACTTGGCTGTTCACCATCCTGCGCCATTCTGGCCGCTGTGCTGTTGTATACATGTGAATGCTATGGCAGCATTTCCAAAGGGGTAGGCGAGTTGTACGTTTAACACAATTTGCATTCCGAATAATAAGTAGGTTATAAAAGTACGAGCTATTATCTATACAGGGTTACTTGTAAAACACCAACAACCTCGCAGGACTAGATAGCTAACATCATAAGCAACAACTTTTGTTCTACGAGTTCGGACGTAACTCAATACATGAAAAAAAAATGATTTTACAAGTTTTTGTTGTACTGTCGTGACATTTGTAGGTCTATGTTTCATTCATAAATGAAAGGATGACGTGACGCTCGCGTGCGCTTGAGCTGCTAATAATAATAACACTTTCTTCTCTTCACACGTCCGTATCAGCCTCCGCAGTCCGCAGACCGACGCGCTCAGCAGCACCATGTCGTCTGCATAACTCAAATTGTTAACACATACACCGTCAACATGACAGCCAATACGCTGACTGCTGAGCGCCTCGATCAACCCGTTAATATATAGGTTGAACAGGGTTGGAGATGTTAATCCCCCTTGCCTTACTCCACATTCGAGCTGATACGGTTCCGACATTGCCCCCGCCCATCGGACGCAGTTAGATTGATGCGCGTACCAGTATTTGAACATGTTAATCAGTTCTTGAGGGAAGCCTGTGTTCCTCAGCTTGTCCCACAGTAGGTCATACCGGACCAGATCAAAGGCTCTGGACAAGTCGAGGAAGCAAGCATACACAGGCGTCTTGCGGTCTGTGTAGTATTTGACTGTATGCTTAAGACACAGTATTGCACTTTCAGTGGATAGTTGAGGCCTAAACCCAAACTGGTTATCGTTTAATGTCACGTATCTATTTAACTGTGTATTAAGTAGACAGTCAAACACTTTGGCCGTAATAGTGGCAAGAGAAATAGGCCTGTAGTTACTTTTAGCGGCAAGGTCACCAGTCTTATTCTTCACCACAGGCACTACCACTGTTCTCAGAAAATCAGCTGGTAAGTAAGAGTGGCCCACGCACAGCGAGTAAAACATTGCCAATACTCTAGCGATATGAGGCCCTGCATGTTGCAAGTGCTCAATGCTGAGTCCGTCATGTCCTGGGGACTTACCCTTTGATATATTCCTGGTCGCTTTAGCGACATCTTTCGTAAGAAATGTAGTCTTTATCCCCTTATTGATCATGTCAGCATCAAGCACCCGCGCCACCGGTCCTAAAAGCGAGCTCGCTGTAAAATGCTCTTTAAAGGCATTCGCAATGTCTCTAGGGTTGCTCATACCATCGACGCTCACAGGGAGTCCAGGTCGTGCATTCACTTTATTGGTGTTCTGCCAGAATCCGCGAAAGTTACCTTTGGAATGTTCTTCCGCAAGAGAGTCCATTTTGATTTGGTCCTGATTGTCTTGACACCATTTTAGCCTGGACTTAAAAACTCGTCTACTTTCACACATTTCTAGATATACGAGACCAGACTTTGGCCTACCGCACATCACCCATTCCCTAAACCTGGACCTAGCCACCCTGTGAGCCTCTCTGATGTGTGTGTTCCACCCTGTCACGCGAGGGCCACCTACCCGCCTCGCTTGTCCCCGACTTTTAACTGCTGCATCACGGAGGGCGGTCACAATGTCGGCGTAAAGCTTATCCAGTAAACACATGTGGCCACGGTCATTACAAAAGCCATCAGCACAGTTTACAAAATCAGACGGAAAGTCAATAAATTTTAAACGGTCATGACATTCTCTTGTATATATAGTGACTTGTTCCGCACTTCTTTCACCCCACAATACGTCTTTATTTACATTGTCAATTTTAGGCAAAACTTTGGGTGTAAGTAACTTTAAATTACAATGTATAATAAGTGGGAAATGGTCTGAGCACAGAGTGTCATACATAACTTCAGCATTAATAACAGTTTGCTTTGCCGAGTGAGTAGTAATACAGTGACCGAGCCAGCTACAGGTTCCGTGCGCTTCACTTACATATGTCAACGTACCCGACTCCGAGCCAAGGATATCTATATCTACACATGACAATAATTGGTCGTTACACACATTTACAAGTTCATCGTAAAATAACTCACCATTCCATATTCGTCAATAATGGCAATCACTGCACTCAAACAATCTATAAAATCCTGCACATTATCCACTGAGTTGGTTGGTAAATAAACACTCATTATTATGACTGGTCTATCACATGTTGTAATTTTTATGGCACAAATACGGGTATATGGCACTGCAACACGGAGACCTGTTGAAACGCACTATAACGCAAAGCAATGCAGTTCCTCCATAAGGACGCCCCCTCAGTATGCCCGACGACGTGTCCACCGCAGAAGTCGCGGTGTAGCCGAAACCACTGTCGATCGTGCTAATGTAGGGTATGTCATGCGGCAGCAACCAAGTTTCTTGAAGACATACCACGTCGCACATGCGGCATAGTTCTCTGACGTCGTCGATGGAGCGTTTTACATTTCTACAATTGTAAGTAGCGAATCGACATGAGCCACTATCCATTGTTTGGTTTGTTTGGGCCGTCGGCGGCGTCATGATGTGCACCGTTCGTTTTTTATGTTTAAAATTCACAAAACGTCGGAATATAACACCTGCGGGCCACAAAGATTCATTCATGTATCTTGATAGATTAACCTCTGATATTAAAAATTTATAAGCTTTGTGTCCTCTTTCAATTTACATGTTAATTTTCTCTAAAGAAACAGTTTCCTTTGTTTTATTATAAATATGTTTTATTATGTCACTTTCTGCCGTAGTTATATGTACATTCGTAATAAACATAGGAATTGTTCTGTCTGCAGCCCTGAAGGTGCATTCATCATTACTGGCTGTACCCGTTTTTCCTAAGAAACGATATTTCGTCGTTTTCTTACGATACGCTACTTTCTGCCATTCTTCGTTTTTAGTATTTTCATTAGTCGCAATTTCGCGTGCACGCGGCAGGCGCCTTGATTCACACAGCTGCCCCGTTACGTACCTCGGACCGGCCTTATCAGTAACGTCCAGCTGCTCTGCTCGCTGTGGCGTCGGTATCAGTGTATCTGGCGTCAACGCGGCACGTATACAGGTGCTAGGCGCCCCTCCCACTTCATTGCTTCCGCCTCGGGTACTAGTCTGTTGACGTGAGTTCGATAATTGAGCATCTCCTGCATCGCAGCCATCGAGCACTCTTGCCGGGGCACCTTCCACTGACCGTTGCCGTTCATTTAAATTTGTCTTAGCTTGTTTTTTCCTCTACCCTCGTATCTGTATATTGTGATAGGACGGTAAATAGGTAAATAGGACCTGCCCGCCCGCCGACTCATCTGCCTCTTAGTGGCCATATTGAACGCCGCCATGACGAACTGCACCTTCCCCGCTAAGTGGAAGAAAGCAGACGTCATAGGCATTCCCAAGCCCGGCAAACCTCGTAATCTCCCCGCGAGGTACCGCCCTATCAGTCTTCTCACCTCCCTGGCTAAGGTCTACGAGCGCCTACTTCTGGCGCGGCTCAAAGACTGTAGTGTCCAGGGGTATCCTTATCGACGAGCAGTTCGGCTTTCGAGCCAAACACTCCTGCGTCCACCAAGTGCACCGCATCACGGAGCACATCCTCTCCGGTCTTAACAGACCCAAACCCGTCTACACGGGCGCCCTCTTCTTCGACGTCGCGAAGGCATTCGACAAAGTCTGGCACAACGGCTTGATCTACAAGCTCTACCAAATGGGTGTGCCGGACAGACTCGTGCTCATCATACGAGACTTCTTGTCAAATCGCGCCTTCCGTTATCGCGTCGAAATGACGCGCTCCACTTCCCACTCCATCAGTGCTGGAGTCCCACAGGGCTCAGTTCTCTCTCCGCTCCTGTTTAGCCTTTACACGAACGACATTCCTCGTTCGAGTAAGGCGCATCTAGCCCTATTCGCGGAAGATACCGCTCTCTACGTCTCGCATAGGAATAAGGGTTTCATTACCAGAAACCTTCAGGCAACCGCCAATTTCCTAGGGAGTTGGTTCAGGAAGTGGCGTATTGAGGTCAACCCGGACAAGAGCGCTGCGGTGTTCTTCTCCAGAGGTGCCACCCTGCGCCACTCCCTGCGCCGCCCTAGAAGTAATCTCGGTCAAGTGACCATGTTCGACCGACCCATTCCCTAGGTCAAAGAGGTCAAATATCTAGAGGTCACCCTAAACAGTACCATGTCCTTCGGCCCGCACATCAAGCGGGTTCGTCACCGAACATCCTTTGTGCTCGGTCGTCTCCATTCGTTAATCTGCAAGCGGAGTAAAAGGTGACGCTTTACAAAACTTGCGTTCGACCCATCATGACTTATGCGTGTGTTGTGTTCGGGCATTCGGCCCCCTATCACATCGATAAACTCCCAAGTGGTTCAAAACCGCTTCCTCCGTAAAGCCGTAGGAGCCCCCTGGTTCGTACGGAATGTCGATCTCCACTCCGATCTAGGTCTCGAACTTATTCGCGCCTATATTAAAAAGGCGACAACACGACACTTCTCGAACGCATCTACCCATGCGAATCCGTTAATCGTAGCCGCCGCCGACTACGATCCCCCTTCACAACCAACACAAAGACCACACCTAAATATCAACTGTTCATTAACTCGAGCTAACACTTCCGAATTCGTTTTTATTTGATTAAAGGCCCAAATTATTTTATCAATGATTCGGCGCGGCGGCGGCGAAAACTCGTGGCACTCAAGCGCATGCAACGCGCGCGCCGCATCAAAACCAACGGACGACTGGCGGCTAGATAAATGGGTCAAGTTCAAATGCGCTAGCGCTGAACCCCCGTCCCCGCGCTTCGCAGGGTTTTGTTTACGTAATCTTTGCGATGCGCGCAGAGTTTGGACCGAGAGAGCGGGAAATTAAATTAACACTATTTTTGTATGAAAATAAAATCTAACAAATTGTCAAAAGTCGTAGAACAAAAGTTGTTGCTTATGATCATAGCTTTTGAGGCCTGCGAGGTTGTTGGTGTTTTACAAGCTCGATATCACAACAGATATTATTTTCGGGTACGGACTTTGCAATTTAAGATTTACGCGTGTTAATCGCAAGATCAGGGAATTACCACAACTTCTTACGAAACTCTTTTAATCTTTGGTTGCTAACAAAAAAGGCTGCGTATATCGACATCTCTTTCTGACGGAGAAGTAGAATTACGATAGCTCGCGCTCGTGGTCGCACGAGAGTGAGTGTATGATTGTGTGCGCGCAGGCATGCCGGTGCCGTACGGCGCGGCGGCGTACCCGTACTACGCGGCGGCGCCGCTGCCGGCGCTGTACAACCCGTACGCCACGCTGCCCTACCCGCACCACGCGCGCATGCCGCCGCCGCAGCACTACCAGCCCTACCAGTACCCGGCGCCCGCGCACGCGCAGCCGCCGCCGCCGCCCGGCTACAACCCCTACCCGCAGCAGTAGGCGCGCCCGCTGCGTCCGGCCCCGCCCGCCTGTACCGAGCTTGACGCCGGCGACGGCTCACTATAGGTGTTGTATTTTTATTTTCTTGTGATAGCTATGCATTCATCGCATGCGGCGCCACACTCGGTACCGCCGGCCGGCTGAAATGTTTCGCCATCACACTCGCTGGCAGGAATTAAATTTAAGTACGGTAATGTTATAACAAAAATAATAATATGATATGTTAGGGCCCAGCCGCGTCTCGGCTCGGCCAGTTAGGGTAAGGAAACGGGTGCACGGTCTGTTGATTAAGTTCGGATTATAAAGATTGTTGATGCATTTTAAAGTAAGTCAAATATACTAACAATTATAGTATTTCTAACAAAAATTATGCAAATAATGAATTTAATACGATTATATTTTAGAGGAACGAGGCAGTGTTGTGATGATTAGATGAAATGAAAATATAAATCAAATTTTTACTTCGAAAGCGATTCTTCTCAATCTTGTAGCTTACGATAAGCTTGCGATTGATTCGACTTATGAACTTCACAAAATATTATTATAGGTACGTATTTAATGAATCTGGAACTGAGTACAGGTGATTAAATGATAAACGCTCGTTCGCCCGAGTTCAGTTTATTGCATCGTTGGCGGCGCGTGGCCGGCCCGCGGGTAGCGCGCGGCCCGCTCGTGTATGCGTGCAGTGCGACACCGTTCCAGCGCCCGCGCTCGGCGCGGCAAACGGTGCTTTATACGCTAATCTCCCCTATAATATTGTAGTAATTAATTTAATTTGTAATGTAAAAATCATTTGTTATTCTGCTTTAGAGATAGTTTTTTAAGAAAATTATATATTAAATACCAATCTAATGTTTTATTTCAGTCGTAACTCATCAATATGTTGTGGTATATTTACAATATAACATATTGAAGTTCCTGTCTATTAAGAAAATACAATGTTTCATCAGTGTTTTTAAAAAAAGACATAAAATAGGTATTGCTCGATGCGCCCCTGGCTCACAGAACAACCAATACTCTGCTCAAAGTGGCGATGGTGTATTATTCTAACCAAAACGAATTGTATTATTCTAACCAAAATGGATTCTTACAAGTATCTTGGTATGTCACAAGCCTTAAGTATAGCTGAACAGGATATGAAACAATCATTGAAAGATCGGTTCTTTGCCCGCCTGATAAAAGTGTTAAAAAGCCTTCTATCAGGTGGAAATAAGGTCCGAGCTTTCAATGGTTGGGTCATGCCTGTTCTTATATACTCTTTTGGCATACTAAGGTGGACTCAGTCTGAACTGGATGCCCTGGATAGAAAGGTCCGTCGATTGTTGACAGCGTATCGTATGCATCACCCGCGGTCATCTGTTATGAGGTTGTACATCCCGCGGAAGTGCAGTGGTCGTGGGTTTTTAACTCTACACAACCGCGAGGTGTGCAATCTCAGACAGTACTTGTTGAGTGTATCCGTGGTGATGTATCGAGATGTTGCCGCAATCGATAGAGGCCTAACTCCGCTTTCCTTGGCAAACGAGAACTGGCGAAGGCCCCAGGTATTAAGTATTTCGGACCGCACAGCCATATGGAAGGGCAAGGAGCTACACGGACGGTTCTATCGGGCTCTTACAGGGCCTGATGTGGACCAGCTCGCTTCCGTGAACTGGCTACGCTTCAGCAACCTTTTTGGGGAAACTAAAGGGTTTGTCTTTGCAATTATGGACGAAGTTATCATGACGAACAACTACCGGAAGCACATCCTAAAGGACGGTACGGTTGACATTTGTCGGGCATGCCACCGTCCCGGTGAGTCTATTAGACATGTAGTTTCCGGTTGTTCTCGTCTTGCTAACGGAGAGTACTTGCACAGACACAACCAAGTGGCTAGAATTATCCATCAGCAACTTGCTCTTGAATATGGCCTTGTGGACTCTGAAGTACCGTACTACCAGTACCAGCCTCTTCCAGTTCTCGAAAGTGGTCATATCACGCTCTACTGGGATCGATCTATTATCACGGACAGGACTATTTTAGCCAATAAACCTGATATCGTGATAATAGATCGATCGATGCGTCGTGTAATGCTAGTTGATGTCACCATTCCGCATGATGAGAACCTTGTGAAGGCCGAAAAAGAAAAATGATCTAAATATTTGGACCTGGCCCATGAGGTTACCGCCATGGAATGTTGATTCAACTATCATTATTCCGATGGTCGTTTCAGTCAACGGCCTTATAGCGAAGAGCTTCGATAAACACCTTGAGAAGCTCTAGCTAGGCAGTTGGGTGAAGGGCCTGATACAGAAGGCAGTAATGTTGGACACGGCACGTATTGTGAGGAGGTTCCTCTCTTTGGAGCCCTGACCACCGGTAGCTTGGGTCGTAGACCTTGCTGTCGGTGGAGCACATTTTTTTTTTTATACAATATATATAAGAATATTTGTATTTTATATTTTTATATATATTTTATAAGAAATTATACTTAATAAATATATACATAATAATAATAATAGCTGTTGGTGAGTAACGACACCACGGACCCGAGTGCTTCAGAGAGTCGGTCAGGGCCCCCAACTCGGCGTGTCTTCGTCGGTCGAGTGGAAACCGAAGGGTGCCCGCAGGACTCTCGGCTCTGGCTAGCCTTAATTGGCCGTCTAGAGAGGAGCCGTGAGAGCTATATCGACGTAGGAAGATAATGCGTTCCTACATCGATGTACTCCAGGGGTGGAAGTGTTAAAGGGCATAACGCCGCGAGTAACTTCGGAGAAAGCTCAGCACACCTCTCTACACCCCTGAGCCGCTCACACCGGTGTTGCCCTCAGTTGTCCTAGGACGACCGTTTGAGGGTCCATCTAGTAAGCGGCGAGTCACCGCCGGCCACGGGTAATTAGGTATCACTAATTATGGCCGTCCGTGGTGTCCGTGCCCTTTGAAATAGTCCAGTTTTTGTCCATCAAACCTCATTTGCATAGCCCTTGTTTTCTTTCCATAATTTACAATAGTCCTTGCACCTGCCGGGGTCAGTTCGCTGGTTATGTTTCTTCATTTTCAGCAAGTGATCTCAGCAGGTGGCTTACATAACATTAACTTCTCGCAAAGGGCCTCTACGTGTTGGACCCATGTCCCCATGCAAGCCTTTCAAAGGTCCGGATAAAGCCCGTGAATCTCAGCGAGATACATATATAATAATAATAATACACTTTATTATACACCAAAAAAACAATACAAGAAACAATTTAAATACAAAAACAGTACAAATGGCGGTCTTATCGCTTAAAGCAATTTTTTCCAGACAACCGTTGGAAGGAAAACATATAAGAATAAAAAGGGCAGTTGGTGGTGTACACTATTGATAATAATTTACAATACACATATATATAATATAAACCTAGTCATATATATACAGACATTACATACCACACACATATTATAGCTAACAGATAAAGATAAATAGCAAATAATCATATTATTGACAGATAGTGACTCTTAACCATGTTTTTGAACGAAACCAACGACTTTGCACGTCTAACTGACACTGGCAATGCATTCCACAGACGGACGGCTTGAATGGTAAAGGATTTATCGAAGAAATTTGTGGAATGCATCGGCATTTTCAGTTTTAAATTTTCCGATGATCTCAGGAACCTCGAGTGTCGCTCATAAAGAAACTCAAATCGATCTTTGAGGTAAGAGGGAGTTATCGGATTATACAGGACACTGTACAGAAGCGATAATATATGAGCATTCCGGCGAAGGCGAATTGGCAGCCACTTGAGCTTTGTACGAAATTCAGAGACATGGTCATATTTACGCAAGCCAAATATGAACCTTATACAAAAGTTTTGAAGTCGCATAAGTTTATTAAGTTGCTGCTCTGTGAGGTCAAGATAGCTGGCGTCTGCATAATCTATTATAGGGGTAGAAGAGATTGTGCGAGTGCAATTTTTGTGGCAGTTGGAAGAAAATTTCGCAACCTTCTTAATGAACCTGCAGAAGCAAAAACCTTTCGGCTGAGCTCCTGCAGCTGTGGACCCCAAGTGAGATTGGTATCGATGTAGATCCCCAAATCTTTTACGCTTTTACTTACTGGTATAGTGACACCATTAAAAATAATTTGGGGAAGTTGCGACCAATTGATACGTGAAGTAAGTCTGGAACTACCAATAACTATCACTTGTGTCTTAGTTGGATTAACATTGAGGCCGTAGCACCCACTCCATTCACATATCTTAGATAAGTCATGATTCATAGTATTCACAGCTTCCGACAGCCTGGCTAATGGTGCCTGTGTGTATATTTGAAGATCATCTGCGTAAAGGTGGTATGACGAACGTAATTGATTGGGAATGGAGTTAATAAAAACAGCGAAAAGTAAAGGAGATAGAACGCCACCCTGTGGTACACCGGCACTAGTGTTACACCAAGAAGAGTAAGTTTCATCGATGCGAATGCGTTGCCGGCGACCAGACAGGTAGTTACGAAACCAGTCAATTGCCGTTGGAGATATGTTAATAGAGCATAGGACTCCAAGCAAAATATCAAAATCCACAGTGTTAAAGGCATTGCTGAAGTCGAGTAGTGTTAGTATAGTCAAATTGCTATTTTCCATACCTAATCTTATGTCGTCTGTGATGTTCACCAAAGCAGTAACGGTGCTGTGACCAGGACGAAATCCTGACTGGAATGGATTAAGAAGGGAGTTTGTATTGAGGAATCTGCTGAATTGGTCGTGAACAAGACGCTCAAGAACTTTGGATTGGAAAGGTAATATGGATATTGGACGATATTCGGAGACAGATTTAGGATTGGATTTTTTAGGCAAGGGCGTTATTTGGGCTTCTTTCCAAGAGGATGGGAAATCTCCGCTAGATAGAGTAGTTAAAGATATGGCAAATGATGGGAAGGATTTCGTCAAGGATAGGGAGGATCATTTTGCGGCTGATACAATCATTACCGACTGCATTTGATGTGATCGATTCTATGCTATTTTTAACACCACAAGCAGTAAATTGACTAAAATCAAGAGGTGAATAATCGGGTGTCGGAATGGATGATCTACGCTGTTGGCCTCGAGGCCTCTACAGCTTCACCGGATTTTAACGGCGAGCGTGCAACCACTACGCTCCAGCCAGCCAGAAGGGCAAGAGGCGACATACTCGAGGGCGCCTCGAAGAGGCGCTCTCGGTTGGGACAGTCGCTGTAGGGGGACGGGTGCACTACTAAGCGCACCGGTCAACCGCCGGCTATGGGAGGGGATCTACTACTACGTCGTCGTCGCCCGTATTCTGAGCGGAAAGAAGGGATGACAAAGCATCGGGGGGGGGGGGTCGGTGAGAACATGTCGCGGCCGGCGGTGGCGGCAGGGGTCGGGAGGGAGATCGTAGTCGGCGGTGGCTACGATTAACGGATTCGCATGGGTAGATGCGTTCGCGAAGTGACGTGTTGACGCCTTTTTAATAAAGGCGCGAATAGGTTCGAGACCTAGATCGGAGTGGAACACAAAGGCTTGGGAGTGCGAAATTGTTTGGAAATACGGGGAATGTTAGAGTGGAGGGAGAACCAGATTATTCAAAGTATTGTTAGTATAAAAAGCGTTATCAAGCAAATTAAATCAGTTTATTTGCGGAAATGCGTTACAGTGGATGTTAAATTGTCAATTGTGAAGAGATGCATACAAATGTTAGGTAAAGTTCCACTTATACTAACAATACTTTTGAACAATCTGGTTCTCCCTGCAAAGTATGTGAACCTCTTGATATTACATGGTTTTGTGAACTCTGTCACAGAAGCTTATAGGGAGAGAGCCAAAGACAGCACAGAACTAAATTATACACTTTCCACTCAAGAATTAAAAATAAAACTAAATCCCAACCCAACTTATGTTTCTGGGACAATGGTTAACATCAGAGTGAATCAGATGCTAGAATGTAAGAGAATATGCCTCTAAATTATCTTAATCTTATAAGAGCTGAATGTTTTACCTATGTATCATGATCGTCGATGTTCAATTACATTTTTCTACTTGGAACTAGTCCAAGGATTGCAGCTCTAACATATTGTCCGCACCATCTTCGTGCAGTCCACCGCCTTGATCATATTCGGTTCACCCAGGTCAAATATATTATACTTTTTGATTGACTGGCAACTTGATCGACTGGTGAATGCTGCCATTCATTTAGTAGGTAATATCGAGTGATTTTATTCGTTTTGGGTATTGTATTAAAAGCTAGTCTCATAGATACTAGTCTTGGTGAAATTCTGGTCACCTTCCCACAAAGGCCAGACAAGATTTGTATTAATTCCTTATTAACTATATTGGGGTACTGGGTTGTGTAGAAATAGGTACACATAGTTAAATTGTATTAGAACAGTGAAATAAAACCAATATAAAATATCACATAATGGTTGCTATTTATTAAATTATAACAATCTAAAGTTTGCTTCGCGGTACTCTTCACAATAATAATACATGAATATGTTTAGTACTTGGGCGCGGGCGACTCCTCCTTCGAATAGTCTCTGATCGGCGAGTAGAACTGCGAACAGAAGCACGTGGTTATTGTACTGATCGCAGTACATGCATAGCATTTAGGTAAACATCCACTCCACGTAAATACGTGCAGTGGATGTTTCGAAGTAAATCTCCGGAAGGAGGGCCCTTTGGACACAGAGGGGGACGGTTTTTTTTCACACAAAGATCCGAGCCCTCCAAAGTGTTGGTGATTGTTAGAGCAGGGTTTTAGTCAGCATGAACATATCCCTCGAGTCTCTCCTGCGGCTCGAGGCAGTCACATGCAAAATTTGCCCAACATCACAAAACAGGTTTGTAAGTATGCACTTTCATAATTTTCGCCACAATCATTTGAATCAAAAGCTGCTGCCAGTACTGTAGACCAGGCAGTGGACAGTTTGTCCTCGAACGTTTAATTTTGTTTTGACATGAACCCAATCAATATAAATTAAATTCATTCCATTCCCGAGTTACATACAACAACCAAGCATATTATTTCGTGAGTTTTAAATATCTTATAAGTACTTGATCTTAGCAGAGTTCCTCTGTTTGCATGAATGAGTGTACTATATCACACTAGTTTTTGCCCGCGACTTCGTCCACGTTGACTTTAGACAGGAACCTAAACTTTTGCCGGGATGAAAAGTATCCTGTGTTAATCCAGGTAATAAGCTATCTGTGTGCCAAATTACATCCAAGTCCGTTCAGCCATTTTTTGTGTGATTGAGTAACAAACATACAAACTTTTACATTTATAATATTAGTAGGACTAGCGACGCGCCCCGGTTTCGCACGGATGAATTATACACGTTAACCTTCCTCTTGGATCACTACATCCATTGGTGAAAATCATATGTAGTTTATTGCGTTCAGACTGACGGACAGACGCGGCGGGGGGACTTTGTTTTACAATATGTAGTGATAGTGATTTACAATGTAAATGTAGTAGAGTAACATGCAAAATATACGTAATAAGCCACATTATGCTGCAAAAATATGTGGTTACCTTGTACTGCTTCGCCCTGTACTCTTCCCACGGCTCAGGGTTAGTCTTCCTGTTCCATGTGACGTCAGGGTTGCGGGTGGCCAGCCGCCCCAGGTAGTACACCGCTCCTGCGCATCCGATGCCCACGCACACGTACAGGGGAATCAACTGCAATTTGCACACGACATAATTAATTATTGTTCTTTTACATTCAAATAATAATATCTGTGACATCCAACTTAATTTGCTGAAGCTGTTAAAATTAAAAGTTTCGTCACATAGCCGACGGAGCGCGACGCTGGCGCGACCCCGGCGTACAGCATAGAGAATATAATCACTACGTTATAGCGGACAGCAGCGCGGCGCGCACGGCATACTACCGCGACCGCCACGTTGCTGTCAATGTCTAAAATTAAAACAATAACGCGTATCGGCGTCTCGATCCTGTCGTGCTTCGCATCCATGGATTTATTAAACAAAACGGATTGAGTAATATCAAAATATTGCTAAAGAAAATTAAACTATGACTCACAGACACAACACTAAATTTTCTGTGATTTATATAACTCGAGAAACCATGATAAGTGACAGCAACAACCTGGAGACAGGTGTCTTGCTTGCACCCATTACGATGCAGCATAGTGACCATAATTAAGAACTTATTTGGACTATAGCTATTTATGATATGTTTTCTTTACGATATACAGACTTTAACGTTTATTTATGAGACTTATTTTTATACATAACGCGTGGATCCATTTACAGACATAAGTTTCACATAACCGAACACTAAGACCCAAACGTATTTTTATAGGTACACAAAGAATTTTCCCGTGCGGCGATCAAACTCGCAACTACTCGATCCAATGACCTGATCAACTACTGGATCAGGTCGTTGTCCGTGCGAATTAGAAGTTGTAATCTACTATCAATGTATATTTAGTACTTGACGTATTGATTTTGTGAGTATAACACTTAATAAGTATTTCATACGTTAGTTAGCATTTATTTACTTACCGCATGTACTAACAAAATGTTGGATAAAATAAATAGCTTGACTAAATTTGATCATTCAGTCCCTAAACATACCCATGTAAGGTCACCCTACTTAGAAAAAGTCGTAGGGCTCTAGGTGAGTATACTTTTCGTCACGTTTTTTTTGCAGAGTGCTCAATCCGTTTCGGATAATAAATCCATGTTCGCATCAAGTGCAACGCCTTCCAGCCACAAAAATACTAGCGTCCCACTCGCTCGCGTGTTTGCGTCTCGTTCTCGCCGTGCTTCGTTTGTTCACTTGTGACGCGCTCCAGCTCCATGGTCTGTGTGATTGCTAATTAAGAGCATCAAATAATACTAGCATCCCGCTCGAACGCGTAACGGCGTCTCGCTCGTACACGTGACGGCTTCTCTCTCCCGCCGTTTTTCGTTTGTAATCGCGTCAGGCGCGACGGCGGCTGGTCATAACGTTTGCCGTAGCTCCGAACGTGGCAGCGCTGTGTGACGTCATTTCAGTGCATCACAACTAGAGGTGGGCGATTATGAATGATTTACATAATCGAGACATTTACTAATTAGTAATATTGATAATCGATCATGAAATTAGAAATTACTAAAATTCATTATCGAATGACGTTACTAATTAGTATTACTAATTTTAGTTCAGCCATAATCCCGTCAAAATAAATCATTCATTTAGTCAATCGTTTGTTATCCGTTGCGTAGCATAATCGTTTTTTAGTTGTTGTGGTTTACTTTGTCTTTTATTTATGTTGAACCAAAAACATTGATTAAATATCTTATAGGATACCTTTTAAGCGCAAGTTCATGAATAGTTATATTTTTTTAGATATCTAATTAAACATGTAAAAATACTTTTACAACCCTATTACGCAGGAGCGTACGCTGCTGGCACAGCAGGTACATACAGTGAGCCCGCACCAAATGCCATCGCATCATTCGCATCGGCCATGTCGCCGCGCGTGGCGCGTAATCGAACTTGGCTATTGACTACTAATTCATTACTAATCGAGATATCTCGAGAGATTTTCATAATCGAATGATTCCATTAGTATATCTCATAATCGCCCACCACTAATCACAACCCCCCAGGTCGCGCCACCATCGCGCTCCCGTCGCGCTGCGTCAACTTATTGACGAAACCTTAATAGTGCTATTTTTGGTAGGTTACGGCTTGATTGTGATTCTAATGAGTTGTGTAGAAGCTGGTAGTTTCACTATTGCTATAAAACTCTATGGAGTTGTATGTGAAACTATTGTAACCTCAACAAATAGTAATTTTGAAGGTCAAATATTGATAATCAAACTATCGATAGTTTTGCAACTCTAGTGCCAGGAGGGTAGACGTGGGTAACTCATCAAAAATACGCGAGCTACATAATAGCTCACAGCTCAGGTGTGTGAGCCGGTTCAATGACTCAGCTCGCAAATCAGCTCAATATGTAGATACCTATCTGCAGCCCGCGCAATGCGAGCCGCGTGCATTGCCGCGTGAATTGAGCCGACTGTGCTGCTACAGTTCGTTCGACTCCGCCGAGCTAGTCCGTAGCGCGGAAGGGTGGCCCGGCCCGATTTAAACAAGTTTAAAATGATATTGCTATCGCTTTCTAACACTTCGGATCTAACCACGCGCAGCGCTCCCAGTTACTCACTCATTCATTTGCCCCGCGCAAATCAGGAGAATAGATCACAGGTTAATTCGTTTGTTTGCATCGCCATTTTGTATAATACGAGTCAGTCACATAATAAGGTATAAATCTATTTGGTATATTTAATTAGGTAGTTATTTTATATATATTAATTTTTCCATTTGATTATTAACATGAACCTTTGTATACCCTTAGGGTGAAACATAGTGAGACTGTTCATAGTATTAAGATCTAATTCCATACCTATGTTATGACAAATAAATCATTCATTCATTCATTCATAGTTATTACGTTTTATTTTTTTACTTTAAGTTATTTATTATTACCTATCTATTTATTTTTACATGTTTAACTATCAAATTATACTAACAAATTATAATTAAAATCATTCAGATTTGCCATAATATACAAAAGAAATGATCTATAAAAAATACATAGCTTTTTGAGTTCTACAATAATCGCGAAGCTAATCTGTGGAGGGAGTCACAGATGCAATATGAGCCGGATTGAGCCGTGAGCTAGTAATTTTGTTGTTGAGCTGTAGTTCAACGGCTCAAACTCGTGTGATCTTATTCATTGAGCTGGTTCAGAGCCGAGTTACACACCTCTACAGGAGAGTCAACTCTTGAGGGAGAGAATCAATGCAACCTCTGGGATGAAGGCTAAAAATCACCTTTCTACAGAAGAAAGAGATAAAACTTTATTTTTCCATGCATTTTACAGCTTTGGTTTACAAGCATTTTTGTCAATCAGTCTCCCTGTCTACCCCACACGGCACTTGGCACAATGATCCATGTATATTTAAATATCTCTTTTTAAAAAGAAAATAAATTCAATCATGAATCTTCTATAATGACATATCAATAGCTAAGTTACTTAATTTATCTGTGAAAATAATGACGAGTTATGAATCAGCAGATATCAGCTGAGCAGTTGGGCAAAAAATAATGGTTAAAAAATGAAATTGCAACACAAATTTTTGGTTTTTAAGTTCCCGGCTTTTCGAGTGCTCTACAGCACCCGTGGTTACCGGAGGGACTGAGGCGTTTGATGGCCAAAAGTCATTGTTATACTGGACTACCTTAGGGGCTAATTTAATTGCTATTTCATTCCATTGATGCTACAATTAAAATTTTATTGAAAAAGAACCAACACTGCGATGACAAGGTAATTTAAAATATTAAGTCCAATTTCCCCATCTTTTATTAAGTGAATTGGAGGATTTTCTATGGGGTTGGCATTCTTAAGGGTACCCTTAAGGGTTTTGTTGTTTTGTGATGTCTTAATACTGTTTGTTGCTCTTTATAAAACCAGTAATGACTACCCCAGTTAGATTTATCCAACAAATATTTTTGTTCCTGTACCATTCTTGTTATATTTATCTGATATGTTAACTTTCATAATTTCACACTTAATGTTTTTCTCATTTATTCAGCTTTGTGCTATACTAATACAGTTAACATTATATAAAGATTTTATCTAACAAATGTTTACAACATGTGTGTGAGTGATGTACGCTGTTGGCCGCGAGGCCTTTACAGCTTCACCGGACTTAAGGGCGAGCGTGCAACCACTACGCTCGCTCGAGCCAGAGGCGCCCTCGGTTGGGACAGTCGCTGTAGGGGGACGGGTGCACTGTGTGGGCCGACGCTTTGACCGCCCGGTCCAGGACCTTATTACGGAGACCGCAACGGGTCATGGCGGTCAGAGCGATTCGGGGATACCGCACTGTTTCTTTTGAGGCAGCATGTGTACTGGCGGGGACCCCACCCTGGGACCTCGAGGCGGAGGTATTGAGCACAGTTTACCGCCTCAGAGCTAAGGCTCTAAACGACGGTATACATTCTGAGCTGAAGCTCTAGCAAGATGGCGGCGACAGGCGCAAAACTGCGCCCTTCAGGAATGGCAGGAGAGACTGGTGGAGCCAACGGCTGGTCACTGGACCATTACCAGAGTTTGCCCAGTCCTTCCGGACTGGGTAAAGCGCAAGCATGGGGCGCTTACCTACCGGCTCACGCAGATACTGACCGGACACGGGTGTTTTGGAAAGTACCTATTCTAAGTGGCCGGTAGAGAACCGACTCCACGATGCCACGAGTGCGGTGCCGATAAGGACACTGCGAAGCATACACTTGAGCTCTGTCCTACGTGGGCTGCGCAACGTAGTGTTCTCGTCGGTGTCGTAGGGAGGGATCTGTCACTGCCGGCTTTAGCGCAAGCTATGGTCGGTAGTGAGAGGTCATGAGAGGCGCCGGTGACCTTCTGTGAGGTGGTCATAGCGCTGAAAGAGGCGGCGGAGCGAGTGAGGGAGGCTGATCCTCTGGCTGATGATGAAGTCTCGTATGATGCACGAGTCTGTCCGGCACACCCATTTGGTAGAGCTTGTAGATCAAGCCGTTGTGCCAGACTTTGTCGAATGCCTTCGCGACATCTAGGAAGAGGGCGCCCGTGTAGACGGGTTTGGGTCTATTGAGACCGGAGAGGATGTGCTCCGTGATGCGGTGCACTTGGTGGACGCAAGAGTGTTTGGCTCGAAAGCCGAACTGCTCGTCGATAAGGATACCCCTAGACGTTACGAAGTCTTTGAGCCGCGCCAGAAGTAGGCGCTCGTAGATCTTGGCCAGGGAGTTGAGGAGACTGATAGGGCGGTAGTTCGCGGGGAGATTACGAGGTTTGCCGGGCTTGGGAATGCCTATGACGTCCGCCTCGTCATGGCGGCGTTCAGTATGGCCACTAAGAGGCAGATGAGTTGGGCGGGCAGGCATTTCAGAACGCGATTCGAAATGCCGTCAGAGCCGGGGCCTTTTATAGTTTTAAGACCCCTAATGAGGACTTCGACCTCCACTTGGGTGATAGGAGGTAAGGAATCGGCGGGGGGGGAGGGACGCCCTGCGCTAGACTTCCCTGTCGACCGCGTCGACGTGATACTGGTCGACGGACTGAGAGCTGGGGGTGCACTGGCTCTCGAGGGAGTCGGCGAGAAGCTCGGCCTTTTCGTCGTCGTCAAAGGCTGGGGGTGCGCCTGAAGGGCGGGACAGCGGGGGCATGCCAGTCGTGGTGTCGGTTTTGAGGCTACGCGCCAGCTGCCACTAGGCCAGGTGCGATGACGCGATGCCCTCTAGGAAGTCACCCCACCGTTCCTCCCGGACTTCCGCGACACGACGCTTTACCTCTCGTTGTAAAGCGCGCATCCGGGCCCGATTGGCTTCGGTGGGGTAAGAGTCGTGCGCTCGGATTGAGGCATTCTTGGAACGAATATGATCCCTAACATCGTCCGGCAGTCGAAAGCGGTTGAGGTTGAGATCTTCCGCCTCGACTTGCTTGGACGATCGGCTGACAGCCGATCGGATGTGGTCGGTGAAGGCATCTACGGCCTGATCGGTGTCCTGAGGGGACGGGATGGAGTCCGAGCTGAGAGGGAGGGGGGGAGGGTCGGCATCCGCCAAGGCCGTGCTTAGCGCATGCCAATCCACCACCGTCATTTTGGGTAACCGAATCTCATGACTACAGGTCGATGGTTAGAGTCGAGCTCCTGGACTACTTCCAAGGAGTGCAGCCGTAAGGTCAGGCCAGGACGTCGGGTCGGTGGTTGGGATTGCCGGAATAGTGGGTAGGGTGCATGGGTGCGATGACGTCAAAGTCGAGAACGTCGAGCAGGGCGTCAAGGCTCCTACCGTTAGGGGAAGTGGTGAGACCATTCCAGGCCACGTGCTTACTGTTGAAGTCGCCCGCCAGAATGACGGCGCTTCCCAGATTAAAGAGTGCTTCAAAGTCACTCCTGAGGACGAGCTTAGTGGGGGAGAGGTATACGGAGGCAATCACGATGGGCTGGTGCCCGTGAGAGAGATGCGACAGACGGAGGCTTCGATGTTGGTGAGCGCAGGGGGATCGAGAGGGATGCAGTGAAGGGACCTCCTGTAGTAAATGAGAGTACCGCCTCCACGGGAGCCGATCCTGTCATTACGCACGAGGTTGTAGTTTGCGATGCTAGGGTCGCGTTGTGCGGGCTTGAGGAATGTTTCCTGCACTAGGAGGATATCGAGCTGGTGATCTCGGAGGAAATCAGCAACCTGATCTCGCTGGGAGCGAGGGCCATCGGCGTTAAAAAACGCCAGGGATAGGTTGTGGGGCTTATGGCGGGGAGGTCGTAAATCCATTATTGGGTGCGGGGGGGTTGGGTTCTGAGGGACGCCAGGACGTCATAGACGTCCCTGTATTCCGCGGCCAGGAGAACCTGGTCCGCCAAGTTGGTGGCGGCGCGGAGTTGGAGGGCGAGTTCTTGGACTGGAGATCAACGCGGGGCTTATTACTGCCGAAACGTTCATGATCAGGTTGAAGTCCTGACTGTCGTTAGTGGGCGGAGGGGGACAAGCTGCCGCCGGCGGCATCGCCGGCGCGCGTTTCGGGGGGCGGGCAGGGCTCACTGGCGGGTGGGAGGCCGCGGTGTAGGGCGGCTTCACCCACGCGTCTGCGCCAAGAGACGGCCTAAGCGGCGGGGAGGGGGGGGTCAGCTTCTGTGGCGCGGAAGCGCGGGGAGCTGAGGTCGCTGGCGCTGAAGGCACCGGATGGGGGAGCGGTGAGGGCGGGGGGGGGGGCAACCGCGCAGGGTCGGCGGCGGCCGCCGCGCCTCGTCCGGCGCTTCCCCTTCGGCCTTGGGGCAACCACGGTAGTTCGCGGTGTGCCCCTTGGCGCCGCAGAGGACGCAGCTGGGGGGCTCCGTCTCCCTCGAACGGGCGGACTGGGATGACGCGTGGTCCCCGATGCATTTTACGCATCGAGGGCGCGCGTGACAAATACGGGTAGAGTGCCCGTATAGCTGGCAGTTGTGTTTACAACATGTTGGTATGACTCGTCATAGAAGTATTGAAAATAATGGTATGTAGTCATTTTCCATTTTACAAACCCGGTACCAAGGTGCAAGGGTGTGGATATAGAGTTATAAATAATAGCTAGCACATTCTCAATAGACAAAGATAGATACATAGATAAACACAACTGCCTCTGCATTAGAACACCTGCACATTACATGTAAGAAATCATTTCTCTCAGTTTACAATCTATACAATACAATAAAGAGGAAAAACTTGTTTTTTTGTCCTTGATAAACTCTGAAACTACAGAACCAATCATTCTTTCCCCATTAGAAAGCTGCATCATCAAGTAGTAACGTTGGCTATATTGTATTTTAGTAATAATTGGCTACATGTATTACAAAATAAATGCATGCACAGCCGTGTATAATGGCGAGTCGTTAATAATGGACATGGGTGTTACTTTTCAATCTTTATAGTTATCATTAACTGTAAGAACTAGATGGATTGTAACAATTTGCACTGTTATCAGTGTTATCACACAGCTTTCGGATTTGTACATGCCATGACTTACAAAATACTATCAAGAAGGCAATTTCAGTTACAAGTGTCTGTTCAGTATATGTAGGTATTTAAGAAGGAAGTCCCAAACTGGCAAAATGTCAAGATTCGAAATGACAAAATACTGACTATTATTGTGCACTTGTTATCAGTTTCAGCTACAAAATGATCATTAGCAGATGCAGATACAGTGTACTCAGAATAGACTAATATTTACGGGATTGCATAATCAAAATCAATCAGACTGATTGAGAAAGAAGGGAGTTAACAAAGCAGTACAACGGCTGAAAAAAGAAAATAAATGATAACAAATGGGAGGTTAATTATGTAAGAAGCGCAAAATAGACGCGTAATATTCGTCGTCGCACTTTTCGTTATAAAATATTCACTTTTACTTACAGCTTTGTGTTTCTTCAAGCTTTCAATCGACAGGCCCTGCATTTTGATAAATATTTATTACAATACTATTACACAGGTTTTCTGAGGAAAAATATAATCGATCGAAGGAAGTACCACCACCTGCAGAAAATTATCTGACATTAGAGATGTACCTTGGTATCAATGAAATTAAATATAATAAATGAATCGATAGAATTAGTCGATTTCATATTCTACTAGCTCCTGTTCACCGCTACGACCACATCTTTTTACATGTAAGTTGCCCACATCATGACTATCTATATTAGCAATGGGCGATTGTTACAAAAAAAAACCGTCGAATGAATCGACAATTGTAGTAACACACATTCGATTATCGATTCATTCATTTTCACATAAATGCAATCGAATACCAATCGATGAACGAATTAAAATTGACGGTGCGTTGCCAACGCACAAGGTCCATTCGATACGGGGAAAGGTTACGATTGTTAGCAATAATTTTTATTTGATCATTAATTTCCGTCGCTTAAGGTCATGTTGATAAGGAGTTAAGTTGGAAATACCAACTGAATTATAGATAAATATAAAAAATCTAAGATAGTTATATTCACTAAATCTGCCCTGCAGGAGATCTGGCGTGATGATGGATTACCACAAATTTCAAAGTATGCTTATAAATTATATTTATTTACTAATAGTAGTATACTTATTAACTAATAGTAAATAAGTGTAATCCATAAAAATACTTTAAATTAATTTTCTATAAGTATAATTACTTATGTACATAAATTATAATATAAAAAAATAAAAATACAAGCCCCGATTAAAATCTATTGAACATTGCCAAAACAATCGACGGTGCGTTCGATTCGACCGTCGATTGCATACTCATTACTAAAGTTACGGGCGCGCTGTCGAAACGCTGACCAACAATCGAAGAATTATTATTGTCATTAGATTGTATTCGAATAAACGGAACAATCGAATAATTCGATTGTTTTTAGTAATAATCGCCCATCGTTAATCTACATTCCGACTGTGTCGCTCGCCGCGTTCGGTCGCGTCACCGCTTACCGCGCCACTCTCTCCCCGTGACGCAGTCCGCCCTCCCGCTCGCGCGTACGTATTTACGTACGACGCGCCGTTTTGACGGCGCCGTCGACCTTTCCTTAGTGTTTGACGACCAGTCGCAGTTTGTTTTTAAAACCACGACTTTTTCTTTCGTTCGTGATAAGACTGGTATCCACCTAACGGTGACAACTAAGCGAGTCTTGAGCCCCCCCCTGGCCTGCCATAAGCTGCCTGGGCCCCCCCGCCGGGTGTAGGCGGGGGGGCCCAGGCAGCTTATGGCAGTTAACTACTCACCAGCGTTCCTTCGGAACCTGGTTGAGTTCATCGCCTCGAAGTCCCTGGAGCTCATCCGGCAATTCGAGGCGATGTACTCCCCCACTCCGCCGGTCGCGTCGCCGGTCAGGTGTCCCGAGACACCCGACTACTACGCGGCCCCCTCTCCTCCCGCGTATTCCGCAAGCGGTGATCGCACGCCGCTATGTGCGTATCTCCAAGGATCTATAATCGCCACATCAATTATACCCATGCGCGATCCACCGCGCAAGGGATAACTGTAAAGGCGGCGTCCTCAGACGACCACCGCCGTCTGCCCCACTTCCTACGCGCCGAGAAAATCGGATATCATACTTATGCCCTTGAGGAGGAAAGAGAACTCAGGGTGGTCATTCGTGTCCTTCCCAAGGAGCTGGACACCTCCGTAATCAAGGAGGACCTCCTAGCCCAAGACATTCCGGTGCACCAGGTGCACAGGATACTTAAGGGCCAAACCAAATAGGCATACGACATGGTGCTGGTCGTTCTCGACCGCACCGTGGCCGGTCGCAAGGTCTTTGACATAAAGACCGTATGCCACATCTCTGGCCTCTCCGTGGAGGCCCCTCACAAACGTGGCACACCCGGGCAGTGCCACAACTGTCAGCTGTACGGGCACTCTGCCCGTTACTGCCAAGCGCGCCCTCGATGCGTCAAATGTGTCGGGGACCACGCGACCTCGCAATGCTCCCGCTCAAGGGAGACGGCGACAGGGCCGCCCAGCTGCGTCCTCTGCGGGACCAAGGGACACACTGCGAACTATCGCGGTTACCCCAAAGCCCCAAAGGGGAAGCGCGGGACAGGGTGTGGTCGACGCCGCCCTCGTGCGGCCGCTCGCCCCCAAGCGCCTTTAGCGCACCCCCACCCGGCACCCTCAGCGCCCCTCCCCCAGTGAATTCAGCCCTCCGCACTCCCGCGCCCCAAGCGCTGAGGTCTTCGCATCCGCTTGGCCAACACTTGGCGCCAACGCGTGGGCGAAGCCGCTCCCTTACACCAGGGCCCCTCGCCCACCTGTGGGCCCCGCACAGCTCCCCAAACTCACGCCGGTGGTTGGGCCTTCTGCGCCAGCCGACGCCTTCGCGGACTTTATTATGCTGGATAAGATGTGTGGCGCGGTATGCGTAAACAGGATTCACGAGCTGGCCCAATGGCTCCGCGCCGCTACTAGCTGGGAGGAGCAATTCACCCCGCTTATGATGTACGTGGACGTTCACGACGCCATGGCTTCCCTTAAAACCCATCGCCCCTACAATCCATAAAGGATTTAAGACTTTCCCGCCTTAAGCCCCATAGCCTATCCCTGGCGTTCTTTAACGCCGACGGCCTCCGCTCCCAACGTGACCAAGTTGGTGATTTCCTCCGGGATCATCAACTGGACATCCTTCTGGTGCAGGAAACCTTCCTAAAGCCTGCCCATCGCGATTCTAGGATTGCAAACCTCGTGCGTAATGACAGAATCGGCTCCCATGGAGGCGGTACTCTCATTTACTACAGGTCTCTGCACTGTATTCCACTAGCCCCCCCTGCGCTCACTAACATTGAAGCCTCGGTTTGTCGTATTTCTCTCACTGGGCATCAACCCATTGTGATCGCCTCCGTCTATCTTCCTCCCACTAAACTTGTCCTCAGGAGTGATTTCGAAGCACTCTTTCATCTAGGAAGAGCCGTCATTCTGGCGGGTGACTTCAACTGCAAGCACGTGGCTTGGAATTGCCTCTCCACTTTTCCTAACGGTAGGAGCCTTGACGCCCTGTTCGACCAGCTCGACTTTGACGTCATGGCGCCTATCCACCCCACTCACTATCCGGACAACATCGACTACCGTCCTGATGTCCTGGAAATGGCGCTTCTGAACCTTACCCTTACCTTACGCTTGCGCTTCTTGGAGATAGTCCATGATAGCTCATGATTAGCTGATGACTACAGGTCGGTAGTCAGAGTCTAGCAGACTCTGACCACCGACCTGTAGTCATGAGACTCGGTTCTCCGTCCACCCCCCAGCCGCTCAAGAAGACGGTGGTGGATTGGCATGCACTGAGTACAGCCTAAGCGGATACCTGTAATCAGACTGTAAATGCCTTCACCGCCCATATCCAATCAGCTGTCAGTCGGTCGTCAAAGCAAGTTGAGGCGGAGGATCTCAACCGTTTTAGACTACCAGACGATGTTAGGGAACTTATTCGGGCTAAAAATGCCTCAGTCCGAGCGTACGACTCCTACCCCACCGAAGCCAACCGGGCTCGGATGCGCGCCTTACAACGTGATGTAAAGCGTCGTATCGCGGAGGTCCGGGATGATCGCTAGAGTGACTTTTTGGAGGGACTCACGCCATCGCATCTTGCTCACTGGAAGCTGGCGCGTACCCTTAAATCCGACTCCATGTCTGAGATGCCCCCGCTGGCCCGCCCCTCAGGCTCAACCCCAACCTTCGATGACGATGAAAAGGCCGAGCTTCTCGCCGACACCCTCGAGAGCCAGTGCACTCCCAGCTCTCTTCCCGTTGAATCGGCTCAAGTCGATTCGATTGACTGGGAAGTCGAGCGCAGGGCGTCCCTCCCCCCACCGATTCCTTACCCCCTATTACCCAGACCGAGGCCGAAAAAGGCGGCTAAACCGAAAAAAGCCCCCGGTTGTGACGGTATTTCTAATCGCGTCCTGAAATGTTTACCCACTCAACTCATCTGCCTCTTAGCGGCCATCCTTAATGCCGCCATGACGAACTGCACCTTCCCCACTCAGTGGAAGGAGGCCGACGTCATAAGCCCGGTAAACCTCGTGACCGTCCCACGAGTTACCGCCCCATCATTCTCCTCAACTTCCTGGCAAAAATCTACGAGCGCCTGTTGCCTGGCACGGTTCAAAGACTTTGTATCGTCCAAGGGTATTCTCATCAATGAGCAGTTTGGTTTTCGAGCCAAACACTCTTGCGTCCATCGAGTGCACCGCAAATCAAACCAAATCAATTTTATTGTTGTTACAGGTATATAGATTTGCTAAGGTCTACATTGCATCTTGTTTCTCTGTAGCATACCCTATTGGGTTTCCAATATTATTAAAATTACAGGATTATGTCAAAAACTATATATGTGAATTATTAAATTATAAAATGATCTAATTATAAAAAAAAGAACGAAACACTAGGACAATAATAATAAGTAAAACAAAAAAAATCACAAATATAATATTGATAATGTCCAAATCATAATGTCAATCGATAATAATTAAATGAACAATAAAAAAAAATATTGATAATTATGTCACTGAAAGAAAATCATTAATAGAATAGTAGCATTTGGTTATTAGTAATTGGAATAATTTCTTTTTAAATTGCACCACATCCAAGTCCCTAATATCATTAGGTATTTTATTGTACACCTTAGGCGGCATACAGAATATACTTTTATGCATGAGCGCTGTCCTTGACGATCGTATGTCAATATCATGTCTGAATTTTTCTCGTAAGGTTCGAGTTAAATTGTTTTCAGCTGTTTTCTTAAATAAGGCGCTGTTTTTTTTCACAAATAATTCAATTTCAAGGATATATAGACTAGGTAATGTTAATATTTTTAGGGACTTAAAATGTGGCTTACAGCTTTCTGTAGATTTTATGTTCACAATGGCTCTGAGACATCTCTTTTGCGCGTGTGAGACATCTCTCACACGGACTCCTTCTCACAAGAGTTACCCCAAAATATAACACCATAGCGCAATATGGAGTCTACATAGCCGTAGTAAGCGGTGACAGCAGCTGAATCGTTGACTACATTTCTAAGTTCGTAGAGAGCGAATGCGAATTGGCTTAATTTTTTTACAAGATTCGAGGCATGCTCTTTCAATGTGAGTTTATTGCCAATGATCAATCCTAGAAATTTAGTATGCGACACTTCCTCGATAATTTCGTTATTGAAGCTAAGCGTAGTATTGGGGATATTATTTATTTGTCTGAAGTCGATTATTTTTGTTTTATTTATGTTTAAAACTAAATTATTTCGGTCAAGCCATGTAGTTGACTGTCGTAGACACCGCATCACGGAACACATCCTCACTGGCCTCAGCAAACCCAAACCCTAGACGGGTGCCCTTTTCTTCAATGTTGCCAAGGCGTTCGACAAAGTCTGGCACAACGGCTTGATCTACAAGCTTTACCAAAAATTTTACCAAATGGATGTGCCGGACAGACTCGTGCTCATCTTACGAGACTTCCTGTCGAATCGCGCCTTTCGGTATCGCATCGAAATGATGCGCTCTACCTCCCACTCCTTACATGCTGGTGTCCCACAAGACTCAGCTCTCTCCCCTATCCTATTCAGCCTTTACGCGGACGATATTCCTCGCTCAAGTAAGGTGCATCTAGCCCTATTCGCGGATGATACCGCTCTCTATGTCTCGCATAGGAATAAGGGTTTTATTACCAGAAACCTTCAGGCAGCCACCAGTGCTCTAGGGGATTGGTTCAGGAAGTGGCATATTGAGGTAAACCCGGACAAGAGCGCTGCGGTAATCTTCTCCAGAGGTGCCACCCCGCGCCCCTCCCTGCGCCACCCCAGAAGTAATCTCGGTCAAGTGACCATGTTCGACCTACCTATTCCCTGGGTCAGACAGGTCAAATATCTAGGGGTCACCCTAAACAATACCATGACCTTCGGACCACACATCAAGCGAGTCCGTAACCGAGCAGCCGTTGTGCTCGGTCGTCTTTACCCGATGATCTGCAAGCGGAGTAAAATGTCCCTTAGGAATAAGGTGACACTTTACAATAGTTATATATGGCCCATCATGACGTACGCTTGTGAAGTGTTCGGGCACGCCGCCCGCTCTCACATCGATAGACTCCAAACGGTTCAATCCGGTTTCCTCCGCAAAGCCGTCGGAGCCCCGTGGTTCATACGGAATGTCGATCTCCATTCCGATCTCGATTTCAAACCTATTCGCGCCTTTATTAAAAAGGCGACAACCCGATATTTTGCAAACGCGGCCAATCATAGTAATCCGCTAATCGTAGCCGCCGCCAACTACGAACCCAACTCCCCTCCTATCAACCGCTACCGCCGTCCGCGGCGTGTTCTATCCGACCCTGCCGATGCCCTTACACCCTTCTTTCGGATGCAGATACCGCACACAAGATCAGACACCGACCTCGCCGGCGAGGTCGAAGAAGCCCTTGCCCGCCGGCCGGTGCAGAGCACTACGGCGAGACACCTAGTATACGCCCTCCCCCTTAGCGACTGCTCAAGCCGAGGCCGTTCCTTCTTGAGGCGCCCGTGAGCTAGGTGCCCCCTTGCCCTTCTGGTTCGAGCGTAGTGGTTGCCCGCTCGCCTCTTTTCCGGTGAAGCTGTAAAGGCCCCGCGGCCAACAGCGTAGATCATTTACACACACACTCACAAAAATGACTATCTACAACACAGGTACATGTGATTTACAATTATATTTTGTGTAAAATTTTATTTTGATCGATACAAAGATAAAAATCGATAAGAAAGACATTGAAGACTCAATTTTTAATTTAGTATTTTACCTTACCTTTTGTTAATTTCATAGTAAAGTGTTGTATTTTTGTTGACTATTTAAAAGTATTTAACTTTAACTGTAATGTCTTCTTACTAAATAAACACTATTATTATTATAGGTTAAAGGCAAAATAAAAACGCTATTCGAACCGTTATCTAAGCTAATGCTAATTCTTTTAATTTAAAGCTGACTGAAATATCGAATTTCATAGGTATTAGGTACTAAATTTGACACTCCAAAAACAAAAAATAATATTATTGATATATGTATCGAAATTAAAAACATCGATTATTTTAGTAACGATATATTTTAGCCATCCCTTTTTTTACACAGACTATCAGATACTACCAATTGTCAAAACCAACAAAAATGCAATAAACTTTTGACAAGTGTATCAAAAGATTTTATTGTATTGATATAACCTAATTTTAATGATTTGGTGCTATTCTAGTGAAGGAAAACCTCTATACTGTCGAAGGGAACTAGTCCTCATTCAAAATGAGTTTTCTGTTGTAAGTACTTTTAGGTTCGAATGAAGCAATCATGTGTATCTATTTATAACTGAACGTCTTCCGTTCTCCTGCGCTGACGTCTTGTTTACGTCTGCGGCAAAGTTTCGCTGCCTATGATTTAAATAAAATGTTGATGATCAAGAGGCGCCGCCGCCTGTCCATGGCCTCGCTAATAGTTACGGCCATTCTGGGCTCGCACGCGCTCCCCCACACTCGCCTCTATATCAACTTTTACGATTCCAGTCGAGAACAGAGATTGGTATAGTGGATATCGTACTTGTTTGTGTGAGTTCTGACTGGATAACAATAAGTATACTGTTATTTCAGCGGAAGCCGCTCAAACAAAACCTTCAAGCCCAAGAAGAACATCCCCGAGGGCACGCACCAGTACGACCTGATGCGGCACGCGGCGGCGACGCTGGGCTCCGGCAACCTGCGGCTCGCTGTCATGCTGCCCGAGGGGGAGGACCTCAACGAATGGGTCGCTGTCAACAGTTAGTAATTACTCTTGCTGGGGTATTCATGTTTCTAATTCTTATTTAGTACTTCAATAAACTGGATGTCGAATAGTAGTCACATAGTTGATGTCTTCAACTATTAATATTATTTATTAGGCATCTCTAAGTCAGCCTACATGTGGTAAATTGGTGTTGTATGTCCAATACAACATTATATGATATTAAAATCAATTGTTTGTGAAATGAATGCTCATTTCATATTAATGAGAACATCACATTAGACTGATGATTGTTTGACTTGATATAAATAGTTGATATAAGGCAAAGCATTGTGACCACACTACATGGCCGTGTGACTCACTGATAACCACCGGGCGTGCCTCATTTCCTTTTTTGCCAGTGTTTCCTGTTAGAGCTATACGTCCATGCTGTGTTGTATTTAATTATTTATATTTAGTGTTAATAACTGATATTTTAAAACATGCTATTACATCACAAAGAGGAAGAAAACTGGAATGAGTTGTTTTCATTGCTATAAACAATATGTTATATGTTTGTTGTTACAGCTTTATACTTAAAGGCAGGTTAATTTTATTCGAATACATTCTAAACACAATCTCAATGACATGATCTCAAACAGCTAGTGTAAACCCTGGCAACAAGTAGCCGGAGCTGGCCTGTCATCCTGCTAAGTACACAGATCCTGGAGACCTAATATTTATTTATTTATGTAAAGGTTGTACAATTATAATCAATTACTTCAAAAATTGTCAGAGAACCAGTTGTAGGGAAAACATGTACATGCACATGTTATGTAATGTTGTAACATGTCACCAAACCAGTATTTAACATGAATATAATATTGCACGTTGACCTGAAAATTTCTTGAATAAATGAAATATGGAGGAGGAATGTGGTTATGTTAAAAACCAGTCATGTCATGAGTCATTAGTTCTCTTTATGATCTACCAACTCCATTTATATGAAAATTATATAATCATTGGTCTAGTCGACTGCCTCATTGGGATTGTGTTGGGACTGCCTCGTTGGTCTAGTGGCAAAGCGCCTCGCTTTGTGATCATGGTCCTGGGTGTAAATCCTAGGTCAGACAAATGTAGTGTTTTTAACAAAAAATTCCTAGTATGAGTCTGGAGTCTGGAATTGTGCCCGGTAAATGGCAATAAGCTTGCCCCCTATTACATGGGACTTAACGTCGTCGGCGAAAAGTACTCAGTACACCAGTGCCACCCTCGAACGCGTATATTCCCCATATAGGCGTGACCGCGTTTTTTTTTATTCGTGATATACTTAATCATCTAGATTCATCCCTACTCTCAAGTCTTAGCTGATTATTTAAATGTATATGAAAGTTATCACGAGTAAATCAATGATATAATTGAAAACACCCTAGAAATACAAAATAATAATTTTCAAAGATTGATATGTAAATATCTAATCAAGGAATCCACGCAAATAATACTGTGAACAGATAAACAAACAGATGATGTTAATATTTAACAAAACGTGTGTGAACCTTGCAGCGGTAGACTTCTTCAACCAGATCAACATGCTGTACGGCACCATCACGGAGTTCTGCACGGAGGAGTCGTGCGCGGTGATGTCGGCCGGGCCCAAGTACGAGTACCACTGGGCCGACGGACACACCGTCAAGAAGCCCATCAAGTGCTCCGCGCCCAAGTACATCGACTACCTGATGACGTGGGCGCAGGACCAGCTCGACGACGAGACACTTTTCCCTTCTAAAATAGGTATGAGCAAAAGATGACCTTTTGTATTGATGTATCCCTTTTGTTTGTTAATAATAAGATATTTCTTATTGTTCACTAGACAATAATACGCTACCTTAATACATTCCATTTGTCAATTTGTATTACGAATTTATATTGCGCCGATTCAGCGTATACTCAAACAAGTTCTATCTATATCATCACGCCAGCTCCCTCACGGGGTATGCAGAGAGTACAGAGTTCCAAGAGGTTCTTTCTTTACAGACCTCTCTGGCTTTCTCCACCCTCATAGTTCGTCTCATACACGCTCGCCTCTTACCGAGACTCTTGACTTGCCCTTCAGATAAAACACGGTCTATTTGGTCATGGGAACCTACCCTCACGCATGCCTTGCTGTCCACATAGGTGGACTGGAAGGCTCGCAACATAGTGCCGCTTTTACCATACTCTGGCTAAATGTCCCAAAGTCTCTTTCGCACAACTCTATCAAAAGTCTTCTCCAGGTCCACAAAACCGCAGACAGCCTTCCGGCCTATTGCCAGATGCTTCTCTACGATGTTTCGGAGCGAGAAAACTTGATCCGAACATCCTCTTCCAGACCTGAAACCTCCCTGTGCCTCGCACAACATGCCATTGGACTTCTCGCGCATTCTCGGTTCAGTAATTTTTCCGTACACCTTAGCTACCACGCTGATCAAACTGATGGCCTTGTATTGTAAGCCCTTGCCTTTATACAAGGGTACTATAACTGCGCGGCGCCAATCTGTAGGAACTCTACCGGTCTACCAGCAAAGATTTACAAAGACCCAAAATGCGTCCTGGTCGCAAGATCCATCTTATTTGATCACCTCAGCAGATATCATGTCTATTCCCGCAGCTTTACCATTTTTATACTTCGTATCGCCCATTCAACTTCTTCTTTTGGTGCCGAAAAGTCGCCTCTGGGCTCGTCTGTGGCACCAGCATCTGGGGCATCCTCATACATTTCTCCAAAGTATGCACTCCACCGGTTTAGCACAGCTTGTGTGTCTGCAAGAATGTCACCATCTTTAGATTTAACCTTTTCCATTCTGGAGCCTGACGAATCAGTCTGAGCTTTTCTCACCTTGCTCCAAAAGAGTTTAGTGTTGTTCTCGAAGTTCTTCGCCAGCCTCTCCTCCTTAATCACATTAGCTCTTTCACGCTCTTCTTTCACAAAAGTTTTGGTGGCATTCATGCATTGCCGTTATATTTCTTTCTTCATCTCTGTTATACTGTCATTCTGATTCAAAGAATAAACATAGTCCTGCCACACTTTCTTCTTACTTTCTACAGAGCTTTTTAACTCTGCGTCCCACCATGCATCACCTTTCGCTGTGCTTCTTTCAGCAACCACATATTTCTTTCGCTGATGCTACCAAACTTTCTTTCAGGCTATTCCAGCATTTATCTAAGTTTGAGTCAGAAGAACCTGCCGTCAAAAGCTTGTCCTGGACTCTGTCTTCATACGTTCTCCTCACGCTCTCATCTTGCAACTTTTCAACCTTTATTCTATCAAGGCCTCCGAAGGGGATGAGCTCTCGCCAGTGCCTCCACTTCCTGAACAAAACACTAAACTACTCAAATAATTTATTATGTATAAGCCCTGCGGGAGCGATTATAAATAGTCAATTACATTTTTTAAATCTGATTTAACTACTAATCTACCAGCGGATCGGAACGCGGCCTACACTGAGAAGATCCGACGAAGAAACTCGGCGGGCTTGTCTATTTTATTTAATTCTCTTTCTCTTTTTTCCTTTTTTGTTTAAAATCATATTTTGTGGATACAATGTTTAGGTCACAATTGAATAGTTTAAGATCATCTATCTCCAGTGTGATGCCGTACGACCGAGATAAGAACCTAATGATATTATTTGTAAATAGGGTCTAAAGGATTCCAAATGGACCAGTCCCGACAAGCGGCACCCGTTCACGAGTTTGACTACTGGAACAGCCATCACTCCCCTCAACCATATTGGAGGGAAGGGAGTGACCCGCGCCAGATAGCCACCGCAAGCAAAGACATCATAGTGGGCATGATAGGATTTAGCGATATTTTAAAGCATAAGGTACTTGTGAACATAAGTTTGCCTTTCCACCAGGAAAGTATACGCTTCAAGGTATGAGGCTCGCGATCGCGAATTATAGATCACATTTATGTCGTTTTTCAAACAGAAATGCCAGAGTTGAGGAGTGGGAAGCGCGCAGAAATCGCCTCTTAAAAACAGAGGCGCATTGACCAAATGTGGACACACCTACAGTTAAATTCTGCTATCCTAATGCCGTATTCACACACATCCTTCTCCAGCCTAATAATTTATGTAATGTTTTTAATATATACAAGGTTGACATTGTGTAAATATCATTGGACGGGAGAGTGCGTAGTTGATACTTGTGTTGGCGCAGGCGTGCCGTTCCCCAAGAACTTCCTGGCGATGGCGAAGACGATCCTGAAGCGGCTGTTCCGCGTGTACGCGCACATCTACCACCAGCACTTCCCCGAGGTGGTGCAGCTCGGCGAGGAGGCGCACCTCAACACCTCGTTCAAGCACTTTATATTCTTCGTACAGGTACGACGCCTGCCCAGTATTTTGTAATAATTATTTAAGGAACTTGGCCCAATTTCGATAAAAACTAAAACTGTATCAAAAGGTTTTTTAAAGTTTATTTTCCTAGTTTAGCATTCCTCTTTATCGAAAATGTTGATTTTGTAAAAAAAAATCCTTTTATTATTTATGGCACTTGTCAATAATGTTGATGGATGATGAATCACATACTGGATAGCAGCAAACTAACAGAAAGAACTCATTTTTTAACCGACTTCAAAAAGGAGGAGGTTCTATGTTCGGTTGTATGTTCAGCGATATTTCCGTCAATTGTGGACCGATTTTGATATTTTTTTTTGCATTGGGTTCAGTATATCTCCAAGGTGGTCCCATATTAATTTTATTGACATTGGACTTTGGACTTAGAAGATACACCAGGGAACTCCTTAACGACAAACAATAGGCATGTGTAAATTGCGATATTATGGGTATTACGTCAATCCTATAGGTACCCTACTATAGATTTCACTGGTCACTTAAAATTGTAAAATAAAAATCTTTTATAAAAAAAGGTAAACCGACTTCAAAAAGCAAAAAAATAAATATTTGAAGTCGGTGCCAAGTAACCGACTGCACCAACCAGCACCGACTTCAAATATTTATTTTTTTGCTTTTTGAAGTCGGTTTACCTTTTTTTATAAAAGATTTTTTAAAGAAAATGCTCATGATGTACGATACGATAATTTTAATTATGTAATTAAAAATGGGTACATTTTAGATTTCCTTACACATCTGCACAGTATTGGTCTCTTATTACTCACTTTTTATAATCAACAGGCTTGATTTCCGGCTATGGGATATATCTTTTAAAATCTAACGATACAGCTATAGTTCTATTAAAATCGACCCCAAGATTTCCTATGGTTTTGGATGTGGTGATCCACGCCCCTTGTAAAATTCGCTTGTGGTACACCATCCATATATTATCCGTACTGGATTACAGATCTCGAACAAAAGGACAGCCGCATTTTGCTACATTTACGGATCATACCTCCTCGCCCTTGATATTGATGCCATGTCCTCTCCAGCCAGAAGCTTAAAAACGTCTTCCAGCGCGACGGAGAACAGTTTCGGAGATATAACGTCTCTCTGTCTCACGACTCGCTGCAGTTGGATGGGGTTTGAGTTCTGGCCATGGAGACGGACTGACATCGTGGCGTTTTCGTACAAACTCTTCAATACTTCGATATAATGGTGGTCTACTTGGCACCGCTGGAGAGACTGTAGCACAGCCCATGTCTCAATCGAATCAAAGGCTTTTTCATAGTCCACAAACGCTAAACGTAGTGGCCGGTTATACTCCTCTGTCTTCTGTATAACCTGCCGCAGCGTATGTATGTCTTAAATGGTGCTAAAGCCTTTTCGGAAACCGGCTTGTTCGGGAGGCTGGAAGTCATCGAGTCTGCGTGGGAGACGATTCGTAATGACTCTCGAAAATAGCTTATAGACATGACTCAGAAGTTATATGGGTTTATAGTTATTCAATAGGGCTTTATCACCCTTCTTAAAGAAAAGAACCACCACATTTCTGTGCCATGACTTTGGTGTTTTGCCCTCGACAACGACGGAATTGAATAGCTTCTGGAGAGCCTTTAGTATCGGCTTCCCACCAGCCTTGAGAAGCTCAGTTGTCATACCGTCATCGCCTGGCGCCCTATTGTTTTTGAGCTGTTTGAGAGCTATACTTATCTCGTACAGACTGATGTCCGGGATATCTTCGGTGCAATGTCGGGTCAACCTGGCTCTTGGGTCTTTGGCAAGATTGCTAACAGGTGGGCGTGTTGACATGTATAACTGTCCGTAGAACTTCTCGATCTTCCTCAGGAGTTCAGGTTTGGAGGATATAATCCTGCCGTCTCCGTCCCTCAGCTTATTCAACCGGCTTTGTCCGATAGACAGATCTCTAGCAAACACTTTGGAGCCCTTGTTCCGCTCTATAGCCTCTTTTATTGTGCTGGTGTTGTAATCGCGCGTGTTGCGAATCAGAGACTTAGAGATCTGCCTATTGAGCCGCCGGCATGCAGAAGCATCGTCCGGAGAATGCAGGACCATCCTGCGTCTTTCCTCCATTAACTTCAGGCTATGGTCTGGGAATTTTTTGGTTCTTTTTGAACGGTGGGCTTTATAGAACTTATTCCCAACCGTTTAGACAGTTTCCACGATGGTGTTATTGTAATCGTCCCCGTCTACGCACTCGCCTAGACATTCGAAGCGATTTTGCAATATGAGCTAAAAACGATCGTGGTTTTGGATTTGAACAGGGTTTGGACGGAGCGCTGACTTCATCAGCTTGGACCTTTCGAGATTTAAGTTAATATTCAATGTGCCTCTTACCATTCGGTGATCGCTACCTGTTTTGACCGAGTTGATCACAGAGACATCATTGAATATGCTCCCTTCGGATAACCCTACAACATCCCAGTGTAACTTGCTCAGTTCTTTCTCCAGTTCGTCGATTTCCTCGTCGACCCGCAGTGTGCGCGTGCTTTAGGTTGCCAGGGCCAATGGTCGTCATTTGTGGTAGTCAGGTCTCTGCCGGAGATTGTTAGCACCCCCTGCCCCACCGTTACCATGACCACTACCTTGGTCAGGACTAGCAGGGCCGCCGGGGACTGCGGGCAGTTTAATTTTAGTGTCGTTCATTGGGAGGTAATTGCCATAATCGCCACGCTTGGCAGGCGGGTTGGCGATCGCAGTATGGTATTTTATATGAGATGAGAGGACGCTACTGCCCACCCTCTTTTCTGGTTGCCCTTGGGTGCCTAGTACGACACCTTCAGGAAACGATGTTATTCCGAGCAGTAACCCGTCTGACTAGGGCTATGGATGCCATAGGTGCCGCCATCCCAAAGAATGGTGTCCTGATCCCGACCGCACTCCGCCCAGACAAGCCCTCCCCCGACGCGGCGCCGGAGTACTGCCTTGTCTGAATAACCGCTGTTTGCGGTATTTTTTGCGCTGGATTTGGTCGCCTCTTACGACCCGCTGTCTGTCCAGCATGCAGTGGGGAGATTGTACTCTCATGCCGTCCCGACACGGCTATAGTTGGATCGAACTAATTAAAAATAAGACCACACCCATACTTGTGCTGTCATTTCTCACCTTGAATCTAGTAGTAGACTAATAAAAGTATGAACATCCCCAGCACATTTGATACGATTTTTATTTATTTAAATAAATAAAGCATTGAGACACGCGTACCTGTATAGATACAACATTTGCTATTACACATATTGGTTAACTCGTACTACTTTCGCTCAATAGTTGTTTTTTTAATTTTCTTGGTTTCTTCATGTGCAGGAATTCAACTTGATCGAGCGACGAGAGCTGGCGCCGCTGCAGGAACTGATCGAGAAGCTGACCGCCAAGGAGGCGCGATGAGTGACGTCACGCACAGCCCGCGCCCCTCCCCCGCCGCCACGATCACATCGCGACATTATTAGCATTTGAATGAATATTAACTATCGTTCTCAGGAACAACATCATCAGATGTTGAAAGTAGAAACCGACCTTGTGGTTTCCCCATAAGATTGTTTTTCGAAAACTGATTATATATTTTTCTTGTCGAAAATTCCCGCCTCTCGCTGAAGAATGGTGCGCTTACTAATAACATGTTTACTAATTGATTTTTATTTAACAATGGGATCTGTGGCGACTAATATACTTCTTTTGTTCATATTAATTGATTTCTCATGATCTGAGACTAAAAAGTTATTTTCGACCGTAACGTATAGTAAGCTTCTATTGTGTTCTATATTTGATAATTCCATAAATACTCACGGCTTCTGGAATATTAACCCCCACTAGAGGATTAAATATTTATAATAATGAACTATGTTCAGTCTTTTGACGTAGATACTAATGAAGTACTCGTAGTTTTGATATAAGTGTTTGTGATATAAGACGGAGATGACCAACGGTCCAGTGTTCTGGCCGACACGAGCTCGTCTCATGTAGTAGACACTATGTGGCGTCACGCTCGTGCACCATTGAGTAAATATAACAGTTCATAATCGTCATATCATGCGGTTGATGGGCGAGTGTGACGTCCAGAGATGGGCAAAATGTAATCAGATTAATGATTACAATTGCATTTTGTAATATTCAATCATGATTCGAGATTAAAAGTGTCATCGTAATCGGAGAAGATTACAAAATGTAATTGTAATCGTTAATAATTAATACACCATCACGCCTACATTCCCCAAGCGGCGGTGGTTAATCATTAATCTGATTACATGTTGCCCATCTCCGGTGACGTCACGGTCGGGGTAGCGCCGAGCACTCGATCGGTGCGCGAGCGCCCCGCCGCGGCCGCTCGCTGGCGGACAGTTGCGCGGGTGAACCGATAGGCTGTAGAGATTGCCTTCCTATTCGATAAGGTTAATTATAGATGCGATTTATCTTTAGACTATTACGATTTGATACACCGAGTATAATGCTATACGTAAGAGTGCAATGTATCACCTGGTTAGGAAATCGAGTCAAATTATTTTTTACCGATCAGAAATGATTGTAAAATACACGTGTTCGGTGCCGCCGGCACCGTACGGGCCGGAGGTCCGGAGCGACGCGACGACTATATCGTCACGTTCGCGACGGCATCGGCGACGTGCTATACGTTGTAAGTTTATTTATTATTTTGCGATAGGCCAGAAGTTATTCCTATCTAGAATTATTTATTAGATTAAATCTGGTTTTCTTATACGACTTCTTTATATTTATGGTTTAATGCAAAAACCTCTCGTAGCGTAAACATAGTATTGTAGATATATTTTGTGCATTTAATATTTTGATTTGGTGTTGAATCATATCGATCTATTTTGCGACTGACAAGTGATGTATTTAATTTAAAATTAGCCAATTTCTTAATAAATATATAAGTTTTCATAATGAATATGCTTGTTTTGTTTATCTACACACAATGATGCATGTGGGGCCAATTCAATGTGTGTTTATTCATCATCATCATCTCAGCCTATACTTGTCCACTGCTGAACATAGGCCTCCCCAATCGCTTTCCAGCGTAACCGGTCCGATGCCACCTGCATCCAACGACTTCCTACGATTTTCACAAGATCGTCGGTCCATCTGGCAGGCGGTCGTCCCACGCTGCGCTTGCCAATACGTGGTCTCCACTCTAGAATCTTTCTGCCCCAACGACCGTCCGATCTACGCGCTATGTGGCCCGCCCATTGCCACTTCAGCTTGCTAATCTTAAGGGCTAGGTCGGTGACCTTGGTTCTTCTACGAATCTCCTCATACCTGATTCGATCGCGTAGAGAAACGCCGAGCATAGCTCTCTCCATAGCTCGCTGAGCAACTCTGAGCTTTTTTATGAGACCTATTGTAAAAACCACGTCTCTGATTCATATATCATCACTGGTAACACACATTGACTAAAAACTTTAGCCTTGAGGCACCGAGGTATTTTGGATGAGAAGATGTTGCGCACGCTGCCCAGCCGAGTTAGATTCGTCGATTGACCTCTCTCTCAAAGTTGGACCTACCTAACCGGACTACCTGTCCCAGGTAAATGTATTCGTCGACAACTTCAAGAGTAGAGTTCCCAACGGTGAGTGCGGTGGGTACGACATGGACGTTAGACATTATTTTCGTTTTGTCCATGTTCATTTTAAGACCCACTTGTTGAGATACTCTGTTGAGGTCACCGAGCATTCGTCCTAGATCTTTCAGCGACTCTGCCACGACCACAATGTCGTCGGCAAATCGAAGGTGAGTGATGTATTCGCCATTGATGTTGATGCCAAGTCCTTGCCATTCCAAGAGCTTGAAGGCGTCCTCTAAGGTGGCCGTAAACAGTTTCGGAGAAATGACGTCTCCCTGCCTTACTCCTCTTTTTATGGGGATCGCCTTCGTGCACTGCCCCTGTACTCGGACTGACATGGTGGCGTTATTATAAAAGCACTTCAACACTTCAATGTACCGATAGTCAATGCGGCATCGCTGGAGAGATCTAAGAACCGCCCAAGTCTCGATCGAATCGAAGGCTTTCTCATAGTCCACAAACGCCAAGCATAGTGGCCGATTATACTCCTCGGTCTTCTGTATAATCTGCCGCAGCGTATGTATGTGGTCTATGGTACTAAAGCCTTTCCGGAAACCGGCTTGTTCGGGAGGCTGGAAGTCATCAAGCCTGCGTTCGAGACGATTCGTGATGACTCTCGAAAACAACTTATAAACATGGCTCAGCAGTGTGATGGGCCTATAATTCTTCAGTAAAGTGTTATCACCTTTCTTGAAAAACAGTACCACCACACCCCTGTTCCATGCTTCCGGCGTTTTCTCTTCGAGCAAGACGGAATTAAACAGCCTCTCAAGGACTTTAAGTACCGGCGTTCCGCCCGCTTTCAGAAGCTCTGCGGTAATTCCGTCTTCGCCTGGCGCTTTGTTATTTCTGAGTTGTTTGAGAGCCATCCTAATCTCGTACAGGCTGATGTCCGGGATATCTTCAGTGTAGTGTCGGGTTAGCTTGGCTCTTGGGCCTTTTACCAAGTCAACAACAGGTTCAGCTACTGAGGTGTACAACTGCCCATAGAACCTCTCTATCTCCCTGAGCACCTCTGACCTATTCGACGTTACGTTTCCGTCCTCCGTCTTCAGCTTCGTGAACTGGCTTTGCCCAATAGACGCGTCTCTTGCGAACACTTTGGAGCCCTTGTTCTGTGATATGGTCTCCTCAATACGCCTTGTATTGAAGGACCGTAAATCGTGTCGCAAGGACTTCAGTATCTGTCCATTGAGCTGCCTATAGGACTTAGCATCATCGGAGGTTTGGAGCGTCATGGAACGTCGCTCAGCCATGAGGTTTCGGGTGTAGTTGGATAGTTTTTGAGGTCTATTTTTACGGTGGGGCTTAAAATACTTGGACCCGACCGTATGGACAGTCTCTACCAGCCTGTTGTTGATTTCGTCCACTGATGCGCTGCTGTCTAGCAATTCGAAGCGGTTTGCCAATTCGAGTTGAAAGTTCTCGGGGTTTTGGATATGTGCATAAGAAGGTCGGAGCGTAGACTTCATCAGACGCGATCTTTCCATTTTGACATTAATATTTAATGTGCCTCTGACCATTCGGTGATCACTGCCGGTTTTTACCCTGTGAATCACGGAGACATCATTAAATATTTGTCGCTTGGTGCTCATGATGAAGTCTATCTAATTTTTTGTGGAACCATCAGGGCTCATCCAGGTCCATTTCCTATGAGGCGGCTTCCGGAAGAAAGAGTTCATCATAAAGAGTCCCTCCTCCAGATATACGGCCAGCCTCTGACCCCTGGGGTTGCGCTGCCCATATCCAAATTGCCCCACTCTCAATTCATCATCGCCCCGTTTGCCCAGCCGCGCATTGAAGTCACCCATAACCACTGTAAAGTGTGCTTTGGAAGTATGTATGGCTCTACTAATGTCCTCATACATTACTTCGACGTCATCATCTGAGTATGCCGAGGTCGGTGCGTAGACCTGTATGACCTTCAGCGAATATCTTTTGGATATTCTGAGTATCAGGTACGCTACCCTGCTCGACACACTAGTGATGGACACAACGTTGTCTATGAGTGACTTGTGGACGATAAATCCGACACCACCTTGGGACTGCTGTTCGCCCTCCCGGTAGTAAAACAAGTTGCCGGATTTTAAGGTTATCGTGTCCTCGCCCTTTCTTCGGACCTCCGATTAACCAACAATATTCCACCGCAACTTGTTTATCTCTTCTTCCAGCTCAAGAAGCTTCTTATCTGTCCTTAACGTGCGTGCGTTGTATGTCACCAGGGCCAATTTTCGTAGTTGGTGGTGGCCGAATCTCTGCCGGAGATTCTTAGCACTCCTTGTCCTGTCGTTACCATAGCTGCTACCGTAGCCAGGACGAACAGGACCGCCGGGGACTAGGGGCCTGGTTTTATATTTTTCTTCCATTTTAATAAATTGGGGGGGTTTGCCATACTCGCCACGCTTGGCAGGCGGGTTGGCGAGCGCAGTTTTTGATGGTAGAAGTGTTAAGGGAACGCTGCTGCCCATTCCCTAGTTTTCCCTTAGTCGCCTTGTACGACACCCGATGGGATGAGATGGGTTGGTCCTATTCTAAGCCGGGAACCACGCGGCACTGATATTTATTACAAGCACTAAATTATAACTTGCAATGTTTGTTTATTGAGGTCAAATCTTGCGATCTGAATAAAAACCACCCTCTTATCCAGAGTTCCATCCTTATATGGAGTTGAAATTGCATTTTTATGGTAAACATGACCCGATTCACACCCAGCGTTGGCTCCAGACGAAGGAACTCCTCAGCGGTCAACAGTATAGACACGAAATTTTGTATACACATTTAATTGGGCATTTAAAATTGCACCATTACCTGGCTGTTTAGTTTGTTTGGTTTTAAAGGTTTTTTTTCTATTAATTTATTTAGAAGATTACTCAGTGTACTGCAGTAACCTAAGTCTATATTACTTATCGTAGGATGAATACGTTTATCCGGCCTCGTTGGTCAGCTAGCGCAAGGTGCGGCCGGCGATCACGACCTGAGTTCGAATCCTAGGCCCGAGTGGACTTTTTTCTATAGATAAATTCTCAGTAGCAGTCTGGAATTGTCCCCGGCACTTTTTTGTGTGTGTGTGTGTGTGTGTGTGAATGATCTACGCTGTTGGCCGCGGGGCCTTTACAGCTTCACCGGACAAGCCACGGCACTGTGAAGCCTCGTCCTCTATCACATTGGGACCAACGTCACCGGCGAACAGTGAAGAGAGTGTACGGTGTAACCACGTAACTCTCCCACAATAGGCGTATTACTTCTAACAGCATACACTAGCGATAATGATGGTTCATTCCAATTACTTAATGGTAAATTACTTGCGCAATCAGACCCTAGGTGATAATCGATCCCTGTAGCAGTATTGTTTGGTAACAATACTGCCACAATATTTTCACACAGATTTGAATATGTGTATAATATTGTGGTTAAGGGTAAATAAAACCAGTTAATTTCGTCCAATAAAGTTTATTTATATATAATACCTACATAAATAATTGCATTCTCCGCAATAGAAATAAAATATACAATGGGTATTTCTCGTGTTGGTTGGTTCAATTGGTTGTTTTTTTATAACCGCTGGGATCTCGCATACATTTCAGACCAGTAATTATCGCGATATTTGTCTCGCTTTTTACGTGATGTCGGTCGTGCGGGATGGACGCGAGCATGGGGGGAACAGAAACAGAATAAGTAGGGGGGTGTTTCTCTGCTTCTAGTGTCACCGGTCACCGCGCCGCTACAGTTCGTCACGTAGTACTTTGAGAAACCTCAACGAAAAGTGAGTGAGCGTTTTAAACAAAAAAACATCGGTATAAAAGGCGGTTTAACATCTATCGACGGCGGCCACGCGAGACCTCGCGCACCGATACAAATTACACAAATTATAATAAATTTTAAATAGAATCGATCCAGTGTCACCAGGGTCGCTCGGAGGTGGAACTGATGCAGGAGGCCGAGTGTAACAAACTCGCAGTGCAAAAAGGAACAAGGTGTCAGTCCCGGGGGCGGGGCGCGCGGCGCGGCTACGAGCCGGACACGGGCGGCGGCGGCGGCGGCGGCGCCAGGAAGGCGGGCGGCGGCGGCGCGCCCCACGGCGGCGGGTTGAACGCGCCGCGCCACGACATGCCCAGCATGCCTGCACACACACGCGCGTCACTACCGCGAGCGCGCACCACCACGCGTGCGCCCGCCGCTCACTCGGCTCTCGCTGATCCGAGTGAGCAGCGCAGCGCAGTATATCTCCAAACGCCTATCACACTGACCGTGTACATGTTATACCGGATTTATATTATGCCGCTGTCACCACTCCCCCTTATATAATTCATGCTAGCGTCGATGGGTCACATTGACAGTAAATACCATTTATACCATAACATTCTTCGAAACGAAGACCACCGACGAAAGCTGCACCAGTCGGAGACGGCGAGCTAAGCGGTGACGACGCAAGTATCAACTTTACATGACTACCCCGCCCTTACTTCCTTTGCGAGTGGACACAATATAAACCAGATATTAAGACACTACAACGGTTACGAAGAGTTTACATCGTGAAATTATCGGTAATCTTAAACAAATTTATGTAAATACTAGAACATCTTAGCACCAGCGGTCCGAACAAGAATCACGCATACAGACGTGCGCTCTACGCGGCTTCTCGACAAGTGCTACTCGCCGAGACCTGCCGGGCACTATGACGCTCTACTGTTTACATTATGTCTGCCGACATAGCGGCGTGTGCTACTGACCGGGCGGCGGCGGCGGCATGTGCGGCGAAGGCGGCGCGCTGGCCGGCGGACCCATCTTGTTGTCGCCCTGCCGACATACCATTTAAATTATAGTCGCCCTTCAATGTGAAAATTATACCTTAATTTTATTATTTTTTTATTTTCTGATTTCGAAAACTTACAGCTAGAACGGAGATAGTATATAGTAATATATAACAGAAGGCCAATTACAAGTTTTCACAAATAGTTTTACAAAAAAAAAACAAAAATGATTAGAACATGAATAGTATACCGGTACGCACAGCTAAGACTAAAATAAAAAACATAGAAAAAAGATATTACACATAATACTACTCACAGAAAAACAAACAATTTAAGGTTTTCTTAAGTTTTGGTACACTTGTACAGAAAAGATCTATATCAGTATCATGCACCACTGTATTAAAATGTCTGCAAACTCGAATAAAAAAGGAATTTTCGTGTAGGTGGATGTCGCATTAGGAACATTTAAAAGGCAGGGTTTTCTAAAAACGTTTGAGTGAGTCCGAAGCCCTATTTTGCCCAGCAGCTCTGGACAATCTACGGAACCGTTCACTATATTAAATAAGTACGCTAAGTCAGGTAAATATGTTTTAGATCGATATTGAATATACCTTACAAAATCTTTTAGAATCCTTTCAATTCTGTCTGTGTAGATATTATAGCTTGGATTCCATACCTGAGATGAATATTCGAGATGACTACGGAAGAGGGCGCAATATAGTATTTTAATTGTTTTAACATTGTTAAAATGAGATGATAATCTAATTACGAGTCCCAGTGCTTTGGAAGCTTTTTTGACGATATCAGTAATGTAAAGATCAAATACAAGTTTAGAGTCGAATTTACCCCTAGATCTTTTATTGAGTTTAGCGCACGATACACGTGCCGGTAATCACTCGATATAAATATTATTAGCTTATTTTTCTCTTGAAAACATACACATAAATTGGACACATAATTAGGAATGTACAAAGGCAGGTTTGATAGATTTATTGGAGTATTATTTTTATGGAATAAAGGTCCCATTGGTCGAACTACTGAAAAATACAAGTATTCATGGTTGGCCGCATCAAACCATGAGTAAATCTAAGTACTAAAAATCAGCCCGAGAAGTTCGAAGTTTTGAAAATAAAATAAAAGCTTTTGGACCAAATTTTTTTTAAGTTTATTGGACCAACAACACGTCGCCGCACTGACTAACGCGATGATTTGTTTGAAACTGTTGTAATAGAATTTTGTAGTCGTCACTTTTCTAATAAGGCCCAGAGAAAAAAAACAGTTTAAAATAACCAACAGAAATAAGTTCACGCGGTCCGGCCGGTCGGACTGAGCATCTGACAACGTTCTCACAGGGATTTAACCCTTTATGTCTACTATATGAATTCAAAATCATTATTATCAATAGAAAACATGATAGCGTAGTGGTGGAACGCTCGCCTTGTATTCATTCACGAGGTCTAGAGTTAAAATCTCAGAGGCCGGCACTAACCTGGTGCAGGGGCGCGTGCGCGGGGTGCGGCGGCGGCGGGGGGAAGGCGCCGCTGCCCGGCGGCGGCGGCTGCGCGCCCGCGCCTCCTCCGCCTGCGCACACGCATAAACACACACGCCTCTACATTAAACTGCATAATTATTTACGTTAGTCGTCTGCAACCCGAATAGGTAATAAGTTTCAGCTTGGACCCACGGGGGGTGCGGCAACGGGCGACGGCGCAGCTCCCAGCGGTACACAACTCGAAGATAACTGACAAAATGTTTTTTACATAGCCGCTGGGCGCTGGCGCTTTAAACGAATGCGAATCTAAAGATATTCGAATAATTCATTTGAAGATACGCGACAACGAAAATATAATATGAAAATAATTAAGCCAATTCTATCCTCTACAATTTTCCTACTTCCGGCCATAGTTGTTTTTCGGGTTATAAAATTGTGTTTAAAGTTTTCTCTACATAGCCGACGGAGCGGGACGGCGGCGCCGCTTGGAGATTTGTAATGTACTGAAATGTACGGGAGATGCCACACAGCGCAGGCCCGCCGGGCGCGACGGTAAACGTCACGACCGAACGTAGCCGACGTTAAGCAAACCTTGAAGGTTTCGTCACATAGCCGACGAAGTGCGGCGGAGGCAGGACGCCGGCGGACGGCAGTGCGCATTAGTGTCCCGCTCCCACCGTATTCCATTTATATCGCGTACGACGTGTTCCAGTCCCACTGTCTATGTGCTGTTAATTAGGAGCATCAAACAGCAACATGAGCTTATCGCACACACGCGTATTTGCACTTCGCTCCCGCCGTGCTTCGTTCGTATCGTGTACGGCGGGCTACGGTTCCCTCGTCTGGATGACTCTTAATTCGAAACATCAAATAATAATACTAGCGTCAAGCTAGTGCTTCATTTGTAAACGCGTCGGATGCGGCGAGGGCGAGGTCGGGTGCGGCGGCGTATACCGTCGCGCTAAACGGGGCGGAACTGTGGCGTCTTTCATAAATTTCAATGTATTACAACTCCCAGGCGGCGTCTACGTCGCGTCAGACTCTCGCCGAGCCCGCAACGTGACCGAGCTATAATAGGCATTCGAAAATAAGTGTAAGTCTATCGGTCGGCGGTAAGGGCTGGTGCACTGACCGAGCCAGGGCGCGGGCTGCGCGCTGGGCGGCGGCGGCGGCGGCGCGAAGGCTCCCGGCGGCGGCGGCGGCCCGCCTGCGGACACCCGCCGCGTTATTGCAACACGCCGCTAGCTTACACCAGCACCACAATACAATGTGTACCTCCTTATTCAGCCGAAAGACATTACATTGTAGTGTAGTAGTTACGGATCTATATATATACCCTTGGAACCCATGTTATAGAATTAGAATAAACCTATACTTTAAAGAGGCAACATCTTTTATTGCATACAGACACCGAATCTTCCAGCATGTTCGTTACGGTCCGTAGGCCTCCTTTAAAGATTGCTACGGCACAGTTAACATAGTCAAAAAAATGGAGCATCCTCGTATTAGTGGTCCGATACAAAATCACGCACACAGACGTACGCTCTATGCCGTTCGAGACGGCTAGTACTGAGACGCTTAACACTCATGTCAATCGTCGCTCACAGCGACCAGATTATACAAATCCAGTTCGCTCATTTCAACAGAATTTATTGAAACCGCTCTGGCTTCGATATAATATTACAATGCACAGTCATACTGTGCGGTGAGTCGACGTATCGACCAGTCTAAAAAGAAGCGAGCCATCTCTCGAGTCGCCGAAGCGGCCTCGACGCGTGCAGCTGGCAGCAGACACAGCACGCACCGGGCGCCGGCATGATGGCGCGCGCGGGCTGCGCCGCGGCGAACGCGCCGGGCGCGAAGCGGCGCGCCCCGCCCGCCCCGCCGCCCGCGCCGCCCCCCGCGCCCGGCGCCGCCTCGCCCAGCTCCGCCATCAGCGACATGTACTCCTCGTCGATCTTGGCCTGCGCGACCACGTGCACGATCACGATTATTATATTCATACTAACTATTATATACTAGTATTTATGAACCTTCAAAAAAGTAACGAAAGGTTTACCACCGCTTCGGATTGTCATTCCTTTGGAGAGGAGGGGCGAACCCCTTCACCGCAAATTAAAAAGAAAAAAAACACCGTCCCGCCTATATTCCCCAGAGGGGGTGGCAGAGGTGTGCTGAGTATCCACGTTTCGCCGACGATGTAAGGTCCCATGTAATAGGGGGCGAGCCTATTGCCATATACCGGGCACGATTCCAAACTCCGAACTTATAGTGGGAATTTTTCGTTAGAAAAACTACATTTCTCCGACCTAGGATTTGAACCCAGGACCTCGTGATCATAAAGCGATGCGCTCTGCCCCCAGACCGACGAGGCAGTTTTTAAAATGGTATTTTTACATTTTTATTTTCCTCTTACAGTTTGTTGTGGGGTGTGGAAGAACAATGCAGACTAATCTATCGGGTGGATCGGATTTTAGTTAAATTAAACAAATTTGTTTAATTTAACTATTCATGACAATGGTTTGACATTTTCATGTAAACGACAACGCTGAATAATGTGCAGCGTTCCGCACCAAACCTTAAGTCATTGCGTCAAATGTCTGTGGCACGGGCATGGGCACACTGTGCACGGGCACTGTGTGCCCATGCAGTGTGCCCGCGTACCTTGTTGGCGGTGTTGTGCAGGTGCGCGGCCTGGCCGGGGCGCTTGGCGCGGCAGTCGCGCGCGATGTGGCCGGCGCCGCCGCACGACGAGCACACGATGCTGTTGGTCACGTTGGGCTTGTCCGGGCACTGCCGGCGCACACGCGCACGTTAACTCATACGGTAATAATTTTTATATCATATAAATAATACTTTAACATGAATCTAGAAACACTGTGGTAAATCAAACATCGCGCTCTATGAATAAATCACCGTCACGCCTGTATTTCCCGAGTGAGTGCGGTCGTGGCGCACTATGTATACCCACATTTCGCCGACGATGTCAGGTCCCCCGCGATAGAAAACGAGCCCGCCGCCGATATATCGGACGCGATGCCAGACTGATACTGAAGATTGTTCTATCGAACGATTAGATTCCGTTGGAGCCAGCACACCGTGACGCCGCACGCCGCGGCCGCGCTACCGGGCCAACGAGGCAGTTTTTTCGAATAAATTTACCTATTTCTGTTCCGGCGATTAAAAGCCGTAAGCGGAACCGAACGAAAACAATGGAGGGAGGCCTTCACCCGACAGCGAAGTAATAATATATCTGTCCCGATAGCCGGTCCGGCGCACGCACCAGCCAGGTCTTGTGGTCGGTGGCGGAGCAGTTGGCGCAGCGCGCGGCGTCGTTCTCGCGCAGCGTGCCGTTGAGCTGCGCCAGCTCGCGCAGCTGCATGCGGCGCAGGTCGTTCTGCCCCTCCGGCACCTCCACGCCCTGCCGGATCACCTCCTTGATCTGCGCGCGCACCGGGAACCACGATTATACAACATGCTACTACATTGCACACGGGGCGTATGAGGCTAGTACGTTTCCTGAAACTATTTATTTATTTAGACCGTAGTGGTTAGACCGTTGGACTGCAAAGTCAAAGGTCTCGGGTTCAAACCCAGGCACGCACCTCTGTCTTTTCGAAAGCATGTGCGTATTAAAAATTAATTATCACTTGCTTTAACGGTGAAGGAAAACATCGTGAGGAAACCTGCATGCCTAAGAGTTTCTCGAAGGTGTGTGAAGTTCGCCAACCCGCATTTGGCCAGCGTGGTGGACTATGGCCTAAACCCTCTCAGTTTGAGAGGAGGCCCGTGCCCAACATTGGGACAGTTTCTTAACAGGGCTAATATTATTATTATTCTTTATGCACATGTGTACATAGGCGGACTTAATGCCAGAGGCATTTTCTGCCAGTCTACCTTGAGGTGGTGTGGAAACAACTGTGGTAGGTGCTAAAAATGAGAAAAAAAAAAAAGAAGGGAAAACAATAAGAAAGTAATATACCAATATATAATATAATACAATACATAAATAGCACATACATATATATACATAAATATACTATATACATAAATATATTTTATATACATACATATATATGAACCAGATAGTGTGACATAACAACAAGAACTACTAACGTTTAGAAGATTCTGCCAACATGTTATGTAGTAGATAGACCTGCAGATTTTTTTTAAAAGTGAGACGATTGTTAGCCATCCTAAGATCCAGAGGCAATCCATTCCATAGAAGGATAGATTGGATAAAGAAGGAAGAGTGAATGAAATCAGTCCGATGAGAGGGACACTGAAGGAGACGATTATTTGAGAAACGTAGAGGTTTATCATGAGTAGAGCATAGGTACTGAAATTGGGAAGTAAGATAAGCAGGCGAGACAGAAGAATGGAGGATAGAGAATAATGTTGTCAAAGCCCTCAGAGCTCTGCGTTGCCGAATAGGAAACCACTTTAAAAGTGAACGCTGCTCTGACACATGATCGTATTTACGCATATTGAAGACGAATCGAATGCAGTTATTGAGTAACCGGTCTAATTTATTGAGTTGATCTGCATTCAGGTCGAAGTAACACACATCACCATAGTCGAAAATAGGAAAGATTAAAGACTGCACAAGCATTGCTTTTGTATTGGGTGGGAGAAAATTTTTTGGGAAACTATGGGATTTGAAACGAGATTATTAGAACTACACCTTCCCGATAGTTTCATTCGTTCTATTTTTGAACCTTATTTTATCCTATTTCCCATTACAGTACTTATTACATTGTTATCTTTTATCATTTAGATTTAAAATTACAACTAATATTTCAGGCATTGCAATACCACGGTTGATCACTTATTCTATCGATCGGTCTTATAGTATCCGAAGAAACGAAACGTAGCTCCGTCCTACCACGTATAATCTGTGTGATTATAGTTCTTCTGTGAATCTGCTGTTCGAAATTATTTTTTTCTAAGCTTTGATCTATTTAGAACAAAGTACAGGTGATTTTTCTTTAGAGTGTGTCTAACTGAACTCCCTGGCCGTGACTCTAAACTGTGTTACCTATATATTAAGGATTTTCTTCAAACATTTATCTGCGTGTATTAGACTACGATACCGTTCTCATGGAAAAACGTACACAAACAAACAATAGGTATGACCCATGCGCTCCAGACGAGCCGGGCAGGGGCCCCTACCCCGGCGACATCGACACGTTAGTCGACAGCCGACAGTCGCTTCTTAAGACTTACAACGAATATCATACCGCGAAATAAACCATTTTGTATACAGTCCACCCAATCTATTAATTATGTACCGTCAGGACCTAACCAAATTCTTAATTTAATATTTATAAATTCTTCCATAGACAACTAGCAACGCCTAAACATCAAAAGGTATGCCGTACCAGGGAGCATACCGCAATCTATACCTTTAGTATAAAGTAAACAAACTGCAGAAGTATAATAATATTGGAGCGTGGTTTTTGCACGCAAGCTGTAAAGGCCCCTCGGCAAACAGCCTAGATCATACATGAAAAAGGTATAATGATATTTCTTTAGGATCTTTCAGGAAATAGAATGATACGGATACTAGTCGCGTACCTTTTCGACGGCCTTCTTGACGCAGTCTGCGTTGGTGGCGGTGATGTAGGCGTGCAGCGGCTCGTCCTCGCCGGGCAGCGGCTGGCCGTCCTTGCGGCCCACCTTTCCCTCCTTCACCGAGCCCTTGCCGCGGATTATGATCTTGGCGCCCGTTTCCTTCTCCATCGCTGTACATGATATGACACATTGTTGAACTTGCATAACTTGCAGACTTCCCACGCGCCCGCCTTGAGCTCCCGAGGGAGACCGGGCACTCCACATAAAGCGAGCGCGGGTGCGGCACGGATGTTATGAGAAAACGCATCACGCCCTAAATCAGTCTGAACACCCCCTAAATCTTCATAAGTTCAATTATATACTCGCAGCAACATTGTGAGAAGAGCACAATAGTGTAGAAAAACATTTTTGATGATTCTTTTTGCATTGAGGTCAGTATAGCTCCAAGGTAGTCTCATTTTAATTTCACCGGTATTAGACCTTGGACTTGGAAGATACACCAGGGAACTTCTTAACGACAAACAATACGAATGCGTAAATTGAGATATTATGGGCATTAAGTCAATCTTTGTGTGTGTGTGTGTGTGTGTGTGTGTGTGAATGATCTACGCTGTAGGCCGCGGGGCCTTTACAGCTTCACCGGACAAGAGAGCGAGCGTGCAACCACTACTTTCGAGCCAGAAGGGCAAGGGGGCAACTAGCTCAAGGGCGCCTCAAGGAGAAACGGCCTCGGCTTGGGCAGTCGCTATAGGGGAGGGCGTATACTAGGTGTCTCGCCGTGGTGCTCTGCACCAGCCGGCGGGCAAGGGATTCTTCGACCTCGCCGGCGAGGTTGGTGTCTGATCCTGTGTGCGGTATCTGTATCCGAAAGAAGGGATGTAAGGGCATCGGGAGGGTCGTTCGTAGTCGGCGGCGGCTACGATTAGCGGATTACTATGATTGGACGCGTTCGCAAAATATCGGGTTGTCGCCTTTTTAATGAAGGCGCGAATAGGTTCAAGACCGAGATCGGAATGGATATCGACATTCCGTATGTCATGATGGGCCGTATACAAGTTCTTGTAAAGTGTCAACCTATTCCTAAGAGACATTTTAATCCGCTTGCAAATCACCCCTAGATATTTGACCTGTTTGACCCAGGGAATACGTAGGTCGAACATGGTCACTTGACCGAGATTACTTGTGGGGTGGCGCAGGGAGGGCGCGGGGTGGCACCTCTGAAGAAGAACACCGCAGCGCTCTCGTCCGGGTTCACCTCAATACGCCACTTCCTGAACCAATCCCCTATGGTATTGGCGGCTGCCTGAAGGTTTCTGGTAATGATACTTTTATTCCTATGCGAGACATAGAAAGCGGTATCATCCGTGAATAGGGCTAGATGCACCTTTCATTCATCATTTCGACGCGATACCGAAACGTCTGTCATCACGAGTCTGTCCGGCACACCCATTTGGTAAAGCTTGTAGATCAAGCCGTTGTGCCAGACTTTGTCGAACGCCTTCGCGACATCGAAGAAAAGGGCACCCGTGTAGACGGGTTTGGGTTTGTTGCGGCCAGTGAGGATGTGCACCGTGATGCGTTGCACTTGATGGACGTAAGAGTGTTTGGCTCAAAAACCAAACTGAAGACATGAGCCGATTTTTATTATAGTAAAAAAATTAGGTAAATCTATTATAGCGTTCCCGACATAAAGAATGAAAAGTGTATACCTTTAAGTGTGTTCCCGCGCGGGCCGATGAGCAGGCCCACGAAGTTGATGTCGGGGTGCTCCTCCTGCGGGATCATCACCTTGTCGTGCACGCGGATGATGGGCGGCCTGCACGCGTACTCATCGTTAGCGAGGAACTTATAAATGATAACATAATGACCTCTGTGTGCAATGGGATCACAGCCGGCTGGTCTTTCTGATGTTGAAGGAAGAGTAACCTTCATGAAGCAAATACGCAGGGGAGGAGGCCTAACAGATTTTTCTATAGACTGAAATGTGTCGTTGCGCGGGGTGGCACAGGGCGTGAGGGACGTTACGCCTAGCCCACATTTGTATTTGCCATCTGGCGGAGACTGGGAGAGAACTAAACGGTTCGTCTATGTCAATGTAACTTGTAAGTTCAATTATATTTCGGTAGATGACATTTTTTAATTAAGAAGTATTCAACACCTCATTATAAGGGTTTTACTTTTAGTTAAAATAGATATTTCATGGCTATGCGAGCTCGAGCGGACGTGTGAATTGAGCGAGTAGCGATGACAAACTGAGGTAAGCCACGCCCACCACGATGACGTCAATACTTTTATGAAATCAAAAGGCTCGTTAGCTTAGGCCATCTCCTCTTCGAATTTGCTTCATGGTAACCTTAACATTAGATAGGAATAGAAAACTGATTGGTGTCAATTACTGAGAGAGAAACCGATGCAGAATATTTTACTCATATGTTAAAAAGGTATTATCTTCAAAATTAAAAGTTATAATATCAGCCTATACTGCCCACTGCTGGACAAAGGCCTTCTCTCACAAATCGAGGTGAGACAGATTAGGTCATACTCCACCACGCGGACCCAGTGCGGACTAATACATATAAAAATCAGTTACAAAAGCTTTACCTAAGAATTATTGCCATGTATAGGTAGTGACCGCTTAAAAAAATAGATAAATAGACAGCTCGGGCTAACTTTTATGACCGGTGTGTACCGATGCGCAGAACACAAAGACAAACTTTGCGTACTGAGCAGCGACGCGGCTGTATCGGACACATGCAGAGCGGCCATAAAGGTTGGCGCGAGCTGTTCAAGAATGTGTAAAAGTATAACAGACGGTGATTATTGCACTATAGTCCTATTCACCAGTCAAGGGTACGCTGCCGTTAAGAATTTGACGTTTCTAGAAATAGAATCGATTGAATATCGTATCAAGAAAATTTATAACGAAGAATGAATTGATGACATGAAAGAACAAAGAATGACAAAACAGATATACAATGCGAAAGTGGAAGGGTGTGGTACCGAAGAATACTTACACTATCTTACCCTGACCAAATAGACCGTGTCTTATCTGAAGGACAAGTCAAAAGTCTCCGTAACCGGCGCGTGTGTATGAGACGAACTATGAGAGTGGAGGAAGCCAGAGAGGTATGTAAGGAAAGAACCTGTTGGAACTCAGTACTCTCTGCCTACCCGCGAGGGAGCTGGCGTGATGATATAGATAGATAGAGATAGATAGAATTGATATTAAGAAAAATAACTTAGGAACAAAATAAAATCACCTCATTATATATTTACGAATCAGCCATTGGTCAGAAAAATCGTCTGTCAAATCGCTTGACTCGTTGCTTACATGTATTATTATTATTAAAAAATCTATAAAACTCGGTTTTATGTCAAGATCAAATGTCAAGATAGCGCATCCACGTAGTGTTGTAAAAACGCTCGAGTCGGCGCTTAAAACGCTCGCGTCTTCTACGTACTTCAACGCTCGTGAGCGTCGACTTAGCGCTAAACGCTCGACCTCAGCGCTCCTTTTTACAACATTACATCCACGTTTATTTATTAATTTATTGACGAGGAGAATACTAAGTATTTCAGTCAGATACATAGAATAATATATTCGTAAAAAATCGGCAATCAATTTTGTACATTTTAAAAAACGACATATCGATTTCATTGTCAGTCCCTGAAACGCAAACCGATACAATTTACATAATTGAGTTATAGAGTTTTATTAAGTTTTAAGTTTTTTAAATAATTACGCAAATCTATGAACAGTATATGATTCAAATGAAAAGTAAAGTAGATTTTTGATATATTTTTATATTCTTGTTTATTTTGGGGATTCTATATTTTTAAATACACTAGCGTGAAATGGAATATGATCAAACGTCACAGTACTCATGTCTCGTGAAAAAGACTAACGGATGGCTCGGCCCCGCGTTTAAGACCTCGAGGCACGCCGCCCGACCGCTAACTCGATCTCCGCACAGGACAAAACTGTGTGACCCACAAATATTTGTTACACACAGGAATAATTCCTACTGTGGTGCTACTTTTGACAGTCCCCACGTCCGGTGGGCACCGGGCGGCACTCACTTGTAGTCGGGCGGCGGCTTGAACTCGGGGTTGATCTGCTGCATGCGCTGCACGAGGCGGTGGCGCTCCTCCTCCAGCTTGCGGCGCGTGCGGTACTCGCGCGTGTTCAGCCGCTTGCCGTCCGTCGAGTAGATCGGCTCCGGCGACGGGGACCTGGGGGACGGGCACGGTCACACGAGCCCCGCCAGTGCGCAGCGGCGCACCGCGAAACGTGCCTGACACCAGCTGATCGTTTGCCGACACCGAAATATATTTCGCCAACTATGGCGTCGGTCTGAATCACGATTTCATCATCACCCGTTGACTTCCATAGAAAGAGAAGCATTTATTCGAACACAACACAGGGACAATGGAATAATAGTAGTTACAAAAACGTCAACATTCATCAGAGGATACGTGGGGTCGAACACGATGCAGCTACACCATAATGTTTTACCTTTCATACGGTTTGTAGTGCTGGTATTCTGACACCACTTTTTTGATCAACGCGGACCGAATCAATAATCGCGACTTTGACTGCTAGATGACGATGTTAGCGTGACAAAAAATCGGACTCGTAAAATCCAATCCAGCGGTGACAAGTGGAGGGTAAATTACTTCCCACTTTCCTCGTCACTGTCCTGATTGACTTTAATTTTATCCATTATCATGATTTTGTTGAAAGTTTAGATGGGTTACTTATTAAAATCCTCAAAAAACTTATTTTGCAGCAAAGGTTCATCAATAATAAATGCATCTATAAGTGCTAAAATCAATATTATCATGAATCGGATCGCAGCCTGTACCTATTATTATTATCTAAAATTATTATAATTTAAATCTGTTAGAAATCTTATTTAACAGTGCCCAGTCTACCATGAAGCGATACCACTTACAGTAATATTTATGTTTATTTTATTTATTAAACAAAATCCGCAGCTTGTAAAAATTATGAGATTAACTTAAACATTTTACATTCACCTAATGACGGATTCACATTTTGTGTACTAACATATCTTAATGCTGGTACACGACTTTTGTGCTATCCTTAATTTAAATTTTTAGCAGTGTCAGCCACATTTCGATCATGATACGCGCCATAATAGCCACCTAGCCACAGGGTTTGCTAGTTACTGCGCTAACTGCAAATACTGAATTCAAGATTTCTTTTCATCTAGTCCCAACTCTGGGGCTTGAAGTGGTTTAAATTCACGAATTTGAATAGTGATTGTCGTGTTTCAGAATTCATCGTGACATATTGGAAAAAAATACAATAAAAACCAAGTATAATTGCTCAGCTGAACAATGAAACACGATTTCTGTGATGACGATTGACGCACGCAGTCAACATGGCACCGACTGCATACAATCAATCGCCATGATAATCGGGCAATATTATGTTATGTGCAGTGATATCCTATTCTAACGCCTATGTAACACCCTAACGCCCTGAGAACAAAATAATTCAATTAATTTAATCCTGAAATTTGAATCAAGCTCATTAGCCCTGAAAATAATTAAATTATTAATTGACCTGCAGTCGCTGAAAAAAGTGTTCGATTAAATCGGTTAAGTTAATTAATTGAATCATTATTATGAGTGCGGTTCATTTGCGACCTGCAAAATGAAGAAAATTGCGCATTAGTAGTTCGTGGGCCGCCCTACACGCTCCACTCACCGGCGCGAGTACCGCCCGCACTGCGCGCTGCTGCTGCCCATTCTAACGCTACTCCGCATAGGTCATCGATACACGCGCTCGGAAGTCGAGCACATGACAAGCTTATTATTGTGTATTTTTAGCGAATACAAACCTGTGAACAGGCTTATATATTTCATAATTGTCTATTCACAAGGCAATGGGATATCAGATCTCGCGCAGTTACAGTCTCCTAGTCTCAGGGTATCGCACTAGTGTGGAGCGTCGGTAACGTCTATAGAAATAATAAAGGAAAGAGTTCACTTCGATACTCAGTGGGTGCGCGGCGTGGCGCCGGCGGCAGTACCTCTCCTCGATGTTGGCGGGGATGCCCAGGTCCCCGGAGCGCAGCTTGCGGCTCACCTCCTCGATCTGCAGCTGAACTGCAAGGGAACGGGTTAGCCACCGCGCGGCCAGACGCGCACATTAGAATCCGCACAACACCCACTTACCACGCGCCGCACGCAGCCGCGGCCCGCCCGCGCGTCAATTATCAAATCATTTAAACGATTTCTCTACCGCGATACATGTTACGATCATATTGTTTCTACTTCGGGACGTTAACGTGAAATGCTCAAAATGCTATATTCAAATTGAGTGACTTTTTTATAATACATTTTTTATAAAAATAATTTGAAATATCATAAAATACATTACTTGAAAAAATGGAAAATTTTAAAGAAATCAGTTCCTATAATAAGATTTAAGTTACACATATCCTGTAATTAAGGGTTTTATTACAGTGAACAAAAATCAAGTAAATCATGAGATTTCGGATCGCACCCCATTTCGAGTATTGTCAAATTACTTCAATAATATTTTAGACGATGGATTGGATATTCAATCCAGATGAAACACAAAGAAGAGTTATACCAGAATAATTACGCGGTACATCAAAGAAAAAGATACGAGATGTTTTCGAAACAATTCTCTTTACAAGAGAGATCGCCACCAAACCATAATTCGCGCCAACACTCGGAGTGGGAGTCGGTCCACAGCGAGCGCGTCCCGCAGTGGAGGTTAGGAGATAGCTAGCGGCACGGACACTCACGCAAGTACTGCTCCTCCTGTTCGCGGGTGAGCGTGGAGGGCAGCACGGTGGGCAGGCCGGGGATGTACGTCTTGTCGTGCTCCGAGCCCATCCAGCGCGTGCGCCGCCGCCGCGCGCGCCGCTCCGCCGCCGTCTCGCCCACCGGACCTGCGCACACCGCCCCACCTGAATAACCTACTTATGCCGTCGTCACAAGGATGTCAGTTTCGACACGGCACTACTGTATGACCGTTAGGATGTATTAAAATGTGTCGCGGGCACTGACCGAGGCCGTCGTCCTGGTCGTCGTCGGGGTGGTAGTCGTGGTGCGGCGGCTTGTCGCGGTAGCGCGACTCCGTGCGCGCCTGCATCAGCTCCAGCTTCTGCTGCACGGACGTGGGCGGCGGGATGGCCGTGGCGGCGGACAGCGCGGCCGCGGCGGCGGCGGCCGGCTGCACGGGCGCGGCCATGCGGCGCTGCGCCACAAACGTCTGTTACGCGCCGCGCCCACCAACGCAACCGTCGACAGACGAAACCAAAACAACACAAAACAAAACGATCGCACCCGACCTGACGCGCACCGCTCTCCGCCCTGCCGACGCATCCCGTTTAGGAGATGCTACGAGCGAACGGGGACCGCCTGCGCGATTTAGCCGAGAATTGCAACTAAATCATTCACTCGAATTCGAAATGCTTAGTGAAATATGCTGTGTGGGTGAATATACGGTATTTGGATTTTAACGGTCCGTTGGTTAATTTAATCTGAAACTAATTCTTTATGGTTACTTCAGGGTTAAGTAATAAAGAATATCGTCTTTTATTTGGTCCACATAGTCGTATCCCGATAACCGTTTCTATCTAGACATTAATAAGTTAGTCACCCTCACCTGGCGGAATTAAATTACGAAAATTTGACATATAAATTTCAAACGGTTGTCTTGAACCTTGAGCAACACGCGTCGAACTATGTAAACATAATGTCCAGCTAACGGCGTTGAGAATAATTCAAATAATGTTGCCTCAGTGATCTGTCGGTTGTCAGAGTACGTGTTTGTGCCAGTAGCTTCAGTATTTCCCCTGTTAAGTGTATGTTTTTATATTTTATAATTATTTAATTGTATATCTGTATAATACAATGATTATTGTGGGCAGATGTCTTGTTTTTCGTTATAATTGTAGTTTATGCGTGATTTTGTCACTTCTCTGGCAGTTTTTATGCCAGGGGTAGTACATGTGACTCAGGGGAGTTACAAACATTTTGTTTAACTATTATTTACTATTATAACGGTTACTTTTATTTATTCTAGGTATTCACTACTATTAAATATACTGCAGTATCATAGCGAATACATAAAAAAAGCAAACGAGGGAAAAGAGTTTGAAAAAAACATGAAGCTGAGAGATTACGTTAACAAAGAGTTAAAAATGAAAAGCAAAAATATAATAAAAAGAAGAAAAAGGGGCAAATTATGAGTATTAAAGACATGACCGAAAGGGAGCAAAGGGCTATTATTAGTAAAATATGGAGTAAAAAGACTAGACCGAATAGAGATCGTCTGAAGCAACAATCTACTAGAAATTATCCAGCCTGTCTGGTAATGAAAACCAACCTCTACTTTCACAAAACAATGTAGCTTTGGCTTCTAAAAGACAATCAGAAACACAGACTATCGAAGACGATCGGAAACTACGTAATAAAGTTATTAATAAACAGATGAATGAAATAAAACGTTTACGCAAAAAGGTACATGAGTATTAAAAAAACTGCTAAGAAGATCTTTTAAAGAATATTCTTCCTGGCAATTTATTACAGAGAACATTTTCCACGTTAAACAAAAAAAACCGTAGCGTTCAAAAATGTACATGAAGAACCGCAAACTGTACTCCGAAAGATACCGTGATATTCATCTCTAAAGCTAATATTAATACTTATCTAAATCATGAAGCAAATTCAGTGCACCAGTATCAAACCATCAAAAGATTAAAAGATAATTTAACAAATAAAAAGCTGTCAACATGGACTTCTCCAACAACCACAATTCAAATTTTTCTGAAGAAGACATTCATTTTGGTGGGTCAAATACCCAAATAAGTTTACATATTGTGGTTTTATATGAAGGAAAATACAAAATGTTTCGCTACAATGTAAGAAAACCTAAACCATAACGTTCGTGCGATCTGGGCTCATCTAATCGGAATTCAGTAGATTCCTTAGAAACAGTTAAAATGTGTTTTTTTTTTCAATATAAATTTACCTTTTCTTACTAATAATTAATAGTCTCTACCATCCCAGACTTAATTTGTCACTCTGTCACTAGTGTCACTCCCCTGACAACACATTTTCCACTGAAGCCTACAAAATTTAAAAAAATTGATATCTTCTGGTCCTTATCATAACATAAATAAATACAATATCAACTAGCAAAATAATGAATACTAAATTAAACAGATGACTTTTTTCTTTGGGGACACCAAATATACAAATACCATATATTTACCCATGTCGCAAAAGCAGCATGAGCACTATTTGTATGATTCCTATTGACTGAGCTAGGGCCAGTTTGTAGGCACACGAGGACAACAATATTTCCGCAAAATGGTTCATTTTGTCAGGTCAGGTGAAAAATAAAACAGGGTAATATAAATAATTAACAAGAATATAGGAATACTCTTATGATACCTTACCATATAGTTGACATATTTCTACAAGGCAAACAGTATGGAAAATTAAAATTATGATACAGAGGAAAACAATAAACATATAACTCTATGTATATCGATTACCTCTCTCTCTCTAGCATTGTGCTGAAAAACATTACTAAATTTAACTTTAGCAAACATAACATCAATAAATATTTATATAAAATGCTAATTTATGCTTCATGTGTTATCTTGCTGGATTAGAGTGGAATAACATTTCAAATACAGGGAACTACAAAGATATGGCACGTAATCACAGTTCACACAGATGACCCACGAGTCCCAGTACTAAGACATAGTTTATACTCACTGTCCAATTAAGTTTAACAATAAATAACTTGTGAGAATTTCTGCCATACTTATAAAAATAAGACAACCGCATCAAATGCCATATTTTTGCAGGTTTGCAATAAATATATTGACTTTCCACATTAAAAAACTGAACATGATCTGTATAACAATATTGGTTACCTGTGCAACAGCTGCAGCTGCCAGTATGGCGGCCTGTGTGGCAGGGTTGATGGTGCCGTTGGTGGTCACCTGGCGGGCTGTCGCCTTGGTGGTGGTGCCCACCATTTGATCCAGCAGTGCAATCGTGCCATCTCTGTTACACACATACAGTAATAATACTGAATCATTCAGTACAATTATGTTCCTAATGAAGGCGGCTTGAGAAGATTCTACTTCACTTCAGTCCGCAAAACCAACCAATACATAATAACAAGTCTATAAGAGTGCAGACCCAAAGAAGAATAATAGTTTCCTGTGCCAGGTGCCTAATGAATTGTATATTTTATACTTGATGACATTCTCTTCTTTGTCAAATAAATCTGCAAAATAACCCAAATAATCTGTCTATATGATTACCTGTCTTTGGATTTCCGGCTGCGGCTGCGACTCCTGGAGCGGGAGCGGCTCCGACTACGCCTTTTCTCCTTGTGCCGTGAGCGACTGCGGCTGCGCTCCCGCGCCTTGTCCCTAGGCCTACGATAACACTTCCAATTATTATAATTACCGATAGGAATGTGAACTGAATATTGAAGGATGCAAACTGAGTAATAAAGTAGAAGATACGTAACTGGTACCCGAAAGGGTTTACCTTTTGGAACGATGTCGGTCTCGGTCTCGGTCGCGATCGCGGTCCCTCTCGCGGTCCCTCTCCCGATCTCTATCGCGGTCGCGGTCGCGATCCCGCTCCTTGTCGCGGTCCCTAGTCTTCTCGCGATCCCGCTCCTTGTGCCTGTCGCGGTCGCGTGACCGGGAACGACTCCTGTCGCGATGTCTTGAACTCATGGCTTGCAGTTACCAAATATTACAATAGGTAGCCTAGTAATACCGGAGATACAACACAAATTATAACACACAGTCTTTATTTATGCGAGTCAACAATTTGTAAATCGAGTCAATTAGTTCATTTGAGTATGTCAGTGAAAGACTCCAGCAGCACCAGTGTTTCAATAAAATCTAAAACATAGTGATTAAATACTCTTTGATCAAATTATACCATGTCAAGAAAATAAGCACGTCAAGTCGAAAAGATATTGCAACGAGACCATCAAAATGGCGACTGACAATAGGCTTGCGTAAAAAATATCGATGTTATTGTAGAAAACTACCGATATATAACATCGATATTTTAAAACTTGATATATTAATATTAGATCTTTATTTCCAAGTATCATTTGCTATATTTTTAAGAGCTCGGTATATGCATCGCGTCATGTATCGGGTTTTTCTACCAAAAAATTTCCAGTATCGGTCCGGTATATAGGCTAGTCCCCTCTTATGTCGGACCTAATATTGTTGGTGAAAAGTGGGTGTACACAGTACACCTCTGCCACCCCCGTTTGGGAAATATAGGGGTGACGGTGCTGTAAAGCGTTTAAGCACCGCGCGTTGAAAAAGTGCTCGTGCGAAAGTCGGGTAAAAGCGCGCGGTCGCACGGATGCTTTTTTAACAGGCGGTGTTTCGGCACTGTAAAGCGTTTTGGAAACAACTACTATTAACCATCTATTTCATTCCAGCGCTTTATTAACACGCGTTGAAAAAGCGTCCGTGCGAACGCTGACAATTCACTAAAATAGAGACGAACACAAACCTCGATACCACGGAACACGATATATCGATTAATGGTTTATTTTTATTTATTTATTTATCCAGAATGGTACACCAACAGCACACATATTATTACATTCGTATAATCATTTATTAGAATACAATCCTGATACGTGAGCCAATAACAGGTGTACACAACATTGGCTAGTTGCTTGCAGATCTTAAAACAATACATTAATCACGAGCACAATAAATATAAATAATATGTGGTTGGAAATATAATATAAAAAATGCAAAATTAAATCAACACAATGGTGTCACGTCATAATTATAAAATAGTTTGTTGAAATTAAAATTTAATCCACTAAAATCATCATTATAATTCATAATATTATTTGGTACAAATTAAAATATTAAATTATATCTATCTATCTATCTATCTATAACCTCACGCCAGATCCCTTGCGGGGTAGGCAGAGAGTACAGAGTTCCAACAGGTTCTTTCCTTACATACCTCTCTGGCTTCCTCGACTCTCATAGTCCGTCTCATACACGCTCGCCGGTTACGGAGACTCTTGACTTTTCCATCAGATAAGACTCGGTTTATTTGGTCGTGGTAAGATAGTCTAGGTCTTCCCCGGTACCTGCATCCTTCCACTTTCACATTGTATATCTGTTTTGTCATTCTTTTCTCTGGCATTCTTTCTATATGCCCGAACCAACGGAGCATGCCCTTTCTCATCTTTACACCGATACTATCTTTCATACCTACTCGCTGTCTTACTATGCTGTTGCTAATGCGGTCGGTCAGCTTCACTCCGCACATCTTCCGCAGAGCTCGCATTTCTACCGCATTTATCCTACTTTCATTCTCCTTCTTACATACCCAGCTCTCGCTACCATATAACAGCGTTGGGACAAGAACTCCGTTATGTATGGCCAGCTGCGCCTTATGGCTTAAGTGCCGGCTCCCGAGTAGCTTTCCCATCGCACCATTCACTCTGTTCCCTGCACTCACTCTTCTCTCTATGTCAGCGGTGTATTTCCCATCCTTACTGAAGGCGCATCCAAGATATACAAACTCATTCACTTGCTCCAGCACATCGTTACCAACCACAATCCTTACATTCGTTCTGGTTTCTTCCCTTTCAAAAACCATAATCTTGGTTTTCTTCACATTCAAGTGTAAGCCATTGATCATGCAGTCGTCTTTCATAACTGTGACTAGTGTTTGCAGATCAGTGGCTGTTGGCGCTATTAAAACCGCGTCATCTGCATAAAGTAGATGGTTTACCACTAAGTCACCCATTTGTACACCTTCATTCATCGCTTTCAGTCTTTGAAGACTTTTGTCCAGATATATTATAAACAGTCTAGCGGACAACACGCAACCCTGCTTGACGCCGATTTTAACGTCAAACCAGGGTGACCTGTTACCACCCACCCGTACGCATGCCTTGCAGTCCACATAAGTGGACTGGACGGCTCGCAACAGAGTGCCATCTATACCATACTCTGGCAAAATGTCCCAAAGTCTCTTTCGCACAACTCTGTCAAATGCCTTCTCCAGATCTACAAAACCGCAGAAAACCTTCCGGCCCACTGCCAGATGCTTCTCTACGATGTTGCGGAGTGAGAAGACTTGATCCGAACATCCTCTTCCAGACCTGAAACCCCCTTGTGCCTCGCACAACATTCCATCGGACTTCACGCGCATTCTCCGTTCAATAATTTTACCGTACACCTTGGCTGCCAAGCTGATCAAACTGATGGCTCTGTAATTGGCGCAGTCATATTGTGAACCCTTGCCTTTATACAAGGGTACTATGACTGCGCGGCGCCAATCTGTAGGGACTCTACCGGTCCTCCAGCAAAGGTTTGCAAGGGCCCGGAAAGCGTCCCGGACGCAAGTTCCACCATATTTGATCATCTCGGCAGATATCATGTCTACTCCCGCAGCTTTACCGTTTTTCATACTTCCTATCGCCCATTCAACTTCTTCCATAGTGATGTCCTCCGTTGATTCTGGTGCCGCAATCTCGCCTTTAGACACGTCTGCGGCATCAGCATCCGGGTCATCTCCATACATTTCTCCAAAATATTCACTCCACCAGTTTAGCACAGCTTGTGTGTCTGCAAGAATGTCACCATCTTTAGATTTTATCCTTTCCATTCTGGAGCCTGACGAATCACCTCGAGCCTTTCTCACCTTGCTCCAAAAGAGTTTGGTGTTGTTCTCGAAGTTCTTCGCCAGCCTCTCCTCCTCAATCATACTGGCTCTTTCACGCTTTTCTTTCACTAAAGTTTTAGTGGCATTCTTGCATTGCCGGTATATTTCTTTCTTCATCTCTGTCATACTGGCATTCAGGTTCAAAGAAGATACATAGTCCTGCCACGCTTTCTTCTTACTTTCTACGGAGCTTTGCAACTCCGCATCCCACCATGCATCACCTTTTGCTGTAATATGCTTCTTTGAGCAACCACATACTTCTTTCGCGGATTCCACCAAACTCTCTTTCAGGCTATTCCAGCATTCATCTACATTTGAGTCCGAAGAGCCTGCTGTCAAAAGCTTGTCCCGGACTCTGTCTTCATACATTCTCCTCACGCTCTCATCTTGCAACTTTTCAACCTTTAATCTTTCAAGGTCTCCGAAGGGGATACGCTCTCGCCAGTGCCTCCACTTCCTGAACAGACCACTAAACCGCGCAACTACGAGATAGTGGTCTGATTCCAGAGTGGGGCCTCTATACGCACGCGTATCTTGTAGTTTGCTTCGGAGACGGTTATCAACCAGGATCAGATCTATCATGCTTTTTTGTTCATTCCTTCTCCACGTATACATATGTATGTCCTTATGCTGGAATATCGTATTAGACACAAGGAGACCCCTTTCCAAACAAACATCTACAATGAGCTTACCTGCATCATTCACTCTCTTATCACCATAAGGACCCAGAGCAGCGTCGCAAGTTTGCCGCCTGGTTCCTACCCATCCGTTCAGATCGCCACACAGAATCACCTTTTCGTTAGCCTCAGCCAAATCCAGAACTTCCCTGACATTATCCCAAAACTTCTCAAGGTCCTGGGGTGTCGACGAGCTTACGGGAGCATACGCTGCGACCAAAAATACTCTAGTGACACCCAGTTTTAAACGGACCCAGAGAAGTCTCGCATCGCACAGGCCATAATCTCTCACTCCAGAGGCCAGGCGACGGGACAGCAAGATACCCACCCCCATGCTGGCACGACTGCTCTGCGGTACACCAGACCACAGAGCCATCGTTCCATCAGGCAGATCACAGGTTTCACTGCCCCTCCGCTTAGTCTCTGTTACACACAGAGCATCCAGGCGTCTCTCTTTCATTACATCAATCACCTCATGCATCTTATCTTCCATACCACCTCTTACATTCCAAGTGCCTATTCGGCACTCTGTACCCCACGACTCGCCAGTTCGGGCCCGGCGTGATGGGTGGCGGCCCCCATCGCCGCTTCCACCTATATTCGTACCGACGGGGGCGGGCCGGTACGCGTCGCCTCGGGGGGACGCCCTAGCCCGCACTGCGGTACGTCTTCGGTCCAAGATTGCAGCCATAATGACTGGCAGGGGTCGCGACGAGCACGCTCTTGGACAGACCCCCTATAAATTATATAATTTCAAATAATAAAATATAATCCAAGAAAAAAAGAAAAGTTATAATTAAAATGATGATATTGTATTAAAGTGAATTGATTTAAATAATAATGTTGTGTATATAATAGCTCATATCGATAACTTCAGCACTTTACGTTTTAGGTTGGGTAATGAATAAATAAAAAATATCAATGTCCATTTTAAAATTTAAAAGGTGGTATTCGTTGCATTCTGGTTAAAGGGGAATTCAGTCCAAGGTTAGATTTAACAGCACGAGTGTGGAAAAGTTTTTCTATAGGATGTCGTGAAAGTCTAGAGGGAACATTATGTAAATAAGGTTAAGGAGGTCGGCAGAATTATTCAGTTTGTTGTTTAAGCAATTGTGCAACATACCCAAGTCACTCAACTTACGTCGATTGCGCAATGATGTAAGTCTAAGAGCATATTTTTTTCTAGTCTCTCTACTATACTCACAATTTATATATGAAAATCTTCTATATGTTAAATAGAATATCAGTAGCTTTGAAAAATATAGCGACATTCATCATGTTAATACACGGAACAAAGATGATCTTATTGTACATTCTTTCATGGGGCAATGTATACGCTTCTACAACAAATTACCCATAGATATCCGAAACATGCCTATCAATAAATTTAAAAAGGGTAATCAAAACTAGACTGTGTAAGAAAGGGTATTACAAAATTTCGGAATATCTTGACGATAAAACAGATTGGGCAGCTCCTCAATCAGAAAAATAAAACAATGATGTATAATACAATTTTGAAAAAAAAAAATTTGGTCAGAATGGCCAAACTGATTAAGTTAAAAGACTAGCCCGCTGAGTTTCTCGCCGGATCTTCTCAGTGGAGGCCGCGTTCCGATCCGGTGGTAGATGTAAAAAATGTAATAATTTTGACGTTTGTAAGTGCTTATGTATTGGCCTAAGCAAATAAAAGATTTTTAACTTTGACTTTGACTAAAAAATTACAGCCAGCTGTTATAGTCGCTTCGATGACTGATGCCAGGCGAAATAAATGCGTGTTTTGTAAAAATCCGTTGAACTTTTTCGATCTTCTGTGAATGCAGACTATAAAATGGGCTCCAAACACTGGATGCGTACTCCAGATGACTAGGCACTATCGCGTTGTATAGAATTATTTTGGTCTTTGCGTGTTTGAACCCTTTTGTGTTTCTTTTCAAGAATCCATAATTTTTGCGCCCTTCTGTACTACTGCATCAATGTGTGCCGTAAAACGAAGCTCACTATCCATCACCACCCCTAAGTCTTTCATAAGATTAGTTTTCTGCAGCTCAATATTACCGATTACCGACTGATTCTGGGTACCACCCAGAATCAATTCGTTATTTTCCTCCTCGAGAATCTCATGTGATAGCATTTGGCAATATTAAGCTCCGTTTGATTAATTTGAAACCACTTTTCTATCCTTGCACTCGTCCGGAACTAATTTATGTCACTGTATGAATGTAGAGTTTTGTATAATTTCAAGTCGTCCGCAAAAAGTAATGACTTGCAGTGAAGGATTTGATGCGTGATATCGTCTAAAAATATAGCAAATAGGACAGGTCCAAGGTGAGATCCTTGTGGCACTCCAGAAATAGCTATATAGGGCGAGGATTCACATCCATTCAGTATAACTAATTGGAGTCTTTTTGCCAGATAAGATAGAAACCAGTTTAACAAGGACCCCTGGATACCGAAATGTTCAAGTTTCTTCAACAGAATTTTGTGACTAACTTGATCAAAAGCGCTAGAAAAGTCCGCATAAATAACATCTACCTCAAGGCCCGATAATTTTTTGTATTTTTTGACCTCCTTTTTTGTACAACGCAGTGAGTCTCGCTTTCTTCCATTCATTTGGAAAGCATCCATCACGTAGGGAACGATTGAATATCAAGCACAACGGAAGCGCGAGTGCTGATTCACATCGTTTAACGAAGACTGAAGGTATAGAGTCGGGGCCCGCACTTTTGAAAGCGCTGATTGCCTTAATTTTATTTTGAACTTGACGTTCCGTAAATTGAATGACTAAAATGCGCTTATCGACAGTGTTACAGTAACCAGAACGTGTTGGACGGGTAGCTGAACTGAATGTGGAGGAAAATTGGCGCTGGAAGTGATTTATAATCTCTGATCCAGTATCAGCTGTTTTGTCTTCGCAGTTCATCTCTACGGGGATTGATGACCTATTGCTAATTCTATCTTTAATATATCTCCAAAAGGCTTAAGGATTCAAAGGATGGTTATTGATATATCGATTTATTTTATCCATGCATGGAAAACCATTAACTTAGAATTACATGGACGGCGTCATACGACATTACCGCTCCGTCGGTCATCGTTCAACACATTGTCTTGTTTCTCTCTCAATTCAACACAGATCGCCATTTTGAGTGAATGAGAAAGCTATTGTACGATTGGCAACGTTGCCCTGTACGTGTGCTTGGTATAATGTTGTGAGCTATTACTAGGCCATAACCAGAGATGGACAAAATTTAATCAGATTACTGATTAACGATTACGATTAAATTTTGTTATCTTCAATCATGATTACAGATTACCGAAATAAATCATAAAAAGTAATAATTTTCGGTGATTGATGATGATTAATTTGTAATCATAATCATGATTACTTTTTGATTTATATCATGATTTTTTAGTGAAGGTTCCATTTGACTTGGAATGCTATGTAGTATGGAACGAGGACTAACGTTTTCAATTTTTTATGGATTTTGTTTGAGTTGGTGGAAAATGGGGAACGCGATTTTTTAAGTAATATCAATATTGTTATAATTTTTATTGTACAGGACGACGTCTGCATTGTTATAGATTAAGTTACAATAGTATAGTATGTAATAGATTAAGTTAGAAATAAGACATTGTAATAGAATTGTAGTACATAAGCGATAGTATACAGTTAGAAGAGTGTAACCCTGGAAAGGGATAGGAATAATTAGAAGAGTGTAACCCTGAAAAGGGATAGATAGAATTAGAAGATATTTACCCTAGAAAGGGATAAACAATTGTAATGTGATTGGACTATTCGACTAATAAATCTCGATGCAAAGCCCGCTAGTTCTGACCCAATAAAATAGTACTTTAGAGCGCGAAACATCGCGCCACACACGTTCGAGCGACTGGGCAACAATATTTAGGAAGAAACTCTGCGCGAAGAGTGTCACAACTGGTGGGTGGAGCACTGTTTCAACAATTGTTTAGCTTTTTAACCGACTTCAAAAAGGAGGAGGTTCTATGTTCGGTTGTATGTATGCTTTTTTTTTTTTTTTTTTTTTATTTGAATCTTCCTTCGCGACGCACACTGGCCACAAAACAGGGCGCACGACGTACTATTCGTCCTGTTCATTTATGTTTGGGGTTTTCGAAGATGCTTATTACGAATATGGCGTTAATTTTGAATTCCACGATGGCAGACGCGACTTTTGATATTAAATCAATATAGCGTTAATTGCTGGATTCCAGATGGTGGACGTGATATGATGTGGGCTATTTGTTTAAAATAAATATGGATATCTTTTTTTGGGTGTTAGGGAAATGCTGATTATTAATATGGCGTTAATTCTGATATCTAATATGACCGACACGACTTTTTATGTTAAATTAATATGGCTATCACTTTTAGGGTTTTCGCAGAATCTGATTATAAATATGGCGTTAATTGCTAGATCCAAGATGTCGGATGTGACTTTTACATAAACTACTCATATGGGTGTCGTTTTTGGGGTTTTAGGGGGATGCTGATTACAAATATGGAATTTATTCCTAGATTTAAGAAAGAGAACTTTTGATGTTAAATTAATGTGGATATCGTTTTAGGGGTTTTAAGGGATGCTGAAAACGAATCTGACGATAATTTTGAAATTCAATATGTCGGACGGGACTTTTGATGTTAAATCAATATGGATATAATTTCAGAGGTTTTAGAGGATCATCATTATTATGATTACGAATAAGGCGTTAATTTCTAGATCCAACATGGTGGACGCGACTTTTTATGTAATATCGATATGCGTATCATTATTGAGGTTTTAGGGGATGCTGATAACGAATATGAAGTTTTTCTGAAATCCATTATGGCGGTCACGACTTTTGATGTTTAATCAATATGGATCTCGTTTTAGGGGGTTTAAGGGATGCTGATAGCTAATATGACGTTAATTTTGAAATCCAAAGTGGTAGACGCGACTTTTGATGTTAAATCAAATGGGTATCATTTTTAGGGTTTTAGGGGATGCTGATAACAAATATATCGCGTTGATTTTGAACTCCAAGATGGTGGACGGGACTTTTATATATACCCAGTATGGTTTCCGTAGCGGTATTCCGTAGCGATAGACCCTGGATGCGATTGAGAAGGTGAATCAACTCGCGGCTGAGGCAACAAAAGGCACACGCTACACACGCAAGCTGTGTGCGCTCATTGCTTTGAATGTGCGGAATGCCTTCAACTCGGCCTCATGGGAAATAATCCTTAAGGAATTTAGACGGAGAAACTTCCCCCAGGACCTGTATAACATCATAAACAGTTACCTGGAGGAGAGACAAATAAAATTAAGAGAAGCGGGCGGTGAAATGGAGATCACAAGGGTCTATACTTGGCCCCACCCTGTGGAACATCCTTTATGACGAAGTATTTTCACTAGACCTGGGTCAAGGAGCGAACCTGGTGGGTTTCGCGGATGACCTGGCGCTTGTAGTCTCGGCTCGGACTGGAACCCAGCTAATGGACTTAGCAAATTCGGCCCTCAAGAAAATAAGTGACTGGATGATGACACGACGACTAGACCTAGCTCCTGAAAAAACAGAAGCAATTATGCTTGGCGGGAGAAGGAAATATGGCCCAATATCATTCAGGGTACGAGATGACGACATCGAACCAAAAGATAACCTCAAATATCTTGGGGTATGGCTAGACAAGAGCTTGCAGTTCAGCACGCATGTTCAGGAGACAGCGAGCAAGGCCGAAAAATTGGTTACCGCGCTCAGGCGGCTAATGCCAAGGCGAGGTGGCCCTAGGTCAAGTAGACGCCGGGTACTGGCAGCGGTGGCCCACTCCGTAATACTGTATGCAGCGCCAGTCTGGGAAAAAGCACTCAAGTACGCCAAATATAACCACGTATTATCAAGAGTTCAGAGACAGATCATTGTCATTAGCTGCAGTCTTGGTTATTGCAGGTCTTGTACCCATAGAAAATCTAGTACAGGAGCGGAAAAGAAGACATTCAACGGAACAACACACGCCATGCAGTGAGGAAAGAGAAAGAACGCTTGACGACTGGGAGAAAGAATGGCAAGAAGGGGGTAAAGGCGCATGGACACGGCGGATGATACCACAATTAAAACCCTGGATTCTACGGAAACATGGAGAAGTAGACCGACTGCTGACGCAAGCCCTCACAGGACACGGGGTGTTTAACACGTACCTCCACGCAATAGGCAAAGCGGCCAGTGACACATGTCCTTACTGCGACGAGCTAGATACCCCGGAGCATGCGATCTTTAAATGCCAGGCATTCGAGAAAGAGAGAAGAATCGCCGAGGGAAAGGATAAACCCATCAGCCCTGAAAACTTAATACCCAGGATGATCTCAAACCCCGACAACTGGACACGTGGTGCACAAATGATCAGAGGCATTATGAGGAGAAGAGAAACTGATGAAATGGAAAGGCAACAATCAAACCCAACTATTTAAGCAGCAACTACTCCTTGAAGTAATGTTAATCAGTGGTACCAAGGCGATAGCTAAAGAAGGGAAGAGGTTTTGTCCGTAGGTCACTGAGGGACAACATAAATCTCGGTGGAGTCGGGCATGCTGTATGATGCGGGTCATGCAGTATCCATAAGGATTTCCTCCTGACGCACTAAAAAAATAAAAAAGGGAATGCTGATGACGAGTATGGCGTTAATTTTGAACTCCAAGATGGTGGACGCGACTTTTGATGTTAAATCGATATAGGAATCACTTTTAGGGTTTTAGGGGATGCTGACAACGAATATGGCGTTGATTTTGAACAACAAGATGGTGGACGCGACTTTTGATGATAAATCAATACGGCGGTGATTTTGAAATCCAAGAGACGCGACTTTTGACGTTTATACAATAAAGATATCGTTTTAGGGGTTTTAGGGGATCATGTTAACTAATATGACGTCAATTTTGCACCATACGAGGCATGCCTTTTAAGTACTGTCGTTTCCATATTTCCCGTCAATTTTGAATTTGGAACTGTTCTATATTCGCATGTGTTTAAATTTTGAATCTCAAAACAGTTGAAAGTATTAGGATTAATGCTATTGTTTAGTCACAGCGTCGATTGGAATCTGTCAGGTTACGTACTAAAATGAATATTTCTAAGGAAAATGTTTGTGCAATAATTTTCTACAACTTTAGAAGAGCTAACATCTGTGTTCAGTGATGAAGCCCCATGTCTGCGGACTGCCGAATGCTGGTATTTAGAATTCCAGCGTGGGCATACTAGTGTTAGTGACAAATCTCGCGAATGACGCCCAAAATCCGCCTTCACTGAAGATAACATCATTGCTGTGAGACAACTAATTCTCGAAGATCGTCATGTGACGTATCGAGAGATAGAGGCTCTATTAGGCATCTCAGGGACAACCATTCAGAAGATCTTGCATGAAGCGCTTTTTGTGAGAAAGCTAGTTTGCCGGTGGATACCGCATCTGCTTTCCGACGATCACAAGGCGGCCCGCGTCAGATGGTGTAAGAAAACTCTGCAAAGGTTCAACTGCGGAGAGACAAATCACGTTTACGACATCATCAGTGGTGACGAATCTTGGATCTATGCCTACGATCCTGATTCCAAACAACAATCTACAATCTGGGTCTTTCAAGACGAGCCAAAGCCTACTCAAGTTGTTCGTTCTCGAAGCACTTCAAAGAAGATGGTGGCCACGTTCGTTGGAAAAACCGGCCATGTTGCGACTATTGCACTTGAAGATCGTAGAACGGTTAACGCAGAGTGGAATACCACAGTTTATTTACACAAGTCATCGCCGAACTTCGAAAATCTAACTCAAAGCGACGCATCATCCTGCACCACGACAACGCAAGCTCACACAGCGCTCGTCAAACGATTGAGTATTTGAAGCAGGAAAAAGTAGAAATTCTTGACCATCCTCCATACAGTCCTGACCAAAGCCCTAACGATTTCTTTACATTTCCTAAAATTAAGAAAAGTCTTCGTGGTCAAAGGTTTCAGTCCGGTGAAGAAGCAGTCGACGCTTTCAAGTCACCCATTTTGAACACCCCCACTTTAGAGTGGAATAAATGTTATAATAACTGGTTTGAGCGAATCGAAAAGTGTATTAAGCTACGTGGTAAATACTTTGAAAAACAATAATAAGTACTACAAGGTTCTAGTTGTGTTTTTTTCTTCAAACGACAAAACTTAAAAGGCATGCCTCGTATTCGTGGAATAAATGTTATAATAACTGGTTTGAGCGAATCGAAAAGTGTATTAAGCTACGTGGTAAATACTTTGAAAAACAATAATAAGTACTACAAGGTTCTAGTTGTGTTTTTTTCTTCAAACGACAAAACTTAAAAGGCATGCCTCGTATTCGTTATCAGCATCCCCTAAAAACCTAAAAATGATACCCATATTGATTTAATATCAAAAGTCGCGTCCGCCACCTTAGATTTCACAAAAACGTCATTTTCGTTATCAGCATCTCCTAAAACCTTAAAAAAGATATCCATATTGATTTTATATAAGTAGTCGCATCCGCCATCTTGGGATTTCAAATTAGCCGGTAATTTTTTATTAGCATCCCATAAAACCCCAAATTATTAACCGTATTCTTAATCAGTATTCACATTACATAAAAAGTCCCGTCAACCATTTTCCAAACGACACGATAACGTCTCAGTCGGTTTGTGCTAAGCCCTCAGGTCTCCCGAAATATTTGTTTGAGTACACACAAATCATTTTTCGTATTTACTTACGATAAAACATTTGTTCTGAGTCTGAGTGTTCTTTATGTCCGTTGTTTTGTTTGTAAAGTCCCCCGAAAATGTAGGAATTATTCTTAATGCGGGAGTTAACTATTTAGAATAAAATAACAATAAACTTAGTTATAAGTGATCATGTAATTTTGATAACTGATGACAACAACACATCATCACGCCAGATCCCTTGCGGGGTAGGCAGAGAGTATAGAGTTCCAACAGGTTCTTTCCTTACATAATTGTAGTACGTAATCAAAATTAATGATTACATGTAATCTGGATTGAATGTAATCAGGAAAAAAGTAATCAAGATCGATGTAATCATGATTACTTTCAATCAGATTATTAATTTGATTACAAAAGCAGTTGATTACGCCCAGCTCTGGCCGTAACTAATGGGCCCCATCCGCTTCAAAGGTGAAAATATCAATTTAATCATTGTGAATACTAAAAATTATTATACATAGTGAACTTATATCATGTTGTGCATTGTTTTGCCCATCAAGAACAACGAAAGGAGGAATAGATGAACGGGAATCGTCATCTTACACGTATGTCTTTATTGCCTAGTATTGCATTCATAACGACGTTTTATAGCAAAATATGCATTTCATATTAAGGATATACGTAATTGGCGATATATAATTACCACATCGTAGTCATATACTATGGATTTAAAGTTTTAATCTAGGATTATAAAATGCATTGTTTTACGTCTTCCAAACAGTGACGTACAACGCCTGTGGTCTATTATCGATATTTGCCAAATTCATGCCCTTCCTTGCACGTTTATAGTGAAAAAGTGACCGCCCCTTTTTACGTCTAACGCCTCGCTCGCACGAACGCTTTTACAATGCGTGGTGCTGAAGCGCTTTCAAATAACTGATTAATTGTTTCATTCCAGCGCTTTAATAACGTTCATTGAAAAAGCGCTCGTGCAAACGTAGGGTAAATGTGATGTAAAAATTATAACCACCGCCACACCTATATTCCCCAAGCGGGAGTGGAAGTGGTGTACTGTGTACACTCACTTGTTGTTCATCAATGTAAGGTCCCAGGTAATAGAGGATGAGCCAATTGATATTATACTGAGTACAGTGCCAGACATCGGATTGTTTTTTTATTGAAAAATTACTATTTTTCGACCTAGGATTCGAACCGACAACCTCGTGATCACTATACCAATTACAAGAGCAATGACGCTAAACTATTGTATTAAATTTAACCTCGTGATCGATCAATGCCCGATTTATATTTGTCATATCTTTAGCGAAGTGGCAAGTACATGTAAAGTAGCCATTGCCAAGCGTCAGCACAGTAACCAGTGCACTAACTGGTACTCAAGAACCATATTTCGTCATTATCGAGTGTGAATGTACCACTTCTTTCCCGTACGGGTTTGTCTGGTTTACACAGAAATCATAATAATAAGACATTATTATTATGATTTCCATGCCACTGGAGTGGCAAACGCCGCGCAAGAGGCTAATTATAATGTTACTAAATAAAAGGGGCAATGAAAACCGTGTAATTACTTCGAAAGTATAGTCAGTTTCACGTACCACTATTCCTGGTAGTATAAGTTGGTACGATTGAATATGAAGCAGCCAATTAATATACAAGCATATACCCCGAATATACGGGAAATACGTACAAAAATAGAAAAAACATATCTATCACATTAAACTATCCAAGATGACACCAGAAATAGAGTTATCTATATCATAGGCAGAGAGTACAAAGTTCCACAGAAACATTTATTTATAACAGTAAGGATCTTAGCGTAATAACAGTAAATTTGTATTTCTGATATGTACAAGTAATTAAATGGAATTAAAAACGTAAATAATTTCCAATGATTTTTATGCCACAATATAATATCGATAAAAACGGGCAACTGAAATATGGAACCTGGTAATATTTTTCCCCTTCCTATCATGGCGGCAATCTGTCATTATAATCGTTATAAGAGAATTAAAAGCACTTTCTCAGATTTTTCCTATCCTGAACAGCATTTCTGTTAACCTCCTCTCTAAGTTTTGGACATGATTAAGCCCTTAAAATAATTATTATTCAGGAAAAAAACGCACTGATACCATCTGTCTAGCGAACAGTACTAACAACCTAACGCCGAAGGGTAGTGGTACGTGGAACGGACTACCTTTACCTACTCGCCGTAAAGATAGTGTCTCTATTCGGATTCACCTGGTAGGCCAACTAATGAAGTCCACTGTACATATTAACTTAGTTAGAAACTTTATAAATGAAAATTGGGCTTAAAGGCAGTTGCTAGAACTCACGGGTAATACTTATAAATACACGAACCTCCCCTTTTTTAAGTTGGTTAAATATTTATAAAACCACGGTTAGCGCCAGCATATTTTAACATATTATGGCCTTTGCGTCCCTTCGCGCCGGCCAATATTTTTTAATCTACTCTGTAAACGATCCTTATTTCCGGAGTCATCATTGGTAGTTTTTGTTCCCTCTGGAGATATTTTTCTTAGTTTTATTTTTATGTTAATGGCAGGCTGGCGAAAGGCTTGTAACGATGTATATTGGATTAGCTGTCTTTTTAAACCCGTTGAAAGCAAAAAACGTGTATCTCAATACATACTATATAACTGTCTGCTTTTCAATTTAGGTGCATTATACTGTTCTGCCATATTTAATCTGATATGTCAATTCAAATCAAATTGAATATAATCACTACGTTATAAGAGGCGGAACTTCATACTAGAGCACGAAATTGCAAATTGTATGGAACTTACACTCAAAGTACTACCATGATAAGATTAAAAATTATTGCTGCCAACATAAAATTATTATATACTGCCAACCTAAGAGAAAGAATAGGGATGTAGCCTTGGCGTAAAATTAAAAATATCTATCGATATCGATACTAAATTTTTTCGGGTTCCGAAGCTTGGCAGGTTCAGCAGGTAGTACTAGCGCTTACAAAGAAATAAAAAGCAGATCAATGATTTTACGTAATCACACTCAATTTCTAACGATATGAAGATACAGAAAGAAAAAAGTTACCATATTACAACCATACAAAAATTTAATATATTTTAATTAATTTATTTCATTCGTACAGCTTTTTAAAGATTAATATACCAAGTCTTCACATTTTACATACTGCTACTCATTGTTTACATCTGTAAAAAAAGTTTGCGTGTCAAAAAAATAGGAAAACTCATAGTAGGTACTAGAAGATTTAGTATGATAAATTAATGTTATTAACATTAAGAATGAAAGGTATCGATAACATGACTGTACATCACCATTGTTTTTAATATTTTTATTTATCTGAACCACAAGAACTATAATGCCTGTAAATGAATGTAAAATATAGCATTATAACAGAAACATACTCACCGATCTTTATCCAGTGGAAAATTATTTTCTGGTCACCTACCCGACTTGTTTTTACTTGGCATATTTCAAATTTAATTTTACTCATTTTGGAATATGCAACGCCAAAGAGAAAACAACACTTATTATATTTAGTAGTACACCTTCTAAAGGGATATTAAATTAACATATGCTTTAAATTAACAACAGTAATTTTATATTTATTATAGATACAATACTTCAATTTGTCAACTCGAAATGACAATTAAAAGCAGACAGGTATATAGTACGTATTGAGGATACACGGCTTTTGCTTTCAACGGGTTTAAAAACACGGCAAATCCAATATAAATCTTTATGTCCATAAGCCTTTCGCCAGCCTGATTCAAATTGTCATTTCGAGTTGACAAATTGAAGTATTGTATTTAAAATACATATAAAGTTACTATTATTAATTTAAAACAAATGTTAATTTAATATCCCTTTAGTAGTATTACTAAATATAACAAGCGTTGTTTTCTCTGTGGCGTTGCATATACCGAAATGCACAAAATTAAATTCGAAATATGCCAAGTAAAAACAAGTCGGGTAGGTGACCAGAAAATAATATTTTCACTGAATAAAGATCGGTAAGTATGTTTCTGTTATAATACTATATTTTACATTTATTTACAGGCATTATATTTCTTGCGGTTCAGATAAATAAAAATATTAAAAACAATAGTGATGTACAGAAAGGTTATCGATACCTTTCATTCTTAATGTTAATAATACAAATTTATGATACTAAAGCTTCTAATACCTACTATGCGTTTTTCTATTTTTTTTGATACGCAATCTTTTTTTTACAGATGTAAACAATGAGTGGCGTTACGTGGAATATGAAGACTTGAGTATATTTCTGTATAAAAGCTGTATCAATTAAATAAATTAATTCTATCTATTAAATTGTTGTATGGTAGTTAAAATGGTAAATTTATTATTCTATTTTTTAATTCATTGTAAGCGGTCTCTGCTGAAACTAGTAAGCACGGAACCCTAAAAATGTTACAAATCGATTTCGATAGAACCATTAAATTTAACGTCACGGCTACATCCCTATTCTTGTTTTTATATTGGCAGCAATAAAATTTAATTTTATCATGGCGGTAGAACATTGCGTTTAAGTTCCATACAATTTGCAATTTCGTGGTCTAGTATGAAGTTCCGCCTCTTAAAACGTAGTGATTATATTCTTTGGTTAATGGTTCATGTCAGTCCCGCCGTGGCTAGCTCAATCGCTCGCATGGTTTTGTATAGATATGATCTAGATCACTAACATAGGGAATATAGTACGGTGTGACCATCGATCTTATGGACCATAGTATTGATGGATCACCCAATACAGTCTTAGTGCACATGACGCTTACCAACACAGCATGTAGTAAAAACGAATTAAATTAAATGAAGATATCAGAGTAAACAAACATCAGTACTTTCTCAATATATTTCAAAGATCAAAATACATTTCTTACAACTTGTAACAGCTCAATCATACCAAATTACAATTTAGAACAACATTATGTATCCACTATTGCTAATACAGTATGTCACTTAAAAAATACAAATGCTGCAAAAATTACAACAGCTTACAGCTTTCAACCAAATGAATAATTATTGTTGCACCTACATTTATATTAGAAAATTAAATTGCATCAGCCTCAAGGCGCGGTAGACATGCGGGCCGAAACTGGTGGCAAAATAATTGTAATTACATGTCAATGCAATAATCAATACTATAGAAAAATATAGTGTCCCATGAACAAATGTGAAAATTAAACTTAATTCTACAATCATATTAAATCTCCTTAACACTAAAATATTTCTAGTACTTATTAACTACTAAAAGTTTAGTCCGGATCCAACAGTTCCCTGAATCACTCCACTATCCACATCACTAATGTTTTAGAAACCTATGTTTGTCAATCTGGTGATAAGTTTTGCAGAAAACGTGTCCGGAGTCAAATGCAGCAAAGTTTGTCTTGAACAAGAGAACCTGCGGACAAATAATGCACACTGTTATTAATTAATAATTGTAAGTTTATTGATGTATGATGAATAGTAGCACAACTCATTGAACTATGGTCATGAATAGCTGAACATTCTTTTTCATCTCACTTGTACACTTTTGTTTTACATAAAATTCATTATTTGTCTTGATCTAAATAAATAACATTTAATTATGTTGCTATAATTTAGGATTGTCAATGTTCACCCCGTTTGGAATATCAAGAGTACCTATTACTAATTTAAAAAATCGGACCTGTTTACCCGTTTATATGGCTGACTGTACTCAGCTATTTAAATTCTTTTGTTTAAAAAACGAAGCCCCACACTAGGATTTATTCCTGTGTCGTGGGTCGGTTTACAAACATGAAAATTCACATACACTAATACCCAGATCGGAACAAATAATTGTGGATCACACATAGATTTGTCCCGTGCGGGAATCGAACCCGCGACTATTAGACACTGGGCGGAGCGGCCTAAGCTCTTAACCACTGCGCTAAATCGTCTGTCCGTCCGTTATATGCCAAAAATTTGTTGATAGCTTGGAAAGTAATTAGGATTCATATTGTAATTGTCTAAGATTTAGTTTTTGAAACTTTTCAAAGCCAACGAATGAAGGCCATTATACTGGGTAACTATAACTTCTTACATTATATTAGGTATCTATCTATATCATCACGCCAGATCCCTTGCGGGGTAGGCAGAGAGTACAGAGTTCCAACAGGTTCTTTCCTTCCATACTCTCTGGTATGGTACCTACATATATTAGGTATCCATCAATCTATATGCAAGGAGATATGCTGTCTGTCCTCCATTTGCTTTCTCTTTACTATTACTATACAGGAGCACAAAAAGAGTAATTAGGATAGGAATAATATCATACATGTACATCAAACTATTTTCTTGATAGAATTGTTGTTTTTTATTCTTAGCTGGAGGCAATTGATTGACAGCAAGAGCATAGTTAACCATTTACATTGCATTCATATGCTCAGTCATTACCAAGGCGGGTCCATTTTTGTAATTTGTGGAAAATATAAAAACATGAAGATAAAAATCTGAAGAAATTTGTGAAGATAACACCCAAGAAGCATGGGAAAGTTAGCATAAAAAACTGGTTTAGGCAAGTGTTTTAGGGGAAATAAAAAACAATGTAGAATACTAAGTGAGTGGCAAAGCAATCAGTTGATGTTTTCACAGATATGCTTTATGTAGGAATTGGCAGCAGTGGCACAATTTTAATTCAGTGTTGTACCTATTATGTAAAATGTATGGTAATGTCTTGCTATAAAACTCATTAAACGTTCTTTGTAGACTGGTATTTGTAACTTTTTTTTTTTAAAAAGAGTTATAATAATAATAATAATTGTTTATTTCGGATTAAATCTGTTATATAATGAAATTCATGTCTTAGAAATATTTACCTAATGAAAACCTAATAGAAAGCAGCTAGATACTGACCTAATTTTAAACTGGTGCGCCAGGACCGCCTTTTTTCCCGATGAGAGACTTGTGTATGTGTGGGATGACGCCGCCGCCCGCGATCGTAGCTTTAATCAGGCTGTCCAACTCCTCGTCGCCTCTGATGGCCAGCTGCAAGTGGCGCGGTGTGATGCGTTTCACCTTAAGATCTTTCGAAGCGTTTCCCGCCAACTCCAGCACCTAGGTAAACAACACATTACATTCTCACTTTTAACACGCTTTTATTCTACTAATAATCTATCGGAGATTAGTGTTACAAGAACAATGGAAATTATACGAAAGGCTATATATATTATTCAGTTTGTATTCTACGAAATCTTGTTTCATAACCTAGGAGGTACCTATATTTCCCGCCAAAAATGAACTACAAACAATAGAAAAAAAAAAACAATGTTTGGATGTATAAAAAACGACTAACGGAAAACCCCCGACAAAATTACATAAATAGATGCGCGAACGTCTAGAAAACGCCAACAATCTCGTATTATAATTACGCTATAGCGAGTGCCGCCATATTGACTGGGCGTCGCATAGCTTACCTCGGCCGTAAGATATTCCAGAATAGCTGCTGAATATACTGCAGCTGTGGCTCCGACACGTCCATGACTCGTTGTCCTATTTTTGAGATGTCTGTGAATCCTTCCCACGGGAAACTGAAATTATAAGCCATCATTGTAACTCCCAACATATTGATTACTTTCCCAATACTAACTTGGCCGCCGCCATACTGGAATGGTCATTCATATTATTCAATTACATGAAATACTGATATCAGGCGAATTTATCAATTATAATGGCACGAAAATTCCTAAAATAAATTATAAAATCAAATCAACATACCTGCAATCCAGCCCTAGCGGATCTGGATACTGCTTTCGCCTTAGCTTTACCAGAATCTTTACCCGCTTTACCGCCAGCCTAAAATTGATGAAAAATCCATTAATTTTGCTTCTACGGAGCTGAAACTTCGCCAGTTAGTAAATAATATCACTGTCCACCGAAACACAGTATAAAAACACGATTTAAGCCGCTAGTTTTCACGAAATCTTGCAAAACTCACCATTTTGAAACGTGTAACACACTATCACCACTACAGACAGTGAATAACCAACACAGGAAAGGCGCCAAGCTAAAACGCTAAATACAAAGATGGCAGCGCCACCGTGCCGTCCGAGGTGATCAGTAGAGCCAATCGCACGCCAGCGGAAATGACGTAAAAAACAAACACTCTCGGCCTGTAGCGTTTACCAATCGGCGTTAATCAAAATGGCGGGCGATACAACGCCCCCAGTGCTGCCAAGCCAAGCAGTGGCTGAATTTAGCACTAAGTCCTTTTTTCTTTAGAAGTCGTTCCGTTTTAGGTAAATATTTTGAGTTAAGGTGACAAAGTAACTATTAAGTAGTAAGAAAAATATTATAAATATATATTTATCTAAAAAAATATGAAATAAATGCATTTGCTTTTTATTCTGCTTTCATTGCTAATCTCTTATAGACGAAGAAGAAGACGCCGCATATCGCCGCGGCAGCGTGTCAATTTTATGTCGGTGTGAGTTTGTGAATCTGCGTTAGTGTGCGTGATTAGGCAAGTAATTACTAGTACAGGATTTATCAACAAAAAAAATACAATTTATGATTAACAAATATTTACTTCATGCAAAATCGTAACTGACTCATCTTAATTATGATTTTGAATTACTACGAGTAATTTATTTAAGTTCACACATACGTATTATAATACAAATCTTAGAAACGAATCGGTAAACATCGATATTAGTATGTACAATTTAATACAATAGTAAAGCCTTATTGGTCTTGTATTGCACATAGCGATCACGAAGTCGTCGGTTCGAATTCTATTGTCTGCGACTGCATCCCTCAGCCCGCGCCGCGCCCCGCAGCGATGTATATCTGAGATAAGTTATTTCATGTAGTATGTACTTAGATTAGGATTTATTTGTTAGTTTAGTATTTGTTTTATATAATTGGAAGTGATTTGTAACAATTTTAATAAGATTAGTTAAGATTTTCATGTGTTACAGATAAGTTGGTCCGCACTTGTGTCGTAATTTCAGGGATTTTTTGGCTTATATACTTTATAGGTTTAAGAATAGGATAAGACAACTTGTGTATATAGTTAGAATAGATCGTAAGGATTATTTTAATGTAAAATACATTGTGATTGGTTGAGAATTAAATAAATAAAACCTTCGGCAAAGGGTCGGTCGATAGTAAAAATGATCGCGAAAACTGGGACAAAAACCGCGGCTTTCCGTGTAAATTTTCGAGGTACTTAATCGAGTACGGTTTTTGTACTAGCACGTCCACTCCGATCTAGGTCTCGAAAGTATTCGCACCTTTATTAAAAAGGCGTCAACACGTCACTTCGCGAACGCATCTACCCATGCGAATCCGTTAATCGTAGCCACTACGACCTCCCTCACGACCCCTGCCGCTACCGCCGGCCGCGACATGTTATCACCGACCCCCCCGATGCTTTGTCATCCCTTCTTTCCGCTCAGAATACGAGCGACGACGAAGTAGACATAGACGTAGTAGTAGATCCCCTCCCATAGCCGGCGGTTGACCGGTGCGCTTAGTAGTGCACCCGTCCCCCTACAGCGACTGTCCCAACCGAGGGCGCCTCTTCGAGGCGCCCTCGAGTATGTGCCCTTGCCCTTCTGGCTGGCTGGAGCGTAGTGGTTGCACGCTCGCCTTTAAAATCCGGTGAAGCTGTAGAGGCCTCGAGGCCAACAGCGTAGGTCTTTCACACACACACACACACACACACACACTAGCACGTTCAATCGTCATCACAAAGTACTTTATAATAATATGAAATAGAGACCCAACTCTACCCTCAAAATGAGTAACGGCAACCTAACGCCATCTATATTCGAGTTTTGGGACTACTATAACTATTAAGCTATACATATACATACGTACACTATACCTGCTTCTTCTTCTGACCCCGTTACCAATGACTATTTATTGTTCTTCAGTTAGGTATACAATTTAAACACAGTTAAAGGAGATTTATTTATTTTTTTCATTTAAAACATTTAAAAACATATTATATTGCACCACCATAGGAATAGATTCAAGTATTAAATCGTTTTTTGTCCTTAGCTGGATAGGAAATTTATGCAAAACATCCTTGCTCTCTGAAATAAAGAAAAAATTAATCAGTACCTAACTTGTGAGAGAAGAGGTACTAAAATATTGGTGATGAGTTTAAAAGCCCTAAATGCATAAAAAATAATACAATAATGCTGGTATTATTTAAACATCCAGGAATACAACAAATTCGTTTGGACATCGTGAAAAGAAAACACAAACATCACAAATCGCCACTATGACTAGAGTCCTATTTCAGATTTTAGTTTAAAATCGTCAAAAGTACGAAATTCAACACGGCCGGAGGAACGTAAGCTCAACTTAACGGAGTTAAGTGGAAAAGCACTTTGTAAACAATATTAAACCAAATAAAACAAACAAAGCACCGTCAACGCTGTAAAACATCACCAACGGCCATTTGCTTGTGGTGTTACTAGCCTTAATTTTAAACATTTACTATTTGTCGCAAAATAAAATGTAGATTGAGTATTATTAGAAATAAAAATCATTTTTATTACGATTTGAAATAAGATAAGAACACTTAAGCATAGATTACAATATGATAATAAAAAAAAACGTATTAGAAGTAGTCATAACATTTTTATTAACAGGACGCCCATCTTGGAACCTCATGACGTAATTTGAACCCTACTATAACCAAAATTATATTTAAGGCTGGTTACCCAATAAGTGTTTATGTATGAAACAATGGTATACGATTTCAGCGCCATCTAGCGTTAAATATTTAACTTCATGGTTTAGTTCTGCCATCTATTAACGTGTTTTGAAAGGACATAATTATAATTCTATCAAATTAAAAATCACTCTTGCTCATGCAGAATCTAATATCACGATGACCATCTAAATTTTGTATACTTATTTCGACCGAATTTCTCATATGCCAGTTCTAAGATTGTGTACCCTGTCGTAGATCCCCTCCCATAGCCGGCGGTTGACCGGTGCACTTAGTAGTGCACCCAGTCCCCCCACAGAGACTGTCCTAACCGAGGGCGCCTCTTCAAGGCGCCCTTGAGTATGTCGCCTCTTGCCCTTCTGGCTCGAGCGTAGTGATTGCACGCTCGCCCTTAAGTCCGGTGAAGCTGTAAAGGCCTCGTGGCCAACAGCGTACATCACTCACACACACACACACACACACGCGCGAGCGAGTCAAGCGGGGCACGGGCGGGGGCCGGGAGCGGTGGTGAATTCCGGGAATTAGAATTTAATTTTTATTTTAAATGTTCGATTTTTTTACTCAGGTTAATTCACTTTTACTCTTCTTACTATGATATTAAAGTTTTTATTACTTTGTACGGAATTTTATATTTATCAGCGGAACAATGCGCGCGTCCTCACTGCACGACAATAATTTTTAATCTCCAATATTACATGACGTCAGTGATGTATATCTTTAATGTTAAATCCATAATTTTGCTGTGAAACTTCTCTATAATATAATAAGAGGCAATAAATAGATAGTGTGAAATGATAATTCAGGATTTTTCACTCTTCCTTTGGTTGTCCTTGTTTAACAAAATATAGCACAAAACAACATAATTTCACTGTATTAAAATATATTCAGTTATCACAATGATTTTCATTTATATTTTAACCGTTGAAACGGACGGGGCGCATTTGTTATGACCTAAGCACAGGTCACAATTTTAGACCAAGCACACGTACAGGGCGACGTTGCCAACCTTACAATAGCTTTCTCATTCACTCAAAATGGTGATCCGTGTAAGTGAGAGAGAAAAAAGACAATATGTTGAACGATGACCGGCGGAGCGGTAACGTCGTATGACTCCCTCCAGGTAATTTTAGCTTCATGTTATCTCTTATACAGTCGTACAAGGATCTTTTGGCCTGCGGCCAAAATCGCATTTAACGCGGTCATCCAGTCAAATGTCACTTCACGCAGACTTTACAACACTCGCAGGCTGTACTCTCTGTCTACCCCGCAAGGGATCTGGCGTGATGATATAGAATAGAAATAGAATAAAATTATTTGATTCTTGACATTCTTTACAAATTCCATTAATGGCTTCGTATGCGTTCCCGCCCAAAATACATACAATGAGTCATATACATTTGTATACGCCCCCGTCCACTCTATTAATTCAAAAAATTGTGTCTCTTACTACTTTCGAGCATATAGGTACATTTTGTAATAGTGGTGTGTACCAGAGGTAAAATCAGTCTCCGGAGAATTTACAAGATAAAGACGTCTTAAGTAACGGTTCTGAGTGGATTGAGTTTTTATTTATACATTCACGTGTACATTACCTATGAAATTATACTTATTTAACTACGTGTTACGACTTACGTAGTACATAGTTTTGATATTATCAAAACTGGTAGACAAATAAAACGATACCTATTAAATTGGTACCTTATTACACATATCTAGGTTTGTCAGGAATTCCTCCTAAATGGACAAAATTATGGACTAAAACATTAAAAAAACCTCCAGTATTTTCAGTAATTACCGGTGAAAAACCGGTTCACATGTTAACCGGCAGATCTTCGGTTTTTAACCGACTTCAAAAAGGAGGAGGTTCTATGTTCGGTTGTATGTATGCTTTTTTTTTATGTATGTTCAGCGATATTTCCGTCAATTGTGGACCGATTTTGATAATTTTTTTTGCATTGGGTTCAGTATATCTCCAAGGTGGTCCCATATTAATTTTATTGACATTGGACCTTGGACTTACAATACACCAGGGAACTCCTTAACGACAAACAATAGGCATGTGTATATTGAGATATTATGGGTATTACGTCAATCCTTTGGGTACCCTACTATAGAATAATTCACTGGTCACTTAAAATTGTAAAATAAAAATCTTTTATAAAAAAAGGTAAACCGACTTCAAAAAGCAAAGAAATAAATATTTGAAGTAGGTGCCAAGTAACCGACTGCACCAACCAGCACCGACTTCAAATATTTATTTTTTTGCTTTTTGAAGTCGGTTTACCTTTTTTTATAAAAGATTTTTATAGAACCGGTTCACATCACTATTTTAAAACCCGTGAGGGGTATTGAATGATCATGACCTTGACTGACGCCGAAGCTTTTCGAAATCCTCCACTATTTGAAATAGGTTGCTCTCCAGATATAGACATCGATGCTAGTAGACGGATGAATATTACACAATTTAATTGCTAAAATTTTTAAAATAATACTTTGATTTTTTTTTGCCAATCTGTACCTCTTATAATTTTATTGAGCCTTCTTAATAATTCATGCGGTAAGGGGTTAAGACAATATTTACAACAAATAAAGTATATATCTTATGTAAAATACGAGTAAAATAACCTAATCAAACAAACAAGTGGAAAAGGTCCACGTGAAATGATGGTAGTATCGATACATTATCGATGGGTGGTATTTGGAGACAACAACGCTGGCTGCATTCCCTCCTAAGATTCCTGCCCTGAATGGCCAAACTAAACTAAAACTTTTAGCAATGATGGAACTAGCGCTACTGTCACCTAAGAAGGCGGCCATGTTTTCCCTGAAATTATGTAATTTGCATAAAAATATCCCTAAGTTCATTTTCGTACCAGCTTTCACTGACTGAGCAGGTGCAACGCATCGCTTGATCGTGCTCGAGCTGTCAGTAAAATTAAAAACAACAACAATCTTAAAACTATTTATTCTTTTATTGAAAAATATCAAACTTTTGGTAGCGTCATCACAGTAATTGTTATTTACAAATACGTATTTCTGAAAATATCTATCGCTTCGTGCGCTTTTTGTACGAACCTAAAATCAAAGTTAACAGACATGTACTTAATAATAAATGTTATTATAGTTTTTGACTAATAAAGCGTGAGATGTCGCGCGGCTGGCGCGCAGTCGCGGCGGACTCATGCGGCTAGTAAGTAATGGCAGTGTGTGGAGCGCGCGTTGCGGCGCGCGGCGGCTACTCGTTGGCCCCTTCGTCGGTGAACTCGTCGCACCGGTCCTCCAGCTCGTACTGTAATCACAATTCTTTATAAGCTTCTTAGCGTTTCGACGGCAAACATGTAATAAGAAAGCGGCCCACAATGCGGTCACATTGACTGCATTGCTGGAGGCAGCCATCAAGTATTGCTGCGTGCAGGGGTTGAAGCACGCGAAGGACAATACACGGTGGGACATGGTTTGGGTTGCACCGCACAGTTTTGTACTGTTTGTGAATCCCCAACTTAATTTTTCTCGCTCCGGCCGACTTGAGTCCGAAGTCTATTTAAAGACTTCCAGATTGGCATTGGTAATTAATTTCCAAGTAGAAGAGTCTCAGCAGGTGCAACAAAAAGACTTGGGTGATCGTTCAGGTACTAAATGGAAATCTCAGTTCAGTAAAGTATTTAATTATTTTAAAAATTTGCTTTTTTTCCCTGATTCATTTTACACCGTCACGCCTATATTCCCCAAGCGGGGTGGCAGAGGTGTACCTGTGAACACCCACTTTTCTTCCTCAAAATGTAAAAAAAACTCCCCAAACTGGCAATACTGATTAGGTGTAATAATGGATTTCTATACAAGTTGTAACTTAAACGCTCAACTGTGTTCGCGTTGCCAGTCCTTGGCTTTCTTCATCAGGACGACGTCTTAGCACACTTAGACACCATTTCACCACTCTCATTTGACATAAATTTTGTGATTTGTGGATGTTGTCCTGTGGATATTAGTAATGGCAGTAGGTGGGTAGCAGACCTCGTCAAGCTGCAGGCACTTGCCCCACTCGGCGAGCGTGATGCGATGGTCGTCGTCCTCGTCGCAGCGGTCCAGGAAGGGCGCGATGCAGTGCTCCAGCGCCATCAACGGCGCGCGGATCGGGAACAGCTCGTGTCTCGACACGAACCTGTGGACCGACTTTGGGTTCAGTAAAATATGCAAATGGCATAAGTGGGGTGCAGAATTTCCGCTTACGTAGTTGTTGAATTAAATAGGTCTTTGAGAGAACAAGAGTACCGCTGAGTGATAAACTATCGTCGATAATATTGGATAAGAGAACCTAAATATAGTATAAATTTCCTTCCTGTACTCTTTAGTACAATCAACCAGTTTTATGCCATAGTCGAGGTATCGTTAGACGTTATCGGCAAAGTCCTGTATGTATGACTATCTTTTGTGGCAATTCACTCATAGCAAATAGTCTTCGCACACACTACCTTTTCAAAGGGCGTACCAGTGCTTAGTAGTCATGGTACTCACTTCCCTCTCGAGAGTTGACTATTATGCGCAGGCGACGATGGGTAGCCCCTCTTCCCAGCGCCGGCAGGTCCTCATCAGGGCCATATAAGGTAGGCGTGGGCACGCTTTCGCCGCTTTGGTCTACGGCGACGAAACGGATCGGCTAGTGTGTTAGCATCCCTTATCTCTACGCCGCCTCTTTTAGTGTAATGATGTCCTCACTTCCTAGCCAACCTGAACTCTGAAGTGAGGGCTTGCTGGGCAGTTACCTGTCGTTGTCGTGCGCGTCGAGGTCGCACCACTTCCAGATGGCGGCGTTGGTCCAGCGGCGCGTGAGGTTGGACTCGGCCTCGCGCTCCATGCGCAGGTAGTGCGGGGTGAGCTCGCGCCGCTCCGCCATATCGCGCATGATGTTGAACAGCCAGTCGCGCATGCGTCGCGGGAAGTCCAGCATCTCGTTCTCGGAGCATTCCTGTGTGATAGACCGGGCGGTACGGTACTCATCAGAAATAATATTCTTGCAATTTTAAAGTTAGGCTTTTAACAGTTTCGTCCTTTGGCAAATCGACCTTAACATTTAAAAGTAGACATATTTAGCAGAACCGTTCTCTTTTTATCGTGGACTTAGCGATGGAGCTGTGGACTAGAATTGAAAGTGAACCTATTTAAAGGTTACGTGAACGTACCGGCATCTCCCTGCAGGTGCCGTAGTACTCGATCTGCACGTGGTGGTACTGCGGGCCGCGGCACAGCTCGGAGCCGTCCAGGCAGAGGCAGCGCTGCTGGTACACCTCGCAGTCTGACGACCACGTCTCGTTGTGGTTCGTGCACACCTGCGCGGACGCAACGTTACACCATTTAACTTGATTAGGTACCGATTTCAATTTAGAGAAGGCTACAATCTCTTTAGAAACACCTATTATTTTTATCTTACTACGCCGCGAGATATACACATTTTATGTCTCCGCCCTTTTTCGCGGTAAAATAAAATTAAAATAATATTGCTACAAAGGTAGCCATCCTGATCTCACAAGAGCAATATTTACATTGTTTACATATTAAATACCTGCATGGAATCTCTTAAAGGCAAAATTCAAGAATGTTGATTTCAAGGTTTCCGTGTTTTGGTACCTAAAACTACATTTTAGTAGCCGTTAGGTGTGCCGTAGTAAATTTAAATGTAAATAAATGTACATGATCACCTTGCGGCGGGAGTCGGTCTCGTAGGGGCAGTCCTTGATGCAGTTGCACACGGCGTCGCCGTGCTCGTCGATCTCGCACACGCGCCCGGCGCTGCAGTGCACCTTCAGGCACGGGTCTGCGCGCATATGCTCTCATAATAATATCAGTATATACTATCCCACTGCTGGGCAAACCCCTTCTCTCACAAATCGAGAGAGAGATGGTCGTAACTCCACCACGCGGACCCATTGCGGATTGGTGGAGGCAGGTTTGTGGCTACCTGCTGTTGGAACTTACCAAGTCGCCTATAAGTCTTCCAACTTGACTTAACAACTACCACATTATGTGGTAACCGGGACCAACGGGTTAATGTTAGTATCGTAAAAAACGCTCGAGTCGGCGCTTAAAACGCTCGCATTTTCTTCGTATTTCAACGCTCGTAAGCGTCGACTCAGCGCTAGACGCTCGACTTCAGCGCTCATTTTTACAATACTACTTAATGTGCCTTCTGAAGCAGGAAGACGCTCAAATATGAAAATGCCACAAACAGTCACCCATCTCAGATCAACCGAGCCTAATGCTGTTTAACCTTGGTGATCGGTAAGAACACCGCGGTCGCACAGCGCTACGAGCGTATCACACCGTCATTGACGCATTTGTACAATACGACGACGACGAATTTGCAAACTCCTTGATAGGTACGTACAGTAGTTAAAGACGTAAGTAGGCAGCTCGGGTTACGGTGTCGAGTAAATGGGGGTTCGATTCCCGCACAGTTCAAGTTTTTGTGTGACCCATAAAAATATTCCCGTCTGGGTATTTGTGTAGGTATATGAACTTCATGTTTTTAAACGCACCCACGACTAAGGAATATTTCATAGGGTGGGTCTTATGTTATTTTTAAAGAAAGAAAGGATAGTCAGACTGTCAAAGTCAGAAAATTGTAGATATTAATGTTCTTAAGAATCTTACCATCAATAATGGCATCGTTGTCACCAACTTCATGCGAACTTTCATTCAATATCTCATTAACGCGTGCTCTCTCGGTTTCCTGTTGAACAAAATCTTTTATTTATAGTAATCGTTATAGATGTGATATTTAAATATAATATTTGGTGTAAAAATACATGTGATTCAGACCTGGCGTATACGCCTCAAGATTCTTAATCAAAGTCGAAAGTCTACGATCAGTATATATTGATTGTCAGTAATAACTTATGGCACTGACACATGGTCCTTTACATTGGAACTCATTGTAGTCTCCTAAGAAAGCTCAAACACACAACTAAAGTCATCGATATGGCTCATAGAATTGCAAAAATTAAGTGGCAAGCAGCGCACATCGCTCGTAGAACAGACGACCATTAGAGCCAAAACGTTCGCAAATGGCGATTACAGCGAAGGACGTGGATTAGGCAGCCCTTCCATTAGATGAACAGATGCCTAGGTTAAAGCTAACTACGAATAGCACAAAGCTGGTCGTCGTGAAAATAAGGAAGCCCGTTATCCGCAGTCGTGACATATGTCTTTTAGCTGATGTAATGATGATTTTGAGCCCAGAGTACTACGTGGAAATGTCATAGGTGGTATTTATGGTTGTACTGGAGACACTTACGGAAGTGAGACGTAGAGAGTGTGTACAGTATGGGTACCTGGAAGCGCCTTTCGTCGAGTTGCTCAGCCATGCTGAGCTCTAGGTGCTCGGCCTCGTCGTCACCGGAAGGCGCGCGCGCCGGCTCCGGCTGCGGCCGCTCCGTGGTGGTGGTGCGCAGCCGCCGGTGGCGACGACGGTGTTTCTACACATCGTATCATTATTATTAGCTAATGCCTATAAGTTGCTTGCCTGGTTTGAAACTAAAACCTCATTTATTCTTTTAGATGTGCTTAAAAAGCTAATTTTTATTGAGAGCTTTTTTATTGATATCAAGAAGTTTGCCTTGAAATTAATTAACTAATTTTATTGAGGACGATTTTTTTTTAAACGTTTTCCCACTCTAGGATTTATTCCTGTGTCGTAGGTGCGTTTACAAACATGAAAATTCTCAAATACCCAGACCGGAACAAAAAATTGTGGATCACACAAAGATTTGTTCCGTCTGGGAATCGAACCCGCGACTATTAGACACAGTGGGCGGAGTTGCTTAAGCTCTTAACCACTGCGCTAAATCGTCCGTCCATAATTTTAAAGCAACTCACCTCAGCGTCCACAGTGCATAGGACCGCGACCACAAGGGCCAAAAATAGAAGACGACCCCTCATCGTGGCACTTTTCTGAAACAATGAAATACTAGTATACAAACGGATAGACACATACACACGCACACATACATTTATTTAATTTAAAATAAAAAAAAGTCCACTCATAAAAAATTTATAGATTGAGGAAGGATTACAGATTTACTTCCGCTAGATGTCGCTACATGAACATGTAAAGTTATCATGAGCATTGAACTTAGGACAGAAACAACAAATAGTAACAATAAATTGATCGACGTCTTGGTCTAGTTGTTAAGAGCTTGAGTTGCTTCGCCTGGATTGAGAAGTTGCGGGTTCGATTGTGAGCCCGCCAATATTTGTTTCGGTGTGGGTGTTTGTGCGTGTAAATTTCATGTTTGTAAGCGCACCCATGACACAGGAATAATTCCTAGTGTGCGGCTACGTTTTTTATAAAGCAAGAAGAAGATAAATTATACTACTAAAATACAAGCTGGCTACTACGTGAAGCGATCTCTCGCGTAGTTGATTTTATCTGCAGAGCCTAAAAGGCCTTTAATAAAATGGCATGTGCAGTTAAAACACCGAATCGAAAAGGGAACTAGGGTAACGTCCAGCGCAAGTCGATATTTTAATGCGACACACCGCGGGCGCGGGCGCAGGCGTCCGTAAAAATACAGTTTATGTGTCCATTGACGTGTGCAGCCGGGCGCTGTGCATGTGCAAGCGCAGGTTAACAGCAAATAGCCTGCATTCGGACGATGACGAATTATGGGGTCCATATTAACTCTACAAATTTCGGCTTACTCGATTATAGTTTATGTTGCCGCTTTTCTACTTTTATAGGTAAAGTGTGTAAGCATTTTTTTAGAGATGATATCTAAAAGTTATTTGAATGTGTGTAGGTATTCCTTGGATTTCATTAACGGTGCTTATTCATGTAAATTGTATTATTCACAAGTGGCTTATCACTTACATAATGCCCGGAAGCCATTGACATAGAAGCCATAACCATATATATACACACGTGCCTACTGGATGTTTAATTTTTAAGTCTATAACTACCGTAGTTCATACCATTCAATGAGGAAGCAAGCGAAAGCAAGAAAAGGTGGTGTGTCTGATTAATCAGCGATCGGGGGTGCGGGAGTCAGATATGTTATTAAGTAATTTGCACAGGCGGGTTTTGTACACTTAGGTTAACGCACACGCACAACGTGTCAATGGCACGGGGAGCTATCTCGAGGCGAGGGCAACGCACCCCGGCCACCCCGGCCACGCCGCGCCCGCCGCCTGTGCACTCGCCCATCCACAGAATTACTGGGAATTTCTACCATTGCTAACCTTGATTTATATTCAAGTAGTGTGCGACTAGCGAGCCACACAGCACATATATTTTCTAATCTAAACTACTCAGAGGCGGATTAACCCTAAGGCAAACTAGGCACGTGCCTAGGGGCGCGAGGGTACAAAGGGGCGCGCGCGTGTAAGTTTTTAAACAAAAAATACACAAAATTAATTGTGTAAGTAAGTATCCACCTACTAACACAATAACAAAGATTCTTTAATTCTATAGAGATGTACAGCTTCCGAAGCGTGCTTCGCTATCTTGATTATTCTTACATCGCCTGATTTCACAATGGAAGTTGTTAAGATACATCTGCAATGTGGCGCGTTCGTCGAGACGATCGCGAGCATCGTCCAACATATATATTAGCTATAAAATTATTGTATGCTTCTCTGAAGATTGATGCTAGTGCGTGAATACACGGAAAAAAAATTGGTTGCCGCAACAGCAGCTGTAGTTGAGGTTATCCCAAGTCGGAGTATAGAAATGCCACCTCCAACTTGGAGTAACCTCTACCTCACATATAGTAACGCCAGCTACAGTCATCAATGTTTATTACTACAAGCACTAGTTAAAATTTATAATATATGGCCGCTAGAGGGGCGCCGATGAGGTGCTTGCCTAGGGCGCTCTTGACATTTAATCTGCCTCTGAAATCACTGCTGATACTATATTTTTCTAGCCTTTTGTGTGTGTGTGAATGATCTACGCTGTTGGCCGCGGGGTTTTTACAGCTTCACCGGACAAGATTTATTTTAACCTGATCGCAGCCTGATCTTTCTATTGAGTGCTGTGCAATGCTCTCCCCATTACCCACTTTTCTTTCAATAAATTACTTATGATTTGCCATTAAAATAAATTGTATTTAATCGGATAACTTTTATAAAGCAAAGTACTCTGTAATATATACAATATGATAACCCCGAGACCCCATCATTTTAAGATATTTTCGTCCATGATTACATTCAATTTATCTATGAGTACCTACTCAGTGTATGCTTCAGAATAGGACAGATTTATGCACACATCCCGATGCGTAGCTGAATCTGACACGATAGCACGAAGAGTGTTCAGACAAAAGATATCTTAATAATAGGTCACCATTTCTGTGGTTCAGTCTAGAGCTTAAAGCTTTGTGGTTGAAAGTCAATCGTGCCTCACAGACCCGTAGTGGAATGTTCCAGAAATCAAGTTTTTATTGTAGGCCCCGATAGGTCGGGCAGCGCGGCGGATCCGCTCCCGATGACCTCATCCGGGACATCTGCGCAAATCGTTCGCGTATGTTATGTTTTGTTTTATGAGCTTCCACGAACCACGCGGCGGATCGGTGCCACAGTGCACCGCGCAGGCGCGCACTAGCTAGCGCTGCAAAACGTGCGCCCGACCGTGGAACTAAGCGATTTTGCAATTGTAGAGCGACACACCCACATATATTAATACAATATGAGTAATACAATATGAGCGCCTTTTAAAACGATTAATATGTCGCGACGCCTCATTATAAATGAATGGTTCACATATTTTATAGATTATCTGCATGATCGTAATCTAGATTTCAAGTATGACCTAACGGATACTCAATTGTCATTAACACCAAAACTTTTAGAGATACGAGTTAAACGAATTTGTCTTATCGAAAAAGACGTCACGCTTACTACACACATTTTGGCAAAGGCATTGTTGTCTGGTCATGATGGCATATAATAAGTGAGCCTGTTGTCGTAATGCCCAGTGCCCAGTTCCAGATTCTGGACTGCTACCGACAATTTGTATATAGGTAAAATAATTTTAATTTAAAAGGACCTTTTTTACAACAAGCTTTTATAGCAAAAACAACGAAATCTTGCTTCGTTGAGGAGTTCCTATGGCTTCCTTTCGGCTCCATTATCAGACCATGAGCACCACCCCGATCTAAAGTACTCCTTAAGATAAATCCAACGAGCCCAAACACGGTAGGGTTACATATATTGAGCAGTTGGGCAGTGCCATAGACCTTTCGGCTTCATCATCATACCCTGAACACTATCTGATTGTATAGTACTTGTCAATACCAATCTAATAAGCGTAAACACGAATGGGTTACGATGTAGAGTTCACATGTTTCTATAGCCACCTTCTGACTCCATTGTCCCACCAGACTTTAGATACGTATGCCCATTTTAAGCTCAATCGCATACCTGCAAGTGCTTGAAAAATGGATGCAAGGTTTGAACCGGAAAGACAGACGGAGATACGAACATTGCAAGTTAAATAAAAGTTTTAAAAGGCCTTAGACGTATATTTATTTAAGTAAAAAGCTCAATAACACTGTGATTCCAACGTCGGTCTTTCGATAGCCGGCAGCACCATGCGCAACCCGATCAACGACGAGATCTAGATAATTATAATGATGGCAATAAGTACTATCATTCATGACATATAACATTCTAAGAAAATGTTTAGCTACTAATAGGCTATGATAACCATCATACAAAACTATTATAAATATATACGTACCTATTGCATATTTTAAACAATTAAATTGTGTTACTTAAGTAGACAACAGTGTAGTATGACATCAGACGGGTGGCGATTAAAGCTGTAGGTTACGTCAGCGGGAGTAGTCATGACCCTGCGACTCTTCAGTGCATGATAATATCTCTTTCAATTCAGGCTGTCGGCCGGCTGCGCCCGCGCCGCGCCTAGTTACAGATGACGCTATTGCATGACTTTGGCTATACATTAACGTCCCGAAATATTATGTATACACATAGGTATATATTTTATGCTTAGATGAAGGAGTTCCCGGTTACTGAGGGCCTGACTAGTTAGCGACGTGTTCATTTTTCATTCGGAGAATGAATTCGAAAACTATCTATTTCTCGTTGAGTTGATTTCGGTGTATCGGAATTAATCGTCCAGTGCTACATTAGTGTGTGTCTATACAACGCGCAAAATGATCAACACGAGACCTGAAAGTTGTTTGTTATAAAATCGGCAACTTAATCGATTCCAACCATATAAATTGTTTTGTTTTTTAAATTCTAAAATCAGCAATATTTTTATGCTGGGTTGTTATTGCAATGGTTCCTCAATTCTCGATAAAAACAAATTCTAGCCACAAAGCAATCCAGTGATTTCAGCTGTAATTCTTGAGCATATTCCTCAATATGCCAGGTTTCTTGGTTAATTTAGATATCAAAGTTAATGAAAAAACTGGTAATTAACTATTTAAAACTAGAAGTTTGGTTGGTTGGATTTCGTACTGAATTTGTAAATAATAATTAAACCGAAATAGACATGGACTGATGAATGGTCTGTAAACGAATCAGTTATAACAAAAGGTAGGTTCTTAAATATTAAACTATAAATCGTATCGTAGAACTATTTAATAACTGGCAGTGCAATTGACGGCGCGGCGGTCGGCGCATCAGCTGCAGCCGCTCGAAGAAAGAACTGATTGGGGAATTGGTATCAACGAGCCGGTCACAATCTCAGCTATTTGTTTCCATTGACCCACATTCGCGTGACGCGGGACCCCGGCCTCCAGAATATTGAGCGCGTGCACCGGGCTACTGCAGCTCACACATTTGTTACTGTATAGCTTTAAATATTCTTATTGAATACGTTTCAATAGGTGCATAATACAGATCTAAAATTGATGTGAAGTTTTCTTTCAAAAACATTGCGTCAGAATTTTGTAGGCTGCACTTTGTTTGCAGGGGTTGAAACCTTTAGACCTCTCAGGATCTTGCTATTTTTATGCAGACCTAAGTTTTAAATTTAAACTTTTCAAATCAGTCAGTAATATCAAGACTGAGTACGAAACTACTACACTAACACACACTAAGTACATAACGACATCGGTATTTATAAGCGCGAGGCTTTTGTCTCTACGGAAGTCCACGTTAGAATTATAATTGTACTTTAACATGTAACCGCTTGTTATAAAGTAATTGATATAGGTTCTAAGCTGTAAACTATGAATAATGTGGGTGTGTCCCAGTAACGCACATTGGCATGATGGCATTCATCAAAGCACGGTTGCGCTTTGCGCACAGTAATTAATGCGCAGTACCTAACAGTTGCGCGCGCGCAGATGTGCACGATATGCTGCGCGCTCAATGGGCAACAGACTGTATGGAGTCAAAGCAAAATTGCAGCTGAATGGGGGTACTAGGTATACCTATTACAAGTTAATATTTCCTGTTACGACTTATACCAACAACCATAGAAAATTGCATTTTTTTTAGTAAGAAAAACTTAAACTCGATTTGTTTATTTTGTATAAGCCCAGCGGTGGCGCTTACAAATAGGCAATTTACATTTTCTTTTAATCTAATTTACTATTAATTTACCACCGGATCGAAACGCGGCCTCTACTGAGAAGATCCGGTCGAGAAATTAAGCGGTCTTGTGTTTTTAAATTAACTTCTCTTTTCTTTTTTTTCAATCATATTGTGTGGATACAATGTTTAGGTTACAAATAGTTTACGATTTAGCTCCAGAGTGATGCCTTACGATCGAGATATGAATCTAATGATATTATCTGTAAAGAGTGCCTAAAGTATTCCAGATGGACCAGCCCCCACAAGCAGCACCCGTTCACGAGTATGACTGCTGGAACAGCCATCTCTCCCCTCGACCATATAGGAGGGATGGGAGTGACCCGCACCAGACAACCACCGCAAGCAAATGACCAAACCAGAACCCTAAAGACGGTAGTAAGATTGTCTATAAAGCAGCGAAAGAAAGAAAAACTATTTATTCAAAGTAGTAGATAGTTTCATATTATGAACTGGGATAAACGAATACGAGGTGATATAGACGTGGACTACTTTTCAGTTTCGAAGCTTGCACCATTTATGGAAAAGACCCCGCAAGGGATTTGGCGTGATGAAAGTGTACTCTCGCTTACTGCAATAAACACCTTGCAGAAGAAAAGTTGTACATTGCTTAGACATGTGAAAATGAGTTTTCCTATGGTTTACAGGATTTATATGTTCTACATTGACTTATTTATATGGATGTAGTGCATCATTATGAATAATAATATTTATAACTAACTGAATAGATAAAACTGGGACATTGAAGTCTTTAAATATAAATAAAGATGAGATTATTAATCTGTCGAGGCCCAGTTCGCGTCTGTAACAGTTTTTTTGTTATACCTAAATAATTAACAGATTATTTTGATGTCAGTCCTTGTGAACTTTTATTATCTGTGGCGATAACCCAGTGACCTCCGCGCCCAAACTGAACTGTGTCGCGTTTACATAGAGACTCTAGATGTGTGGCATTCGTAACTATCATTGAAAGAAGCAAATATTTTTTAAATACTTAATTAAGTAGTTACAGATTGTCCTGACCTAAACACACAATGCAACTTTTTAGTCAATGATGTAAGATAGTCACTTAGTTACCTTACCAGTAGTTAACACTAATCAATCAATACAGGCTGTCGCGTTAATAATAGGAACAAAATTGAAATTTAAATTATTGTCAAATATCACATTTTTATCTGCGTGTATCTTCAAATTAAGGATATTTATAAGTATTTTAAATCGCGCAAAAATTAATAATTAGGTCAAAGCGAGATAGCAGAGGCGTTGCGCTGGTTTCGCGCTGCGGACGGAAGCCCGGCTATCGTGTCCGCCGCGCCGCTGCCGCTGACCCTCTCGGCTTTCAGATAAAAATGCTCACAACAAACTTTTTGTGTCACATGGACGACAATCTAACTTGTAATATTTCAATATTAATTTCTCAGGAACCTTACATTTTTCGCATAAAAAATATCCTATGTGGTTATCCAGGTAATATAATAATAATATTAGCCCTGTTAAGAAACTGTCCCACCGTTGGGCACGGGCCTCCTCTCAGACTGAGAGGGTTTAGGCCATAGTCCACCACGCTGGCCCAGTGCGGGTTGGAAAACTTCACACACCTTCGAGAAACTCTCAGGCATGCAGGATTCTTCACGATGTTTTCCTTCACCATTAAAGCAAGTGATAGTTAATTTTTCAGGTAATAAACTCTATATGCCGTATAAATCTGTGTCCCGAATTTCATCTAAACTCGTTCAGCCGTTTTTTGCGAGTATGAGTAACTACTAGAGTAATTCTTAACATACCAACTTCCACATTTAAAATATAGTAGTAGGAAGTATATATATTGATTTGTTGAACTTGACAACATCTATTAAGTACAATAACATAGAATTTGGGACGGTCAGTTTAATGAAACAGGAACGAAACCTTAGAGGTTATAGACGCCCCTGAAGTTCCAACATGCGTTTTACAGGACTAAGCTCACCAGACATTCTAACCAGTAACAAGTCAGGCAAGATCCTCATAACAGCAGGCGTGTCTCTTTTTAACAGACTTCAAAAAAGGAGGAGGTTCTCAATTCGACTGTATGTTTTTTTGTATGTATGTTACGCGATCATTCCGCCATTAATCAATTATGAATCAATTTTGATGATTCTTTTTGCATTGGGTTCAGTATAGCTTCAAGGTAGTCCCATTTTAATTTCATCGGTATTGGACCTTGGACTATAAAGATACACCACGGAACTCCTTAACGACAAACAATACGAATGCGTAGATTGAGATATTATAGGTATTACGTAAATCCTATAGGTACCTTGCCATAGAACTAATCAGAATATTAGCCGACTTTAAAAAAGGAGGAGGTCGACAATTCGTCTGTGTTTTTTTATCACGTCTCTATTTATGAACTGATTTTGATGATTCTTTTTGCGTTTGGTTTAGTAAAGTTTCGAAGTAGTCCCATTTTAATGAAATCGGTATTGAACTTTGAAGATACACCAGGGGACTCCATAACGGCGAACAGCACGAATTTATAGATTCCGTTATTATAGATATTATATCAATCATCACCTTACTGTACAACTCATCAAAATAATATAATATAGGTATATAAATATGAGTAAAAATTTTTTTTTTTTAAAAACGTAGCCCCACACTGGGATTTATTCCTGTGTCGTGGGTGCGTGTACAAACATGAAAATTCACAAACAAATACCCAGACCGGAACAAATAATTGTGGATCACACAAAGATTTGTCCCGTGCGGGAATCGAACCCGCGACTATTCGACACAGTGGGCAGAGAAAAATGTAAAATAAAAATCTTTTTAAAAAAGGGAAACCGACTTCAAAAAGCAAGAAATAAATATTTGTAGTCGGAAGTAACCGAATGCACTGACCGGTAACGACTTTAAATATTTATTTTTTGCTTTTTGAAGTCGGTTTACATTTTTTATAAAGATTTTTATTACGTAACTGTTTGGTATAATTGTTGTGACATATGGTCGTTTGTGTGTCAGTATACAACATGTAACATAAAGAAAAGAGCCAAATTGCTGTAAATAGTTCCATACGTTCCTCGTTGCGCTATATTAAATACGGTTTACTATGATGGAAAGCAATACAGCGATTTCAATTGCACTTCTTAAAGATGATTCCTCAATACGCCAGGTTTTGTTGTTAATTTGAATATCTAAAATGTATTTAATTCTTCAAAACTGGAACTTTAATTTTCCTATGCAAATTTGTAAAGCAAAATTCTGATTGGGGTGTGAGGTTTTGCGTCATTTAGGTAAGCCAAACGTTGCATAATATGCCGCACGTCTCTTACCAGGGATGTACTTTAAGGGATATACCAGAATGTTACATGGGTACATTGAAGCAAATTCCCGGAATCTCAATTATAATATTGTGTTCTCCGGGAACCCTTATCGGATGAGCAATATCCTCGTTAGATAAATATTACCAATACAAATGTATGTCCATTTTATGTCGTTAATACATTTACCACACTCGCTACTGGGCGTATACCGTATAGCTGCGAGATATTATTTTATCGCACTCGTTTGAACCCCTGACAAGAAGCTGTATAGTATAGAGCTGTTTAGGTTTGTTTGTCTCTGGCAGCATAGCTTTTGTAGGGACGATTCGAATACTTGGCGGAATAGTTATGTATAAGCTATTAAATTTTACACGCGCCACAGCCCCGCGTAAACTAAATGCGTTAAAAGCAACGATGCGTTTTTAGAACTTTAATATGTCAATCAAACTAGCATTATGCCAACAAAGGCCTTTGAAACATGCAATTCTACACTAATCTTTTTTAAATAAATAAAAAACTGGTGCCGGTACCCTTCTTATAACTAATAACAGATCAGCGATTTTTGGATGATTTCTAATCTTAATGCCCGTAACAATCACGAGGTCCTAGGCTTAGGTCCTGGGTTCAAATCCTAGTTCGGACGAAATGAAGTTTGTTCGGAGTCTGGAATTACGCCCGGTAAATGACACAGGCTCGCCCCCGATTACATGGGACCAGGGACCTAACATCGTTGGCGAACAGTGGGTGTACAAAGTGCACCTCTACGATCCCCGTTTGGGGAATATAGGCGTAACGGTGTTTATCTTAATATACTTATCATATCAGTACCAACATGTACCGCCTAGTGAGTAGCAAAATAGATACCTATACGTAGCGGGAGTACCTACCTACGTGTGATGTACGTGTGTGTAGTAATGTTATATCATCAGCGAAATGCTACCTATAATAATAACGAGATATGCGCGTATTTGTCAACAGGCCGCATAATGTTATTATATCGTTTACAAAACAATGAAAGCGCCGGGTCATCATCACGCATTGGCAACGTAGCAACGCGACGATTATGTTAGTCATTGTATTTTAGCAGACTTAAAAAAAAGAAGGTTCTACAATTGTCTGTATAGGTTGTGGTTTATACCTTCAAGAGAAAAAAAGTTGCCCCTCACTTGAATTACTCCTGCGTCACGACGCAGGAGTAATTCAAGCGTCCGGGCACGTGGGTATCGAATGCGTGACTACTCTAGTGATCAGAGCGGCCTACTAACTATTTAACCAACCCGCGTAGTAAAGCGTCATGGACTTTGACAAGACACGATTTTTCCGAAGTCGCATTATTTATTATTATACAATTGTAGCAATGTTCTCAGGTGTCCAACGGATCGTTAATAGTTGCATAGGTACCATACAGTCTTGAATTATATAATTGCGACAAACTTTACCTACGTACAAAAAATAGGTAATCATTGGCTTCCATCAAGTTAAGAATCGAATTCTGGTGAGCTGCCATTATACAGTGAGAATTTACTTAATATTTTGCAGATCCCCACAGCTCACTGGATGGTCGCGGGTTTGACTCCCAAGCAGGGTTAATCTGGGAATAATATTTTCCTTGGTCGATGTGTTGATTTTTTCCTCAATACACTTTAGTTTAAAAATCAATAGTATACACGACAGGCGATTTTAAATTATTTTATTCGGAAAAGTTCATTACAATGCGACTTTTATTGACGAATATAATAATGATCTAAAACGGTCCGGACTCAGACGCATGCCGTTTCAAAAAAGAAAGCCATACATTCCTTAAACCAGTTTTAGCAAAATCAACGCTAACTTTGGATCTGATTAAGTTTTGAATTTCAACAAAGGTAATCCGTCATTTTTTATCTTTTGTGTATTCTTTAGATTTAGGCAAGTTATCACAACTTAGGTATCCAATCAGCCGATTATATTTTAAATAGTTCCCAAATGAATAACTTGGATTTAAAATATTTAAACTTGGTTATAATTATTAAAAGAAGTGATGGCCTAGTGGTAAGACCGTTGGACTGCAAGTCAGAAGTCTCAGGTTTAAACCCAGGCACGCACTTCTGTCTTTTAGAAAGCATGTGCGTATTATAAATTAACTATCATTTGCTTTAACGGTGAAGGAAAACCTCGTGTGGAAACCTGGATGCCTAACGGTTTCTCGAAGGTGTATGAAATTCGCCAACCCGCACTGGGCCAGCGTGGTGGACTTGGTCCACCAAGCTTGCCCGGTGTGGGTTGGTGAACTTCACACTCCCTGAACCCTCGAACCCTCTCAGTTTGAGAGAAGGCCCGTGCCCAACGGTGGGACAGTTTCTTAACAGGGCTAATATTACTATTATTATGCTTATTAAACTCGCAATTATTTAGTTTACGATTTTTTCCAAAATAATACAATTATTAACGGGTCACGAGATTTGCAGTATTCTTTTTAAAAAGACTCGCTCCTGTTTTACGGAATTAAATTATAATTAATATACCTCCAAAATCAAAGTTATCGTTAAATTAAAAAAAATGCGTTAATTGGGCTATCATAATTAAGTATAATTTTACAAAACTTTCTGTTTTATTAGTTGACAATCGGCCGTGATCTGTCGGGATAATCGTGCAGACGGCAGTATCAGTACGAATAATTTTACAAAGGTCCAGTTTACAATGTCAGTAAGTTACAATAAGAAAATAAAATCCTGCTCCCACAGGAACAAATATCTAAGATACCCCTCCACGTATATTAGGAAAAATAAAACTTAAAAAGGTAAAATGGATTGTCGAAAAGCTCGAATTGATGCTAATGATACTAAGTAATATGTGAAATACATGAAATCCACTGACCTTTCCACCAGCTGTAGCGTATGTATTTTGATGACCAGCGAGCCTCCTCCGCGGGGTGAGTGCGCGCGGCCAACTGATTGCGCGCGCGGCGCGGCGGCCTGCGCGCACCCGCACCTCACTCCGCTTACCGTGGCCGGAACTTCGTCATGTTACATGAAAAGCTAAGCTGGGTTAGTTGTCGATTAGTTGTTGATTTGCACGAATTGTGCGAATCGCCACCTTTTTCTTTAATGGTTGATTCGCACGTATACAATATATTTCGTGCGAATCGTCATCTTCAAAAATATATAAGTAGGCTATAAGCACACTTTATATTAAAAAAATATTTGGAAGAAAAGTACAGTAAAGTATAAAAATTTATTAAAATTGTTAGCGACTTGATGAATACAGTTGCCAGATTTGATACATTTCACTAATATAGTTTAAATCACAATTTTACTATTAATTATTTAGAAAAGTAAATTCAATTAATCTACTAAACCTAGCTGCTTGGACAAAAAAATCCAATTTGTTTTTTCCATTATCATGACTAGTCGAACAACATGTTTACGAAGTTCATGTTCCACATAGAACTGCAGGTTAATAATATTATTAAATGACCCCCATGCATTAGGATCCATAGGTCGCTCCATGGATACGTTTTCCTTCTCTTCAATTCACCTATTTAGGAATTGAGGAAAAATAAATTTTTTGTGTCATTTACATATTTCTATGCCATTAAAAATCTAAGTACCATCATAACAGACTAGGAGGTATTTGGTCGTGAATGATGTACTCGTAAAATATGGATGGGTAAATTATAACGAAATCCGTTTTTAAAGTAACAGGATATCATAACAGTACAGATGTTCTTCTTCAACAGTAGAGATTCTCTTCTCCAGGATTCTGGGTACGCATTGTATTGTCATTGAAGTACCTACATCACATTTGAGCTTAAACGGATGCTAGCAAGTGTTTGAAACAATCACTACAATACAAATTACAATGAACAAATGAAGTCAGATAAAAGTTTTAAAAATACCAAAATCCGATGCATTGTAACGTGTTCAGAGTCGGTCAATGACAAACTTAACCGAATGCTAAATTATTTTATTACATGTTTATATAGGTTTAAATACTATTGGTGATTTTCGCTTTTCTTGTTAATGTCGCTATAAATAAAATCTTATTTTAATGTTTTATAATACATTTATACGTACGTACGTATTATAATGCATTCCCTTCCTTGATCGACTGTACTTTTATTTTTTTCTTATTTGAAATAGAATGTGTGCGAATGGCCTACTTACATAATTCTAAAGGTGTCTACGATACGTACGAAAAAAAATCGCCTTTGTGCGAATCGACTACTATAAAATTATTAATTTTTAAAGGTTTCGATTCGCACGATTCATGCGAGTAAAATTCGAGCGACTCGACAACTAAGCCGAAAAGCTTTAATATAGTGCACTAACACGCTGAATAAAACTATGAAGTCCGCAGAGATGCTTATGCGTTTATTATTCCTTGGCCGGCCAAAAAGTAATAACTAGTGTCTAATGCCCGACCGAACCTAGTTTTTACAGCCGAAATCGAAAACGAATTTCGGTCTGTGTCTTAGTTTCGGCCGAAACCGAAACTTCCTTTGTAGGAAATTATTTTTTTTAAATTTTAAATTTGTTGTGCCACATGCACTTTTTTAGTTTTTTTTTACAATGTAAGGTGTTCTACAAATAAGCAGTTAAATCATGCTATCTTACTGCGCGTTTTGTGTTCGAATTCATATTTTTTATTGAATAAGATAAAAAACATCAGTTGGAAACATGGTCTCTAGACTCTATGTATATCATGAGAATAGCAAAGGGCATATGAAGAGGTTCTTCTTCAAATCGTTTAAAACGTTATCAAATATTACGCAACCAATATATGGGGCCGCAGCTTTGTCGTAATGAGCTACTTAAAAACCTAAAGCCAAATTTTGCCTTCGTTGTTAGAAGCATGTTCGCCACAATAGTGCATTTTCGTAACATTGGTTGTTAGTCAAAACACAATTACCTATCATAGTTCGTGCAACATAATCACTGACCAGTGATACGTGTTTATGTCATAGATGCAGTTAATTTTTTAGAAATCAATATTTTCAATAATATTGACTGCACACTACAAAATGAACATCGTACGACAGCTAACACGGGCGTGGGCGACGTATGAGCCTAAAAGGCATGTCGATTTTAAATAGATTTTTACCAGTAAAATAATCAATCGATTCAATAACTTCTTGCATAGGACAGATTCACGTTATAGTGCGACAAGGATCTTTTGGCTCATGGATGACATTGACATTAGTGTAAAATTAGGGTTAACATTTATTAAAATTCTCCTACTGCTAAGGAGATATTTTAACAGGTGGGTCTGCACGGTTACTAATTAAAAAAAGAACTTGGGTAAATTTCATACCAAACGACAACTCTCTCATGTAGTCACATTTTACTTGATAACAGCGTTAGTTCCGATTTTGGCCGCGAGCCAAAAGTTCCTTGTCGGACTGTACCTACAATGATAAATTCTTCGTTCTAATTAAAAAAGGTCCTTTTAAACAAGTTTTTACTGCGAAATTAGGACGGAAACATTTTGCTTTGTTGAGGAGTTCCTATGGCCACCTTTTGGGTCAAACACTAATCTAGTTTTAAAAACTGATATTTGTACTAAAACGTCAGTTTTAAAACTAGATTCACGATTGGTTAACGTTCTGTAATACGGGCATAAGTGTCCGACCTAAGTGTACCCAGCAGTGGGTCGCGATCCATACTTTGGAAAATATTGGTCTATTTATTTATAATACTTACAGTCTACATTATTTTGTTAGTTTCTTATCAAAATTATTATAAATTACCAGGGCAATCTCATCTCTAGATTTTGTATCTCTTTTTTTTTTAAAAAAACCGTAGCCCCACACTCCTGTATCGTAGGTGCGTTTACAAACATGAAAATTCACATACACAAATACCCAGACCGGAACAAATAATAGTGGATCACACAAAGATTTGTCCCGTGCGGGAATCGAACCCGCGACTATTAGACAGTGGGCGGAGCAGCTTAAGCTCTTTACCGCTGCGCTAAATCCTCCGTCTTGTTAGAGCCCAAGAGGGCATATAGTAATTTACTGTACTATTTAACACCAACAAAATTGTAACCTAAAGATGGCAAATAAACGTATTGAGTATTGTTTTTTTACCACTTTATATTTAAGAACTTATAACAGAGCAAGGGCCTCTCGATAGAATTTGATACGAGCCTCGCGCTAGCTCAATCTGGCACTGTTAACGTGTAAACGTGTTGTTATCGTTTCTCCTCGCTTCTAAGAATATTTAGTAGGTACTTAAAGAGTATCCACCATTGCTTTACTTCGTGACTCCTTTGACATTTTTATCACATCAAAAGTTCCCATGATTCTACTCATAAAAACCTTTTTTAGAAAAGGGAAGTCGGTGCCGGTTAGTGTAGTCGGTTCCTGGGCACCGACTTCAAATATTTATTTGTAGGCTCTTTAAAGTCGGTTTACCCTTTTTTTAAATTCTTATTTTACAATTTTAAGTGATTTATTATAAATATTTATATACGTATAATATATTATTCTGCTTACTTGTACAGTAAGGTACCTACTAAACGCAACGAAAAAAGAATAATAAAAACCAGTTCATAAATAAATACGTTATTAAAAAGAACAGACGAAATGTAAACCTCGTCCTTTTTCGAAGTCATTTAATATTCCGATAAGTTTTATGGTAGGTTACGTATAGGATTAACACAATACTTATTAATTAACTCAATCTACAGATTCGTATTAAGGAGTTCCCTGGTGTTTCGTTGAAGTCCAAGGTCTAATACCAATGAAATTAAAATGGGGCTACCTTGAAGCTATACTAAACCCAATACAAAAATAAATCATTAAAATCGGCTCATAATTGACGGAAATATCGGTGAACATACATACAGACGAACATAAAACCTCCTCCTTTTTAAAGTCTGTTAAAAAGGCATTCGATTTTTGAGGAATTGAATAGCGCGTGACCATAAATATATCTATTAAGTCAGTAATTGCAAAAAGAAACACATTTACATTAACTAGAGGATGAATAAAATGCTCTACCTAAACGAACGACGAACGAGAAGAATTTGTCTTAAAAAATATTTTGTAAACCACTCAAATGCCCTTACTTTATACACAAACACTTCATAAGGGAAAAATCTGATTATTAATAATATCAGTCCTGTTAATAAGACTATACTGTCCCATCGTTGGGCACGGGCCTCCTCTCAGACTGAGAGGGTTTAGACCATAGTCCACCACGCTAGCCCAGTGCGAGTTGGCGAACTTCATACACCTTCGAGATACTCTCAGGCATGCAGGTTTCCTCACGATGTTTTCCTTCACCGTTAGTGATTATTAATTTTTAATACGCACATGCTTTCAAACGGACAGAGGTGCGTGCCTGGGTTTGAACCCGAGAACTGACTTTGCAGTGCAACGGTTTAACCACTAGGCTATCACTGCTGTATCAAATCTGATTATTAATTATTTTATTTCCTAGCCTGTTTGACTGTCCCACTCGTAAGCAATAGCCCTTTCCTTAATACTTTCACAGCTGCCGATCTATTGCTATTTCAAGCCACGAAGTACCCGCAAAGGTGTTCTAATCGTCGGCACACCTTTTTCTAGGTCGACCTCGTCGTCTGCGACCCTCACTTAAAATCCAATTGGTGATGGCGTTTGCCCCCACTATGCGAGTCCATGCGTGCTACGTGGCCAGCCCACTCCCACTTTAGCTTTGCAAATTTCATACTTACATCTGTAATGCGGGTAATGGAACACGGAGTGGTGCTTGTGATGTGGTCAATCCGTTTGACACCTAACATACTGCGTTCCATAGCTCTCTGGCAAATCTTAAGTTTGGACTTCTGTTGCTCGGTTAATGACCCCGTTTGAGCACTGTAGGTTAGGATGGGCAAAATACACATGTCGACGCGTCGACGTTTTAAGGATACCGGATGGTCGCCCTTCATTAAATCCCTCATGGACCAGTAGCCTTTTCTTGCCTATTCTTAAACGAGACTATCTGGCCTAAGTACATATGCTCGTCGACATCTAACTCGACTCTACGTTTTATGCTATTGGTCATCAAATTGCGTTTTTGATCTGTTCATAGACAGTCCAAACTCAAGACTTGCCGTGGTCAGGTCTTGGAGCATATGCTGAAGTTCAGACTCTGATGAAGAAAAAGAACAATGTCATCTGCAAAGCAAAGGTTTGTGAGCTGTGTGTGATTTACAGTAATGCCTCGTCAAAGCAAAGATTCCAGTAGCTTTTTATATATTTAGTAAATAGTTTCGGCGATAGTGAGTCACCTTGCTCGAGTCCTCGTTCTATCGTAAATTTCGGACCGAATACATGTAATTTAAGATTTGCCGTACTGTTTTGTAATATGGCTTGGATGATATTGGTGTAGCAAGTATTATTATCTTGGTTTTCTAAAGCGTTCAAGACAGAACTATGTGATATGCTATCAAAAACCTTGGAATAGTTCACAACTGCAAGATAAAGGGGTTTATTAAATTTTATCGATTTTTCTATTATTTGGTTTACCGCATGAAGGTGGTCAGTGGTGGAGATGTGGGGGCGGAAGTCAGCTTGTTCAGGAGGTTGATGAGCATCAAGGGTTGGAGTCATTCTACTTTCGATGAGTTTCATAAATAATTTATACAAATACGAGAAGAGACCTATCGGCCTATAATTGGGTTTTTGAAAATTTATTATTTATATATGGAAAGATCATCTATAAGTTTTATAACAAAACTATATTTTTTTTCGCAATAATTCAAAAGTTAGCGCAAATTAAAAATTAATTTTTGAATCCAGTACCGAAGACACGCCGACAGCTCCCGAACAAACCCGAGCCTGTGTGACGTCATAATGTTAGTTTTCACTCATTGCAGTTAACATAGAAATAACAAGTACAGTGTTTTGATCTATTTATATTGAAAATGTCGAACCTCAAAAGTTATCGTTCTTGTTTTGTACCATTATGAACGAATACTACAAAAACAACTCGTGACAAAATGTTTTTAAATGTTCCCCAACATGACAAACGTCGAAATAAATGGTTTCAAGCAGTGCACCGTGATAGTCCCAAAACAAAATCGTTTTTTTTTTGTTGTGAAGATCATTTCGATGTAAGTATTTCTTAACACCATTGTTATTAATTATTATTTATCTAAGCATACAAATCAAATAATTATTATATACTTCTTATTACCACACATAGCTAATCGGAACCAACTAACAACTCGTTTTTAGCAATAAATTTCCAATATATTTTTCTAGCCGTAAACGCTGTACTGTTATTAAATAGCTATAACATTATGACGTCACAACTATGGTGACCAATCATAGCGCGTTTATAGTCACCTGATTTTTTTTAATTTTTATAAATTTTTTTTTTTAATTTTTTTGCAATAAATATCAATATTATTAATAATAAAGTTTAAAATACAAAAAAAAAGTCATTGATATTTTTTTTTCCAAAATCCCAATTGGCTAAGTCCGATTTGTCGCCTTTTTTGTAAAGAAGAATTATGTTAGAGTGACACAGGACTTTCTTTATTTTATCAGAATCGAATGAGGGTATAGAATATGGACAGGAATAAGCAATTTGTCTGTATTGTTGGTTAGGTTTGCTATAGTTTCTGTATAAAATGTAGTGGCGATATCTATATTCTTTTCAGATTTACCATGATTTATGGCAGAATCGTCTTTTAAATTTGTGATGATCGTTTTTCCTTTATTTATCCCTTGTTTTGTAATCCGAAGTGATGTATTTGTTACTAAAGCTGTTTTTACTAGGTGGGTATTAAAATTGCGGATGTCTTATCTTATTCTCTTTACTAATTTATCAATATATGATAGCGAGAGCTGGGTATGTTGTAAGAAGGAGAATGAAAGTAGGATAAATATAAATGCAGTGTAAAGCGTGTAGGTATGGAAGATAGATAGATAGATGGTATAAAGATGAGAAAGGGTATGTTCCGCTGGTTCGGGCATACAAAAAGAATTTCGGAAGGATGACAAAACAGATATACAATGAGAAAGTGGAATGATGTAAGTACCGGGGAAGACCTAGACTATTGACCATGACGAAATAGATAGAATATATATTATATATTTTCGTATGTGTGTGAATGATCTACGCTGTTGGCCGCGGGGGCCTTTACAGCTTCACCGGATAAATTAAATATTCGTAACCGGCATGCGTGTATGAGACGAACTAAGAGAGTGGAAGAAGCCAGGGAGGTCTGTATTGAAAGAATCTGTTGTGAGATAAATATAAAAAATGAATTACCTTAGATGAATGACTTATTTACCTGTAACATCGCGCGCGCGAAAACTGCATAAAATTTATATACCCATAAGGTAGATAAAATGTCGCACGCGCACGCACATATTGTTAAAGGAGCGTGCCACGGGACGGTACTGATTGCGTCATGATGAAATTATTCCGTATATCTATCTATCTATCTATAACCTCACGCCAGATCCCTTGCGGGGTAGGCAGAGAGCAGTGTTGGGCAAAAATCAATTGATTAAACAATTGACAATTAACAATTGATCAATTGTAATTGCAGTGTTATGCAATTAACAATTGATCAACTGTAATTGCAATGTTTTGCAATTAACAATTGATTAATTGTAATTGCAAAACATTGCAATTACAATTGATCAATTGTTAATCGTTTTATGCACATTTACGATTAAACAATTAACAATTAATCATCAAAATCTCCGCGCAATGTAGGTGTTAAAAGCACACTTAACGTTGGCGCAATGTGGGAGTGTATAATGTACACTTCTGTCTGGTGTTGTAAGGCTTGAATCGGTAGTATGATGCTTGAGTGAAAACTTGTCTTCTAAAAAAACTCAAGACAAAACAAGATATTATCATCTATGAGATTTTAGGGGATGGTGATAACTAAAATGTCGTTAATTTTTGGATCAAAGATGGCGGTTGCGACTTCTTATGAATAATCAATATGGGCATCGTTTTTAGGATTTAGGAGTATGCTGATTACGAATATGGGTTGATTACGAACAAATTAAACACTATATTCGTTATCAGCATCTCCTAAAACCCCAAAAATGATATCCATATTAATTTAACACCAATATCAATCTACTTGTACTTGTCAGTATCAATCTAACCAGCCTAAACACGAGGAGTTTTGTCCAGTTCACATGTTTCTATGGCCACCTTCCAACTTCATCATCAGACCAACCCCATGGTACCATATTATTGTATTGTTACCGAACTTACATACGTATGCCAATTTCAGCTGATTCGGATACCGTAAGAGCTTGAAAAAAAAATCAGAAGAGTTGAACTGGAAGGACAGACAGACATATGAACAGTGAAAGTTAAATAAAAGCTTGTAAAAAATTAAGTATTTCTATTTTGTCCATATAAGAATTGAATATTTTACAAGTTCCAGTTCCATATAAAAGCATTCGAAATTCGTTCAATACATTGCACCCCTCTAACAATCCCCCGTGCTATCAAAATGTTTGTTTATAAATAAGTACCTAAACTTTAAAGAAACGCGCGCGCGCATATCGCCTTTCGGCAGCGGCACGAACCGACAAGTGCGCGCGCGTCAGTAGTAGGGTTGCCACCTATTATTTGAGCAAATAAAGTACATTGGTTTTTAAAGGAAGGCAAAAAAGTACATTGTATCTAAATAAAGTATTATTTATTTCACTTTACTATTTTGTTCAAAAACATATGTTTTATTTCTTTTATAACCTTTCAATCACTATTATCACTGCTAAACACCTTCACAGCATGTTAACAGTCTATGATAACTTAAATAGATTGGAGAAAGAATTTAAAAGTGCTTATAGTATTTACTATTTTTTTTAAGTTAGAGAAGTTGTACATGTAACAATTTTTTTTCTGAAATCTAGCTTACCATATATTCGGATTCTAACACCAGACATCATCCACTTTGCTATTAATGCGATCAATTATTTTCTTTTTAATGATTTATGTAAAATGAAGTCGACGGACGATTTAGCGCAGTGGTTAAGAGCTTAAGCCGCTCTGCCCACTGCGTCTAATGGTCGCGGGTTCGAGTCCCGCACGGGACAAATCTTTGTGTGATCCACAATTATTTGTTCCGGTCTGGGTATTTGTGTACGTGAATTTTCATGTTTGTAAACGCACCCACGACACAGGAATAAATCCTAGTGTGGGGCTATGTTTTTAAAAAAAAAAAAAAAATCTTAAAAAATCAAATTTCGCGTACTTTACAGTTCTCATAAAGTACGAATTATACTTACCCTAAATAACGTACAATACGTACTTTATAATAAACTATGGGTGGCAACCCTAGTTACTCGTCATCTTTCGGCACCGACACGAGCCGACAACGTGCACGTGCGTAGGTAGGTAAAGACGGTCGGTAGTGCCAAAGTACCTATGTATCCAGTAACTCATCTAAGCCGTTTTAGTGGCATAATTACCTACACTCCCATCAGAACGCTGTTAAGTTTAGCACCTTATTTGGATTTATTTTTTGTCATTTATTAAAACTAATCTACTGCAGACCACTGCAGTGCAATAACTGCAGTGCGAAAAAATACAGGTTTATAACCATATAAGCCTGTATTTTTTCGATATGAGTGCAGAGTTATACAATTTAACATAGACATTGTGTAATAACAAAATAATGAAAACGTTTATGATTTTAATTTTTATGCTCAAGAATATATTATTTACTTTTTTTGCAAATTGTTTCTAGAAACACGTTTTACGAATAAGTATTCTTAAATCTCATTCCTATTGAGAGTTTTTATTATAGATTACTCGGAAATTGTATATAAGCATACATGTTAAAAACCACATGAGTTACTAAATATCAATTTGGCGATTCGAGTGGCCATTATTTTAATTCTAATAATAGATACATATTGAGAAACCATACAAGCCCTTATGTATCGATTTTGATAGCAATAAGCAAATAGCGATGTAGTAACTAATAAGGAAAAGTTTAGAGAGATAAATATTCTAACTGTTACATCACAATTTACATATGAAAATCTTCTATATGTTAAAAAAAATATCAGTCATTTTGAAAAATATAGCGACATTCATCATGTAAATACATGGAACAAAGATGATCTTATTGTACATTCCACTCGTCTCCACAGAATTAGTAATTCTTTCATGGGGCAATGTATACGCTTCTACAACAAATTACCCATAGATATCCGAAACATGCCTATCAATAAGTTTAAGAAGGCAATTAAAACTAGACTCTGTAAGAAAGGGTATTATAAAATTTCGGAATATCTTGACGATAAAACAGATTGGGGTTGAACAGCTCCTCAATCAGCAACATTTATAAATGATGTATAATACATTTTTTTTTTAAAACAAAAAAATGGTTATCGGAAAGGCCAAACAAATTTAATTAAAAGACTAGCCCGCTGAGTTTCTCGCCGGATCTTCTCAGTGGAGGCCGCGTTCCGATCCGGTGGTAGATGTAAATGTATGTAGATGTAAATGTAATAATTTTGACGTTTGTAAGTGCTTATGTATTGGCCTATACAAATAAATGATTTTTGACTTTGACTTGACTTTAAGCTTAAAGTGGTCATTTTATTCTAAATATCAAGGCACCAAAAGACAAAATTTTTAAATTTGCATTAATTTTCTATCTATCTATATTGTCACGCCAGATCCCTTGTGGGGTAGGCAGAGAGTAAAGAGTTCGAACAGGTTATTTCTTCACAGAACTTTCTAATGTTAGTTGTTAAAAAAGCGTCCGTCTCGGACGTGCATGCCACCGCGGCTTATTACATGCGGAAAACTATCGAGAAGGCGTGTAGAGCGCGCGTCTGTGTGCGTGAGTTTGATTCGGACCTTCGACTTCGGATTCGAAGTACTAAGATGTTTTACTGTATTATAGTACACTGTGGTAGGGCACACCACATACCCCGCGCACTGAGACCCCGCGTGTCACGAAAATACTGTCATAACTTTTTTTCGGAGGGCAAAGTATCGCCAACATTTTGACACGATCCCACTTCAGAGTACTTTTGTGTGTACTTATAGTAGTAGGTATTTAAACTTACGAATTTTGACAAACAGAGAGTGAGTGTGAATCGTGCGGACACAGGAATATTGTAGGGACTTGAATTCATTTCTATTAAGTATATTCGCATATTTCAACGAATATTTCCACACTTTTTGGATATTATAGTCATTATGGATGAAAAGGAATATAGTTATATGTTAGATAACACGTCGGATACAGACATCAATGAACAGTTAGATCGAGATGGGCAGTCTTCAGGGCCGAGCTCAATCACGTCAATATCTTTACCCCCGCGTCTTGCACTTGCACATATAATCTGAGCTCTGTGTACTAAATACTCGCCTTTCACTACTAAAATCAGAGGATTCGACAACTGTACGTCCAATTTTCTGAGTCACCTCAAACGGAAACATGGATAAGATTGTGTAAATGAATATAAAAGATACATAAAAACAAAGACAAATAATAAAAAAGGTGTAAAAATTCCAAAAAATAATACCGGTAAGGGGCTTAAGAAAAGTTGAAGAGGTCCAGCCACACAAGAAAATATTGCACAAAATATGATAAACTATAAACCCCAAAAATGGAACCCATATCGATAACCCATAACTCCAAAAGTCGCGTCCGCCATCTTGGTTCCAAAAGTTAACGCGATATTCGTTATCAGCATCCCCTAAAACCCCGAAATCGATACCCATATCGATTTTCATAAAAAGCCGCGTCCGCCATCCCGGATTTTAAAATTATCGGTATATTTGTTATCAGCATTCCCTAAACCCTGAAATCGATACCCATATAGATTTTCATAAAAAGTTGCGTCCACCATCTTGGATCCAGAAACTAACGCCATATTCGTAATCAGCATCCCCTAAAACTTCGAAATCGTTACCCATATTGATTTACATAAAAAGTCGCGACCGCCATCTTGGATTTTAAAATTAACTTTATATTTGTTATCAGCATCCCCTAAAACCCCAAAGTCCATACCCATATTGATTTTCATAAAAAGTCGCGGCCGCCATCTTGGAGTTTAAAATTAATATTATTTTCGTTATCAACATCCCTCAAAACCATAAAAGTGACACGCATATTGATTTTGTTACAAAAGTCACGTCCGCCATCTTAGATCCAGAAATTAACGTCATATTCGTAAACAGTATGCCCTAATATCGCAAATGTGACACCTATATTGATTTAACTGCAAAAGTCGTGACCGACATCTTAGATCCAAAAATTCACGCCATATTCGCAATCATTATTCCGGAAACCTCAAAAGTGACACCCATTTTACTTCAAAAGTCACGTCCGCCATCTTGGATGTGTTTAAAATATATTCTGTCCTGTGTTTAATTGTTAATTGTTTAATCGTAAACATGCAAAAAACGATTAACAATTGATCAATGGTAATTGCAACGTTTTACAATTACCATTGATCAATTGTTAATTGTGAAAACCTACAATTAACAATTAATTTTTCAATCGTCAATTGCAATTGATTTTTTCTGCGATTGAAATTTCAATTGTTTGATCCTACAATTGAACAATTAAACAATTAGTGCCCAACACTGGCAGAGAGTACAGAGTTCCAACAGGTTCTTTCCTTACATACCTCTCTGGCTTCCTCGACTCTCATAGTTCGTCTCATACACGCTCGCCGGTTACGGAGACTCTTGACTTTTCCATCAGATAAGACTCGGTTTATTTGGTTGTAGTAAGATAGTCTAGGTCTTCCCCGGTACCTGCATCCTTCCACTTTCACATTGTATATCTGTTTTGTCATTCTTTCCTCTGGCATTCTTTCTATATGCCCGAACCAACGGAGCAAGCCCTTTCTCATCTTTTATTCCGTATATTAACCAGTTTACCATTTTTTTCTTCTTAAGATAACAGATAGGGTTATTGAAATAAAAGTCACAGCGTGTTACAAAAAGTACATCTCTATTACAGAGGGCAGCACGTCTCCGCCGCCGGGGCTGCGCCACAGAGCCCCGGCCGCTTCGCAGACTGCACTTGACAAATTTTACTGAACAAAAACCAGTTCATCACAAATTTTATACTCCATACGTTCATTCTGATAATTCTTCAGTTTATAAATAAAATTGACCACATCAAATACAATTGAAGCAATCAATAACAGTTTGAAAAATGAGCAATAAATCAAAATATTATTTATCACCTTTAAGACACGATAAGTTTAATAGATGATAAGAATACAATTTAATTGTAACAAGAATACGATATGGAGTCTAAAGTTTGCTAAAAGATAGAGTATCCTTACTTGCAACGGTGTCGAAACGTCACAGCAAATGTTTTACCAAACGCTTGCAAGTGAAGGCGTCTGTTTGGAACGGGCCTGCCCGCTCGCGGCTGGGACCGACATCAGTTTAGCGGAAACTATCTACTCTCACATAGGGATGCTGCAGGATACGGAACTACCACAAATAACGCAGTGTCATCATAGGAGGATGCCATCTCGCTCACGCCGAATATTTATCAGAAAAGGAAGAACACGGCCACACCTTCTCTTGATGACTGCACGTAACGTAACCACTCTGTTTCGTGTGATCCTCTGATAATTTCAAGGTATGAGAATAATTGGAACGCGTGGTCATTTGTGTCATGTAATTGCGTATACAGTTCGGAACATGATATTTTGCCGACACACCACACACAACAATATAGCTAAGTATACACCACTTAAAACTATGACCAGTTAAGCCTTCGGTATATTATACCAATGGAATAGTGTGGCGCAAGTTTTTCCAGCTGGAAGTATCGTACTTTTTAAAGACGAATAATAGGACTGTTAGTAGCTTAATTAAGTTTCGCTGTACAATGTAAAATGTATGATAGGTACTGTTTAAACACTAATAATATAAGAATAGTCAATCAAATTATTCAAAATGTGTCTGAATATGTATCTCATCCAAGATGTAGTTGTCGGAGTCGTAGAGATGCATGCGGCTACGGCTGGAAAACTCCTAACACTCCTATCGCTTGTCCGTAAAGTAAAACAGGACTCCAATTCTACAAATAAAACTTCGGTAAAACTGAGTCTTAACCGCCGCCGAACAACAGCATTGACCTGTCACCGAATGCTTTTAGAATACCAAAACGGAAGACGGTTAAAATTCGATTATATCGGAATTTTATTAGAATTAGGGAGCAGGTCGACATTATTGCAGCACCCCTATGAGGGCGAAATAGGCAAAGACATCATCGTGACGAGCGTAGATACAAAAGATAGTTTTACGTGTATATTGTGGACTAGCAGTCTCTTACTGGAAGATGAATGGTACTGTGGTTGTGGTTTGGGAGATTTTTTGAGGCTCCAAACGCTTCACGTAGTGGGATGGGTTAAAGTCTTTTTGTGGGACCAATCCCATGCGTAAGCTGACAACAAAAGAATATCTAATGCTCGGAAGTGATTTTTGTTATTACATTTTAATATGAATAGATTCCGGAAGGTAGCCTTGTTCATAAACAATTACCAACATCGATTAAAGAAAGATCTAAAAAGAATTATGGACTCAAAATCTCTCTTACAAGTCACTCCGCAACGCGAAGGGAGCTAACGTACTACAAACACGATGTCCGTCCTCTGCGTCAGGAGACGAGGCTTCTCAAGTTATTTACAATAAATAAGTACAACGAATTTCGCACAGAACGCGGACACACACGGCGGGGCCTCGCACACCGAATCATTGGTTCTACATCGAGGCTTAGACAGAGCAAGCCTCTTGCAGGTACAAATATACAGCCTCACGAATTAAAATGTCGCTCGTTTACTGAATGTTGCGCCTGAAGGTTGTACCATACGCTATCCCTAAGACTCTATTCTCATATTTCGCTAAATCTTATAGACATAGCCAATGTATGTCAAGTGCGATACGCGCCCTAGTAGCCATCTAGCGCAGTATGTTACCGTGTTTGTTTTAGTGTCCAACAATGAGGATCTTACGGATAGATTTGTATTACCAATATTTTAATTATTAAATGCAGGTATTTGTTTGAGTAAGGCATTTTTTTTTAATTCCGATCGTAAAGTTTTACCATACCGTCTGTGGTTTACACCGCCGGTATCGTTGCATCCGTGTTTTATATATTATATCTCATGGTGTTTTGGTGCGCAACGACCCTCAGACACATCCTGCATCGCACTATAATTACGTGCTGTAGCAGATCAGCGCGGCGGTGCGCGGTGCCCCGCCGTGTTTACAATTCCAATAAAAAAAACTAGTAAGTTATGTTATACGAATTAGTAATTAGGTTAAAAAAGACAAAAATCTAAATAAAAAATACAGTCACTGCCATTTTTAGTATTTTTCTCCAACTAAATATTATTAATAGTAGAATATAATACAGTTCCGAATCGTTTACGGTGCCGGTACGCAGTGGCGCGCTGACTACATAAAATGACGCCATGAAGGATGTTTGGCTTTGAATCGAGATATTATTTAACAATATTATTTTAATGTACTTTATGGCTCAAACTATGCTCGGGGGCGTTGATGAAAATAAACTTTCAATAGAAACCAGAGCTACATTTGGCCTCGGCTATCTTGTCCGGTGAAGCTGTGCAGGCGCCGCGCCGTAGATCCCAGATCATTCACAAACACACACGCCTTGGCCACATAAGCATTTAATCATTTTCGTATTATGATTGCTGTATTATGCTACTCGACATTGACAAAATGTCTCAATTATCAATATAGAAGAAACAGTTAGACCGCGTCATATGTGACGGATCTGTCGGCGGAGGCGTGCGCCCTGCGCGGCCGGCACCAGTCACATAATTACCTCAATACAGACCTAAGTAAATGCATAAGAACATCTGCATCAATATATTTTATTGCAAACCGACATATAACATACACTTTAAATACAAAATACGTTATTTATAATTCTGGAAATATTTTTTGGAGCTAATCTAGAATTTACGTTTCCATCGAAGTTGCAAAGTGCGGGGGCGCCGCCTTAGAAATAAAACCTAATAACTATTTACACTCATACCTAATTTTTTTTGTTATATTTATCGTTTTATTACTCGGACCTCTGTCCGTAGCGCGCGGCAAGTCGCGGCGACTAATTAAATTCAAAGCTAAGAAATTACCTCTTCAAATTGTGCGCCGCTTCGATTAGTTCATAACTGATGGTTTTACTGGAGGCGGTGACCACATTTAACAGCACGCTTCGACATCCAATTACCGAAAAGGAGACACATACTGGCAGGACTTAAAGCGTGTAATTAAATATGCCCAAAGACCGAGCACCAATTTCATTATTTCAAAGCGCCCAGCAGAGTGAACAAAACGTCAGTAACGTGCAGCGCTACGCACAGACGTCGCGTCTACACACTACAATTAAACGAAATTTGATCATTAGAAATACAATATACGTTCAGGTTTCAAATTAAACATTACAGTGCAAAGTTCGATAATTTTATTGATTAAAAAAATAACGTCTTATTACAACACAATTTAGTGGGCGCGGGTCGGCGCCGCCACGCGCGGAGCCGGCGCGTGCCGCGGGCCGCGTGCTGCGCCGCCGCCGAGCTCGAAGCTGCGCCGGGGCCCGGCACCGAGCTATGCCGGACCGGACGCTTCCGATACTCGCGCCAGGCACCCGTCGCCTGCGACGCGAGGTACGCGACGCAGCCCTACTGCACGCACTGCGTGTCGAGACTATTCGGTGTTTATGACGACCGACTGTTGTAAAAACTCTCGAGTCGGCGCTTAAAACGCTCGCGTCCTCTACGTACTTCAACGCTCGTGAGCGTCGACTCGGCGCTAAACGCTCGACCTCAGCGCTCATTTTTACAACACGACGACCGCACTGCGTCTCTGTGCAAACGTCTGTCACTCGACACGATCACTGCGAGTGTACCTTTAGTATCTTATTTTCATGGATCGGCACCACAAATGTGCTGAATAACCTTCGAAGAGTTACAACCGTGTCGGGTGTCCACGGAACGATTGAATACACTTTAATTATTGTTAAAGTATTTTTTGGCTAGTTCGACGACTAGGTTTCAGTTGACGGGCGGTACTGAGGTAATGGAGCTTTTTATGGCATGAACCGTTAACTTGTAAAAAGACGCGATGGCACGATTCGCATCATTTTTTTGGATCACTGGTAAAACTGAAGCGTGTAAATTCTCGGCCAAGTTTTAAGATAGAAGTACACGATACCATGTGTCGTATCGATTGAATTCTAGACGTGAGCGGCGGCGCGTGCGTGCGGCGGCGGGCGCGCGGCTCCGGCGGAGCGGGCCCGGTACCTATTATCCGCATAAATTAACTTAAATTCACATTTCGATCTCGAGTTATAAACAAAAACACATTATAGAAGCTTAATATATCTTACATAAGTAAAGACAAAATTCTATATCATCATCACTAGTCGTTAACTAGTAGTCCGGGACCGTAGACCTGGTTCGGCCGGCGCGGGCGGCGCGCAGCCCTCGCCGGCGATCGCGACAATCCATTTAACAAGTTACAATACGTTTTACTTGCGACTGATTCTGCACTCGCTAACGAGCCTATCCATATCCGACGATCCACACGCAATCCACTCGCCGGTTCATCATGAGCACTGAAACAGACCTATAATAAACCGCGTGGTGTGGACCGCGTGTGACCACCTGGATTACAATTAGCTCCCTCGCAAACCAGTTAGTAGAAAAGAAGATACGAAACGGGCCAGCGCGAGAATGTAAACTGCGGTAGTGAGCATGGAAAAGGACATGATCCGCCTAGACGAGTAAATTTACATGCCCGCGCTGCACATTTTCCTGTCTACTCTCCTGCATATAGCCGAAAGTGTGTGCTGAATGTAATCGAGGTGTAGGATTTTCGGCAGCGAGGCTGGCGAGGCTGGCGAGCCGCCCGCGGGCGTATGTTACAAAAAATATACAAAATAATGTAAACCACACAAACTGCCCGGCCGGCGAGCGAGCCGCACTCGCCAGCCAACATAAATTATGCCCTGTTTTTTCTTACATGTCTTATATTGTTACACCCTTATATAGTTTTCCATACAAGGGAGTAAATAAAATATAAGTACTTTAACAGTAATCGCATGGCGTATAGGAGTGGTAGTGAAGGAGTTAGGGTAAGCGGTACTATGTTACCTCTATATTCTCTCTGCCTGCACGACGACGGAGACAGAATATAGCATAATTTTCCCCTTTATATTAAAAAACTATATAAAGTTCATTTACAAAATTTAAAACAAGACAGCTAAGAAAACAGGGGACTCAAGCAATAATTATTAAGGACAGAACAACATTTCTGCATGAGGACTGATGATTAATATCCGTCGGCCGTACCGACTCTCATACACAAGTATTATCTGCACACGCTAGCGGGGGAGCGCAAAACTGAGTAACTTATACTGGGCATACTTTCCGCTCACCTGCGCGTGAAAATAATCGACATTAAATTGGACAGCGCAAAATGAAAAGAAGAATAAGAGATATAAATTAATAGCGTTTTAGTGAACGCCGCGTTTGTAGTCAATTTTTAAGTACAAAAAAAATTGTTTAAAAATTTAAAATCCTGTTTACATTCTCACGGCGCCCAATTTGTTAAGCATTGCCACGTCAGTGGGCTGGAAGTACGCTCAATATTAGGATCAATATGCGCTTTCACAGCTCGCAGCGCGTGTAATGTACAAATAGTGGTGTATCCGCCGACTGAATAAGCCTGGAAACTTCCTATAAGCCGTCCGCAGCATAAACGCACATGATGCTAAATGGCGGACTATTTAAAAGCTGCGTTACACTTAGGACATTTTATCATTTGAGGAAGTTGTGGAAACATTAATGTGTAATCGCGGGCAATGATGTTTTGACTAACGTCGCCTGCTGTACCGGCTGTGAAAGACTAATTGATAGTCGTGACGATCTTTTTTTTTGTTTGAAATTCCTAGTCGCTTATATGAATTTCCAGTATTCTTGTTCACTCTGCAGATACTTAGGGCGCAATTAGACGACAGCTGGCGTAGCGCAAACGTATCAACAGTACGAAAACTCCAGCGCAATGGGCGGACGGTTGTAGAGCCAATCGTAATATCTACCTAACTGTCCGCGCGGTTCATACCGCTGCTTCTAAACATTTGCAGAACGACAACAACCGTCTAACTGGTTGCGCCCTTATACAAGCACCTACTTTATTAATCATTTACATTATCCATACTATTAGCCGAATATATTTATGCAAATGGAAACCTAATCAGATTTTTTTTTATAAATCAAATGTCAACTATAATCTGTAACGAGGACTGTGCGTGACTTTTGATAGGACTAAACCAAAACAATATAGAGTTCGATTCACATAAATATCTCCGACTTACAATCACGTGTACTAACAAAGAAGGTGCACGATAGCGACGTAACTTTTGACTTTTATCAGAATTGACTCGATAATGTAGAAACAAATAAGTTTCTCCTACTTTACACTCGTCCCAGTCGCGCAGTGAGCAAGGAAGTCAATATGAAATAGAGTAGCGCGGCATTGAGACAGTCGCGCGACTTCCGCGTATACTTCCGTGGACGCTGCCGCGTGTGGGCTGAATGTAAACAAGGGGCGAGGGTGGTGGTGAGCCGCGGGGTTCTTAAACAATATTAACAAAAATGCTCGCGGCCGCCGCGCCCCGCTCGTCGCTCGGCACACTTCTCTCATTCACCGCAGCCACTGTGGCCAGCACATGCCGAGCAACTTTTGCAACAATCTCCACTTAAAATAACAGATTTTGGACTATTCATAAGTTTATTCATTTGTCATTATTATTTCTAAAGTCTGGAAGTAATGATTTGGCACTGGATCCTTCGTCTTCCACGAGGAAAGTGACAATAAACTAAAAACGGTGAAGAGAAGTTGTTTGTTGCAAGACGGTTGGCTAACGGAGTTCGAGTCGCGGATGAGAGAATCGTATCGAGTCCGGCGGCGATGGCGTTTCTAGATGTATGGAAATTGTAGCACGACTTTTGGCAACCGACCGATACAGTATGGAGCTCAGAAACTTAACAACACTGGTTTTTGAATATTTGTATTTCAAACATGTATGCCAAATGTTAAAAAAAATCTAACATACAGACTGCTCAATTTGTGACTTCGCGGAATTGTTACTGCCCGCGTGTGTAGAGGCTAGGGGGAGGCGAAACACACCATACTGTCTCCGTACCCACCGCGCGGTAGGGTATTCTTCATTTTGAATAAGCATATCCGATTTATTTTCTAATGAGTATTATTAAAAATATAGGCCATTAAAGTATACAGCGTGTTTTAAGTAATGTACAATAATTAAGTACTCCGTACTTACTCATTGCATAAATTCCGCAAGAACAAAAATGAACAGTCTGTATATTAATTTTTTTAGTCATTTGTATTTGTTAAATGTCGTAGTGAATTGCGAACGATGATATTTGATTAGTTCCATACTCGGTGTGTCCAGGGCCCCATTCAATAACTCTGACAAGGCGAGATATTTGTCAATATTGTCACGAAAAGCGTTTTTTAATGAAGCAGTTTTTGTATGACTTATTAGTGAACTCGTCACCTGTCGCTCGTTGTGTTCACTTATTGAACAGGTTCCAGGTGGTCGGTGGCTGCGTGTGGTGCTAGTGTGCGGTGCAGCTGTACCACAGTTAACATCGGTGAACAGTTGAGAAACTTAGTACTGGCGGGCCGAATAGATATCCCGCATACAGACGCACACTTCACACGCTTCGCGACAAGTCTTAGAGTGTACTACTCACTGAAAGCTTCCGAGAGCCCGCGTAGAGCGCGCGCCTGCGGGCGGGATCGTTATTCGGGTCGCTAGTTCCAAGATGGTCGACTGTATGCACGTTATGTTGAGTGTGCGTGTCGGTGGCGCGGCGGGCAAATTATTAATTAACTATCTAGCTACTTAAACCAAGTAGGAGAGAAGCGATATGCGAAGCGGGGCACCGCCGGCGCGCGCCACCCGCCCGCAGAGCCTGCCGGACGACAACACACATGTTATTTTATATTTAAACACTGTGAAACGGTCAGCAACGGAAGCCTTTCGAGACAATTAAATTGAAAGAAGTCATTTATCTGCCAACAAAGAAGCACTTATAAAGACGAAGCGAATATAAAGAGGAGTCGGCCCGTGCATTCCAACTAGGCCTTAACGTCATTGCGGTGGGCGTGATACACGTCAGTTTCGTCACTCTCAGCTAGATGGCAAATACAGAACTGGACGGGGCGGGACGTCCTCCACACCTCGCGCCACTTCGCGCGACACGCTTACTTGTATAAGAATTCATGAAGACTATCTCTTTATGTTTGCGTCGTGTTGACTAACGTCATATACTATATATTGATTTATTTAGGTGCATGGAAATTAGGCATTTTTTACATCACATCGGATCGAAGTTCCTTTTTGTTGCAGTTAGTGATTTATGGAGTCTTGGATCTCGGGAGTGTTCTTTATTTTTCCTTTGTAGAAAAAAAAACGTAGCCCTACAGCAAGGCTGGAAGGCGGCGCGGTGCGAGGACAGCGGGCGGCGGGCGGCGGCTCGCGCGTGGCTATGTACTAGTGGGTCGGCGTGCTCACCGTGCTCACCGTGCGCGGGCTAGCGGCGGTAGGCGGCGCGCGGCTGGAAGGCGGCGCGGTGCGAGGACAGCGGGCGGCGGCTCGCGCGTGGCTATGTACTAGTGGGTCGGCGTGCTCACCGTGCTCACCGTGCGCGGGCTAGCGGCGGTAGGCGGCGCGCGGCTGGAAGGCGGCGCGGTGCGAGGACAGCGGGCGGCGGCTCGCGCGTGGCTATGTACTAGTGGGTCGGCGTGCTCACCGTGCTCACCGTGCGCGGGCTAGCGGCGGTAGGCGGCGCGCGGCTGGAAGGCGGCGCGGTGCGAGGACAGCGGGCGGCGGCGCGGCGGCTCGCGCGTGGCTATGTACTAGTGGGTCGGCGTGCTCACCGTGCTCACCGTGCGCGGGCTAGCGGCGGTAGGCGGCGCGCGGCTGGAAGGCGGCGCGGTGCGAGGACAGCGGGCGGCGGCGCGGCGGCTCGCGCGTGGCTATGTACTAGTGGGTCGGCGTGCTCACCGTGCTCACCGTGCGCGGGCTAGCGGCGGTAGGCGGCGCGCGGCTGGAAGGCGGCGCGGTGCGAGGACAGCGGGCGGCGGCGCGGCGGCTCGCGCGTGGCTATGTACTAGTGGGTCGGCGTGCTCACCGTGCTCACCGTGCGCGGGCTAGCGGCGGTAGGCGGCGCGCGGCTGGAAGGCGGCGCGGTGCGAGGACAGCGGGCGGCGGCTCGCGCGTGGCTATGTACTAGTGGGTCGGCGTGCTCACCGTGCTCACCGTGCGCGGGCTAGCGGCGGTAGGCGGCGCGCGGCTGGAAGGCGGCGCGGTGCGAGGACAGCGGGCGGCGGCTCGCGCGTGGCTATGTACTAGTGGGTCGGCGTGCTCACCGTGCTCACCGTGCGCGGGCTAGCGGCGGTAGGCGGCGCGCGGCTGGAAGGCGGCGCGGTGCGAGGACAGCGGGCGGCGGCGCGGCGGCTCGCGCGTGGCTATGTACTAGTGGGTCGGCGTGCTCACCGTGCTCACCGTGCGCGGGCTAGCGGCGGTAGGCGGCGCGCGGCTGGAAGGCGGCGCGGTGCGAGGACAGCGGGCGGCGGCGCGGCGGCTCGCGCGTGGCTATGTACTAGTGGGTCGGCGTGCTCACCGTGCTCACCGTGCGCGGGCTAGCGGCGGTAGGCGGCGCGCGGCTGGAAGGCGGCGCGGTGCGAGGACAGCGGGCGGCGGCTCGCGCGTGGCTATGTACTAGTGGGTCGGCGTGCTCACCGTGCTCACCGTGCGCGGGCTAGCGGCGGTAGGCGGCGCGCGGCTGGAAGGCGGCGCGGTGCGAGGACAGCGGGCGGCGGCGCGGCGGCTCGCGCGTGGCTATGTACTAGTGGGTCGGCGTGCTCACCGTGCTCACCGTGCGCGGGCTAGCGGCGGTAGGCGGCGCGCGGCTGGAAGGCGGCGCGGTGCGAGGACAGCGGGCGGCGGCTCGCGCGTGGCTATGTACTAGTGGGTCGGCGTGCTCACCGTGCTCACCGTGCGCGGGCTAGCGGCGGTAGGCGGCGCGCGGCTGGAAGGCGGCGCGGTGCGAGGACAGCGGGCGGCGGCTCGCGCGTGGCTATGTACTAGTGGGTCGGCGTGCTCACCGTGCTCACCGTGCGCGGGCTAGCGGCGGTAGGCGGCGCGCGGCTGGAAGGCGGCGCGGTGCGAGGACAGCGGGCGGCGGCTCGCGCGTGGCTATGTACTAGTGGGTCGGCGTGCTCACCGTGCTCACCGTGCGCGGGCTAGCGGCGGTAGGCGGCGCGCGGCTGGAAGGCGGCGCGGTGCGAGGACAGCGGGCGGCGGCTCGCGCGTGGCTATGTACTAGTGGGTCGGCGTGCTCACCGTGCTCACCGTGCGCGGGCTAGCGGCGGTAGGCGGCGCGCGGCTGGAAGGCGGCGCGGTGCGAGGACAGCGGGCGGCGGCTCGCGCGTGGCTATGTACTAGTGGGTCGGCGTGCTCACCGTGCTCACCGTGCGCGGGCTAGCGGCGGTAGGCGGCGCGCGGCTGGAAGGCGGCGCGGTGCGAGGACAGCGGGCGGCGGCTCGCGCGTGGCTATGTACTAGTGGGTCGGCGTGCTCACCGTGCTCACCGTGCGCGGGCTAGCGGCGGTAGGCGGCGCGCGGCTGGAAGGCGGCGCGGTGCGAGGACAGCGGGCGGCGGCTCGCGCGTGGCTATGTACTAGTGGGTCGGCGTGCTCACCGTGCTCACCGTGCGCGGGCTAGCGGCGGTAGGCGGCGCGCGGCTGGAAGGCGGCGCGGTGCGAGGACAGCGGGCGGCGGCTCGCGCGTGGCTATGTACTAGTGGGTCGGCGTGCTCACCGTGCTCACCGTGCGCGGGCTAGCGGCGGTAGGCGGCGCGCGGCTGGAAGGCGGCGCGGTGCGAGGACAGCGGGCGGCGGCTCGCGCGTGGCTATGTACTAGTGGGTCGGCGTGCTCACCGTGCTCACCGTGCGCGGGCTAGCGGCGGTAGGCGGCGCGCGGCTGGAAGGCGGCGCGGTGCGAGGACAGCGGGCGGCGGCTCGCGCGTGGCTATGTACTAGTGGGTCGGCGTGCTCACCGTGCTCACCGTGCGCGGGCTAGCGGCGGTAGGCGGCGCGCGGCTGGAAGGCGGCGCGGTGCGAGGACAGCGGGCGGCGGCGCGGCGGCTCGCGCGTGGCTATGTACTAGTGGGTCGGCGTGCTCACCGTGCTCACCGTGCGCGGGCTAGCGGCGGTAGGCGGCGCGCGGCTGGAAGGCGGCGCGGTGCGAGGACAGCGGGCGGCGGCTCGCGCGTGGCTATGTACTAGTGGGTCGGCGTGCTCACCGTGCTCACCGTGCGCGGGCTAGCGGCGGTAGGCGGCGCGCGGCTGGAAGGCGGCGCGGTGCGAGGACAGCGGGCGGCGGCTCGCGCGTGGCTATGTACTAGTGGGTCGGCGTGCTCACCGTGCTCACCGTGCGCGGGCTAGCGGCGGTAGGCGGCGCGCGGCTGGAAGGCGGCGCGGTGCGAGGACAGCGGGCGGCGGCTCGCGCGTGGCTATGTACTAGTGGGTCGGCGTGCTCACCGTGCTCACCGTGCGCGGGCTAGCGGCGGTAGGCGGCGCGCGGCTGGAAGGCGGCGCGGTGCGAGGACAGCGGGCGGCGGCTCGCGCGTGGCTATGTACTAGTGGGTCGGCGTGCTCACCGTGCTCACCGTGCGCGGGCTAGCGGCGGTAGGCGGCGCGCGGCTGGAAGGCGGCGCGGTGCGAGGACAGCGGGCGGCGGCTCGCGCGTGGCTATGTACTAGTGGGTCGGCGTGCTCACCGTGCTCACCGTGCGCGGGCTAGCGGCGGTAGGCGGCGCGCGGCTGGAAGGCGGCGCGGTGCGAGGACAGCGGGCGGCGGCTCGCGCGTGGCTATGTACTAGTGGGTCGGCGTGCTCACCGTGCTCACCGTGCGCGGGCTAGCGGCGGTAGGCGGCGCGCGGCTGGAAGGCGGCGCGGTGCGAGGACAGCGGGCGGCGGCTCGCGCGTGGCTATGTACTAGTGGGTCGGCGTGCTCACCGTGCTCACCGTGCGCGGGCTAGCGGCGGTAGGCGGCGCGCGGCTGGAAGGCGGCGCGGTGCGAGGACAGCGGGCGGCGGCGCGGCGGCTCGCGCGTGGCTATGTACTAGTGGGTCGGCGTGCTCACCGTGCTCACCGTGCGCGGGCTAGCGGCGGTAGGCGGCGCGCGGCTGGAAGGCGGCGCGGTGCGAGGACAGCGGGCGGCGGCTCGCGCGTGGCTATGTACTAGTGGGTCGGCGTGCTCACCGTGCTCACCGTGCGCGGGCTAGCGGCGGTAGGCGGCGCGCGGCTGGAAGGCGGCGCGGTGCGAGGACAGCGGGCGGCGGCTCGCGCGTGGCTATGTACTAGTGGGTCGGCGTGCTCACCGTGCTCACCGTGCGCGGGCTAGCGGCGGTAGGCGGCGCGCGGCTGGAAGGCGGCGCGGTGCGAGGACAGCGGGCGGCGGCTCGCGCGTGGCTATGTACTAGTGGGTCGGCGTGCTCACCGTGCTCACCGTGCGCGGGCTAGCGGCGGTAGGCGGCGCGCGGCTGGAAGGCGGCGCGGTGCGAGGACAGCGGGCGGCGGCTCGCGCGTGGCTATGTACTAGTGGGTCGGCGTGCTCACCGTGCTCACCGTGCGCGGGCTAGCGGCGGTAGGCGGCGCGCGGCTGGAAGGCGGCGCGGTGCGAGGACAGCGGGCGGCGGCTCGCGCGTGGCTATGTACTAGTGGGTCGGCGTGCTCACCGTGCTCACCGTGCGCGGGCTAGCGGCGGTAGGCGGCGCGCGGCTGGAAGGCGGCGCGGTGCGAGGACAGCGGGCGGCGGCTCGCGCGTGGCTATGTACTAGTGGGTCGGCGTGCTCACCGTGCTCACCGTGCGCGGGCTAGCGGCGGTAGGCGGCGCGCGGCTGGAAGGCGGCGCGGTGCGAGGACAGCGGGCGGCGGCTCGCGCGTGGCTATGTACTAGTGGGTCGGCGTGCTCACCGTGCTCACCGTGCGCGGGCTAGCGGCGGTAGGCGGCGCGCGGCTGGAAGGCGGCGCGGTGCGAGGACAGCGGGCGGCGGCTCGCGCGTGGCTATGTACTAGTGGGTCGGCGTGCTCACCGTGCTCACCGTGCGCGGGCTAGCGGCGGTAGGCGGCGCGCGGCTGGAAGGCGGCGCGGTGCGAGGACAGCGGGCGGCGGCTCGCGCGTGGCTATGTACTAGTGGGTCGGCGTGCTCACCGTGCTCACCGTGCGCGGGCTAGCGGCGGTAGGCGGCGCGCGGCTGGAAGGCGGCGCGGTGCGAGGACAGCGGGCGGCGGCGCGGCGGCTCGCGCGTGGCTATGTACTAGTGGGTCGGCGTGCTCACCGTGCTCACCGTGCGCGGGCTAGCGGCGGTAGGCGGCGCGCGGCTGGAAGGCGGCGCGGTGCGAGGACAGCGGGCGGCGGCTCGCGCGTGGCTATGTACTAGTGGGTCGGCGTGCTCACCGTGCTCACCGTGCGCGGGCTAGCGGCGGTAGGCGGCGCGCGGCTGGAAGGCGGCGCGGTGCGAGGACAGCGGGCGGCGGCGCGGCGGCTCGCGCGTGGCTATGTACTAGTGGGTCGGCGTGCTCACCGTGCTCACCGTGCGCGGGCTAGCGGCGGTAGGCGGCGCGCGGCTGGAAGGCGGCGCGGTGCGAGGACAGCGGGCGGCGGCGCGGCGGCTCGCGCGTGGCTATGTACTAGTGGGTCGGCGTGCTCACCGTGCTCACCGTGCGCGGGCTAGCGGCGGTAGGCGGCGCGCGGCTGGAAGGCGGCGCGGTGCGAGGACAGCGGGCGGCGGCTCGCGCGTGGCTATGTACTAGTGGGTCGGCGTGCTCACCGTGCTCACCGTGCGCGGGCTAGCGGCGGTAGGCGGCGCGCGGCTGGAAGGCGGCGCGGTGCGAGGACAGCGGGCGGCGGCTCGCGCGTGGCTATGTACTAGTGGGTCGGCGTGCTCACCGTGCTCACCGTGCGCGGGCTAGCGGCGGTAGGCGGCGCGCGGCTGGAAGGCGGCGCGGTGCGAGGACAGCGGGCGGCGGCTCGCGCGTGGCTATGTACTAGTGGGTCGGCGTGCTCACCGTGCTCACCGTGCGCGGGCTAGCGGCGGTAGGCGGCGCGCGGCTGGAAGGCGGCGCGGTGCGAGGACAGCGGGCGGCGGCGCGGCGGCTCGCGCGTGGCTATGTACTAGTGGGTCGGCGTGCTCACCGTGCTCACCGTGCGCGGGCTAGCGGCGGTAGGCGGCGCGCGGCTGGAAGGCGGCGCGGTGCGAGGACAGCGGGCGGCGGCGCGGCGGCTCGCGCGTGGCTATGTACTAGTGGGTCGGCGTGCTCACCGTGCTCACCGTGCGCGGGCTAGCGGCGGTAGGCGGCGCGCGGCTGGAAGGCGGCGCGGTGCGAGGACAGCGGGCGGCGGCTCGCGCGTGGCTATGTACTAGTGGGTCGGCGTGCTCACCGTGCTCACCGTGCGCGGGCTAGCGGCGGTAGGCGGCGCGCGGCTGGAAGGCGGCGCGGTGCGAGGACAGCGGGCGGCGGCTCGCGCGTGGCTATGTACTAGTGGGTCGTCGTGCTCACCGTGCTCACCGTGCGCGGGCTAGCGGCGGTAGGCGGCGCGCGGCTGGAAGGCGGCGCGGTGCGAGGACAGCGGGCGGCGGCGCGGCGGCTCGCGCGTGGCTATGTACTAGTGGGTCGGCGTGCTCACCGTGCTCACCGTGCGCGGGCTAGCGGCGGTAGGCGGCGCGCGGCTGGAAGGCGGCGCGGTGCGAGGACAGCGGGCGGCGGCGCGGCGGCTCGCGCGTGGCTATGTACTAGTGGGTCGGCGTGCTCACCGTGCTCACCGTGCGCGGGCTAGCGGCGGTAGGCGGCGCGCGGCTGGAAGGCGGCGCGGTGCGAGGACAGCGGGCGGCGGCTCGCGCGTGGCTATGTACTAGTGGGTCGGCGTGCTCACCGTGCTCACCGTGCGCGGGCTAGCGGCGGTAGGCGGCGCGCGGCTGGAAGGCGGCGCGGTGCGAGGACAGCGGGCGGCGGCTCGCGCGTGGCTATGTACTAGTGGGTCGGCGTGCTCACCGTGCTCACCGTGCGCGGGCTAGCGGCGGTAGGCGGCGCGCGGCTGGAAGGCGGCGCGGTGCGAGGACAGCGGGCGGCGGCTCGCGCGTGGCTATGTACTAGTGGGTCGGCGTGCTCACCGTGCTCACCGTGCGCGGGCTAGCGGCGGTAGGCGGCGCGCGGCTGGAAGGCGGCGCGGTGCGAGGACAGCGGGCGGCGGCGCGGCGGCTCGCGCGTGGCTATGTACTAGTGGGTCGGCGTGCTCACCGTGCTCACCGTGCGCGGGCTAGCGGCGGTAGGCGGCGCGCGGCTGGAAGGCGGCGCGGTGCGAGGACAGCGGGCGGCGGCTCGCGCGTGGCTATGTACTAGTGGGTCGGCGTGCTCACCGTGCTCACCGTGCGCGGGCTAGCGGCGGTAGGCGGCGCGCGGCTGGAAGGCGGCGCGGTGCGAGGACAGCGGGCGGCGGCTCGCGCGTGGCTATGTACTAGTGGGTCGGCGTGCTCACCGTGCTCACCGTGCGCGGGCTAGCGGCGGTAGGCGGCGCGCGGCTGGAAGGCGGCGCGGTGCGAGGACAGCGGGCGGCGGCGCGGCGGCTCGCGCGTGGCTATGTACTAGTGGGTCGGCGTGCTCACCGTGCTCACCGTGCGCGGGCTAGCGGCGGTAGGCGGCGCGCGGCTGGAAGGCGGCGCGGTGCGAGGACAGCGGGCGGCGGCTCGCGCGTGGCTATGTACTAGTGGGTCGGCGTGCTCACCGTGCTCACCGTGCGCGGGCTAGCGGCGGTAGGCGGCGCGCGGCTGGAAGGCGGCGCGGTGCGAGGACAGCGGGCGGCGGCGCGGCGGCTCGCGCGTGGCTATGTACTAGTGGGTCGGCGTGCTCACCGTGCTCACCGTGCGCGGGCTAGCGGCGGTAGGCGGCGCGCGGCTGGAAGGCGGCGCGGTGCGAGGACAGCGGGCGGCGGCTCGCGCGTGGCTATGTACTAGTGGGTCGGCGTGCTCACCGTGCTCACCGTGCGCGGGCTAGCGGCGGTAGGCGGCGCGCGGCTGGAAGGCGGCGCGGTGCGAGGACAGCGGGCGGCGGCGCGGCGGCTCGCGCGTGGCTATGTACTAGTGGGTCGGCGTGCTCACCGTGCTCACCGTGCGCGGGCTAGCGGCGGTAGGCGGCGCGCGGCTGGAAGGCGGCGCGGTGCGAGGACAGCGGGCGGCGGCTCGCGCGTGGCTATGTACTAGTGGGTCGGCGTGCTCACCGTGCTCACCGTGCGCGGGCTAGCGGCGGTAGGCGGCGCGCGGCTGGAAGGCGGCGCGGTGCGAGGCCAGCGGGCGGCGGCGCGGCGGCTCGCGCGTGGCTATGTACTAGTGGGTCGGCGTGCTCACCGTGCTCACCGTGCGCGGGCTAGCGGCGGTAGGCGGCGCGCGGCTGTAAGGCGGCGCGGTGCGAGGACAGCGGGCGGCGGCTCGCGCGTGGCTATGTACTAGTGGGTCGGCGTGCTCACCGTGCGCGGGCTAGCGGCGGTAGGCGGCGCGCGGCTGGAAGGCGGCGCGGTGCGAGGACAGCGGGCGGCGGCGCGGCGGCTCGCGCGTGGCTATGTACTAGTGGGTCGGCGTGCTCACCGTGCTCACCGTGCGCGGGCTAGCGGCGGTAGGCGGCGCGCGGCTGGAAGGCGGCGCGGTGCGAGGACAGCGGGCGGCGGCTCGCGCGTGGCTATGTACTAGTGGGTCGGCGTGCTCACCGTGCTCACCGTGCGCGGGCTAGCGGCGGTAGGCGGCGCGCGGCTGGAAGGCGGCGCGGTGCGAGGACAGCGGGCGGCGGCTCGCGCGTGGCTATGTACTAGTGGGTCGGCGTGCTCACCGTGCTCACCGTGCGCGGGCTAGCGGCGGTAGGCGGCGCGCGGCTGGAAGGCGGCGCGGTGCGAGGACAGCGGGCGGCGGCTCGCGCGTGGCTATGTACTAGTGGGTCGGCGTGCTCACCGTGCTCACCGTGCGCGGGCTAGCGGCGGTAGGCGGCGCGCGGCTGGAAGGCGGCGCGGTGCGAGGACAGCGGGCGGCGGCTCGCGCGTGGCTATGTACTAGTGGGTCGGCGTGCTCACCGTGCTCACCGTGCGCGGGCTAGCGGCGGTAGGCGGCGCGCGGCTGGAAGGCGGCGCGGTGCGAGGACAGCGGGCGGCGGCGCGGCGGCTCGCGCGTGGCTATGTACTAGTGGGTCGGCGTGCTCACCGTGCTCACCGTGCGCGGGCTAGCGGCGGTAGGCGGCGCGCGGCTGGAAGGCGGCGCGGTGCGAGGACAGCGGGCGGCGGCTCGCGCGTGGCTATGTACTAGTGGGTCGGCGTGCTCACCGTGCTCACCGTGCGCGGGCTAGCGGCGGTAGGCGGCGCGCGGCTGGAAGGCGGCGCGGTGCGAGGACAGCGGGCGGCGGCGCGGCGGCTCGCGCGTGGCTATGTACTAGTGGGTCGGCGTGCTCACCGTGCTCACCGTGCGCGGGCTAGCGGCGGTAGGCGGCGCGCGGCTGGAAGGCGGCGCGGTGCGAGGACAGCGGGCGGCGGCTCGCGCGTGGCTATGTACTAGTGGGTCGGCGTGCTCACCGTGCTCACCGTGCGCGGGCTAGCGGCGGTAGGCGGCGCGCGGCTGGAAGGCGGCGCGGTGCGAGGACAGCGGGCGGCGGCGCGGCGGCTCGCGCGTGGCTATGTACTAGTGGGTCGGCGTGCTCACCGTGCTCACCGTGCGCGGGCTAGCGGCGGTAGGCGGCGCGCGGCTGGAAGGCGGCGCGGTGCGAGGACAGCGGGCGGCGGCTCGCGCGTGGCTATGTACTAGTGGGTCGGCGTGCTCACCGTGCTCACCGTGCGCGGGCTAGCGGCGGTAGGCGGCGCGCGGCTGGAAGGCGGCGCGGTGCGAGGACAGCGGGCGGCGGCTCGCGCGTGGCTATGTACTAGTGGGTCGGCGTGCTCACCGTGCTCACCGTGCGCGGGCTAGCGGCGGTAGGCGGCGCGCGGCTGGAAGGCGGCGCGGTGCGAGGACAGCGGGCGGCGGCTCGCGCGTGGCTATGTACTAGTGGGTCGGCGTGCTCACCGTGCTCACCGTGCGCGGGCTAGCGGCGGTAGGCGGCGCGCGGCTGGAAGGCGGCGCGGTGCGAGGACAGCGGGCGGCGGCTCGCGCGTGGCTATGTACTAGTGGGTCGGCGTGCTCACCGTGCTCACCGTGCGCGGGCTAGCGGCGGTAGGCGGCGCGCGGCTGGAAGGCGGCGCGGTGCGAGGACAGCGGGCGGCGGCTCGCGCGTGGCTATGTACTAGTGGGTCGGCGTGCTCACCGTGCTCACCGTGCGCGGGCTAGCGGCGGTAGGCGGCGCGCGGCTGGAAGGCGGCGCGGTGCGAGGACAGCGGGCGGCGGCGCGGCGGCTCGCGCGTGGCTATGTACTAGTGGGTCGGCGTGCTCACCGTGCTCACCGTGCGCGGGCTAGCGGCGGTAGGCGGCGCGCGGCTGGAAGGCGGCGCGGTGCGAGGACAGCGGGCGGCGGCGCGGCGGCTCGCGCGTGGCTATGTACTAGTGGGTCGGCGTGCTCACCGTGCTCACCGTGCGCGGGCTAGCGGCGGTAGGCGGCGCGCGGCTGGAAGGCGGCGCGGTGCGAGGACAGCGGGCGGCGGCTCGCGCGTGGCTATGTACTAGTGGGTCGGCGTGCTCACCGTGCTCACCGTGCGCGGGCTAGCGGCGGTAGGCGGCGCGCGGCTGGAAGGCGGCGCGGTGCGAGGACAGCGGGCGGCGGCTCGCGCGTGGCTATGTACTAGTGGGTCGGCGTGCTCACCGTGCTCACCGTGCGCGGGCTAGCGGCGGTAGGCGGCGCGCGGCTGGAAGGCGGCGCGGTGCGAGGACAGCGGGCGGCGGCGCGGCGGCTCGCGCGTGGCTATGTACTAGTGGGTCGGCGTGCTCACCGTGCTCACCGTGCGCGGGCTAGCGGCGGTAGGCGGCGCGCGGCTGGAAGGCGGCGCGGTGCGAGGACAGCGGGCGGCGGCGCGGCGGCTCGCGCGTGGCTATGTACTAGTGGGTCGGCGTGCTCACCGTGCTCACCGTGCGCGGGCTAGCGGCGGTAGGCGGCGCGCGGCTGGAAGGCGGCGCGGTGCGAGGACAGCGGGCGGCGGCTCGCGCGTGGCTATGTACTAGTGGGTCGGCGTGCTCACCGTGCTCACCGTGCGCGGGCTAGCGGCGGTAGGCGGCGCGCGGCTGGAAGGCGGCGCGGTGCGAGGACAGCGGGCGGCGGCTCGCGCGTGGCTATGTACTAGTGGGTCGGCGTGCTCACCGTGCTCACCGTGCGCGGGCTAGCGGCGGTAGGCGGCGCGCGGCTGGAAGGCGGCGCGGTGCGAGGACAGCGGGCGGCGGCTCGCGCGTGGCTATGTACTAGTGGGTCGGCGTGCTCACCGTGCTCACCGTGCGCGGGCTAGCGGCGGTAGGCGGCGCGCGGCTGGAAGGCGGCGCGGTGCGAGGACAGCGGGCGGCGGCTCGCGCGTGGCTATGTACTAGTGGGTCGGCGTGCTCACCGTGCTCACCGTGCGCGGGCTAGCGGCGGTAGGCGGCGCGCGGCTGGAAGGCGGCGCGGTGCGAGGACAGCGGGCGGCGGCTCGCGCGTGGCTATGTACTAGTGGGTCGGCGTGCTCACCGTGCTCACCGTGCGCGGGCTAGCGGCGGTAGGCGGCGCGCGGCTGGAAGGCGGCGCGGTGCGAGGACAGCGGGCGGCGGGCGGCGGCTCGCGCGTGGCTATGTACTAGTGGGTCGGCGTGCTCACCGTGCTCACCGTGCGCGGGCTAGCGGCGGTAGGCGGCGCGCGGCTGGAAGGCGGCGCGGTGCGAGGACAGCGGGCGGCGGCGCGGCGGCTCGCGCGTGGCTATGTACTAGTGGGTCGGCGTGCTCACCGTGCTCACCGTGCGCGGGCTAGCGGCGGTAGGCGGCGCGCGGCTGGAAGGCGGCGCGGTGCGAGGACAGCGGGCGGCGGCGCGGCGGCTCGCGCGTGGCTATGTACTAGTGGGTCGGCGTGCTCACCGTGCTCACCGTGCGCGGGCTAGCGGCGGTAGGCGGCGCGCGGCTGGAAGGCGGCGCGGTGCGAGGACAGCGGGCGGCGGGCGGCGGCTCGCGCGTGGCTATGTACTAGTGGGTCGGCGTGCTCACCGTGCTCACCGTGCGCGGGCTAGCGGCGGTAGGCGGCGCGCGGCTGGAAGGCGGCGCGGTGCGAGGACAGCGGGCGGCGGGCGGCGGCTCGCGCGTGGCTATGTACTAGTGGGTCGGCGTGCTCACCGTGCTCACCGTGCGCGGGCTAGCGGCGGTAGGCGGCGCGCGGCTGGAAGGCGGCGCGGTGCGAGGACAGCGGGCGGCGGGCGGCGGCTCGCGCGTGGCTATGTACTAGTGGGTCGGCGTGCTCACCGTGCTCACCGTGCGCGGGCTAGCGGCGGTAGGCGGCGCGCGGCTGGAAGGCGGCGCGGTGCGAGGACAGCGGGCGGCGGCGCGGCGGCTCGCGCGTGGCTATGTACTAGTGGGTCGGCGTGCTCACCGTGCTCACCGTGCGCGGGCTAGCGGCGGTAGGCGGCGCGCGGCTGGAAGGCGGCGCGGTGCGAGGACAGCGGGCGGCGGCTCGGCGGCTCGCGCGTGGCTATGTACTAGTGGGTCGGCGTGCTCACCGTGCTCACCGTGCGCGGGCTAGCGGCGGTAGGCGGCGCGCGGCTGGAAGGCGGCGCGGTGCGAGGACAGCGGGCGGCGGGCGGCGGCTCGCGCGTGGCTATGTACTAGTGGGTCGGCGTGCTCACCGTGCTCACCGTGCGCGGGCTAGCGGCGGTAGGCGGCGCGCGGCTGGAAGGCGGCGCGGTGCGAGGACAGCGGGCGGCGGCTCGCGCGTGGCTATGTACTAGTGGGTCGGCGTGCTCACCGTGCTCACCGTGCGCGGGCTAGCGGCGGTAGGCGGCGCGCGGCTGGAAGGCGGCGCGGTGCGAGGACAGCGGGCGGCGGGCGGCGGCTCGCGCGTGGCTATGTACTAGTGGGTCGGCGTGCTCACCGTGCTCACCGTGCGCGGGCTAGCGGCGGTAGGCGGCGCGCGGCTGGAAGGCGGCGCGGTGCGAGGACAGCGGGCGGCGGCGCGGCGGCTCGCGCGTGGCTATGTACTAGTGGGTCGGCGTGCTCACCGTGCTCACCGTGCGCGGGCTAGCGGCGGTAGGCGGCGCGCGGCTGGAAGGCGGCGCGGTGCGAGGACAGCGGGCGGCGGCGCGGCGGCTCGCGCGTGGCTATGTACTAGTGGGTCGGCGTGCTCACCGTGCTCACCGTGCGCGGGCTAGCGGCGGTAGGCGGCGCGCGGCTGGAAGGCGGCGCGGTGCGAGGACAGCGGGCGGCGGCTCGCGCGTGGCTATGTACTAGTGGGTCGGCGTGCTCACCGTGCTCACCGTGCGCGGGCTAGCGGCGGTAGGCGGCGCGCGGCTGGAAGGCGGCGCGGTGCGAGGACAGCGGGCGGCGGGCGGCGGCTCGCGCGTGGCTATGTACTAGTGGGTCGGCGTGCTCACCGTGCTCACCGTGCGCGGGCTAGCGGCGGTAGGCGGCGCGCGGCTGGAAGGCGGCGCGGTGCGAGGACAGCGGGCGGCGGCTCGCGCGTGGCTATGTACTAGTGGGTCGGCGTGCTCACCGTGCTCACCGTGCGCGGGCTAGCGGCGGTAGGCGGCGCGCGGCTGGAAGGCGGCGCGGTGCGAGGACAGCGGGCGGCGGCTCGCGCGTGGCTATGTACTAGTGGGTCGGCGTGCTCACCGTGCTCACCGTGCGCGGGCTAGCGGCGGTAGGCGGCGCGCGGCTGGAAGGCGGCGCGGTGCGAGGACAGCGGGCGGCGGCTCGCGCGTGGCTATGTACTAGTGGGTCGGCGTGCTCACCGTGCTCACCGTGCGCGGGCTAGCGGCGGTAGGCGGCGCGCGGCTGGAAGGCGGCGCGGTGCGAGGACAGCGGGCGGCGGCTCGCGCGTGGCTATGTACTAGTGGGTCGGCGTGCTCACCGTGCTCACCGTGCGCGGGCTAGCGGCGGTAGGCGGCGCGCGGCTGGAAGGCGGCGCGGTGCGAGGACAGCGGGCGGCGGCGCGGCGGCTCGCGCGTGGCTATGTACTAGTGGGTCGGCGTGCTCACCGTGCTCACCGTGCGCGGGCTAGCGGCGGTAGGCGGCGCGCGGCTGGAAGGCGGCGCGGTGCGAGGACAGCGGGCGGCGGCTCGCGCGTGGCTATGTACTAGTGGGTCGGCGTGCTCACCGTGCTCACCGTGCGCGGGCTAGCGGCGGTAGGCGGCGCGCGGCTGGAAGGCGGCGCGGTGCGAGGACAGCGGGCGGCGGCTCGCGCGTGGCTATGTACTAGTGGGTCGGCGTGCTCACCGTGCTCACCGTGCGCGGGCTAGCGGCGGTAGGCGGCGCGCGGCTGGAAGGCGGCGCGGTGCGAGGACAGCGGGCGGCGGCGCGGCGGCTCGCGCGTGGCTATGTACTAGTGGGTCGGCGTGCTCACCGTGCTCACCGTGCGCGGGCTAGCGGCGGTAGGCGGCGCGCGGCTGGAAGGCGGCGCGGTGCGAGGACAGCGGGCGGCGGCTCGCGCGTGGCTATGTACTAGTGGGTCGGCGTGCTCACCGTGCTCACCGTGCGCGGGCTAGCGGCGGTAGGCGGCGCGCGGCTGGAAGGCGGCGCGGTGCGAGGACAGCGGGCGGCGGCGCGGCGGCTCGCGCGTGGCTATGTACTAGTGGGTCGGCGTGCTCACCGTGCTCACCGTGCGCGGGCTAGCGGCGGTAGGCGGCGCGCGGCTGGAAGGCGGCGCGGTGCGAGGACAGCGGGCGGCGGCGCGGCGGCTCGCGCGTGGCTATGTACTAGTGGGTCGGCGTGCTCACCGTGCTCACCGTGCGCGGGCTAGCGGCGGTAGGCGGCGCGCGGCTGGAAGGCGGCGCGGTGCGAGGACAGCGGGCGGCGGCTCGCGCGTGGCTATGTACTAGTGGGTCGGCGTGCTCACCGTGCTCACCGTGCGCGGGCTAGCGGCGGTAGGCGGCGCGCGGCTGGAAGGCGGCGCGGTGCGAGGACAGCGGGCGGCGGCTCGCGCGTGGCTATGTACTAGTGGGTCGGCGTGCTCACCGTGCTCACCGTGCGCGGGCTAGCGGCGGTAGGCGGCGCGCGGCTGGAAGGCGGCGCGGTGCGAGGACAGCGGGCGGCGGCTCGCGCGTGGCTATGTACTAGTGGGTCGGCGTGCTCACCGTGCTCACCGTGCGCGGGCTAGCGGCGGTAGGCGGCGCGCGGCTGGAAGGCGGCGCGGTGCGAGGACAGCGGGCGGCGGCTCGCGCGTGGCTATGTACTAGTGGGTCGGCGTGCTCACCGTGCTCACCGTGCGCGGGCTAGCGGCGGTAGGCGGCGCGCGGCTGGAAGGCGGCGCGGTGCGAGGACAGCGGGCGGCGGCTCGCGCGTGGCTATGTACTAGTGGGTCGGCGTGCTCACCGTGCTCACCGTGCGCGGGCTAGCGGCGGTAGGCGGCGCGCGGCTGGAAGGCGGCGCGGTGCGAGGACAGCGGGCGGCGGCTCGCGCGTGGCTATGTACTAGTGGGTCGGCGTGCTCACCGTGCTCACCGTGCGCGGGCTAGCGGCGGTAGGCGGCGCGCGGCTGGAAGGCGGCGCGGTGCGAGGACAGCGGGCGGCGGCGCGGCGGCTCGCGCGTGGCTAGGTACTAGTGGGTCGGCGTGCTCACCGTGCTCACCGTGCGCGGGCTAGCGGCGGTAGGCGGCGCGCGGCTGGAAGGCGGCGCGGTGCGAGGACAGCGGGCGGCGGCTCGCGCGTGGCTATGTACTAGTGGGTCGGCGTGCTCACCGTGCTCACCGTGCGCGGGCTAGCGGCGGTAGGCGGCGCGCGGCTGGAAGGCGGCGCGGTGCGAGGACAGCGGGCGGCGGCGCGGCGGCTCGCGCGTGGCTATGTACTAGTGGGTCGGCGTGCTCACCGTGCTCACCGTGCGCGGGCTAGCGGCGGTAGGCGGCGCGCGGCTGGAAGGCGGCGCGGTGCGAGGACAGCGGGCGGCGGCGCGGCGGCTCGCGCGTGGCTATGTACTAGTGGGTCGGCGTGCTCACCGTGCTCACCGTGCGCGGGCTAGCGGCGGTAGGCGGCGCGCGGCTGGAAGGCGGCGCGGTGCGAGGACAGCGGGCGGCGGCGCGGCGGCTCGCGCGTGGCTATGTACTAGTGGGTCGGCGTGCTCACCGTGCTCACCGTGCGCGGGCTAGCGGCGGTAGGCGGCGCGCGGCTGGAAGGCGGCGCGGTGCGAGGACAGCGGGCGGCGGCTCGCGCGTGGCTATGTACTAGTGGGTCGGCGTGCTCACCGTGCTCACCGTGCTCACCGTGCGCGGGCTAGCGGCGGTAGGCGGCGCGCGGCTGGAAGGCGGCGCGGTGCGAGGACAGCGGGCGGCGGCGCGGCGGCTCGCGCGTGGCTATGTACTAGTGGGTCGGCGTGCTCACCGTGCTCACCGTGCGCGGGCTAGCGGCGGTAGGCGGCGCGCGGCTGGAAGGCGGCGCGGTGCGAGGACAGCGGGCGGCGGCTCGCGCGTGGCTATGTACTAGTGGGTCGGCGTGCTCACCGTGCTCACCGTGCTCACCGTGCGCGGGCTAGCGGCGGTAGGCGGCGCGCGGCTGGAAGGCGGCGCGGTGCGAGGACAGCGGGCGGCGGCTCGCGCGTGGCTATGTACTAGTGGGTCGGCGTGCTCACCGTGCTCACCGTGCGCGGGCTAGCGGCGGTAGGCGGCGCGCGGCTGGAAGGCGGCGCGGTGCGAGGACAGCGGGCGGCGGCGCGGCGGCTCGCGCGTGGCTATGTACTAGTGGGTCGGCGTGCTCACCGTGCTCACCGTGCTCACCGTGCGCGGGCTAGCGGCGGTAGGCGGCGCGCGGCTGGAAGGCGGCGCGGTGCGAGGACAGCGGGCGGCGGCGCGGCGGCTCGCGCGTGGCTATGTACTAGTGGGTCGGCGTGCTCACCGTGCTCACCGTGCGCGGGCTAGCGGCGGTAGGCGGCGCGCGGCTGGAAGGCGGCGCGGTGCGAGGACAGCGGGCGGCGGCTCGCGCGTGGCTATGTACTAGTGGGTCGGCGTGCTCACCGTGCTCACCGTGCTCACCGTGCGCGGGCTAGCGGCGGTAGGCGGCGCGCGGCTGGAAGGCGGCGCGGTGCGAGGACAGCGGGCGGCGGCGCGGCGGCTCGCGCGTGGCTATGTACTAGTGGGTCGGCGTGCTCACCGTGCTCACCGTGCGCGGGCTAGCGGCGGTAGGCGGCGCGCGGCTGGAAGGCGGCGCGGTGCGAGGACAGCGGGCGGCGGCTCGCGCGTGGCTATGTACTAGTGGGTCGGCGTGCTCACCGTGCTCACCGTGCTCACCGTGCGCGGGCTAGCGGCGGTAGGCGGCGCGCGGCTGGAAGGCGGCGCGGTGCGAGGACAGCGGGCGGCGGCGCGGCGGCTCGCGCGTGGCTATGTACTAGTGGGTCGGCGTGCTCACCGTGCTCACCGTGCGCGGGCTAGCGGCGGTAGGCGGCGCGCGGCTGGAAGGCGGCGCGGTGCGAGGACAGCGGGCGGCGGCTCGCGCGTGGCTATGTACTAGTGGGTCGGCGTGCTCACCGTGCTCACCGTGCTCACCGTGCGCGGGCTAGCGGCGGTAGGCGGCGCGCGGCTGGAAGGCGGCGCGGTGCGAGGACAGCGGGCGGCGGCTCGCGCGTGGCTATGTACTAGTGGGTCGGCGTGCTCACCGTGCTCACCGTGCGCGGGCTAGCGGCGGTAGGCGGCGCGCGGCTGGAAGGCGGCGCGGTGCGAGGACAGCGGGCGGCGGCTCGCGCGTGGCTATGTACTAGTGGGTCGGCGTGCTCACCGTGCTCACCGTGCGCGGGCTAGCGGCGGTAGGCGGCGCGCGGCTGGAAGGCGGCGCGGTGCGAGGACAGCGGGCGGCGGCTCGCGCGTGGCTATGTACTAGTGGGTCGGCGTGCTCACCGTGCTCACCGTGCGCGGGCTAGCGGCGGTAGGCGGCGCGCGGCTGGAAGGCGGCGCGGTGCGAGGACAGCGGGCGGCGGCTCGCGCGTGGCTATGTACTAGTGGGTCGGCGTGCTCACCGTGCTCACCGTGCGCGGGCTAGCGGCGGTAGGCGGCGCGCGGCTGGAAGGCGGCGCGGTGCGAGGACAGCGGGCGGCGGCGCGGCGGCTCGCGCGTGGCTATGTACTAGTGGGTCGGCGTGCTCACCGTGCTCACCGTGCGCGGGCTAGCGGCGGTAGGCGGCGCGCGGCTGGAAGGCGGCGCGGTGCGAGGACAGCGGGCGGCGGCTCGCGCGTGGCTATGTACTAGTGGGTCGGCGTGCTCACCGTGCTCACCGTGCTCACCGTGCGCGGGCTAGCGGCGGTAGGCGGCGCGCGGCTGGAAGGCGGCGCGGTGCGAGGACAGCGGGCGGCGGCGCGGCGGCTCGCGCGTGGCTATGTACTAGTGGGTCGGCGTGCTCACCGTGCTCACCGTGCTCACCGTGCGCGGGCTAGCGGCGGTAGGCGGCGCGCGGCTGGAAGGCGGCGCGGTGCGAGGACAGCGGGCGGCGGCGCGGCGGCTCGCGGCCGCGTGTCTTCTTCTCCTCCACGTTCAGCTTCACGCCGTCCGCGCTGTCCGCCGGGAAGTACAGCGGCTGCGCCGACACACACGGTTATTGGCGCCACGGCTACTCGCATTCATTCCTCACTTAATTAAATATATGCCATTCATACTAAAAAAAAGTATTATTGTGATACCCCCAGCGGGGAAGGCACAGAGGACAGAGTTCCGACCGGTTCTTTCCGTACGTACCTCTCTGGCTTCCTCCACTCTCATAGTTCGTCTCGTAAGCGCTCGTCGGTTACGGAGACTCTGGACTTCTTTAGATATTATTGTGATAATAATTTTCACTTTCTAATTATAGCGCGTACGAGATCGTATATAAGAGTATCGAAACGTAACTTCAGTCTAGAATTTGAATACAAATTGGAAACAGAGGCTCGATTGGGATTTTTGAATATAATTGGTTCTGTCGATTCCAACTTTTAGGTCATCTAGAGAACGACATGTCGGTCACAACTTTTATGTGACCCTTCCCCAAACTCCGAACTACCTCAATTTCAAAAACTTTCTACCGAGAACCTTTTTCTATGAAGGACAAAAACAGTAAATACTGTTACACCTATATCCCCCAAGCGTGAGTATATACTAGGTAGATGTACTTTGTACACCGCTCTTCGCTGACGACATTAAGTTCTTAAGAGTTTATTTTCATTATACTCTGGGCACAATGTTACTTAGTAATCGTGGTGTTGTTTTTGTTAAAAAATAAATCCTAGTAGTCCCGAGTCTGGAATCGTGCCCAGTACAGGGCAATAGGTTCGCCACCTAATACATCGGGACCTAATATCGTCGGAGATATCGTATACTCCCTTCGATAATATAGGCGTGACACACACTATCAGCCTATACTGCCCACTACCGGACATAGGCCTTCTTTTGAAATCGAGGTGAGGGATCAGGTCATACTCCACCACGCGGACCCAGTGCGGATCGGTGGAGGCAGATTTGTGGCCACCCGCTGTTGGAACTTATCGAGCCGCCTATAAGGCTTCCAACCGGGCTTAACGACTGCCACATTAAGTGGTAACCGGGACCGACGGCTTAGCGTGCCTTCCGAAGCACGGAGACGCTCGAATATGAAAATGCCACAACGGTCACCCATCTCAGGCCGAGCGAGTCGAACGCTGCTTAACCTTAGTGATCGGTAAGAACACCGCGGTACGAGCGCGTCATCTGGCGTACCTCACAGGCGTGGCGGTGGTTATTGTTTTTAATATAATGTAGGTGTATCGTCTCACCGCTGCGTTGAGGCAGTCGTGCGCGGCCTGCGGCGTCTCGTAGGTGATGAACCCGTAGTTGGGGTGCCGCGGCGCGCCCGGCGCCGCCGGCTTGCTGTGCACGCGCAGCTCGGCCACGGGCCCGAAGCGCGCGAACAGCGCGCGCAGCTCCTCCTCCGTGGCGCAGTGCGGCAGGTTGCCCAGGAACAGCTGCTGCGCGTCACTGTACCGACGGGAACCGCCCTCCGCTGCACGATGCATAAACGATATTCAATTATTGTCACTCATGTTAGTGTTTCACTGCTAAGGGTTCGTCAAATAGCCGGCCGAGCGCGTCGGGAGCGCTCGGCTATACTCGGTCGGGTGTCGGCAGCGCGGCGCACACGTCACACTGCGGGAGCGCCGTCGCTAGTGCCGGGCCCGCGCCCGACACTAGCGACCCGTGCCCACACATATTGTCGTCTCGCTCCCCCCATGCTTCGTTTGCAATCGCGTCGAGCGGGCCGTGCTGTGTGACGTTTCTCGTATATTTCAGTACATTACGACTCCCCCGCCCCGCTACCGTCGCGCCGCTTCGGCTATGTGGCAAAACCTTAAAAATCTCACACACAGAAACGCGCTCTCCCTTTCGGACCTACTGAGAAGATACGTAAGTGCGTCTTCAAAGTTCCCAAGCTTCTTTGAAGCGTCGTTTTTACAATTTTTTAAAATTATTTTTCTATCTATATCGTCACGCCCGATCCCTCGACGGGTAGGCAGAGAGTAAAGAGTAAATTTAAATTTATGATTATCTAAAAATTGCAAAAAAGGGCAGAGCAAAAATTTCTAAAAAAACTCATCAACGAAGAAACACCGTCGCAAGGGGCGAATCGCCAACGTCACGAGCGCTTGTATTAATTAGCACGCGGCAGCGCGCGCGTCGGGTACGCACCGGCGGCGGGGTGCGGCGCGCGCGGCGGGCGCGGGCGCGGCTCGTGCGCGGTCGGAGGCGCAGGCGCGGGCGCGGGCGCGGCGGGCGGCGCGTGCGCGGGCGGCGCGGCGGGCGGGGACACGCGGGCGGCGCCGCCGCTGCCCGACTTCAGCAGGTTCGCGTACGTCTTCGGCTCCGGCGCCGACGCACTCGCGCTCGCTGCGACACAGACAAACATCACTTTGGAGTTTTGGCGGGAAGTCGGAAAGTGATGTCGTCGAACTGTCTAAATTTCCAAAACGCCTTATTTTGAATAATAATTTATTTAATGTTGGTGGAATATTAATATAATACATTATGTATTCTTATATGTGCACGAGTGAAGATAATTGTAACAAAGTGATAAAACGTGCCTTTTCAGTTTCCCTCAGAACGAACGAAGAAACACGATTATGCTACCGGTGCACTTAGTAGTGCACCCCATCCCCCCACAGCGACTGTCCCAACCGAGGGCGCCTTCTTGCCCTTCTGGCTCGAGCGTAGTGGTTGCACGCTCGCCCTTAAGTCCGGTGAAGCTGTAAAGGCCTCGCGGCCAACAGCGTACATCACTCACACACACACACACGATTATGCATCTCACTGGACATTGGCAAAATACACTTGAAAAAAGGGTTAAACAATCATTTAAAGAAGAAGAGACATAATTTTATATTCACTTGATGCATAGAAGAAACATGTATAATTCACTATTCAACAAACGAAATAACATTAAACAGTTGTGTTGCATAGGGACATATTGTATCAAACCAACGAGAGACTTCTTTTTTATTCATATGAAGAAAACGCAAAAGTTTCAATAAATAATAATAATAATAATATCAGCCTATACTGCCCACTGCTGGGCAAAGGCCTTCTCTCACAAATCGAGGTAGTAAAGTTTCAATATTGTAAGTTAAAATACGTTAAGAAATTTCGCTGACTGAAAGGGTCACTAGATAAAATAGAAACACAGCAATTCCTAACGAAACACTAACAAGCTAATAATAAGTCGGAGTCAACCACACTAAAATAGTATTATAATTCATATTGGGAGGGCATCCCGCAAGGAATCTAACATGATGATATAAATAAATAATTCATACATCGACAAATAAATCCCATTTGGAATTCTATATAATTCACTATTTGCTTTATCCTTACACATTTTTTTTAAAATTCATAAGGTTCTACGAGATAAGCAAGAAATATTTAAAACACAAAGCATCATTTGAACATACTCCAACTTTTTTGGTCATAATTCCTCAGTATTCTTTCTTGCTATTCTATCCAATAGTCATACTTATTACCCACGTAGCACAATTATAAAAGGAAGTAACTGCTCTTTTTAACCGACTTCAAAAAGGCGGAGGTTCTATGTTCGGTTGTATGCTTTTTTCTTTTTTTTATGTATGTTAACCGATATTTCCGTCAGTTGTGGACCGATTTTGATGATTGTTTTGGCATTGGGTTTAGTATAGCTCCAAGGTGATCCTATTTTAATTTCATTAGTATTGAACCTTGGACTTTGAAGATACACCAGGGAACTCCTTAACGACAAACAATAGGAATGAGCAAATTGAGACAACATGCGTGTTACGTCAATCCTATAGTACTTAGTTCAATAGTAGGCTATTGAACTAAGCAGAATGTTAACCGACTTCAAAAAAGGAGGAGGTTCATAATTCGTCTGTGTTTTTTTATAACTTATTTGCTTGTGAACCGATTTGGATGATTCTTTTTCCGCTGGATTCAATATAGTGTCAAGGTCGTCTCATTTTAATATTATCAGTATTGGACCTTGGACTTTGAAGATACACCAGGGAACTCCTTAACGACAAACAATACGAATGAGTAGATTGAGATATTATGGGTATTACGTCAATCCTATAGGTACCCTACTATAAAACTAACCAGAATGTTAACCGACTTCATAAAAGGAGGATGTTCATAATTCATCTGTATTTTTTTGTAATTTATTTGCTTATAAACTAATTATTATGTTTAATAAAAGACAATTTAACGATTCACATGTTTACTGCTAGGTAGCATACACAATCCTGTCCAGACTCCAGTATATCTCTATGTCCCCTATATTGTAATACTTATTTAGACAAATAAGAACACAAGTACCTACATTATATGTAACATACCTTTCCCGCAAGAGTGTACACTATTCTACAGTACCATGAAACTACGTTTATATGTCAGTTAATCCAAAATACTCCTAACTGATACAAAAGATACTTAACCAAGTGATCTTAAGAAACTACACATTTATTCATTAGCTGTAGGTCTCATATATGGTGATTTAGATAGCCTATATTGCCTATTCCTAAATCGCCTACTAGCATAATTAGGTTCTGCGTCCGATGTACTGGGAGTACCCAACATCTCCTCCCATTTGCCTGAATTAGGAATTTCTATGATGTCTTGAGTGTCGATATCGTTATCTATTCCTGCTTGTCTATATTTATTATAAGAATCCTCTTCCACCATTTCCGAAGCTTCCTCAGTCCGTTTTTCAGTATGCTGTTCCGTCTGTTTCATTTTAATTATAGTTCACAATGTCTTCTTCTTTAGTTTCGACTCTGTAACTAGATGGGCCATCTTTATTCCTTACAATGCCTGGTAACCACCTAGGCCCACTACTGAAATTTCTGTACATTACATTCTGACCAACATTAGTTTCCCTGCGCTTCTTCTGCTGATTATTTTCAATTTGTAAATCTCTCTTTCCTCGTCTAATATTATCAGGATGTATAGTGTCCAGCAGTGTTCTTAGTCGTCTGTTCATTAAAAGTTCTGCTGGGCTCTTTTGTGTTGTTGAACATGGAGCAACTCGTAAACCTAATAACATATTCGGTAATTTTATGTCCCATGGTATTTTATTCATTTTCCGTAGCTTGTCTTTAACAATCTGAACCTTTCTCTCAGCTAGACCATTAGTAGCGGGATGATGAGGGGCTGTAGTAATATGACGTATTTTATTTGAAGACAGATATTCCTTCATTTGAGCTGAAACGAATGATGTACCATTGTCTGATACAATTGTCTCACACAAGCCATGGGTAGCGAATACCGTTCTCAGGTGCCGGATTACTGTTTCAGACGTCATGTTATTCACTATGAATACTTCAGGCCATCGAGAATAGGCGTCAACGATTATTGAAAAGGTTTTATTCTAAAACGGCCCTGCAAAATCAACATTGATTCTGGACCACGGTTTAGTCGGTGTAACCCATTCATGCGCTGTTTTAGGGGGCATGTGGCGGTTTTCAAGGCATACATTACAGCCATTTACTACAGCTTCTAGGTCATTGTTAATGTTAGGCCACCAAACGTAACTTCGCGCCATCGCCTTCGTCTGCACTATTCCACTGTGTGTCTTATGTAAAGTCTGTAATATTGACTCACGCAATGAAGGTGGGACTACAACCCGACAGCCAAGCAATATGCAATCATCCTGTAGTGACAGCTCTGCTCGATACAGCCAGTAAGGACGTAACTCATCGTCGGCGACCTTGGGAGGCCAACCATGCTCAGCGCATGTGATGTACAACACGCGCTAAGGTTTTGTCTTTCTTGGTTCCTAGAATTAAAGCGGTAATATCGACTGGGAAGTCTGTCGGAGTTTCTGCCATTAATAAAATATCTCCCGTCTGTGGTTCGGGTTCTTCGTCTACCGGCTGGGGCCAACGGCTGAGTCCGTCCGCGTTGCCAATGTGAGTCCCGGGCCTGTATACAATATTGTAATCATGCGATGTGAGTGCATCTGCTATTCTTGTTAAACGAGGTGCTAAGATACGAAGCATAGGTCTTTTTGGGTCAAAAATACCAAGCAAAGGTTTATGGTCCGTAACTACAGTAAATGACCTGCCCATTAGGTAATTGTGAAACTTTTAATTGCCAAACATTATCGATGTCGCTTCTTTGTCCAGCTGCGAATATCGTCGTTCATGTGTGTGAAGGGTTCTGGACCCCATAGCTATCGGGCGCTCGCTACCATCATCCATGACGTGCGCCAATACAGCGCCCACCCCGTATTCGGAACTGTCGCATGTCACAATCAGAGGTTTATCTAAATCGTAGTGCACCAACGTCATGTCAGATGACAATAAACGTTTAGCTATATCAAAGCTTTTCTGTTCCTCATCTGTCCATTTCCATTCCTTGGATCTGTCTAACAACCGGTGCAGCGGTTCAAGTATCGTCGCTTTATGAGGTATGAACCTTTCATAAAAATTGTATAGGCCCAAAAACGCTTGCAGTTCTCGTACATTTTTAGGTTCTGGCGTTTTCATTATAGATTCTACTTTACTAGGAGCAGGGTGGATACCCTCGGCATCAATAATGAATCCCAAAAATTCTACTTGTTTTTTGGCAAACTTGCATTTATCCTTGTTGAGCCGCAGTCATAATACAGCTAGGCTAGCAACAATAATATTTAAATCGCGTATTATATCGTTGTATTGCACACGCACAACCATCTGACCGATCAGTGATACAGGAGACTTGGTCCACGTGTGTAAGTTCAGTGGTGTAGAATGCAGTGAGTCCCGCGATCGCATTCCGCGCAGTATACGCCACGTATGTTCATTTATTAATGAGAAGCAGGCACCCGAGTCTATTTCCATAAGCACAGGCGTGCCATTCAATATCAGCTTAACTCTAAATGGTTGTATTAAATTCCGTGAACTACCAAAACAATAAATCCCATCCTCGTCGCCACTATTATGTTTAATAAAAGACAATTTAACGATTCACATGTTTACTGCTAGGTAGCATACACAATCCTGTCCAGACTCCAGTTAATCTCTATGTCCCCTACATTGTAATACTTATTTAGACAAAGACTGAATGCGATGACTGAAGGGGTAAAAATGGGTGATCTAGTGATAAACCACCTATTGTGTGCAGATGACGCGGTTTTGATAGCGGCAACAGCCACTGATCTGCAAACACTAGTCACAGTTATGAAAGACGACTGCATGAACAATGGCTTACATTTGAATGTGAAGAAAACCAAAATTATGGTTTTTGAACGGGAAGAAACCAGAACGAATTCAAGGATTGTGGTTGGTAACGATGTGCTGGAGCAAGTGAATGAGTTTGTATATCTTGGATGCGCCTTCAGTAAGGATGGGAAATACACCGCTGATATAGGGAGAAGAGTGAATGCAGGTAATAGAGTGAATGGTGCGATGGGAAGGCTACTTAGGAGCCGGCACTTAAGCCAAAAGGCGCAGCTGGCCATGCATAACGGAGTGCTTGTCCCAACGCTGTTATATGGCTGTGAGAGTTGGGTATGTAAGAAGGAGAACGAAAGCAGGATAAATGCGGTCGAAATGCGATCTCTGCGGAAGATGTGCGGAGTCACGCTGACCGACCGTATTCGCAACAGCGTAGTAAGAAAGCGAGTAGGTATGAAAGATAGTATCGGTGTAAAGATGAGAAAGGGTATGCTCCGTTGGTTCGGGCATATAGAAAGAATGCCAGAAGAAAAAATGACAAAACAGATATACAATGCGAAAGTGGAAGGATGTAGGTGCTGGGGAAGACCTAGACTATCTTACCATGACCAAATAGACCGTGTCTTACCTGAAGGGCAAGTCAAGAGTCTCCGTAACCGGCGAGTGTGTATGAGACGAACTATGAGAGTGGAGGAAGCCAGAGACGTATGTAAGGAAAGAACCTGTTGGAACTCTGTACTCTCTGCCTACCCCGCGAGGGAGCTGGCGTGATGATATAGATAGATAGAAAGATAGATATTTAGACAAATAAGAACACAAGTACCTACATTATATGTAACACTAATTTTGATGATTCTTTTTGGATTAGGTTCGGTCCGTGATGGTCGAATTTTATTGGTATTGGACAATGGGCTTTGAAGATACACCAGGGGTTTCCTATACGGCAAACAGCATGAATGTGAAAAATCTGTTATTATGAGTTTTATATCAATCTTGTAGGTACCTCACTGTATAAATAAGTAGGATAATATGAAGGAGTTACATAAATAATAATAAATAATTTACTCATCACTAAAACTTATAAAATATTTTTTTTTAAAAAGAAAAGGAAAACCAACTTCAAAAGAGCAAAAAATGATTATTTGAAGTCGGTGCCAAGTAATTGACTGCACCAACCAGCGCAGACTTCAAATATTTATTTTTTGCTTTTAGAAGTTGGTGTTCCTTTTTTTTTAAGTTTTTTAGACTGTAAAGCTACCACTTACACCAATATGCGGCTTATACTATTTTATACAGCTTAACGCAGTAAAAAGGCAGTTACTTCCTGTCATAAGAAACGGTCGTGCTACTTGGATGATTTCGAATGATGTAATAAAACATGTAACCATTGCAATACCACCGCATAAAACATCGTTACTACAAGTCATAACTGGCAGGCGAGTGGTACTTACCGGGCGGCGGCGGCGATGGCTCGGGCTCCTGCTCGGGCTCGGGCTCGAGCTCCGGCTCGGGCTCCAGCGGCACGGGCGCGGCCACCAGCTGAGGGGACGCGCCGCCCGGGGCCTCCGGCTCCGCCTCGCCCGAGATGCTGCTCGCTGCAACACAACACATCACCAGACATCAAAAAATATATTACCTCTAGAATATACTAATTCTTGTTGTCCGGTCGCCTGGCTTCTGGAGTGAGAGATTATGGCCTGCATGATGCGAGACTTCTCTGGATAGAGTGGAGGAAGCCAGAGACGTATGTAAGGAAAGAACCTGTTGGAACTCTGTACTCTCTGCCTACCTCGCGAGGGAGCTGGCGTGATGATATAGATAGATAGATATACAAATTCTACAAAATGTTTAATGGAACCGGTCTACCCTGTCCCACTGGCGGGCAACAGCATTTCTAACAAATCCGAGATGAGAGAGCTTAGGTGATCCGCTACCACCTGAACTACGCGCAGAGTGACGAAGATATGTGTGTAGCAACTCGTTCTCGGTGCCGATAAAGCCGCTTTTAAGCCATCCAAATAGCTTTCCAGACCAACGTTTTAACCTACCTTTTAAAACCTGGAAATGCATGCAAATGGAATTACCACCTTTTTTTTTTTGTCCCGTGGAGGAAATCTTTTAAAGACTAGCCCCCCACCTGCTTTTGGGTAGATAGGCGGGGGAGTGTCGGAGTCTCTGCTGCGGTCTTCGCCCCACTTTTTGTGACGCGAGGACCGCAGCAGCATACCGACTAAAACCTCCACGTGTTCCGCCTGCCGCTTTTAGGAAGGCTCCAGGTACGGGAACTTCATCCGCAGCCTCTCCAGCGGTTGTCCTTAGTATGGACCCACTAAGTTGCGACCGCGACGCCGCAGAAATTCTCTCTAATGTCGGGGACGTGCGTCCGGGAAAATAGGCACACCCCTTCACCTCGAGGGTGCAAGTGTAGAGCAGGCGACGGCCCCCAATGCCGTCACCCGCGCACCCTCTTTACGGTGGCATGAGGTCGGCATGTCGTCGCCTCCTGCGCCCGCGTCTCCGTCGGCGGTTTGAGTCAGCCAGTGGATCGTCCTCCCTGGCTCGCTCCGCCTCCTCCTTGCGTGTCATGACCACCTCAGCAAAGGTGGCCACCGCGTCCCATGATCTTTCGCTGCCGACCATAGAGCGAACAATCGCCGGCAGCGAGAGATCCGTTCCCACAATCGCAATTAGCGAGCTACGCTGTTCCGCCCAAGCAGGGCAAACCTCGAGCGTGTGCTGCGCAGTATCCTCGGCGCAACCACACTCGTGGTACCTCTGGTCGGCCTCTCTCCCGGCCACACAAATGGAATTACCACTTCATCCAATATAATCCAACTGAGTTGAACACTACTTAACCTTAGTGAACGCTACGAACACCGGGATCTCACAGGGCTACGAGTGCCTCATTAACCCCATCCAATATAAAATTATATTGGCCTGTGAACGATAGTAATGTGAGTTTTTATGTGTAAACAATCTAGGCCCTTCGGCCAACAGGCCGAGGAGCTTTTACAGCTTCCCCAGATAAGGAAGCGAGCGTGCAAGAACGACGTTCCAGTCGGAAAGGCAAGGGGGGCGACTAGCTCGAGGCCTCGAGAACTTAGAAAGGACATATCCTAGGGTGTTTCGTTTTGGTGCTCTGATTTTAAAGGCGGGGCTGCGTCTGATCCTGTGTGTAGGTCTTAGAGGGTACTACCCACTAAACACTTCCGAGAAGCTGCGGAGAGCGTGCCTCTGGGTGTGATTCTTATTTAGGCCGCCAGTATTACGATGTTCACCTGTTTACATGTGAACTATCTGTATCCGAAAGCAGGCTCGGGATACAATATAATGCGCGTACGTACCGTGCAGCGCGGCGACGAGGTGCCGGGTGGGGTCGTCAGCCGGCGGCGGGTGCCCGTTGAGGTGCGGCGCGGGCTCCAGCAGCGGCGCGGGCGCGGGCGCGGCCAGCGGCGCCAGCGGCGGCGCGGGCGGCGCGGGGAACGTGGCCGGCGGGAAGGCGGACGCGGGCGGCGCCGCGGGGAAGTAGCCCGCGGCGCCCACGCCTCCCGCGCCTGCTGCCACGGCGCCTACGCCCGCCGCCGGCTCCTCCTCCTCACCCTCCGACCGCCCCGAGCCCTCACCCTCCTCGTCAGAGAACACTATGTCCTATGGATGCATAATAACGGAATCAAATTACTTTCTTCGCGTTATTTTTAGTAGTATATTTCACACCCATAAGTTTTTTGAGACCAAAGGTAGCCTATGTCCTTCCCCTGGATAAAATGGATGTCCTTTCTGAATTTTAACAAAATCTATTCAGCGATTTTGGCGGGAAAAGATAACAAACAGACAGAGTTACTTTCGAATTTATAATATTAGTATGGGGTATAGATAGTAATAATTTCCAAATGTAAGTAAAAACCTACTACTCACACATCAAAACTTTTTAATGTGATATTAATTTTACACCTGCCTCGTCAGCCCAATAAGCGCCCGGCGGATCCACTCGCAGCCTAGTAGTTCATTTATTTTTGAAACTAATCACTAAATATCAAAAATTTACATTTCGATTGTTTTTAATGTTTTAGTTACAATTTCAACCAACAATATGTATTATTAGTTTTTTCGAAGATTCAGACCACAAAATTTTATGATATTACTAAAATCTCAAGGATTTTATTTCGAGTAACGGTTTGTTTAATTCGAATAGAGTGTAGTTATACAGAGTGCGCGCTCGCCTGGTAGCGGAAGATGTCGTTGTGCACGTAGTACTTCTTGGGCGACTGCGCGGCCAGCACGAAGGTCTGCGTGAAGCGGCGCATGGGCGCGCCGCCGTTGGACAGCTCGCCCGTCACCTGCACCACCACGCCGTTGCCCAGCGTCGCTTGCGCGTCCACCTGCGCACGCCGCCCGATCACATTGGTTTTTTTATTTGTCTTGTGGGTGCGTTAACAAACATGAAAATTTACATAAACAAGTACCCAGACCGAAACAAATAATTGTGCGAACCGGGCACTATTGGACCCAGCGGGCGGAACGGCTTAAGCTCTCGATCACTGCACAAAATCGTCCGTCAAATTCATTCGATTCTGATTTTAAAATTGTAAAAGTAGAAACACTTTATGGCGTACTAAAAATAAATAACACAACATTCATTGTAACAAATTCTATCAAACTATCAACTTTTGACACAAACAATGAACACTACTCAATTTTACACCAGACGTACTACAAAGAAAATTGTTGTAACTTATTTACAAATGTGTATGGGTCCATCGCAAAAGTTCAGCGATGTTTAATTTATCATTCTGTTATTTTTTTCGACTAATTCATGCTCCTGATAAACAATTAGGTATTAAAAGTTGGCCAACATTTACATTAGAGTGGTATCATACACTACGATAACGTAAATATTGTTGGTGTCGCTTGCGTAAACGGTATTATTAAATTAAATCTTCAATGAAACGAAAGCTAAATAATAAGAACAGTTCGCGCCGATTCTTATGGCCGCTCTGAATGCAGCCGTGTACCAATGCGCTGAACGCAAAGTTATCTTTGCGTGTGTCCCTACGCGGCTGCATCGACTACATTCAGAACGGCCATAAAGATTGGCGCGAACTGCAAGCAAAAAAATTACTTTTGTAGACTGAAATAGATAATTTTTCAGTGTCCGCCTCGCGGCTCGCGTCGCGCGCGTTTCATACCTGGTATGGCAGCCGAATGTAGCGCCCAAAGCGTGCTGGGAGAAAGGGACAGAGATACTGTTTTTTTTTTTCTAATATTCTGGCTCAATGTCTGCACGTCACTTGGGGCCTCATTGAAAACCAGCGCTGTGTTAGGTTAATATCACTGCATATAGCTGAATGAGGGTCCCTTTTTGCTGGCGAGGCTTGGACAATATTATTGTTTTTATTATTAATATGTTCGAGCTTCGTGCGACGCGGCAACGGCGTGGAGCGGGGACGGCACGGCGCTTTGCGGGGGGGCGCATACACCGGTCGAGTCAGTCGGGTAAATCGACACCCGACGCCATATCGCCGAGCAGTTCGGCTTTCGAGCCAAACACTCCTGCGTCCACCAAGTGCACCGCATCACGGAGCACATCCCCTCCGGTCTTAATAGACCCAAACTCGTCTACACGAGCGCCCTCTTCTTCGACGTCGCAAAGGAATTCGACGAAGTCTGGCACAACGGCTTGGTCTACAAGCTCTACCAAATGGGTGTGCCGGACAGAGTCGTGCTCATCATACGAGACTTATTGTCAAATCGCGCCTTCCGATATCGCGTCGAAATGACGCGCTCCACTCCCCACTCCACCCAAGCTGGAGTCCCGCAGGGCTCAGCTCTCTCGCCCCTCCTGTTTAGCCTTTACACGAACGACATTCCTCGTTCGAGTAAGGTGCATCTAGCCCTATTCGCGGATGATACCGCTCTCTACGTCTCGCATAGGAATAAGGGTTTCATTACCAGAAACCTTCAGGCAAACGCCAATTCCCTAGGGAATTGGTTCAGGAAGTAGCGTATTAAGGTGATCCCGGACAAGAGCGCTGCGGTGTTCTTCTCCAGAGGTGCCACCCCGCGCCACTCCCTGCGCCGCCCTAGAAGTAATCTCGGCCAAGTGACCATGTTCGACCGACCCATTCCCTGGGTCAAAGAGGTCAAATATCTAGGGGTCACCCTAAACAGTACCATGTCCTTCGGCCCGCACATCAAGCGGGTCCGTCACCGAGCATCCTTTGTGCTCGGTCGTCTCCATTCGTTAATCTGCAAGCGGAGTAAAATGTCCCTTAGAAATAAGGTGACGCTTTACAAAACTTGCGTTCGACCCATCATGACTTATGCGTGTGTTGTGTTCGGGCATTCGGCCCACTCTCACATCGATAAACTCCAAGCGGTTCAAAACCGCTTCCTCCGTAAAGCTGTAGGAGCCCCCTGGTTCGTACGCAATGTCGATCTCCACTCCGATCTAGTTCTCGAACCTATTCGCGCCTATATTAAAAAGGCGACCACACGACACTTCGCGAACGCATCTACCCATGCGAATCCGTTAATCGTAGCCGCGGCCGACTACGATAGATCATTAGATCACAAACAAATAACATTTAGTAACTTGTGTCTGACCCTGGTTTTTCCAGAAAATAAATATGTTTTTGTTTCTTTTTCTCTATACAATTCTTGAAACAAGTTTTCTCGTATCAAACTTTAGTCACGGCACGCCTTGCCAGCACGTAAGACATAAAAATCTATTTTACACTTTTAAGTGACGAGTGATTTATTTAGTAATATTTGTACGTAAGAAGTTGTAGAGTAAGGTACCTACAAGATTAATATAATGACTATAATAACGGAATCTATACATTCGCGCTGTTCGCCGTTAAGGAGTTCCCTCTTGTATCTTCAAAGTCCAATACCAATAACATTAAAATAGGCCTTATTATCTTACCACGACCAAATAAACCGAGTCTTATCTGATGGAAAAGTCAAGAGTCTCCGTAACCGGCGAGCGTGTATGAGACGAACTATGAGAGTCGAGGAAGCCAGAGAGGTATGTAAGGAAAGAACCTGTTGGAACTCTGTACTCTCTGCCTACCCCGCAAGGGATCTGGCGTGAGGTTATAGATAGATAGATAGATAGATTAAAATAGGACCACCTCAAAACTATACTGAACCCAATGCAAAAAGAATCATGAAAATCGGTTCATAAGCAAAGGAGTTATAAAAAAAGGACGAATTATGAACTTCCTTTTTTGAAGTTGGCTAATATACTGCTTAGTTCCACAGTAGGGTATAGGATTGACGTAATACCCATAATATCTCAATTTACACATGCCTATTGTTTGTGGTTATGGAGTTCCCTGGTGTATCTTCTAAGTCCAAGGTCCAATGCTGATGAAATTCAAATAGGACCACCTTGGAGCTATATTGAACCCAATGCAAAAAAAAATCATCAAAATCGGTCCACAATTGACGGAAATATCGCTTAACATACATATAAAAAAAAAAAGCATACATACAACCGAACATAGAACCTCCTCCTTTTTGAAGTCGGTTAAAAAGGGTTATTTCACGCGTAGGGTGCCAAAATACGTGTCACTTTTTTATGTAAAAACGAAGCCCCGCGCTAGGAGTTATTCCTGTCATGGGTGCGTTTACAAACATGATATTCACATGCACAAACACACAGACCAAAACAAATATTTGTGGGTCACACAAAGATTTGTCCCGCACGGGAATCGAACCCGCGACTTCTCCATCCAGTGGGCGGAGCGACTCAAGCTCTTAACGACTGGACCCGTCCGTCATATATATGTCTATTGTGCCGCCTGCTGTAGTAAAGCTGTGTCGGGGTACCTGGCTGATCTTAGCATGGCAGTCGCGGAAGTTGAGCTGCTGTATGCGGTTGTGGATCTGCTTCTGCCCCACCACGGGCAGCGTCTCGCGGTTGGGCGCGTCCAGCCCGCCGTGCACGAACGACGAGTAGTTGTTGTAGAATCTGCCGGCGAACACGACACATATTTAACATACTTTTTAATAAATATAACTTAATACCGTTTTTAACCAGGTACTTAAGTGAAGACCACTTAATATACACCAAACTAGACGAGATTATAAAATGACAATATCAGAATCTTGTTAGTCATGAAAACCGAATCCACAGCCATGCGAGCTGCCATATTTACCCTCGCTCAGAGTTAGTGCTCGTGGTTTGATATTATTGCATTTTGGTTATATAATTTTGCATAAAAGAATTATTTACAATAAAATATGTAGGTAACAGCTAACATATTAGCTTTGCCCTTAAATCCTACTAATCCTAATATTATAAATATGAAAGTGTATATTTAGATGTTTGTTACTCAATCATGCGAAAACGCTAAACCGATTTGGATAAAATATGGCGCAGAGATAGTTTATTATCTGGATTAACACATAGGATAGGACTTTTTATCCCGGAAAAATGTAAGGTTCCTGTCTAAAGTCAACGCCGTAGAAGTCGCGGGCAGAAACTATTATTAGATAAATAATAAAACGTTTCGTTATAAAAACCATCGAAAGGTTTGGGATTTTTAAAAGTGTAAATAAATAAAATATTAAGCACATTTACATTATAACGTTATCCTCCTCTTTCTCCTCGAGTTGTAAGCACAGGACATTTTTAGTCTGTAGGTTAAATTGACTTTGAGTTATAAGAGTCGAAATAAGCTCGAAGTTGTTTTTGTAATAATAATACACGGTCGTTGCGTAGAACCACCCAGGTTTTCGGTATTTGGATTAGCTCAGAGCTGGGCGGTTCGACGGCAGGTATCTACAGATCTAATATTCGTTCCGAACCATACCAAGGTCATCCTCCAGTCCCGCACTAGACACTTACACAACAAGTAAACACCACGTGGCAACAATTAGTTAAATACAATAGACTGGGTAATTAAGTTGTCCTAAGGACCGCGGAATACATTCATATAATAAAGAACACATATAGCAGTCACAGAGCAAGCAAAAATACGCACAGAGAAAGAAGGAGAATCATTCCCCATTAGACGAGTAGTTAGACAGGGGGACCCTTTGTCACCCAAACTTTATTCAGCAACCCTAGAACACGTATTTCAACAGCTCGAATGGAATTAATATAGTATAAATGTAAATGGAGTATTACTGAACGATCTAAGATTCGTCGATGACCTTATACTAATATGTAGAGATCCAAAGACCCTACAGAGTATAATTGAACAACTGGTAGACGAAAGAGAAAAGGTAGGACTATCGATAAACACCAGTAAAACAAAACTGATGACAAACCACGTCGAAACGCCTATTAGACCCGGTAACCTTACTGAACTGGAATATGTAAACGAGTATACATATCTGAGCCAAATAATATTTCCCACAGAACTCACAACAAAAGAAATCCAAATAGAATTAACATAGGATGGAGGAGATATTGGGCTCTAAAAGATATAATGAAAAGCTCTGATATACCTATCGAAGGAAAAAAGAAAATATTTAATACATGTATACTACCAAGCATGTCCTACGGATGTCAGACATGGAGTTGTACAAAGAAAAATATTAAATCACTAGAAACTTGCCAACACGGAATAGAAAGAAGCATACTCAACATAAAACTAAAAGATAAAATTCGATTAAAAACAACAAACAAAATTGAAAAAACTCAATATACAGTATAGAAACAGGTCATAAAAAGACAGAATCAAATCTTTTCCATATAACGAACCTTATTCCAGTCTCCAAAACAGAAGAGGAACCAGAAGAGAATGTGATGGAGGGAGGAGGGGGAGATGTAAAGAAAATGTATTTTCTATCTGTCGAGCTCGACGAAGGTTTTATATTTAACAGTCATTAAAGAGGAACTTTATGTTATGATTTATGGTATGTCTGTTTGAAAAAGAAAAACGAATGTCAAAAAAATGGCATGTGAAAATTTATGCAGGAAAGCAGGCTGGCGAAAGTCTTGTAGACATAAAGATTTATATTGGATTTGCTGTCTTTTTAAACCCGTTGAAAGCAAAAGTTGTGTATTCTCAATACGTACTATATACCTGTCTACTTTTCAATTTAAGTGCATTATACTGTTCTGACATATTTAATCTGACATGTCAATTCAAATTGTCATTTCGAGTTGACAAATTGAAGTATTGTATCTATAATAAATATAAAGTTACTATTGTTAATTTAAAGCATATCTTAATTAAATATCCCTTTAGATGGTGTATTACTAAATATAATCAGCGTTGTTTTCTCTTTGGCGTTGCATGTTCCAAAATGAGTAAAATTAAATTTGAAATATGCCAAGTAAAAACAAGTCGGGTAGTTGACCAGAAAATAATATTTATGGCTAATTTTCCACTGGATAAAGATCGGTAAGTATACTTCTGTTATAATAGTATATTGTACATTCATTTACAGGCAAAAAAGCAAAAAATAAATAATTGAAGTCGGTGCCAAGTAACCGACTGCACCAACCAGCACCGACTTCAAATATTTATTTTTTGCTTTTTGAAGTGGGTTTACCTTTTTTTATAAAAGATTTTTATTTTACAATTTTAAATGACGAGTGAATTATTCTATAGTAGGGTACCTATAGGATTGACGTAATACCCATAATATCTCAATTTACACATGCCTATTCTTTGTCGTTAAGGAGTTCCCTGATCTATCTTCTAAGTCCAAGGTCCAATGCCAATGAAATTAAAATGTGACCACTTTGGAGATATACTGAACCCAATGCAAAAAAAATCATCAAAATCGGTCCACAATTGACGGAAATATCGCTAAACATACATAAAAAAAAGCATACATACAACCGAACATAGAACCTCCTCCTTTTTGAAGTCGGTTAATTATAGTTCTTGTGGTTCAGATAAATAAAAATACTAAAAACAATAGTGACGTACAGACTTTCATTCTTAATGTTAATAACATACTTTTATGATACGAAAGCTTTTCTATTTTTAGTTGACACGCAAACATTTTTTACAGATGTAAACTATGAGTGGCGGTATGTGAAATGTGAAGACTTGGTGTATAATTCTATTACAAAGCTGTATGAATGAAATAAATCAACTAAAATGTCTTAAGTTTTTGTATGGTTGATAATATGGTAACCTTTTTCTTTCTGTATACTTACATCGTTAGAAATTCAGTGTGATTATGTAAAATCATTTTTCTGTTTTTTATTTCTTTATAAGCGGCAGTACTATCTGCTGAACTTGCTACGGAGCCCTAAAAAATTTACATATCGATATCCACAGATCCATCAAATTTTACGCCAAGGCTACATCCCTATTCTTTATTTTGTTGGCAGTATTGTTTTATTAGGTTGGCAGTATATAATAATTTTACGTTGGCAGCAATAATATTTAACTTTATCATGGTAGTAGTACTTTGCGTGTAAGTTCCATACAATTTGTAATTTCGTGCTCTAGTATGAAGTTCCGCCTCTTATAACGTAGTGATTATATTCTCTTTGCAGGAAAGGACAAGATTAGGTTTCCTAAGAAATAAGACTTTTAATGTCGTTTCTTTGGTTCACAGAGTAAAGCAATGGTCTATTTTAGATAAAAGGTTATTAATATTATATAGATATAAAATACAGAATCAAACAACTGAAATGCATATTGTTAGGACATTTGATAAGTAAGACGGAAAAATGGACTAAAGAAGTGATAGAATGGTGTCCTAGACATAAAAAGAGAAGTAAAGGCAGACAACATCGAAAATGATATTACGGAGGTGGCAGGAACATGTTTGACGAGGAAAGCAAGGGATAGATCGTTGTGGAGAACACTTGGGGAGGTCTATGCTGGAGAGCAAGACAATCAAGAAACCGGTGTCTAATATAAATATTAATATTTACATTTACTTTCGTCTGTTCGATGGGATAATCCCATCAATTAGTAATTTTTTACCCTTAAGGGGACGGAATTTACGAAATTCCACCAGTGGTCACCCAACGCTTGATGAGTTGTGCATTGTATGTAGAGGTGGGCGATTATGAATGATTAACATAATCGAGACATTTACTAATTGCTAATATTGATCATAAAATTAGTTACTTACTAATTTCCATTATCGAATGACGTTACTAATTAGTATTACTAATTTTATTTATCTTTATTTTGTTTGGTAAAAACTTTGTTTCTATTTTTTGTTAATAATAAGTTTGTTCCTAACTAACATTAAATAACTTATAAAACAATGATAAGCATTCACTTAATACTGTTTTTTCTTTAAATTTTATACTGTAAAAATACAATAGTGAAACGAAAACAAAAATGTATTAATTAAAGATTAAATTAGTACTTTGACTTTTATTTATATTGAACCAAAAATTATGATTAAAAATCTTATAGGATACCTTTTAATCTCAAGTTCAGAATAGTAATATTTATTTAAATATCTAATTAAACACGTAAAAAATACTTTTACAACTCTATTACTCAGGATCGTACGCCGCTGGCACAGCAGGTACATACAAGGAGCTCGCGCCAAGTGGCATCGCATCATTCGCATCGGCGCGCGTAGCGCGTAATCGAACTTAGCTATTGACTACTAATTCATTACTAATGGTTATAATCAAGTTATCTCGAGACATTTTCATAATCAAATGATTCTATTAGTATATCTCATAATCACCCACCACTAATTGTATGTCAGTCTGTCAGTAAGAGTGGTAGATATATCGAGCTTCATAAGTCAGCAGTCCAATGAGGTTTTTCATAAAATCGACTGTGGTTTAACCCTTGGGCAGATAAAAAACGTAAATCTTATGAGTATATGATAACTATTTGACTGAGTAAAAACCGGATTACATTTTTGGATTCTTACGACCCTAAATAATGCCTGACACATTTCGGTTACCTATTGTATAATGATTATTTTCTATTCATAGGAATCAGCGGGTAACACTTTTTAAATTTACATGTGTAAATATTGCTATCTTTCAATCTTATCAAAGTGTAGGGCTAAAAGTAAGAGTTTTTTTTAAATTTATATTGATATAACAAATCTTCACAATATATTTCGAAACACTATAAGATTCAATAGGTTAACATAGTTTCATTTTTAAATGACTTGACACTTCTCAACACAAGAAAAAATAATTGGTGGAAGTCGCGGGTAGAAGCAGGAAGCGGCATATGCTTTTTGAGTTGTATCACCTTTCACCAAAAGTATGTACAGAATTAAGCCCTACCATTCTGCTAATGCCGTTGAAAATCTGTTAAGTTTCGCGTTATTTTTGTTAAGTGTCTGATGCAATCACGGAATAACTTCGATGTTCTGTCGTTGCACTATTAGCCCCGAGTACGGCGGCGGTCGCTGCGGCACGACCAGGATGACTCAGCGCGAAACTGGTTGTTTTGTTTAAACAACGAGTGCGGTGACGTCACGGCGATAAACGCGCGTCGGCTTTACCAGCACGTCACAACAATACATTTTATAGATAGATAATGAAACGCGCGCTTTTCTTCTCTTTAGAGTTTAAAACCTTCCATTATTCATCACGACTAGGCGACTGTTCAGTCGTATAACTAGGCTGTTAATAAAAAGCAACAGCATTTACAGTTCATTGCACTAAACATTAAGCAATGAACAACCAAGTTAAGCAACGTATAGATAGGCAAATGCTAATGGTACATGAAAAAGAGTCTTCATGATCTGACTTTCACTCGCCATGTAATCCGCGAATCTATAGAGCAGAAACATAGTTTAATTGGTTTATATATTTTCCAGGTGCTTGTTAATAAAGGATTGTACATTTAAACTTTGGTCGAGAAGCACAGCGTTAGCTTAACATCAGGCAGGTAGGGCACTGGAACCCTATAGGCGGCTAGTAGGTTTATAAATATTAATGGTCCATAGGTTCCGTATTAATAACTATGAGAATGACGCCAACTAGAAGGGGCGGAATCAAGTATCCAATAGTTTTGTCCGCAATGACCGCACGTAAGCAAAATTGAGCATTAAATGTATGTTTTATATCCGGTACATTAGGAAAATGCGAACATGACTAAGGCTTGCACTTAATCAGATAAGGGTATTTTGCTAAACAAAGGATTGTTACAGATATCAAGTTAATAATAGTACCTACTTGATTTTAGCCTGCCTCGTTGGTCTAGTGGCAAAGCGCATCGCTTTGTGATCACGAGGTCTTGGGTTCCAATCCTAGGTCGGACAAAAGTAGTTTTTCTAACGAAAAATTCCCAGTATGAGTCCGGAGTCCGGAATTGTGCCCGGTATATGTTAATAGGTTCGTCCCCTATTACATGGGACCTTACATCGTCGGCGAAACGTGGGTGTACTCATTACATCTCTGCCACCCCCGCTCGGGGAATATAGGCGTGACAGTTTTTTTATTTTTTATTTGAGAGGTTGGTCTAGTGATTGAACGGAAAAATTTAGACTGTAAAAAGAATGGCGACACGCCCGTCACTATTTATTGATTTATTTATCAGAGACAAGCCAACAGTATACATATACAACGTTGTATGAGGTAGATATAACATAATAGTACAGATCTTATATGTATACCTGTAACAGGCATGTACAGCACTTACAAATCAACAGAAACACAGACAGAAGTTGGTAAAATTAGGAACTATAAATAATTAAGTAATTAAGCAGGTAGGAATATATAAATTATGCGAATGATTTCAGTATTTTATTCCTGCCGTTAAATAAGGAATCGTAAAAGATATCTAGATTACTGAGTTTACCATTTAACAAATTGTATTCATTACAAGCTCGCACGATGGGTGAATTTAGTCCGACATTAGTTCTCAAAAGTAGTATGCCGAAAGTTCTGGTAATGGGGTAACGTGGCGGCTTGCGAGGAACAGTAAACAGTAAGTCATTAATGATATCGGTGCAGTAAAGATTATGGTTAACCAACTTATGCAGAAAAAGTAAGGTATTTAGCCTGCGACGATTGCTTAATGAGGACATATTGAAGTATTTGAGCCGTTGGTCATAACTACATCGATGTGTAATGCCTTGTGACATAAAAGCTAGGTTTCTTGTGAACGCCCGTTGAATAAATACCCTCAATACACAGCATAAAAAGGACTCCAGACAAAACACCCGTATTCTAGGTGGCTACCAACCAGAGCGTTGTATACTTTTGTTTGTGTGTTTCTGAGACACTTACTATTCCGCTTCAAAAACCAAGCATCTGGGAAGCTTTCTCAGTGATCGCATTGCAATGTGACGAGAAACGTAACTCACCATCGATTATAACGCCAAGATCTTTTATCTGATTAACCTTCTCTAACTTAGCCCCGCCAATATCATATGTTGATTCTACCGGGTGTTTTTTTTGAAAATCTAATGTGGTAGCATTTATTTGCATTAATCTGCATGCTATTGCGATCACACCATTGCTTTACTCTATTCACATCATCTTGTATTAGATAAATGTCATTTTGAGAGTTAAGAGTTCTATACAGTTTTAGGTCATCAGCAAATAGTAAAAATTTACAATGAAATATAACTGACGTTATGTCATTTATAAAAATCGAAAACAAAATAGGTCCAAGGTGCGATCCCTGAGGTACTCCAGAATGTGCATGGTAGGAATGCGAGTTGAAGCCATAAACAGAAACTATTTGAAGTCTTTTTGCTAAATAGGACTCAAACCAATGCAAAAGAGATCCCATCACACTTCATATCGGTGTGTTTAGTTTTTTAATAAGAATTATGTGGCTTACCTTGTCAAATGCGCTGGCAAAATCAATATATATTACATCTATTTCAAGACCCATGTCAAGTTGGCTGGAAATATCAGATACAAAACAACACAAATAGTTACGGTTGACCGTCCAGAACGAAGCCGGTGTTGTCTAGGTGACAGCATTGTATCCGTATGATTTGTTAAATGAGGACAAACTAGTGATTCAAAAAGTTTTGAGAAAGTTGACAAAATGGGGCGGTAGTTCTTAGTGCTATTTCGATCGCCCTTTTTATGCAATGGTAATATTCTTGCCTTCTCCCATTCTTCCGGAAAGCATCCGTCGCTTAACGAGCGATTAAATATTAAAGCCAAGGGTAGCAGAACCGCAACGTTTAACAAAAACAACGGGTATGTTATCAAGGCCTGCACCTTTGAATATATCAAGCTTTTTAAGTTTCTGGATAATTTCACGCTCAGTTATATGCACGCTAGCAAAACATCTAACGTGTGAGGGTGGGGTCAAATCAGTTGAATCAAAAAATGCGCACTGATCCTGGCTGTAGATAGACGAAAATTGGCTAGCAAATAAGTTAGCAATTGCTGGACCCGTATCAGCCAAACTATCATTCTTATGCATGTTAAGTGGTATTGAGGATAAACCTTTGCTTTTATTAACATTGTTAAACAAAGTACTCCCCAAAACGAGGGTGTTTTATGAACCCGAGAATGTAGAAGGAGAATAGGAATAGTGGTAGGCCTCTTTAAAGGATAACAGTTGTGGAGACTGTTAGTTATGCAGCGTGCGTGCAAACACTGTATTTAAATATCTACCTAATAAAAGTCTAACACTGACTGACTGGCAGGCAACACATAGCCTAAACAAGCAATTTTTTTGTACAGGATTTCTTTATATAACCTAAGAGCACTTAGAAAGAAATTTGAAAATTCATCCCCTATCAGGCATAGGTACAACAAGTGATAAATGACAGCCAATTAATTAACAATTTGTCAAGTAATTAACTCATATTCAATTTATTATTCAAGGTGGCCCATTCAAACGTAATCCAATTATTATTTAGTTAATTATGTCATATTCTTGATAAACACTTATCAAATATAAGGGGATGTACTTTCCAACGAAAGAATGTACGGGGTCATATCTTTTTTTTTAATTATAAGAGGAAAAAAGATGTACCTACAATGAAATTACATTAATAAAACTTATTAACAAAAAAGTGAAATAAAAGTATTACTTACACCAATATCTACTTCCTCCACTCTAAAACCTTAATCTACTATATTAATTTGTGCTTTACCTATTAATTTGATAATATTTTTGTAGTCTTGTATAAAAAAATACACATTTAGAGCAAGGTTTGATGGTGCAGATATGACCTTGCAGATCTGTTGTGGTGTCGCAACTTTTATTAGAGGAAAATAGTGAACAATAGAAGATGACCTTAAACACCTGCGAGCTGACATCTTCCTAATTTGGACATGGGGTAACAACCGAGACGTAACAAATAACTAGACTATAAATATTAAAAACCTCTGTTATCTTCTATACATATAATAAAACTGTAACCAGGCCGAATCAGTACATTGAATATTTTTTTTTAATTTTAATTGGGGTACATTTCCTTATTGATATACCGTAGAGGCCGATACATTTTTTTTTGCAATTATTGTCTGTCTGTATATTTGTTTCGATCACGCAAAAACTACCGAATGGATTTCAATGAAATTTGGTATAGTAATAACTTATACTCTAACTTAAAACAATAAATACATTTTGTCCCGGAAACAAGAATTAATCCGGGAGAATCACGGGATAAACCATCAAACTTTATTATTTTTATTATTCTTAGTCTCGAGCTGCAATGTTACGTTAAAATGCGTGATTTTGCCTACACATGAATTTCTCCATAAACTAATATTGGACTCAGGCTTGTAACCTCACGAGAAACTCTTCGGTAGGTTAAAAGAACTCCTCTCCATTTGTGGATACACCTTTGATTTAACCACTCAAGCATGTTTTCGTGCATAAACCAATGATGCATTCAGGATTGTCTCTTCTGGAGAGAACTATTTAACGATTTTCATTTATTATTATTTCATTTATTTAAAATATCTAAACATGATTTTGATCATGAAAATGAACTGTATATTCTTACGAGAAGAGTGACACGAAATGTACTGATAAAACTTTGTTACATACTCGTGTCTGTGTGTGAATGATGTACGCTGTTGGCCGCGAGGCCTTTACAGCTTCACCGGACTTAAAGGCGAGCGTGCAACCACTACGCTCTAGCCAGCCAGAAGGGCAAGAGGCGACATACTCGAGGGCGCCTCTTCGAGGCGCCCTCGGTTGGGACAGTCGCTGTAGGGGGACGGGTGCACTACTAAGTGCACCGGTCAACCGCCGGCTATGGGAGGGGATCTACTACTACGTCGTCGTCGTCGTCGCCCGTGTTCTGAGCGGAAAGAAGGGATGACAAAGCATCGGGGGGGTCGGTGAGAACATGTCGCGGCCGGCGGTGGCGGCAGGGGTCGGGGGGGAGATCGTAGTCGGCGGTGGCTACAATTAACGGATTCGCATGGGTAGATGCGTTCGCGAAGTGACGTGTTGACGCCTTTTTAATAAAGGCGCGAATAGGTTCGAGACCTAGATCGGAGTGGAGATCGACGTTCCGTACGAACCAGGGAGCTCCTACGGCTTTACGGAGGAAGCGGTTTTGAACCACTTGGAGTTTATCGATGTGAGAGGGGGCCGAATGCCCGAACACAACACACGCATAAGTCATGATGGGTCGAACGCAAGTTTTGTAAAGCGTCACCTTATTTCTAAGGGACATTTTACTCCGCTTGCAGATTAACGAATGGAAACGACCGAGCACAAAGGATGCTCGGTGACGGACCCGCTTGATGTGCGGGCCGAAGGACATGGTACTGTTTAGGGTGACCCCTATATATTTGACCTCTTTGACTCAGGGAATGGGTCGGTCGAACATGGTCACTTGACCGAGATTACTTCGAGGGCGGCGCAGGGAGTGGCGCGGGGTGGCACCTCTGGAGAAGAACACCGCAGCGCTCTTGTCCGGGTTCACCTCAATACGCCACTTCCTGAACCAATTCCCTAGGGAATTGGCGGATGCCTGAAGGTGTCTGGTAATGAAACCCTTATTCCTATGCGAGACGTAGAGAGCGGTATCATCCGCGAATAGGGCTAGATGCGCCTTACTCGAACGAGGAATGTCGTTCGTGTAAAGGCTAAACAGGAGCGGAGAGAGAAATGAGCCCTGTGGGACTCCAGCACTGATGGAGTGGGAAGTGGAGCGCGTCATTTCGACGCGATAACGGAAGGCGCGATTCGACAAGAAGTCTCGTAAGATGAGCACGAGTCTGTCCGGCACACCCAATTGGTAGAGCTTGTAGATCAAGCCGTTGTGCCAGACTTTGTCGAATGCCTTCGCGACATCTAGGAAGAGGGCGCCCGTGTAGATGGGTTTGGGTCTATTGAGACCGGAGAGGGTTACATACTCGTACTTAATTCGCAATGTACCATTTATAAATATTAGTACGCCAAATTACGATCTTTGGCAGGGTAGATAGAACAGGTTTAAAGCAACTATTTTAGCAACAATTTTATAATAAATAAATAAACTGGTAATATTTCTTAAAAAATACAGTACCTAGGTTGTATATATCTTTTTTTATGAGACAGCGTTAGCGGTGAATATGATCGCGCTATATATTTGTTTATATTTTACAAAGGCGGGCTAAAACCTGGACCTGGCGATAGATATTGATGTATAGAATTAATGTGGTAGAAGTTGATGAAATATATTTGATTAATATAAAAGTTATCGCTACACGGTTTTTGCGGGATAGCTGTCATTCATACTAAAATGGCTAAGCAGATGTAATTGCAACTTTATATAAAAGTGTCTTATATCGTAAAATAATAAACCGAACACTTTATATCCCAAATCATAGCACGGCTCCGGACGAATTTTAAAGATTTTCTTCGATGACGCGAAGGCGTTCGGCAAAAACTGGCACAACGGCTTGATCTACAAGCTTTACCAAATAGGTGTGCCGGACAGACTCGTGCTCATCTTACGAGACTTCCTGTCGAATAGCGCCTTTCGGTATCGCGTCGAAATGACGCGCTCTACCCGCCACTCCCTACAAGCTGTTGTCCCACAAGGATCAGCTCTCTCCCCCCTTCTATTAAGCCTTTACACGAATGATATTCCTCGTTTGAGTAAGGTGTATCTAGCCCTATTCGCGGATGATACCGCTCTCTACGTCTCGCATAGGAATAAGGGTTTCATTACCAGAAACCTTCAGGCAACCGCCCACACCCTAGGGGATTGGTTCAGGAAGTGGCTTATTAAGGTGAACCCGGACAAGAGCACTGCGGTGTTCTTCTCCAGAGGTGCCACCCCGTGCCCCTCCCTGCGCCACACCAGAAGTAATCTCGGTCAAGTGACCATGATCGACGTACCTATTCCCTGGTCAAACAGGTCAAATATGACCTTCGGACCAAATATCAAGCGACTCCGTAACCGAGCAGCCTTTGTGCTCGCTCGTCTTTACCCGATGATCTGCAAGCGGAGTAAAATGTCCCTTAGGAATAAGGTGACACTTTACAAAACTTGTATACGGCCCATCAAGACGTACGCTTGTAAGGTGTTCGGGCACGCCGCCTGCTCTCACATCGATAGACTCCAAACGGTTCAATCCCGTTTCCTCCGCAAAGCCGTCGGAACCCCGTGGTTCATACGGAAAGTCGATCTCCATTCCGATCTCAGTCTCGAACCTAGTCGCGCCTTTATTAAACACGATATTTCGCGAACGCGTCCAATCATAGAAATCCGCTAATCGTAGCCGCCGCCGACTACGAACCTAACTCCCCTCCTCTCAGCCGCTACCGCCGTCCGCGGCATGTTCTCACCGACCTTCCCGATGCCTTTACATCCCTTCTTTCGGATACAGATACCGCACACAGGACTAAATTTCTTTAAAATCCTTCGTGTGTGTGTGAATGATCTACGCTTTGGCCGCGGGGCCTTTACAGCTTCAGCGGACAAGAGGGCGAGCGTGCAACCACTACGCGCGAGCCAGAAGGGTAAGAGGCAACTAGCTCAAGGGCGCCTCAAGGAGGAACGGCATCGGCTTGGCAGTCGCTATGGGGGAGGGCATATACTAGGTGTCTCACCGTGGAGCTCGGCCGGCGGGCAAGGGATTCTTCGACCTCGCCGGCGAGGTCGGTGTCTGATCTGTATCCGAAAGAATCCCTTCTTTTCAGTCCGTTGACTCCTGCTATATACTGCTAATGTAGTGAGGGCTCAGCACTCAAACTAAGGGAAGTGGTGATAGCGCGAGTCTCGCTTTACTAGTGAGTATTAGATAGTGTACAAGGTGTAACATATATAATGCAAGACCTCAGACACCCCAATTAGATTGCTCTTTACGAAAGTTCAAATTTTTAGAAGTTTTCTACCACTTTATAAGCTCCTTGGTACCCAAATTAACCAGGAAACCTGTATTTTTGAATGCATATTGAGGTATATGTATTAGAAATGCATTTAAAATAAAGAATAATGATTAAATTTTGATTAATATAGCGGACAGACTGAAAGTGTAACATGATTTATTAATAATTAAAAAATCTTATATACTAAATAATAGTCGGAATCAATTCAGTTGCCCATTTAGAACAAACTATTTTCAGGTCTTGCATTAATTATTTTACACATATTCTGCCACTCACTAGGAAAGCGAGCAACCAAATATTAATGTTGGTTCCAAAATGTATAGTTGTTAGAAAGTGCATTGCATACCTGTGCAGATGGGCCGGCGCCTTGTTCAGCAGCGTGTAGTACTGTCGCACGAACTCGCGGCCAACGCTTTGCGGGGACGGGGACGCCTCCATTACCATCGCTGTTGTCTACGGTGCGCCAAGACAGCCCCTGCTATACGCTGCCCTGCCGACATACCAGGACACAGCTCATTTGATGGGATACATTGCATACATATTGGCGTAAGCATTCATCATCTAAGCGACACCAAAATTCAGCAGTAGAACATGGCCATTATTGGTCCTTATGATTCATATAGTATACTACAACTAACGCAACTAATTGGAGCATATACAGGCCACTATGGCACAAAAGAACATCTACACAAGAAGAACCTCTGCAGCGATGTGGTATGCAGGAACTGTGGTACAGAGACTGAAACCATGAAACACATCCTCTGCCACTGCGACGCTCTGGCGGCGCGGCGAATTAAGCTACTGGGAGTGGCCTATCGAAAACCAGAGGAACTTCAGCCTGCCCCCCTGCTGGAATCTACTGCCTGGTACAGAGAGTATTTGGTTCTTCAGGTATGTAAGAGCATCAGGGCAAGAGCAGCACAAAAGATCCCATCGGGTCGAAGTGCGCCTGAGGTCTCCTCGGTCGGATAAGCCAACAACAAGATAAGATGATTCATATAGATAAGGGATGGTCATTATATTTAGTACAATCTAGGCTCTAGGTAACTAATATTGAGGTACTTAACAAAGTAAACTTCCCAAGAACAACAAAAAACAATCGAAATTCATTTAAGACCCGAATAAATTCACTCAAGACTGTACAAGAAAGACAAACATATATTCGAAACCTTGAAAAACACTCGAAAATACTGAACGAAGCCTTGGAATATGGAAATGATGTACAAATTTTCAGCGACAAACTAGATAAAGTAATAACCACAAGTCTCTAATTAGAAAACAAAACAAAAAATCACAAACACAAGATAATGACTGAAGAAACATTAGCTCTGATATCCAGATGTGGAGAACTAATATCAACTAACAACAAGACAAAGCAAATGACACAAGAATTAAAAAATCTATTTAAAGAAACCAAGAAAGCGATCAGAGAGGACTATAGCAACCACAGAAAGATAATCGTAGAAACCTTACAAACTATAGAAGTTCAAAACGAGCTTATAAAGAGCTGTCTACACACACAACCTGGATTCAAAAATTGAAGGATGGTCCATGAGAGTTAAAAAATAGAGAAGACATACTTAAATGCGCAACAAATTTCTGTAGGGAACTATATAGTATACCAACAGAGGAAGCAGACATGGCAGGAAAAACTAAAAACACTGGTTGGAAAAACCAAAATAATAACAGACCCGATCCTTGTAACAGATACAGAGCCACACCAAAGCTATGAAACCAGAAAAGAGTCCAGGACCAGACAATTTGACAAATGAAGTTATAAAAGTCGGGGCTCCCTTCCTGGCCCCATACCTGGCAACACTATTTAACAAGGTTATAGAAACGGAACAAGTACCAAAGCAATGGTGTACATCACATATAGTATTACTTTATATGAAAGGGAACCCACTCGATATCGAATATTATAGACCTATTAGCCTATTATCTATCATATACAAGTTATTTTCGTCAATATTACTTAGCCGGAAAACACCAAAAATTGATAATAAACAACTAATTGAACAAGCAGGATTCCGTTCAAGTTACTCTACCACTGACCACATTCACGACATGGAACAAATAGTCGAAAAATATCTATCTATCTATATATAGCTCCCTCGCGAGCTAGGCAGAGAGTACAGAGTTCCAACAGGTTCTTTCCTTACATACCTCTCTGGCTTCCTCCACCCTCATAGTTTGTCTCATACACACTCGCCGGTTACGGAGACACTTACATATAGTTCTATGACCAACTGACCGTATTCACAACAGTGTAGTAAGAAAGCGAGTAGGTATGAAAGATAGTATCGGTGTAAAGATAAGAAAGGGTATGCTACGTTGGTGCGGGCATATAGAAAGAATGTCAGAAGAAAGAATGACAAAACAGATATACAATGCAAAAGTGGAAGGATGTAGGTAGTGGAGAAGACCTAGACTATCTTAGCATGATCAAATAGACCGTGTCTTATCTGAAGGGCAAGTCATCAGCTTTTAATAGCATTCATAGATTACTCAAATGCTTTTGATAGTATAACACACACATATATGGAAAGCACTTAAAAACAATAATGCGAATGAAAAATATATAAACATCATAAGAAATATATATATTCTAAAACTACGAACAAAATAGATTCAGCAAAGAAAGGTGAAGAGTTTCCAATAGGTAAAGGGGTAAGGCAAGGAGACCCACTTTCACCAAAGCTATTCATAGCAGTTCTTGAAGACATCTTCCAAAATATCCAATGGGGAAATAAAGGGTTGTGGATATCCAATAAACCTCTAACCCATTTAAGATTCGCTGATGATATAGTCCTTTTTAGCGAAACTGCCTTAGAACTGGAAGACATGCTTCGAAACCCTAGACAGAGAAAGCCAAAGAGTAGGGCTAAAAATGAATGCGAACAAGACCAAAGTAATGTCTAATGGTCCACATTCCTCTATCAAAACAGAAGGGAAAGTAATTGAACATGTAAATGAATATATATACCTCGGAAAACTAGTATTTTTCGAAACCGACAGGAACGAAAAGGAAGTAGACAGACGAAAAAATATACCATGGAAAAAGTATTGGGCGCAAAAAGAGATTCTGAAAGAAAGCTATAGTCTGAAGCTTAAAAAAATAATAATGGATTCTTGCATCTTACCATGCTTAACCTATGCAAGCCAAACGTGGGCCTTCAACAATAAAATAAAAAGCAAGCTTGAGTCATGTCAGCATACAATGGAAAGAAGCATCTTGAAACTTAGAAAAATACAAAAAATAAAGAATGTCAACATACAGAGAAAAACAAAACTTACAGATGCGCTACAACATGCCCTGGGACTAAGTGGAACTGGGCAGGCCACATAGCCAGGTACCGGGACGAGAGATGGACAATCCAAACCACAAAGTGGCCTGGCCCACTTGGAAAGAGACACAAAGGACGGCCAAAGAAAAGATGGGCTGATGACCTTATTAAAATTGCCGGAAGGGACTGGATGAGCGTCGCCCAGGACAGGAGAAAGTGGAATGGGATGGAGGAGGCTTATACCCTTGCTGAATATATATACTGAATAGTCCCTACTATTCAGTACAAAGACTGAATGGGTGAAAAAGCTACAATAATAATAATCTATGCTCACTAGCACTTCAGGGCTGAGTGGCCTATGTGTACGACACCGTATCTGTATACAGAACTCATACAGTTATGACATAGTATAACTCGTACAATTGTAAGAGAATCATATTTTTGTGCATGCACTGTTAGACTGTAAGAAATATATACACTTAATAATGTCTATCTATCTATAACCTCACGCCAGATCCCTTGTGGGGAAGGCAGAGAGTACAGAGTTCCAACAGGTTCTTTCCTAACATACCTCTCTGGCTTCCTCGACTCTCATAGTTCGTCTCATACACGCTCGCCGGTTACTTAATAATACTTATATAATTATAATACTATGTATGTACTTGTATAAACAATTGTTGGCTAACCTAAATAAATCAAATAAATACATAATTCATTTAGATTAGTAGATGTCTTCTCTGTGTAAGACAGCATGCCTCCTTCTGAATTATTGCAAAATTTATAAAATTACCATCTACTTTATGCAGACGACGCGGTTTTAATAGCGCCAACAGCCACTGATCTGCAAACACTAGTCACAGCTATGAAAAACGACTGCATGATCAATGGCTTACACTTGAATGTGAAGAAAACCAAGATTATGGTTTTTGAAAGGGAAGAAACCAGAACGAATGTAAGGATTGTGGTTGGTAACGATGTGCTGGAGCAAGTGAATGAGTTTGTATATCTTGGATGCGCCTTCAGTAAGGATGGGAAATACACCGCTGACATAGAGAGAAGAGTGAGTGCAGGGAACAGAGTGAATGGTGCGATGGGAAAGCTACTCGGGAGCCGGCACTTAAGCCCTAAGGCGCAGCTGGCCATACATAACGGAGTTCTTGTCCCAACGCTGTTATATGGTAGCGAGAGCTGGGTATGTAAGAAGGAGAATGAAAGTAGGATAAATGCGGTAGAAATGCGAGCTCTGCGGAAGATGTGCGGAGTGAAGCTGACCGACCGCATTAGCAACAGCATAGTAAGACAGCGAGTAGGTATGAAAGATAGTATCGGTGTAAAGATGAGAAAGGGCATGCTCCGTTGGTTCGGGCATATAGAAAGAATGCCAGAGGAAAGAATGACAAAACAGATATACAATGTGAAAGTGGAAGGATGCAGGTACCGGGGAAGACCTAGACTTACCACGACCAAATAAACCGAGTCTTATCTGATGGAAAAGTCAAGAGTCTCCGTAACCGGCGAGCGTGTATGAGACGAACTATGAGAGTCGAGGAAGCCAGAGAGGTATGTAAGGAAAGAACCTGTTGGAACTCTGTACTCTCTGCCTACCCCGCAAGGGATCTGGCGTGAGGTTATAGATAGATAGATAGATTTATAAAATTATTTCAACATAAAATTAGTCATCAAATAACTTAGACAAGCATGTCCTAGGAACAATGTCATCAATGAGATTAAAGAATGCAGTTAAGAGTATAATGTTAACCACTGATTTGTGAATATAATAAAATACTGTTGGAACTCTGTACTCTCTGTCTAACCCGTTTTACCCATATATATATATATATATATATATATATATATATATATATATATATGGGTAAAATGCTGGATGTAGCACAGACTGGGTGTCTATATTGCTCCTTGGGAAATTCAGTACCAAATGACTTTAAGCTGCAATAATTTGAACGCTTGGAAATTCATATACAGTAACTTTGTCTACTATTACTAGGGAAAATTTTCTTAATTTAATTCCGCTAATTTAAAAGCTGTTCTAAGAATTGAAATATTTTTATGCATAATTTCAAAAACATGCTCCAGCTTATTAATGATAGGTGCATGCATGGTCATCATAAATTTTTAATTAATTTCTGTAGTTACAACTTTATAACAAAGATACTAGTTATACATATTGTAACTTACTAAAATTAGTTTCAATCTACATTCTTGAGTAAAATAATAAATTTGTGAGAAAAGGTTCAATTATGTTGAGAAAATTTCCATTAGTGCCTTATGTGTACTGAGGTTGGATATACTCTACATAATACTCAATGATTACTTAAAGCAGAAGAATTGTCGTAGGTCACTACAATGCACTGCACATAAATAAAGAGATATCCTGTAAAAATGCACAATTAGTAAACAAGTGCGACCATCGCGCACCGGCGAGAGCACATGCACCACCGACACGAAGCGAACGACTTCGGCATCGCTGCTCTACCAGCAGGACATGGAAGGAGACCATTCCTTGCTAGCATTGTCGAAGCACGCATGGCGACTCTGACCCGACTATCAGCTTGTAATGTTGTTATAGGAGGCACATTATCGCAAATTATATAGAACTAAGGCATAAAATAACAGAATAACATATTACTTCTACCGTTAAATCGCTAATTAAAGAGTAATAAGTGAAACACAAAAATACTAAGGATTAACCTTTATGAAGAAATAAGTCCGCCGACAACCAAAATATTACGGTTCTACGATACAATAAACATGTAACTATATTGCGGGACTTACCTCAGTAAATTTTAGGCATTAAAGTAGCGTAATCTGCAACAAATTATCACGAAATTCTCGTAATTTTCACGATAAATACGGGCTGAAAACAGAAAAAGCCTACCTCACCATTCGGGTGTCAATTTATTTTAATGTTGCCAATCTTAAAAAAAAACATTATAATTTACGTTTTCTCGTATTTTTTATTTCACAAATTTAAGGAGTACCTTACTAATTTATGTATTGAACATTGATTAATATAATAAAATTAAATGGAATAACGAAAAGATAACATTTGGTACATAAGTAACAAAAATCAGAACCGTAATTTGTCATTAGGAAGCCTACACACAGTTGATTGTAGACAACTAACCCCAACTAAATAGTCAATGAAAAAAATAAACGTAATAATACTAATTGGCGCACACTGCAACTATGCAATAGTACAACTATTGAATTGGTGCCATGATGGTGCCATGGCACGCATGGCGCATTCATAGTAAAGTAACGCATACATTTTTAACCAATGAATAACTTTAAGAGCATAGTAAGCTAAAACTTTTTTTTTCTATAGTTGCTTAACATTTGGAATTATGTTGGTACAATGGAACTTGAGTACGGTTATAAACGTCTTTCAAATAAAATCAATCCGACTGCAATAAATAATCGTGAGTCACCCAAAAAGTATTCTGTACATGATAATAAACTTTCAGCCCGCAAAGTAACTTCGAGCATAGCTCTCTTCATCGCCCTTGGGATGGCCTTGAGCCTTCTTATGAGGCTTATCGTAACCTTCGTTCAAAGCACTAAAACAAGCCATCTTCGAACATTAACCGGTAAGAATCATAAGCGAGCAAATCCGCAGGAGGACCAAAGTCACTGACGTAGCACTAATTTTTTTCTTTGTAGCATTACAACCATGAGAAGTTCTACAATGAAGACTCTAGTAAGCCATTGTTCGCACGGGCGCTTTTTAACGCTTTGTGATGAAGCGCTGTAAGCGCTTTTCAAATTCAAATTGTACTGTACTGTCTTGCAACGCGCGACGCGCTTTCAAAAACGCGCTCGTGCGAACGTACAATAGGGTTACATTGTTCCACCACCAACTCAAAAAAAAATAGTTGAGAACTACTCCAATTTCAAAAATAGATAGCTTATTTTTTTCTGTTTTTGCTTTTCTAGCTGTGTTTGTATTTTACTGAGTCAGCGATTTATTTTTTTATCTGTGTTCTATTCGCCCCAGTGGCCGAACCTGGACGAGCCAATAAGCCGATTCTAGTTAATCTTTGTTCTTTGGAATTCAGTATTTTTCAAGTTTCTTGGTATTTTTATAAAAGATGTTGCCATCACACTTTTACAAAAATGCATATTTGTATAAATTTGGTATAATGTAAATAAATAAAGGTATAGGTAAAAAAAAACAAAAGGCTTTTGTTTTTTTTATACTCTTGTAGTTTACCGTTATACTTTAAAGTGTTGGCTATTTGAATAAGAATAAATGAATAAATAACTCACACGCAAACAACATATATTGTTCTATGCAGATCGAACACTCATCGTTAAACAAGCTTACCAATGCAGGTCGAACGGAAAACCGTGTGACCAAGTCAGTGTACATTTGGAAAACATTCGGTGTGCATTCAATAGCATCATCATTAATATCTTATTTAGCGCAATCAATAACTATTATCTATATTAAAATAAAATATAAAAAAACATGAAACACTAATTATAAGTCTAAATCTTGTCCACGTGGTATGGAGGCAAGAGCGCTGGCTGCATTGCCTCGCTGAACAGCTTAGCTAATTTTCTGCCAAAGGAATAAGCCAGCCCTCTTGTCACCTGTAGAGGCAATCAATCTAGGTGTTATAGATTTAAAAAAACTTAGAGCGCAGTTACTCCACGGGCCTAGCGTTTCCACCGCAAACGGCACAAAAATGTAATCTCTACTAATAGATACATACTTTTTCCGCTTGCCCAGATCCGCCTTCTCAGCCGCAGCTTCCGCCTTAGACACTGATTCCCTGAGGTGAGACGGAGCAAATGTATCAACGCATGTGGCGTCCCACACAAGGGCCCGCTCTCGATCCCAAGGAATTTGTGTCATGCCATCGGGTCTCTTGCCATCATCACGGAACATACCTATCGGTTCCAAGACTGCAGGAACGTTGATGGTGGCGAGAGCCCTTTTAATGATATCGTTTATGGAGCTATGGCGGGAAAATCTGCCTGCACTTTTTCGGCATGAAAGACCGTGGAGACCTGACCTGGTCTACCTCCACTCCACACGGACAAATGTGTTTGCAGCAGATTGGTGCACCCAGCCGTATATCCACCACAACCCGGAAGCTTTCGTCGTCTAGCAGGGTACTGAGGTTGACTGATGCGATAGCGTGCAGCCAGTGGCCCGATTCTTTTTGACCTAACGCTAGGAGTCGCGCATGGTCATGGTCACTAATTTCGTCCAAATAATTTTTGGTTACCTGCACCAATGGCATGTCCCAAAGTTTTAGTACGTTTGCTTCCTTTGGGACATCGACATTGGGACAAATCAATTTCCAGGCCTTCAAAGCTTCCAAGGCACCAGCCACTAAATTGGTGTTGGAAAGAATTATTGAGCAGAGCTCTTGTACGCTGTGCACAGAAGTTAAGAAGGTCGGTAAAGCGACACTAGAAATTATTCGAATGCCGATACTACCATGTTTGATAGGCAAAGTTGCTTGGGTCCAAGAAGCCTTGCTTAATGGTAAATTTAAGGTTTTTTCTAGACTATATCTAAGAGTGGCATCCATCTGCTCGAGTATGCTCCGAAATTTCCAGATTGGGCTAGCGCGTGTTGTATATATAAATTTTGGTACGAAAAGACAGTGTTTTAAAATTGTATATGAAATGTGACGATTTAGACCGCCCAACCTGAACGAATTATCCTGAAAGTTCTTAATTTTGTCCTCCAGGAATGGTTTGGCTCCTTCGTCAAGTAAAGGGGCACGGAGAAGGCAAAGGGGGTCCTTGCAGAGAATTTTGAATTTATCAATAACTAATCCAGTAAATGGATGTTTCCTCATAATGTTTTATTCTTAATGACCAAATTAAAATTATATTCAAATTGTAATGTAAGCTTTAAAACTATTATAGGTTCCAACCCTGGACCTTGTGCTAAGGACCCGGGGATTATAAGTATTTTAGGCCATTATAAAATAACATATATAATCTTGCGCCTGGACCCTGTGGAATTAGACACAATTATTTTTTTAATAAGTTACTTATGGAGCTTCGAACATTGTTTAAATTAAACAAAGTTGTACAAGAAAGATGGGTAAAATATTCATAACTGTATGGCTCTAGTCGTAAGAAAACGAAATACTGACTTGAAATACTTTTTAGTTCGGTCGGGAAAGTCAAATTAAAAATGATTTTAAACTGAAACATTCAAGTCTCTCCACCCTGTAAGGGATTTGGCGAGATGATATAGATAGATAAAGAATTCACAGTCAAACACAGTTATCACCGCAGGAATGCTCAAAGATGTTGCATAAAACTGTAAATTGTATTTTGGAACTATTATTATATGCATACAGGAGTCAGATAAGCTTTACTAAACGGAATTATGTTGAGAAAAGTGAGATAAAATGTACAAAATTGCCTCGGAATACTCTACATTAGGAATTAATAAAAGGCTCGATGTAAAAACAATGTTTTTTTTCTCTTTTACAATGTTTACAAATTATATGTAGAAGCTTGGTAAAAATATAATAGAAGCTTGGAATAAATACGCCGATAACAAAATTGAATCAAGAAATTTACACACATGGACCAAAAAACTTATGTGGCAACATTTCGAGTATAGACGCGGTAAAGTTGGTTTTCTGATGTTGGTGAAATTTTATCGATTAATTTATGAATAGTTACACAATCTATCTCATTCTTTTACACGCTGTCCGTATAATCTGTCTCGGTCACTAACGGGACCGACGCTATTGACCTCGTTGTACTATTGGCTTCTGATTGGTGGTTGGTTGTAGTGGGGATGAATTGTTTGCAAAAAAAAAGCGTCTCTCCACACGCTGCCAACCTTACCAACGATTTGGCGCCGACTCAGCACGCATTTCCTTTCTTTCTTCTGCATTTGGCATTCGTGGTTGAAGGTCGCGCGGGCCTTAGATTTAAGTTTGTTATTAATTTTAGCCTAAACATAATAAACTATGGCCAATAACGACAATTTTGCACAAGACGTAACAGATAATCAACTAAATGGAAATGCAGAGAACGGTGGAGGAGACGGTCAACAGGAACATAACAGTGCCGAGGCCCCGGGACGCGACGATGACAGGTATGTTGGTTTTAGTTCTGCATCATAGAAATTACCATTTATATTATTCTAATAACTAAATGTTTAAGCTTAGTGACAATTATATTGTATAAGTCGTAATATTAGCATGTTAAAATTCATTTCAGTTGTAATTATGGTCGCCACAATGGCGGCGTTCGGGCATAATCCTTATCGGCATAGTACATAATCTATTCGAATCCTCGAGATCTTTTCAAAATTTCACCTTTTCACTTTTACAGTGCATTCTCTGCAATATAAATACAGTCCCAGAAGTCATAGTTTTTATTTCAGAAGAATTTCCAGGGTAACTTTTATAAAATATAGATTACCGCCGAGCCGCATGAAGTAAAATGGCGTCGTATTTGCGCGTCTCTTTTGCACCCGGCACGGACCGGCCGAGTATCGATTGTCGCGAGGTGTCGTGGTTCCGCCGGTCGGCGGCGAGGCGTGCGTAGGTACTAGTGCAGGGTCGACGCCCTCCGCGGTGAGTGCGGGCGCCACTAACGCTGTGTCTCTCTGCAGGTGTGAGCCTGCGCCGCCGCCGCCGCCGCCGCCGCAGGACGCCATGGTATATATCCGCTGGGCTCACACTAAGTAACGCTCTGACCGAGCTGACTAGAGGTTGCGGCCACTTAACTTTGGGCCACTCGTTACACTTGCCAATGTCAAATTTTGCGATATCACTGTAACATTTTGTTCATTCTCGTTGTCCTTATCGATAATGTAAATTTCCAGATTACGTTTTGTAACTTACAGGTTGTCAATTTGATTTGCTGCAGTGCTTGGAGTTTGTTTTGACAAAAAAGTAGCTGTAAAGTACTGTAAACAAGTACTGCATAGTGTTAATTGTTAAATTGTAATTTTTAAGTCAGTTTCAAATCGAGACACAAGTCTGCCTCATGCTTTCCTTCACTTTTTAATTATTCATCATGTGATGTTCACAGAAAACTTTTTGTTGGAGGCCTGAGCTGGGAGACCACAGATAGTAAGTTGTGCTTTGTCACTGTTATGAATTCTATAAATAACTTCAGTAAATTTTTTGCTTGTCATTTTCCTGCTTGTATTAGAGGATCAAATTCTTGTATTAATTAAATTAAATTCTCATCACAAAACAAATTTGGTAAATAAAAAACAAGTACATACCAATCCTAAAACATCTTTATTGAACTTATGATTTTAAATGATGACTTTAATTCAGTTCTGCTTCTGAGTTAGCATTGAAGAAAACTTAACCCACACATCTGATGACTCTATAACTAGGCATTGAGACGTGATTGAAACTGCACAAATAGATACTCAATGAACAATTTTGTTTTATTTGCAGAGGAATTACGAGACCACTTTAGTGCGTACGGTGAGATCGAGAGCATCAATGTGAAGACTGACCCCAACACGGGCCGATCACGAGGCTTCGCCTTCATCGTGTTCAAGGCGCCAGACTCCATAGACAAAGTGATGGCGGCCGGCGAGCACACCATCAACAACAAGAAGGTGGACCCTAAGAAAGCCAAGGCGAGGCACGGAAAGATCTTTGTTGGTGGCCTCAGCAGTGAAATATCAGATGATGAAATCAAAAACTTCTTCAGTAATTTTGGAACGGTGAGTTTCATATCTTATCTCCATTATCAGGTATGCTTTATTATTTGAATCATGTATAATTAATTTTTAATGTTATGATGACAAATCCGGTTTTGGTGAGATAATTTCTTCTAGACTACCGCTGAAGAGGAATCCGGGCCACTGACCTTAATAACTTAAACCTACACTTGACCTTGTGACAACAAGTATTGAAATTGTTGTTCATTCACAGATCATAGATGTTGAGATGCCTTTCGACAAGACAAAGAACCAGAGGAAGGGTTTCTGCTTCATCACATTCGAGTCTGAGCAAGTTGTCAATGAACTGCTCAAGACACCCAAACAGACCATCGCCGGAAAGGAGGTCGGTACCAAAAGAATTGTTGTATCTGAAGTAATTAATTAAGTTATTTTTTCAAGTATCGGTAGAGGCATATGAGTGGAGCTGAGTGTGGGCTCTGTGCAGGTGGACGTGAAGCGCGCCACGCCGAAGCCGGATGGGCCCGGCGGCATGAGCGGGCGCGGCAGCCGCGGCATGCGCGGCAGCCGGGGCCGCGGCGGCCGCGGGGGTTACGGCGGCCAGGGCGCCTGGGGCAACGGAGGCTACGGCGGCTACGGCTACGGCCAAGGCGGCTATGGCGGCGGCTACGACGGCTACGGCTACGGCGGCTACGGATACGACGGCTACGGGGGTTACGGCGGATACGATTACTCCGGATACCCCAATTACGGTAAACGCGGAAAGCAGTACTAGTTGCGGCCGGGCCGGCCCGCTCACCGACACATTACCTCGACTGATGTTACCTGACCTAGAATATAGCCAGTGCGCGGGCGAGGCGCCGCTCCGTCCTCGAGATACGCCTATTTACATTGTAGTCAAGGTTTATTTTAGGAGATCGACATCACGCGAAGCTTAGGTATATATAACTTAGTGTGTAGGAAAATATTTATTTTTCTATATATTTAATGTTCTATCGAGATAATGTGTAGTGAATGTTGTCGAGGCGACACTATATCCGAGTATAATCGCAGCTCGATCTAAATTTGAGTGACTAGAATTAATCACCTCGTATAACTTTGCTGAAATCATATTTAGTTGCATTATTTTGTTCACGGGAGGCGCGGCCGCGCGCCTGCGGCGCGGCGTCGCGCCGCCGCTAGTGTAGTGCAGTTGCCGATCGGCTATCGCTCTTTATCATTGTTTCAACGGGTATAACAATATTCTGTACATATGTATGTTACCTGCCTTATGTTAAGAGTTCGTTTGTAATACCACTTTTGACACATGTAGCAATGTCGCTCGAGTTTGCATATTTTATTTTGGTATAATTACCTGACCTCACTCTGGCCACATGCTACATCTGGGAAATGGGGTAAATATGGAGAGACATTGTGAAAGTGATAAAGATATGATGAAGCTTTTGAATAAAGCACTGTTACAAAAAATTCTCAATGTGTTTCCATATGTTACCCTAGTCCGCTCCCTGCCCCACTCACCGTGCTTCACCGCGTGACATCACATACTAATCCGCATGCCTCTCAACACTGCGCCGGACACCGCCACCATACACACGGCCATCCACTAGCCACATCACACGGAGGAGGGAGTTCGATGCTGGGGATATGTCCTACAAATAACAGGGCGCTGACATGAGATCATGTTCAAATGAAATAATTTTTATGAATAACGAGAAGCTTGAGCTAGTGTCACCGTCCTCGTTAGTTGGTTTCAATCTGTGCTTGTCGCCTCGCAGCGCGCGCTACGCAAACTCGACGATTTTAGTACATCGTGCAGTGAACCAGATTGCCAGTTACTATTGAATCTTATACAGAGTCCTATAGACTTAGTCAGATATCTGATGCATGCTGTCGATCAGAGAGATGTCAGGGTATGGAGTGGTGAGCTGGGGACGAATCATCAATAGGATTGCCTTATTTTTCTATGGCGAATAATAGAATCGGTTTTATTGAGGATTTTGCTATTTCTTCACTACCTGCTAGACAGTCTGCCTAATGTGACACAAACAGAATAAATTTACATACACCCATCCCTTAATTGCACAAACGCGACAATCACCGAGACGCTTATTACAGCGTAGTCGAGAGAGGTAACCAACAAAGCGTTCAAAATTTACCTGCTACGCGGCACGCTCCGTTTAACTTTGCACTGAGACCATACAATAACAGTTCGGGAAATCAAGTTCTAATCTTACCAACTTTGTGAATAAATTCTTTCATGAGAAATGAAACTATTTTGAGCGCTTGTTCTGATACGACAGAAGTAACTAGCACTCCGGTTAGCTCATCATTAGTGAAGTAAGTGGGGAGCTGGGTAGAATTTTCATTCGATTATTTAAGTTATCAGTGTAGGGGATTAATAATATCACTGGTGGATTTCATCCCAGTTCCCTGCTGTAGTAGGCGGTGTAGAGATACCGACACTTAATCTGCGTGACGTGTGCGGAGAGTATGTTCTCTGCGCGCGGCGGTGGCGTGCAGCGACTAATGTGTTGTGTGTTGCGGGCAGACTACGGCGGGTACGGAGGGTACGAGGGAGGGTACGGCGCACGCGCGGCTCCCCGCGGGAAAGGTACTGCGCACGCCACGCCCCGCGCCCCCGCGCACCCGCACAGTGGGACGGCCGCGAGCATCGGCTCGATTTCATGATCGATTAAGCTCGAAATCTAATTTCGATTTCTATGTCTACATATTCTTCCAAATTTCAAATTTTTACGCATTAGATATTATTACCTTCTCCGTGAAAAGATAAATAAATATAGATTTTTTCGGAACATGACAACTGATGATGATACTCGCTTCCCACTGATAGGTGACCGAAGGGACGCTGGGCGGCTAACTGTAGCCTAGTATGTGTTGTGAGTCACGCTTGCCCCGCTTACGTAGTTACCGGATGAGTTCACCTTGTTGGCTATTTACTGGTTAGAATTCCGAGAGAACTGGCAAGCGAGGTCGGACGTGGTAGTTTAATTACATTTAAAGGGTGCATTCATAACAACAAAATAGACGCATAATCAGTAGGCATTTCAATACTTGTAGTACTAAATCTTTCACATTATAAGGTGTGGTTTTAGTGTGAAAGCATCTTCGTCAGCTTGGCTTACAGAGATATAAAGTTCTAAATTATTTGATTGTATTAGATAAGTCTACACACTGGGGTACATGGCTTTGACGTGCGGTCGTGTCGCGAGACCGCGCGATCTCATGTTTGTCGCAACGGAACTCTCATGAGCGCGATGAATTTCACAGCGCGACAACTGCTGTATGTTTATGAAGATAAATTATAAATTAGCTGCATTTTCTTTTGGAAACTGACTCATCTGAGAATGATGAAGTCATTTATATCTTTGGTGTGGCCCTGTGTCCATGTATAGATGTAGCAGGATTCGCAGGGTGCGTGGGCCGGCTGCCCCGGTGAGGACAAAGCTATGTACCCTGTCGCCAAACGTTAATTTCTTTAATTGGCAATGGCAGCGTTATCAAGTTTCTTTATTGTTCAATTCATTTTCTATACTTATTGCATCTACGTAAGCTTGGCAGCATATTAGGTTCTCATTACGGCTTCATATTTGTTTTGCAAATTGACTAACAATAACTTTTCATTTCTAAAAAATTGTTTGTCATTAGTACTCATTTCTTATTGAACCTTTAGTTATATATAATTTACTAGTTAGTAAGTTTCCGGTCGCATTATTAAGATAAGGTAGATGTTTTAGTTTGTAATTTTATCCTCTATGAACTTATGAAATAAAATTGTTTCCAGAAAATAGTATTTTTGGTTACACTGTACCTTAGCTAAAATTAATTTTATTTTTGGGGACAGTTCTATTACGATATATTTGAAACGGCACAACGTTAAGTCAAACGGTCACGGATCGCTCGCATTCCTGATATTCAGTCATTCGTTTTATTAGTCGCGGGCGTCACCCGTATCGAGTGAGGCGGGAGGGGGCGCAGCGTGTTCGACGACCGTTTTGCTAGTTGCCGGCGGCTCCCTATGTACTGTATAATGTTTTGAAGCGTGGGTGTGTGTAATGAATGTTTAGAGCGGGGGGTTACAGAGGATGTGACGTTTGCAGCCGGCTACCAGGGCGGCAAGCAGCGCGGGGGCGGCGGCGGCGGCCGCGCCAACCAGAGGCACCAGCCCTACTAGACACGTACCTGCACTCAGCTCACTCCATAGCGAGGTGAGCGCCCGCGCCCGCACACACGGCCAGCACTACCGTGGGTCTGCTTGTCGAACTGAAGCACTTTGATAACGTTTTAATTCTTGAGAATCATAACCACCGAAATCATGTTCGTACGTCAGATTTACGGGCAGACCCCGGCCCTTCTAATCACTCCACCGCCGTGTATAGGATAACTGCTGTGGTTATATTTATTTTCTTTGTTAACGTTTGGATCCTTATTGACTTAAAACTTCTTTATCAAGCTTATTTATTTGCCTTCATAACAGTTGAAAGCTTCATACGGTGCGCGTGTCCGATTTAAACGAGTCCAGCTAAAAAGCGTTTTACAAACGGCAGTTTTGTCAATGGTTTTCTAATTCAATTCAATCTCACTGGTGCATGTGAAGCTTTCGCCTGATTCATGTGCCATGTCATTCTGAGCCATAGAATAAATAATTTTGAAATTAGGCCCTTATTTTGTGCTGTCGTACGAACATATTGAATTTACGATATGTTCGGGCCACGTTTTGGCGTTTTGGCACGTCACATGGAGCCGGCACTTAGTGAGTAGGGGGCGCGAGCCCGCTGGGAGTTGCGTGTAGCTAACGGGTTTGTTTGTCCGCAGGATAAGTCACCGGTCATGAGTGTCCCCCGCGCCTTTCTCTTCGCGCTGGGGCCACTTCATTCCATTCCACATAATTAATTTAAGGAACTAATTGATTACATTTTAAGATTTTTAAGGGTAAAATACTGTCAGTTGCGATGCGGCCGCGCTCGGCTAGCCCTAGCGTAAATTTATTATAATATAGTATGGATTTATAGATTCACTGAGTATTATTGCAGATTGATTAGATTCAATTGACATGTCTCGAAATTTACCTTACGTACTGAACTTAGAAGTAATGAGTAATTATAATTACAGAGCTTATAAATTTGTAATAGTCCGTTGCGCCGGCGAGCGGAGCGTATGTGCGTGTGTGCGAGTGTGCGCGTGTGCGAGCGTGGTTGCGTGCGTGTGTGGCCGCCGGCGCCCGCACTCAATCGATCGGTTTGGATCTCATGCCAGAAATGTAGTTTTGTACTTTAATTTGGTAAAAGATCGAACAATCAGAATCATGTATTTTATACAAATTAGATGTTTCTTCCGTTGAGTAGGGATGAAATTAGACTTAAGTAATCGGTCATGAACAAACTGGAGATATACATGTGTGTATGTCTAAATAAACAAATGTGTAAATAAAATATTGACTTTTTGTCTGTGTTTGTCACTGAACGTTTTGCCGCCGCACTCGCCGTAGGCCTCGAGTGGGCCCACTCGACGTCTGCTTCACATGTTTTCACCAACCGAATGACTCGCTTGCGTTTGAGTGGCGAGACCGAGGGGAAAGACTACTTACTAATACGGTATTCATAGAAATTACCTGCTGCACCATGATTTCATTTTTAATTGTACAAGATTGGTACTAAGATTACCTAACGACCATTTGATTTCGATTTGAGCTACATTATTGTGCCACGAAATCGCAGAAATACTAATTTTAAGAATTCAAAGCTGCCAAATGCATCTCATATTTGAGGCAATGATGAATTAAAGTTCCTTTATTAAATTTTCACTTCCGCAACAATATTATTGAACTCATGTTAACGGAGTAGGTACCTACTGAAATGTCGACACCAGTCCAGTGACGTTTACACAGGTAGATACTATATGAGTCGTAAGAGATCGAGATGTGCAGAGGGTACTCCAACCTAAACCTCCACCAAAACTGAACTGTGTGAAATGGAAACAAGTGGTTATCTTCAACATGCTGCCAGCCTCAAAAGTAGGTTTTAAAGATACAATGGATCGAGCACTGCGAAAAAATCGCAATGACAAGGATACTCTAATACATAAAGCCCTACGTCTCATTCTAACTAGGGTGACCAAACATGGTACGATTATGGACTTGTTGACATATAATTAACGTATTATTCTCCGGCACTGTTTATTGCCGTAATTCTTTCTACGCATATTATTATTATAGCTTCTTTTACCCATTCAGTCTTTGTACTAAATGGTCCCTGCAAGACTAAGCCTCCTCCATCCCATTCCACTTTCTCCTGTCCTAAGCGACACTCATCCAGTCCCTTCCGGCTATTTTAATAAGGTCGTCGGCCCATCTTTTCTTTGGCCGTCCTTTGAGTCTCTTTCCAAGTGGGCCAGGCCACTTTGTGGTTTGGATTGTCCATCTCTTGTCCCGGTACGTGGCTATGTGGCTTGCCCACTTCCACTTGAGTCCCAGGGCATGTTGTAGCGCAAAATATGGGATATTCGTACAATATTCAATTACAAAACTTCTCTAGTAATCTTAATAATTGAGCCATGTCACATATGTCAGATAAGTTTATTGTTATTCGTGATTTTAATTTCGGAAGTCAGGTGGATTGGTTATACGATCCTGATGGTGGCAATTTATCGCCTATCAACTATTCATCCCAAATTCTTACTAACTTCTTTGAGACGGCATGTGCCTGCAACCTATCCCAATATAATCACATACGTAACGCTAATGATAAATTACTGGATTTGGTTTTCTCTAACAGTCCCGTAATCGTTACTGAATGTAGTGAACCATTAGCTCTGCCCGTAGACGATCACCATAAACCTCTAATTATCCAGGCTGATTTTGTTGAAATACATAAACTTGAAGATATCTCTGCAAAGTTTTTTTCACAACGGTGATTATATCTCCATCCAATCTGAGCTCGACCGAGTCAATTGGCAGGAGTTGCTACATACAAAGAATCTTGAGGACGCTATTACTTTATTCTACAATAAATTGTATGAACTTAGAAATAAGTATGTACCATTCAAAACAATTCGTCATTCATCGCACCCCCCTTGGAATACCTCTGCCTCTGCCCTAATTAAAATTTTAACCCTTAGGGGCCGTTAGCACGAGCGGTTTTTTGGCAGCGCTGGTATAAATCGCCGTAGGCGATATTTAATCGCTTACAAAATAAGTGTTCTTCTTCAAGTTATAGCTTCACACTAATTATAAGTGTATTTTGCCAGTGTCAAGTGAGACGTATAATCGTGTTTGTTTAAATTAATACGACGCCCGATGAATTTGATGACAACGATGAAAATGAAATTAATGAATTACCCCACCCTGGATAGTAAAGCGGTGGATACTTTACATACCAATTGCAACGGCCGTTTTGAGGGAAGTCGAAAAGGTACGTTTTATAACTTTGTTACAATTACCTTTACTCATGCACATATAAGAACACATAATGGTTAATATTCCACCAACATTACACATTATTAGTCGAAATAACACAAGTTTTGGAAATTAAAACAAATTGACAACATCACTCTTCGATTTCCCGCCAAAAGAAAAACAAATAAGTGTTGGGGGTCTTAATAGGGGGTCTGTCCAAGAGCGTGCTCGTCGCGACCCCTGCCAGTCATTATGGCTGCAATCTTGGACCGAAGACGTACCGCAGTGCGGGCTAGGGCGTCCCCCCGAGGCGACGCGTACCGGCCCGCCCCCGTCGGTACGAATATAGGTGGAAGCGGCGATGGGGGCCGCCACCCATCACGCCAGGCCCGAACTGGCGAGTCGTGGGGTGCAGAGTGCCGAATAGGCACTTGGAATGTAAGAGGTGGTATGGAAGATAAGATGCATGAGGTGATTGATGTAATGAAAGAGAGACGCCTGGATGCTCTGTGTGTAACAGAGACTAAGCGGAGGGGCAGTGAAACCTGTGATCTTCCTGATGGAACGATGGCTCTGTGGTCTGGGGTACCGCAGAGCAGTCGTGCCAGCATGGGGGTGGGTATCTTGCTGGCCCGTCGCCTGGCCTCTGGAGTGAGAGATTATGGCCTGTGCGATGCGAGACTTCTCTGGGTCCGTTTAAAACTGGGTGTGACTAGAGTATTTTTGGTCGCAGCGTATGCTCCCGTAAGCTCGTCGACACCCCAGGACCTTGAGAAGTTTTGGGATAATGTCAGGGAAGTTCTGGATTTGGCTGAGGCTAACGAAAAGGTGATTCTGTGTGGCGATCTGAACGGATGGGTAGGAACCAGGCGGCAAACTTGCGACGCTGCTCTGGGTCCTTATGGTGATAAGAGAGTGAACGATGCAGGTAAGCTCATTGTAGATGTTTGTTTGGAAAGGGGTCTCCTTGTGTCTAATACGATATTCCAGCATAAGGACATACATATGTATACGTGGAGAAGGAATGAACAAAAAAGCATGATAGATCTGATCCTGGTTGATAACCGTCTCCGAAGCAAACTACAAGATACGCGTGCGTATAGAGGCCCCACTCTGGAATCAGACCACTATCTCGTAGTTGCGCGGTTTAGTGGTCTGTTCAGGAAGTGGAGGCACTGGCGAGAGCGTATCCCCTTCGGAGACCTTGAAAGATTAAAGGTTGAAAAGTTGCAAGATGAGAGCGTGAGGAGAATGTATGAAGACAGAGTCCGGGACAAGCTTTTGACAGCAGGCTCTTCGGCCTCAAATGTAGATGAATGCTGGAATAGCCTGAAAGAGAGTTTGGTGGAATCCGCGAAAGAAGTATGTGGTTGCTCAAAGAAGCATATTACAGCAAAAGGTGATGCATGGTGGGATGCGGAGTTGCAAAGCTCCGTAGAAAGTAAGAAGAAAGCGTGGCAGGACTATGTATCTTCTTTGAACCTGAATGCCAGTATGTCAGAGATGAGGAAAGAAATATACCGGCAATGCAAGAATGCCACTAAAACTTTAGTGAAAGAAAAGCGTGAAAGAGCCAGTATGATTGAGGAGGAGAGGCTGGCGAAGAACTTCGAGAACAACACCAAACTCTTTTGGAGCAAGGTGAGAAAGGCTCGAGGTGATTCGTCAGGCTCCAGAATGGAAAGGACAAAATCTAAAGATGGTGACATTCTTGCAGACACACAAGCTGTGCTAAACCGGTGGAGTGAATATTTTGGAGAAATGTATGGAGATGACCCGGATGCTGATGCCGCAGACGTGCCTAAAGGCGAGATTGCGGCACCAGAATCAACGGAGGACATCACTATGGAAGAAGTTGAATGGGCGATAGGAAGTATGAAAAACGGTAAAGCTGCGGGAGTAGACATGATATCTGCCGAGATGATCAAATATGGTGGAACTTGCGTCCGGGACGCTTTCCGGGCCCTTGCAAACCTTTGCTGGAGGACCGGTAGAGTCCCTACAGATTGGCGCCGCGCAGTCATAGTACCCTTGTATAAAGGCAAGGGTTCACAATATGACTGCGCCAATTACAGAGCCATCAGTTTGATCAGCTTGGCAGCCAAGGTGTACGGTAAAATTATTGAACGGAGAATGCGCGTGAAGTCCGATGGAATGTTGTGCGAGGCACAAGGGGGTTTCAGGTCTGGAAGAGGATGTTCGGATCAAGTCTTCTCACTCCGCAACATCGTAGAGAAGCATCTGGCAGTGGGCCGGAAGGTTTTCTGCGGTTTTGTAGATCTGGAGAAGGCATTTGACAGAGTTGTGCGAAAGAGACTTTGGGACATTTTGCCAGAGTATGGTATAGATGGCACTCTGTTGCGAGCCGTCCAGTCCACTTATGTGGACTGCAAGGCATGCGTACGGGTGGGTGGTAACAGGTCACCCTGGTTTGACGTTAAAATCGGCGTCAAGCAGGGTTGCGTGTTGTCCGCTAGACTGTTTATAATATATCTGGACAAAAGTCTTCAAAGACTGAAAGCGATGAATGAAGGTGTACAAATGGGTGACTTAGTGGTAAACCATCTACTTTATGCAGATGACGCGGTTTTAATAGCGCCAACAGCCACTGATCTGCAAACACTGGTCACAGTTATGAAAGACGACTGCATGATCAATGGCTTACACTTGAATGTGAAGAAAACCAAGATTATGGTTTTTGAAAGGGAAGAAACCAGAACGAATGTAAGGATTGTGGTTGGTAACGATGTGCTGGAGCAAGTGAATGAGTTTGTATATCTTGGATGCGCCTTCAGTAAGGATGGGAAATACACCGCTGACATAGAGAGAAGAGTGAGTGCAGGGAACAGAGTGAATGGTGCGATGGGAAAGCTACTCGGGAGCCGGCACTTAAGCCATAAGGCGCAGCTGGCCATACATAACGGAGTTCTTGTCCCAACGCTGTTATATGGTAGCGAGAGCTGGGTATGTAAGAAGGAGAATGAAAGTAGGATAAATGCGGTAGAAATGCGAGCTCTTCGGAAGATGTGCGGAGTGTAGCTGACCGACCGCATTAGCAACAGCATAGTAAGACAGCGAGTAGGTATGAAAGATAGTATCGGTGTAAAGATGAGAAAGGGAATGCTCCGTTGGTTCGGGCATATAGAAAGAATGCCAGAGGAAAGAATGACAAAACAGATATACAATGTGAAAGTGGAAGGATGCAGGTACCGGGAAAGACCTAGACTATCTTACCACGACCAAATAAACCGAGTCTTATCTGATGGAAAAGTCAAGAGTCTCCGTAACCGGCGAGCGTGTATGAGACGAACTATGAGAGTCGAGGAAGCCAGAGAGGTATGTAAGGAAAGAACCTGTTGGAACTCTGTACTCTCTGCCTACCCCGCAAGGGATCTGGCGTGAGGTTATAGATAGATAGATAGAATAAGTGTTCAAACGAGCGTTAAGAAATTACTTGAAAATGTTATGGCTTCACACAAATTTTAAGTGTATTTTGCCAATATTTAGTGAAATGCTTAATCGTGTTTGTAAGATTTCTTAAAGAATTCAATTCCCCGATGAACAATAATTAGAGATGATCATCTTCATAGAATATAAATAGGATTGGTTTGACGAGGTTGTCAGGTTTGGGGGATAGGTAAGGATTTGAGAAATGTGGCCAATATAAACATAAATTGAATAAGATAACTTAAAAAACAATTATAGGCATATTATAAAATTAAATATAGATATTATTATTGTGGGGGGCCAACAGCAGCGATCCGTAGATCCTTATTGTTTAACAGGATCAGTTTCTCTGCTCACTCTAATGCGCAGTGTAAGAGAAATCCTTTTTAAGGGAAGCTTGAATTAAAAGGCTGGAATACTTCACGGTATACACATTATTAATCCGTTTATACAGTATAGGTATATAAGTTATTACAAAACGTTCATGATGGTATAATTGTACAAAATAATTTTTATACTGTTTGCTTTGACTGACAACACAGCTCTTTCAGTTCTAACAAAATTTTTGCCAATCAAAAATTTTCCCAAGTCATTCTGGGAAAATATTTAAATTCAAATTTACAACATCTGTTATGTGTACCAGTAGTGAGGTTATAAAAAACTAAAACCTAATTGCAAACCATTTGGTTCAACAATTATGATGTACAATAAACTTTCATCATCATCATCTCAGCCTATACTTGTCCACTGCTGAACATAGGCCTCCCCAATCGCTTTCCAGCGTAACCGGTCCGATGCCACCTGCATCCAACGACTTCCTGCCATTTTCCCAAGATCGTCGGTCCATCTGGCAGGCGGTCGTCCCACGCTGCGCTTGCCAATACGTGGTCTCCACTCTAGAATCTTTCTGCCCCAACGCCCGTCCGATCTTCGCGCTATGTGGCCCGCCCATTGCCACTTCAGCTTGCTAATCTTAAGGGCTATGTCAGTGACCTTGGTTCTTCTACGAATCTCCTCATTCCTGATTCGATCACGTAGAGAAACGCCGAGCATAGCTCTCTCCATAGCTCGCTGAGCAACTCTGAGCTTTTTTATGAGACCTATAGTAAGAGACCACGTCTCTGATCCATATATCATCACTGGTAACACACATTGACTAAAAACTTTAGTCTTTAGGCACTGAGGTATTTTGGATGAGAAGATGTTGCGCAGTTTCCCGAACGCTGCCCAGCCGAGTTGGATTCGTCGATTGACCTCTCTCTCAAAGTTGGACCTACCTAACCGGACTACCTGTCCCAGGTAAATGTATTCGTCGACAACTTCAAGAGTAGAGTTCCCAACGGTGAGTGCGGTAAGTACGACATGGACGTTAAACATTATTTTCGTTTTGTCCATGTTCATTTTAAGACCCACTCGTTGAGATACTCTGTTGAGGTCGCCGAGCATTCGTCCTAGATCTTCCAGCGACTCCGCCATGACCACAATGTCGTCGGCAAATCGAAGGTGAGTGATGTATTCGCCATTGATGTTAATGCCAAGTCCTCGCCATTCCAAGAGCTTGAAGGCGTCCTCTATGGTGGTCGTAAACAGTTTCGGAGAAATGACGTCTCCCTGTCTTACTCCTCTTTTTATGGAGATCGCCTTCGTGCACTGCCCTTGTACTCGGACTGACATGGTGGCGTTATTATACAAGCACTTCAACACTTCGATGTACCGATAGTCAATGCGGCATCGCTGGAGAGATCTAAGAACCGCCCAAGTCTCGATCGAATCGAAGGCTTTCTCATAGTCCACAAACGCCAAGCATAGTGGCCGATTATACTCCTCGGTCTTCTGTATAATCTGCCGCAGCGTATGTATGTGGTCTATGGTACTAAAGCCTTTCCGGAAACCGGCTTGTTCGGGAGGCTGGAAATCATCAAGCCTGCGTTCGAGACGATTCGTGATGACTCTCGAAAACAACTTGTAAACATGGCTCAGCAGTGTGATGGGCCTATAGTTCATTAATAAAGTGTTATCACCTTTCTTGAAAAAGAGTACCACCACACCCCTGTTCCATGCTTCCGGCGTTTTTCCTTCGAGCAAGACGGAATTAAACAGCCTCTGAAGGACTAAGTACCGGCGATCCACCCGCTTTCAGAAGCTCTGCGGTAATTCCGTTTTCACCCGGCGCTTTGTTGTTTTTAAGTTGTTTGAGAGCCATCCTAATCTCGAACAGGCTGATGTCCGGGATATCTTCAGTGTAGTGTCGGGTTAGCTTGGCTCTTGGGTCTTTTACCAAGTCAACAACAGGTTCAGCTACTGAAGTATACAACTGCCCATAGAACCTCTCTATCTCCCTGAGCACCTCTGACCTATTCGACGTTACGTTTCCGTCCTCCGTCTTCAGTTTCGTCAACTGGCTTTGCCCAATAGACGCGTCTCTTGCGAACACTTTGGAGCCCTTGTTCTGCTCTATGGTTCCTCAATACGTCTTGTATTGAAGGACCGTAAATCGTGTCGCAAGGACTTCAATATCTGTCCATTGAGCTGCCTATAGGACTTAGCATCATCGGAGGTTTGGAGTGTCATGGTACGTCGCTCAGCCATAAGGTTTCGGGTGTAGTCAGATAGCTTTTGAGGCCTATTTTTACGGTGGGGCTTAAAATGCTTGGACCCGACCGTATGAAAAGTCTCTACCAACCTATTGTTGATTTCGTCCACTGATGCGCTGCTGTCTAGCAATTCGAAGCGGTTTGACAATTCGAGTTGAAAGTTCTCGGGGTTTTGGATATGTGCATTAGAAGGTCGGAGCGTAGACTTCGTCAGACGCGATCTTTTCATTTTGACATTAATATTTAATGTGCCTCTGATCATTCGGTGATCACTGCCGGTTTTTACCCTGTGAATCACGGAGACATCATTAAATATTTGTCGCTTGGTGCTCATGATGAAGTCTATCTCATTTTTTGTGAAACCATCAGGGCTCATCCAGGTCCATTTCCTATGAGACGGCTTCTGGAAGAAAGAGTTCATCATAAAGAGTCCCTCCTTCTCCAGAAATTCGGCCAGCCTCTGACCCTTGGCGTTGCGCTGCCCATATCCAAATTGCCCCACTCTCAACTCATCATCGCCCCGTTTGCCCAGTCGCGCATTGAAGTCACCCATAACTACTGTAAAGTGTGCTTTGGAAGTATGTATGGCTCTACTAATGTCCTCATACATAACTTCGACCTCATCATCTGAGTATGCCGAGGTCGGTGCGTAGACCTGTATGACCTTATAACTCTCGCTACCAGCGTTGGGACAAGAACTCCGTTATGTATGGCCAGCTGTGCCTTATGGCTTAAGTGCCGGTTCCCAAGTAGCTTTCCCATCGCACCATTCACTCTGTTCCCTGCACTCACTCTTTTCTCTATGTCAGCGGTGTAATTCCCATCGTTACTGAAGGCGCATCCAAGATATACAAACTCATTCACTTGCTCCAGCACATCATTACCAACCATAATCCTTACATTCGTTCTGGTTTCTTCCCTTTCCACACAAGCACTGAACTCACACTAGTACTTCTCTCGTTAGTACTCAAATACTTCCTCAAATACACAACATCTTGGATTTCAAAATTAACCCCATATTCTTAATCAGCATCACCTAAAACTCTAAAAATGATTCATATTGATATGATGATTGATGAATCATATTGATTTTACACAAAAAGTCGCGTCTACCATCTTGGATTTCAAAAAAAGAATCATCAAAATCATTTATAATTGGAGGAATGTTCGAATAACATACATACAAAAAAAACATAAAGTCGAATTGAGAACCTCCTCTTTATTCATATGTCTCTTCATCTTTCCTGTCCGGATAAATAGAAAAATATGTAGATTGACAAATAATTATTTTAGATCAGTCAGGGCGCGCGCTTCTTCACAGAGGGACGTGTAGCGTGCAGCGACATGGAATTCAGCACTAAGGGTGAAAACGATATATCCGTGTTATAATAGACAACACATCGACGTTTTAAATTGCGAGTTATTTATGTTTCGATTTCGCTTTAGGTTATATTGTTGAAAAAGTCTTAGCAACTAAGTGACATTATCTAAGAGCCCCAAACTAGACGAAAAGTCTGTATCTTGGGACCCCATGGAGTTAAACTATGAGTAAACTTGATGTAGTTACAATTACTAACGCGAGCTGGAAATTAATGACATATTATAATAGTAAAACATAAAAGAAAATAAAACTAAAGTAGTAATTAATACTCGAGAGCCTAGCGTGCCTGGTTGTGTGTGCGTGCGTGCGTGCGTGCGTGCGTGCGTGCGTGCGTGTGTGTGTGTGTGAGTGAGTGTGTGCGCGTGCGTGCGTGCGTGCGTGCGTGCGTGCGTGCGTGCGTGCGTGCGTGTGTGTGTAAACCACTCTAGCTACGGTTCAAAAGAACATAAAGCATCTCACCGGAAGATTTACTTCAATGCGCGAAGACCTGGATGAGTTTAAGAAGACGGTTTACTTTTTATCTGACGCTCACGATGACCAAAAGGAAATTAATGCCAACAATAACAAGTTTATTAACGAAATGCTCAAGAATAACGCCGCACTCAATGTTCAAGTTAGGGAGTTGGACGCTAAAGTGCAACAACTTGATCAAATAGCACGTGAATGTAATATCGAGATACAGTGCGTTCCTGAGCACAAAACCGAAAACTTGTTGACTGTTGTCCAACAGCTGGGTAGAGTTGTGGGAAATGAAATTCACGACAGTGAAATTAAGTCACTTCATAGAGTCGCCAAATTAAATACAGAGTCAAATCGTCCACGAAGTATAGTCGTAAAGTTAGTTAGTCCTCGCATTCGAGATAATCTACTTGCTGCAGTCAGAAACTTTAATAAAAAAAACGACTCGGAGAAACTAAATAGCAGCCACGTTGGTATTGGCGGTGAAAGGCAACCGATTTTTGTAACAGAGAATTTAACTTCTGCAAATAAAAAACTTCACGCAGCAACGAGGATTGCTGCCAAGGAGAAGAAATATAACTTTGTATGGGTCCGAAATGGTCGCGTATTTGTGAGAAAAGATATAACATCCAAATCTCTATTAGTTAAAAATATAGAGTATCTGGAGACTTTGTAAATTGTTAACTTTGGTTTTGCAAGATATATAGTGTAATAAGTATTAAAATTCATGTTTAAAATTTATTATCAGAATGTAAGAGGCTTAAGAACCAAGACCGAGGATTTTTATTCTGCTGCTTTGCATTTTAATTATGACATAATTGTTGCCACCGAAAGTTGGTTAAACGACACAGTGCTAGATCATGAAATTGTAGATAACCGATACAGAGTTTTTAGGCGCGATAGGTCGACTACGGTTTCTTCAATCACCAAAAAAGATGGTGGAGGTGTGCTATTGCAACACTGGACAAATATGAGGTCTTAAGGAGATTTAATTGGGAATCACATTGCGAGGAATTATGGATAACCATAAAATGTGAGAACGGCCTAAATATTAATATTTGTGTGGTTTATATTCCACCGCCAATTAAACTGGATTATTTGAATACTCTCTGTAATAACTTTACAGAAGTAATTAGTAATAAGAGCAAAAGTAATTCCATTAACATATTAATCGGGGATTTCAACATGGGTAATATTTATTGGGAATATGACGTAGGTTCTGGTCTTTTGGTCCCCAAAGGATCCAGTAATAATCAAGAAAACATTTTTTTAGACACGATTGCCTTTAATGATCTTCATCAATGCAACGGAATAGTAAACGCTTCAAATCGTACTCTAGATCTAGTTCTTACCAATAGTAGTAATAGGACTGTATTGGTATCACAAGCCACAAGTCCACTACTACCAATTGATCCCCATCATCCAGCGTTGGAAATCTCACTTATATCTAATTATAGTAGTCCACTAGTGCAAAGGAAAGTCTCCAATTCAAATTTTTATATTTGTAATTATGATGATGTTAACGATAAACTAGCGAAAATTAATTGGTCTGATGAATTGAATTCCATTACTAATATTGACGAAATGGTGATTAGATTTTACGATATTCTAATGCTAATCATTCAACAACACACACCTATTAGCCGACCATGCGATGAGCGCTATCCCGTCTGGTACAGTCGAGCTTTACTAAAAGTCATAAAGGAGAAAGCTAAATATCACATTTTATATAAAAAGTATAAGAACCCCAGAGATAAAATTACGTTTGATTGCTTGAGAACACGCTGCAGAGTGTTAATAAAAGACTGTTACGCAAAATTTAAAAGCAATATCGCCATACACCTGCGTCGAAATCCTAAATACGTTTGGAAGTACTTCAACAATACAGCTAAGGGCGGTCAGGAAATTGGTGAATTGTTTTCCGATCATTTTCAATCCATCTATAGAGTTAATCGTAATACATGCCATCCCTCAAGTTCAGCTTCACCTAACCCTTGTAACAATAACACGTTTAGTAGTTGTATACTTGAAATAAGAGAAGTTTTTGAGTATTTGTCTTCTCTTGACTCCGATAAAGGACCAGGGCCTGATTCAATTCCTCCTCTTTTTCTCAGAAAATGTGCAGCAAACTTAGCTGTTCCTCTGACCATGATATTCAACTATTCTTTAACACAAGGAGTTTACCCCAACTCGAGGAAAATTGCACACATCACGCCAATCTTTAAATCTGGTAGTGTTGATGATGTTAAAAATTACAGACCAGTGTCTATTCTTTCTACATGTGGTAAAGTGCTTGAATCCCTAGTAAGAAAAAAAATGTTCTTCCACATAAAAAATGTATTGGATGATAACCAGCATGGCTTCCGCCCCAAAAAATCAACATTGTCTAATCTCACCGAGTATGTGTCTTATATATCATCTGCACTAGATGGGGGTAAAGAAGTTCATGCAATATACACCGACTTTAAAAAGGCCTTTGATTTAGTGGATCACGACCTATTATTACTTAAATTGGGAAGTATGGGCGTTCATGGGTCGTTGCTGCGTTGGTGTGAATCCTACTTGAGAAATCGTTCGCAATTAGTGTATCTCAAGGGTTTTAAATCCAAAAAATGTTTGATACCATCAGGAGTACCTCAGGACTCTCACCTAGGACCTCTATTTTTTCTAATTTTTATAAATGACTTAGGAAGTAAAATTGATTCAGAGTACAAACTTTTTGCTGATATATATATCGAACTATATATAGTGATTCTGATACTAATCAACTACAACTGGATATAAATAACTTATGTCGATGGTGTGAACAAAACAACATGTCATTAAATGAAAACAAATGTTACTTCATTAAATTTAGTAGGAAAACTATAACAAACCAAGCTTTTTACTCAGTTAATGAGAACCCGCTCCAAGAAGTGGAAACTTTTAGAGACCTTGGTATCCTGATAGATAGTAGATTAAATTTTAGAAATCACTATGACCTAATTATAAGTAAGGCATCAAAATTGTCAGGGTTCATTGTCAGAGAAAAGAAAATCTTTAAAGAACCGTTCCTAACTATTTTAATTTATAACAGCATTATACGAAGTATTCTAGAATACTGTAGCACAGTGTGGAGTCCGTCATACCAGGTGCACTCCGATAGAATAGAGCGAGTCCAAAAAAGGTTCCTATATAACTTATGCTATTCAGACAACAAATGCCGTATTTTGAATTCCTACAACTCCAGACTGAGTCACTATAAGATGAAATCGTTGAGCGCACGTAGAAAATCTCTAGACGTTATGTTTCCGTTCAAGATAATTAATGGCTTAATAGATTCACCTGGGCTTTTAGAGAAAGTGCATATTTGTATTTCGCGTACTGGCAGCCGCTTAATTAATCGGAAAACTTTTATTATGCCTCACAGTCGCACAAATATTGGTCTTTTTTCGCCCATATCTCGTATGCTTTTGCTTGCCAACTCCATTCGCGGCAAAATGGATGTCTTGCTGGTTCTGTAGCCTCAGTAAAGTCTAAAATCAGTGTCTTGATTTGTTCATAGCAGATTATAGTAGTTTACACTAGACCCACTTAATTTTTGTCTTGCTTAAAATATATGCATGCTGGATTCACATCTAGTAGATGTCAATCAGACCTAATGTATTATACTCTGTAATATTGCATGAGAGATTGTACATCAGTTTTGTGAACAATAATATAAAAAAAAAAAAGTGTGTTTGTGTGTGTGTGCGTGCGCGCGCGCGTGCGCGTGCGCGTGCGCGTGCGCGTGCGTCTGCGTCTGCGTCTGCGTCTGCGTCTGCGTCTGCATGTGCGTGTGCGTGTGCGTTTGCGTGTGTGTGTGTGTGTGTGACAATATAGAGTTATCAATTACTAATAATCATAAACCGTTTTGGTCGTTCATCAAAAGTAAAAAAATTAACAATGCTGTCTCCGAAACGATGCATTATAGGGATACATCTGTGACTACGGGTGTGGAAATCTGTAATCTATTTGCCAACTACTTTCAGTCTACCTTTCAGGAACCAGACTCGGACGGTACTTTTTCTAATGTAGTCAGAGATACTAATAATAGTGTAAACAACATTAGCTCTATAATGAATGCATGATTATATGTAATTTATTAAATTAGTGTACACATCAATTTAGTAAGTAATAGATATTTTATAAGTGAAAATCTGTAACTGGCTTTCTATATCTATCCGTATGTTATTAAGTTTAATATGCTGTAGATTTTCCAATGAATAAATAAATAAATAACAATATCTGAAGAACGCGTATTGGATCTTTTGAAAAAGTTGGACCTATCTAAGTCCGGTGGCCCTGATTTTATACCACCTATATTTATAGTGAAATGCGCTGGGCGTCTAGTGATACCGATCTCTATACTTTACAGACGTTCTCTTATTGAAGGTGTAGTTCCTATGATTTGGAAGTCAGCGTTTATTACGCCAGTTTTTAGAAAAGATGACAAGTTCAATGTCGAAAATTATCGTTCCATCTCCAAACTGTGTTTATTTGCCAAAGTTTTTGAACGAATCGTCTACAATGAAGTCTATTCAGCTCTCGGTAATAGCTTGGGTGAGGAGCAACACGGTTTCATTCGTAGACGGTCAACAACAACAAATTTAATCTTAAGTAATGACATCATTCTGAAAGGTATGGAACAGAAAGCACAGGTAGATGTAATATTTACTGACTACAGCAAATGCTTCGATCGCATTGATCATCATGTGCTGTTGCGTAAGCTGCTGTGGGCTGGTATTCATGGTGATTTATACCGCTGGTTCTGTTCTTATATATAAAATTGGTCGCGGGCTGTGGTGCTACAAGGGTATACAAGCTGGTGCTCAATCGCATCCGGAGTGCCTCAAGGTTCGTTATTAGGTCCACTTTTGTTTACCATATTTATCTCGGATGTTAAATTATGCTTTAAAAACTGCCGCTGCCTTTCCGACTCTTTAGAATTACAGGATGATCTTAACAGATTCGTTTCATACTGTTCGGATAACAAACTCCAACTCAATATTTCTAAATGTTCTTTCATGACCTTTACCAGACAAAAATCAATTATAGGTTCTGGTTACACACTCAATAATCAAAGCATTTGTAAAGTGAATCATATAAAAGACCTCGGTCAAACACTAGATAGTAAACTATTGTTTGATAAACATGTTGATATTATGGTGAATAAAGCATCCAAAACACTCGGTTTCATTATCAGAGCCACGGCATGCTTTCGCTCTCTTAAGTCAAAATCCTATACTGTTCATATGTTCGCAGCATCCTAGAGTATGCGTCTCAAGTGTGGAATCCGCATTATCAAGTCCATATCACACGAATAGAAGGCATACAAAAAAGTTTCTACGGCATCTAGACTACAAATTACAGACTGTTTCAGTGGACTATGATGATCGTTGTAGGCGATATCATTTCCTACCTTTGCGGGAACAGCGACGTATTAATGATGTTTGTCTTCTAGTTAATATTGCGAATGGTTCTATTGATTGCCCTGAGATTCTGGCCAATATATCTCTCCGCACTAATCTAATTGGTTTCAGGCCGCGACCTATCTTAAATGTGCCATTTGCTAGGACAAATTATAGACAGAATGCATTCTTCTTACGTAGTGCCATATGTTTTAATAACCTACCGACGGACATGGATATCGATCTATTCAATACTAGCTCCAAAACAATAAGAAACCGCATGAATACAACATTCTTCTTTAGTTATAAAATAACTGAAGCAGCCATCACTCAGACTGTACTGTTCTTTAAGTGCTTCTTGGTTTTTATTTTGTTTTTAGTTTTTTTCTAATTTTTTTCACTGGCGTTTTATTTATTTTTTGTTTTCTTCTAGTTTTTCTATTTTTTATTATTATTTCACTATCATAATTTCTGTAGGGAGGTCTATCCAAGAGCGTGCTCGTCGCGACCCCTGCCAGTCATTATGGCTGCAATCTTGGACCGAAGACGTACCGCAGTGCGGGTTAGGGCGTCCCCCCGAGGCGACGCGTACCGGCCCGCCCCCGTCGGTACGAATATAGGTGGAAGCGGCGATGGGGGCCGCCACCCATCACGCCGGGCTCGAACTGGCGAGTCGTGGGGTGCAGAGTGCCGAATAGGCACTTGGAATGTAAGAGGTGGTATGGAAGATAAGATGCATGAGGTGATTGATGTAATGAAAGAGAGACGCCTGGATGCTCTGTGTGTAACAGAGACTAAGCGGAGGGGCAGTGAAACCTGTGATCTTCCTGATGGAACGATGGCTCTGTGGTCTGGGGTACCCCAGAGCAGTCGTGCCAGCATGGGGGTGGGTATCTTGCTGTCCCGTCGCCGGGCCTCTGGAGTGAGAGATTATGGCCTGTGCGATGCGAGACTTTTCTGGGTCCGTTTAAAACTGGGTGTCACTATTTATTTAGTAATTTTGGTCGCAGCATATGCTCCCGCAAGCTCGTCGACACCCCAGGACCTTGAGAAGTTTTGGGATAATGTCAGGGAAGTTCTGGATTTGGCTGAGGCTAACGAAAAGGTGATTTTGTGTGGCGATCTGAACGGATGGGTAGGAACCAGGCGGCAAACTAGCGACGCTGCTCTGGGTCCTTATGGTGATAAGAGAGTGAACGATGCAGGTAAGCTCATTGTAGATGTTTGTTTGGAAAGGAGTCTCCTTGTGTCTAACACGATATTCCAGCACAAGGACATACATATGTATACGTGGAGAAGGAATGAACAAAAAAGCATGATAGATCTGATCCTGGTTGATAACCGGCTCCGAAGCAAACTACAAGATACGCGTGCGTATAGAGGCCCCACTCTGGAATCAGACCACTATCTCGTAGTTGCGCGGTTTAGTGGTCTGTTCAGGAAGTGGAGGCACTGGCGAGAGCGTATCCCCTTCGAAGACCTTGAAAGATTAAAGGTTGAAAAGTTGCAAGATGAGAGCGTGAGGAGAATGTATGAAGATAGAGTCCGGGACAAGCTTTTAACAGCAGGCTCTTCGGACTCAAATGTAGATGAATGCTGGAATAGCCTGAAAGAGAGTTTGGTGGAATCCGCGAAAGAAGTATGTGGTTGCTCAAAGAAGCATATTACAGCAAAAGGTGATGCATGGTGGGATGCGGAGTTGCAAAGCTCCGTAGAAAGTAAGAAGAAAGCGTGGCAGGACTATGTATCTTCTTTGAACCTGAATGCCAGTATGACAGAGATGAGGAAAGAAATATACCGGCAATGCAAGAATGCCACTAAAACTTTGGTGAAAGAAAAGCGTGAAAGAGCCAGTATGATTGAGGAGGAGAGGCTGGCGAAGAACTTCGAGAACAACACCAAACTCTTTTGGAGCAAGGTGAGAAAGGCTCGAGGTGATTCGTCAGGCTCCAGAATGGAAAGGATAAAATCTAAAGATGGTGACATTCTTGCAGACACACAAGCTGTGCTAAACCGGTGGAGTGAATATTTTGGAGAAATGTATGGAGATGACCCGGATGCTGATGCCGCAGACGTGCCTAAAGGCGAGATTGCGGCACCAGAATCAACGGAGGACATCACTATGGAAGAAGTTGAATGGGCGATAGGAAGTATGAAAAACGGTAAAGCTGCAGGAGTAGACATGATATCTGCCGAGATGATCAAATATGGTGGAACTTGCGTCCGGGACGCTTCCCGGGCCCTTGCAAACCTTTGCTGGAGGACCGGTGGAGTCCTTACAGATTGGCGCCGCGCAGTCATAGTACCCTTGTATAAAGGCAAGGGTTCACAATATGACTGCGCCAATTACAGAGCCATCAGTTTGATCAGCTTGGCAGCCAAGGTGTATGGTAAAATTATTGAATGGAGAATGCGCGTGAAGTCCGATGGAATGTTGTGCGAGGCACAAGGGGGTTTCAGGTCTGGAAGAGGATGTTCGGATCAAGTCTTCTCACTCCGCAACATCGTAGAGAAGCATCTGGCAGTGGGGCGGAAGGTTTTCTGCGGTTTTGTAGATCTGGAGAAGGCATTTGACAGAGTTGTGCGAAAGAGACTTTGGGACATTTTGCCAGAGTATGGTATAGATGGCACTCTGTTGCGAGCCGTCCAGTCCACTTATGTGGACTGCAAGGCATGCGTACGGGTGGGTGGTAACAGGTCACCCTGGTTTGACGTTAAAATCGGCGTCAAGCAGGGTTGCGTGTTGTCCGCTAGACTGTTTATAATATATCTGGACAAAAGTCTTCAAAGACTGAAAGCGATGAATG